>JBBGZY010000105.1:7257500-7857500 GCA_037952925.1 Lithobates clamitans | reverse complement strand
ATGAGGAGGATGAGGACGGCTTGGTCATCCACTCGACCAAGTCTTCCGCATGTTGCGGCTCAACACGGCCAGCTGCCGAAAAAAAGGCCAAGCGTGTCCCATGGCCACGTGCTGATGAGGATGCACCGTCTCCACGACCAGCACTAGACACAGAGCCTGCTTGCCCTCTCTTATTGGCTTGTGACTGTCTGCCTCTCCTTCTTGGCCTTCCAGACATACTAATGGCCTGTAGCTGCACTAAGCTGGGTTAGAACACCTGTAATTTTCTTCAGGTAGCTTTATATACTGTAACCAGACAAGCCTGCCTGTCAGTAGGAAGATAACAGGAACGGATCTAGCTGAACACTGTGAGCAGGACGCACTGCACTAAATGTAAATAGCAGGAATGGATCTAGCTGAACACTGTGAGCAGGATGCACTGCACTAAATGTAAATAGCAGGAACGGATCTAGCTGAACACTGTGAGCAGGACGCACTGCACTAAATGTAAATAGTCTAGAAGATAACAGGAACGGATCTAGCTGAACACTGTGAGCAGGACGCACTGCACTAAATGTAAATAGCAGGAACGGATCTAGCTGAACACTGTGAGCAGGACGCACTGCACTAAATGTAAATAACAGGAACGGATCTAGCTGAACACTGTGAGCAGGACGCACTGCACTAAATGTAAATAGCAGGAACGGATCTAGCTGAACACTGTGAGCAGGACGCACTGCACTAAATGTAAATAACAGGAACGGATCTAGCTGAACACTGTGAGCAGGACGCACTGCACTAAATGTAAATAGCAGGAACCGATCTAGCTGAACACTGTGAGCAGGACGCACTGCACTAAATGTAAATAACAGGAACGGATCTAGCTGAACACTGTGAGCAGGACGCACTGCACTAAATGTAAATTGCAGGAACGGATCTAGCTGAACACTGTGAGCAGGACGCACTGCACTAAATGTAAATTGCAGGAACGGATCTAGCTGAACACTGTGAGCAGGACGCACTGCACTAAATGTAAATTGCAGGAACGGATCTAGCTGAACACTGTGAGCAGGACGCACTGCACTAAATGTAAATGGCAGGAACGGATCTAGCTGAACACTGTGAGCAAGACGCACTGCACTAAATGTAAATAGTCTAGAAGATAACAGGAACGGATCTAGCTGAACACTGTGAGCAGGACGCACTGCACTAAATGTAAATAGCAGGAACGGATCTAGCTGAACATTGTGAGCAGGATGCACTGCACTAAATGTAAATAACAGGAACGGATCTAGCTGAACACTGTGAGCAGGTCGCACTGCACTAAATGTAAATAGCAGGAACGGATCTAGCTGAACACTGTGAGCAGGACGCACTGCACTAAATGTAAATTGCAGGAACGGATCTAGCTGAACACTGTGAGCAGGACGCACTGCACTAAATGTAAATTGCAGGAACGGATCTAGCTGAACACTGTGAGCAGGACACACTGCACTAAATGTAAATTGCAGGAACGGATCTAGCTGAACACTGTGAGCAGGACGCACTGCACTAAATGTAAATAGCAGGAACGGATCTAGCTGAACACTGTGAGCAGGACGCACTGCACTAAATGTAAATTGCAGGAACGGATCTAGCTGAACACTGTGAGCAGGACGCACTGCACTAAATGTAAATTGCAGGAACGGATCTAGCTGAACACTGTGAGCAGGACGCACTGCACTAAATGTAAATGGCAGGAACGGATCTAGCTGAACACTGTGAGCAGGACGCACTGCACTAAATGTAAATAACAGGAACGGATCTAGCTGAACACTGTGAGCAGGACGCACTGCACTAAATGTAAATAGTCTAGATAGAAGATAACAGGAACGGATCTAGCTAAACTGAATACAGTGTATATATATATATGCAACACCTGGGATGCATATATATACACAATACACTGTAAGTGCAGCTAACTGACTGACTGTTCTGCCTAATCTATCTAACTCAAATCAAATGACACTGTCTCTCTCTCTCTCTATCTCTTAGCACACCGGAACACACACTACACAGGGCCGCCGTGCAGGCGGCCTTATATAGTGTGGGGTGTGTACTAAATCCCCTGAGCCATAATTGGCCAAAGCCACCCTGGCTTTGGCCAATTACAGCTCTCTCTACTGACGGCGCTGTGATTGGCCAAGCATGCGGGTCATAGTGCATGCTTGGCCAATCATCAGCCAGCAATGCACTGCGATGCCGCAGTGAATTATGGGCCGTGACGCGCCACACGAATTTGGCGCGAACGGCCCATATCGTTCGCAATTCGGCGAACGACCGAACAGCCGATGTTCGAGTCGAACATGGGTTCGACTCGAACACGAAGCTCATCCCTATTCTCCACTCCTCAATGCCTCCGATCCTCTAAACAACCTCCTTGAACTCTACTCTGAACGTTCCTTTTTGGATCTCTACCGTATTGCCCTTTGCATTTACCGTTTCTTTTGGATGAAATGATGTTGCTGTTTTGGTTACTACAGTTTTGAGACTACCCTGTCCTCTCTTTGGGGTAGAATTTTTTCCCATCCCATGGGGTGCTATCATTAGAGGTTTTACTACTTTAAGTGACAAATTTTCCTGTTTATTTACTAACTTTGCTTTTCCTAAGGTATACAGGTTTTTTTTTTCAATGTCCTTTTGTTTTTTATTTTTGCTATCAAGCTCATAAGGTGAGCAGCGGGCCCTTCCCATTGCTCTATCCAGAATCTCCAGATGGAAGCCCATTCACGCCCCTACTAGGCCCTGGTCTACGTCCAGGGCTTCCTGAGATACAGTTTTCTCTCATGCCTTCAGAGATTAAAATGTTTTTTTCTTTTTTTTCTTTTGGTCTTTTTTCTTTGGTTTTCTTTTTTACCTTTTTTGCTCATGTCTATAGCTTTGTTTCACAGATTGAGATTTCATTGTTATTATTATTTCATCTTAAAGCAGTATCAACATAGGGTTTGTCATTTAGCAGTCAGAAGTGGAGAAACGATTGTTATCAACAATACCCATAAGCTGCCTTATATATTTTTCTATGTTACCAATGTTCCAATGCTTGTATTATCTACTATTTATACACCAGCTTATCTAAATAGACCTCAACCATGGCTCTGAAAAATTATGTCATATAATGTGAAAGGCTTGGGTTCAATTATTAAGCTCTGTATGACCCTGAAGGATTTCAGAGCCTTGGGCGCAGACGTGGTAATGATTCAGGAGACCCACTTTTGGGCAGGCAGATCATTAAACTTTGCTTCAAGGTTTTTCACCACCTCCTTCCTTGCCTCTGATTCCACAGGCAAGGCGGGAGTGGCGATCTTGATCAGAAAATCGCGCCCTGTTAAGGTCAGGAAGTCTCATGTAGAACCTCATTGGAGATTTCTCATCTTAGAATGCAAACACATGTCCGCCTCTTTTACACTGGTAAATTTATACGCTCCAAATACGGGCCAGATTGACTTCCTCAACAAACTTTTTGATACCCCTCAATATCACTCACAACCTTTTATGATAGTTGGTGGGGACTTTAATCTGGTCATGTCACCCAGTAGAGATTGACAAACCCTCTTTAGCACTATACCATCTAAAAGGATCATGTCCCAAGCCAATGCCTAACGTAAATGTGTCAGGTCACATTGACTATTCGACTCATGGAGGATAAAACACGCCTCTGCTAAACAATATACATTTTATTCACCAGACCATAAAATGTACTCCCGTCTTGACCACTTTTATTTCGGCTCCACTCATTCCCTATGTGGTCGAGTTGGATATTTCCCCCATTACATGGTCAGACCATGCACCCATTACGTTACATCTTATACTCTCTCAGACTTATCCTAAATCATGTCATTGGTGTCTTAATGATCACCTTTTGCAGTCCGACGTATCACATTCCATCCTAGCAAATAGTTTGAAAGAGTACTTTCTGCTCAACACAGGATCAGTATGTCAGATTTCTACACTGTGGGAGGCGCACAAGGCTGTGTTCTCGGTTGAAGAGAGATAGAAATAGTCTTGTGCAGTCTTTACTGTCCGCCCTAGCAATTGCAGAGCGGAGGCTTTTGTGTGGTCCCACAGTGATGAAATTACGCAAAGTCATATCTCTCAGAGAACAAGTTAAATCAACAAAACTTGACAAAACAGCCAGGTCCATGCTATGGACGAAGCAAAAATTTTATGAATACTCTAATAAACCTCACAGGATGTTAGTAAACAAACTATGCCCAAGACCGTTTAACTCATTCTCTGATTTTCTTCAGCAGTCGGATGGATGTAGAGCACATTGCCCCCGTGAGATGTCCAAAATTTTTGGCAAATTCTACAACAACCTTTATAATTGCCTGACTCCGGAGAATCATTTTAACTTTACCCAAGAAGAAAAAGAGTCCTTTTTCTCTAATATTAAGCTACCAAAATTATCTACAGCAGATCTAGAGAGTTTGAATGTGGCAGTATCGGTTGAAGAGCTCCTAGCTATAATTAAAAGTCTCCCATTACATAAGTCACCCAGCCCTGATGGCTTGCCTTATTCTTGCCATAGATCTTTTTATGACATTTTGTCTCCACATATGTTAGCCTTATATGATTCCCTCCTTAAAGGCATTCCCTTACATTCACACTTCTCCCACTCATACATTTCGGTTATCCCAAAGCCTGGAACAGACTCCTCTATCCCAGATAACTACAGACCTATAGCCCTTCTAAATTCGGACTATAAAATATTCACTAAAATTCTTGCTTCCCGTCTGTCAAGGCTCATCCCCAAACTGATCCATAGGGACCAGGTGGGCTTTGTGCCTGGAAGGCATGCGGGGGATAACACTAACAATAGATCTATTAGACCTTCTAGATAGAACCTCTCGTTCGGCATTAATTTTGAGTTTAGATGCACAGAAGGCTTTTGACAGGCTGAGTTGGCCTTACATGTTTGCTACTTTAAAATAATATGGCTTTGACGGCTCTTTTCTAAAGGCCTTAGAGGCCCTATATTCAACTGTCACAGCGCAGGTGCAGATGTCGTCCTTCTCGTCTCCTGGCTTCCCCATGACAAATGGAACTCGGCAGGAATGTCCTCTATCGCCATTGCTTTTTATCTTGTGCTTGGAACCCCTAGCCGAGTCCATCCATGCTCACCCGGATATACGTGGGGTGGTGATGAGACAGGGGGAATACAAATTGTCATTATTTGCAGATGACATTCTGCTTACTATCACCAACCCATTGATATCTCTCCCCTAATTACATAAACTACTGATTTCCTTTGGAGCCATCTCCGGTTATAAAGTTAACACTTCCAAAACTGAAGCCCTTCCTATACAGATCCCGTCACCCTTATTAACTCAACTTAAAGAATCATACTCTTATAAATGGTGTAACACCTCTCTCAAATACTTGGGTGTCCTACTTACTCCTTCCTATGCCTCCCTTTATAATACTAATTTCCCTCCTTTCATACTGGACATTAATAAATCTCTGTCGAACTGGACCAAATACCCCCTGTCTCTTTTAGGCAGGATTAATGTTTTAAAAATGTCTATTTTACCCAGACTATCTACCACTTTGAAACACTGCCAGTAGCCTTGCCTGCCTCACAACTAAAATCACTTCACAGGAATTTTCGAAAATTTATATGGAATGGTAGGGCCCACCGAATAGCGAGCTCAGTGGTGTTTTCTCTTAGATCCAGGGGGGGTTTGGGAGCCCCGGACATTACTTAATACTATTACGCCACACACTTAAGGGCTATTACTTCTTGGACTTCCTTACATGCCGCCATTGCAAAGGGGGTACTTTATCCGGTCCACCCATGCTCTGTGATTTTGGGCACCCCCCCTCCCTGGATCCCATCTATAGACATCAGTGCACTGGTCCATTGACATTTACTTTATCCATTTGGCGTCAGTGTCTCAAACACTATTCCCTTATATCCCCCTGCTCTCCTCTCATGAATGTACTATTCAACCCACTCATTCCAGACGGTATGTCCCTGGGAAGGATCCTTTCATGGCTTATTGTACCTCTTTTTCAGCTCCGGAACCTGGTTCATCCCATAACAAGGAGATTACATACCTTCAATACTTTAGGTGAGAAATTTGACATACCACCACACCTTTTCCACTTCTACCTACAGGTTAGACACTTCTTCCACTCTAAATCTCCAACCCTGACCCTAGATAAGCCAACTACCTTTGAATACTTATGTGCTCAGGGCCCTCACCAACCACATTTAATTTCATGTATTTACCATATCCTCCATGAGTCGATTCCTATCACGGAAATCACGCATCATTATATGAACAGGTGGTCCCATCTAGTAGGCCGCCCTATCACAATACAGATGTGAGATAGGATCTGGTCCTCTACTTTTAAATCTTCCAAATGTGTGACTCAGAGGGAGACTTCCATTAAGATTCTCATGTTTTGGTATAGAACCCCTGATGTAATTCATAAGTATGAGCCCTCAGTCTCGCCGCGCTGTTGGCGGTGCGGGACCGACATAGGCTCTCTATTTCATATCTTTTGGCAATGCTCCCTGATTCAACCCTTTTGGCGTGATGTGCATCTACTTGTACAAAAGGTGATTGGAGTGTCCCCTCCACTGGACCCTTTAAATTATTTGTTGGGCCTCCCTTCCCTAGGTGTTTCTAAAAAAAAATTGACTAATATCCTAGATTTTGCTTACCGCCAAGAGGCTTATCCCACTGCCCTGGTTATCCAATACACCCCCTTCATGGTCCAGATTTCTGCACTTGGTGGCTGAGATTTGGACGATGGAGTTTCTGATGGCCTCGGTGCATGACTGCATCCCCCAATTTAATAAAGTATGGGAGCCATGGGATCTTTCGGAATACGGGACTTCCATATCACACATCACGCCTTATAAATTAATTATTAATAATAATTTTATATTATTTCTAAATTGTTGGTGTTTGTATGTCAAGGGGAAGAGATGCAATTCACACTTGTGCCTAGTATCTGTGAACATTATTCACTTATATCTACTATTTCCTTCTTTGTTTTTCCTTTTTATTATGTCTGTTTATATTACACTTTTATTAATAGTGTATTGTACATTATGTTACAATTTTATAATTTGTTATTTGATAACCCAATAAAAATACAATTTTGAAAAAAAGAATTGTAAGGGTGCAATAAGGACGGCTAAGAGAACATGAAAGACACATAGCAGAGGAGAGCAAAAAAAATCCCAAGAAATTATTTAAGTATGTAAACAGTAAAAAAGGGAGGACAGACCATATTGGCCCCATAAAGAATCAGGAAGGGCATCTGGTTACAAAGGATGGGGAGATAGCGAAGGTATTGAATTTATTCTTCTCCTCAGTCTTCACGAGGGAACTGGGGGGCTTCAGTAACCAAAACTGCAGTGTTTATCCTCATGACACATCACAGGAAGCACCTCCATGGTTAACAGAGGACAATATTAAAATTAGACTTGGGAAACGTAACATTAATAAATCACCGGGACCAGATAGCTTGCACCCGAGGGTACAAAGCCAATGTAGCACCAATATTTAAAAAGGGCCCAAAATACATCCCAGGAATTACAGACCAATTAGCCTAACATCAATAGTATGTAAACTCTTGGAGGGGATGATAAGGGACTATATACAAGATTTTAGTAATGAGAACGGTATCATTAGCAGTAATCAGCATGGATTCATGAAGAATCGTTCTTGCCAAACCAATCTATTAACTTTCTATGTGGAGGTGAGTTGCCATCTAGATAAAGGAAAGCCCGTGGACGTGGTGTATCTGGATTTTGCAAAAGCATTTGACACATTTCCCCATAAACGTTTACTGTACAAAATAAGCTCCGTTGGCATGGACCATAGAGTGAGTACATGGATTGAAAACTGGCTACAAGGGCTAGTTCAGAGGGTGGTGATAAATGGGGAGTACTCTGAATGGTCAGGGGTGGGTAGTGGGGTCCCCCAGGGTTCTGTGCTGGGACCAATCCTATTTAATTTGTTCATAAACGACCTAAGGATGGGGTAAACAGTTCAATCTATGTATTTGCGAATGATATAAAGCTAAGCAGGGCAATAACTTCTCTGCAGGAGGTGAAAACCTTGCAAAAAGATCTGAACAAATTAATGGTGTGGGCAACTACATGGCAAATGAGGTTTAATGTAGAAAAATGTAAAATAATGCATTTGGGTGGCAAAAATATTAATGCAATCTATACACTGGGGGGAGAACCTCTGGGTAAATCTAGGATGGATAAGGACCTGGGGGTCCTAGTAGATGATAGGCTCAGCAATGGCATGCAATGCCAAAGCAAACAGAATATTGCATTAAAAAGGGGACCAACTCCAGAGATAAAACAATAATTCTCCCGCTCTACACGACTCTGGTCTGGCCACACCTAGAGTATGCTGTCCAGTTCTGGGCACCGCTCCTCAGGAAGGATGTACTGGAAATGGAGCGAGTACAAAGAAGGGCAACAAAGCTAATAAAGGGTCTGGAGGATAATAGTTATGAGGAAAGGTTGCGAGCACTGAACTTATTCTCTCTGGAGAAGAGACGCTTGAGAGGGGATATGATTTCAATATACACATACCATACTGGTAACCCCACAATAGGGAAAAAACTTTTTCGCAGGAGGGAGTTTAACAAGACTCGTGGCCACTCATTAAAATTTAAGAAAAGAGGTTTAACCTTAAACTACATAGAGGGTTCTTTACTGTAAGAGTGGCAATGATGTGGAATTCCTTTCCACAGGAGGTGGTCTCAGCGGGGAGCATTGATAGTTTCAAGAAACTATTAGATAAGCGCCTGAATGACCACAACATACAGGGATATACAATATAATACTGACATATAATGACACACATGGTTTGGACTTGATGGACTTGTGTCTTTTTTCAACCTCACCTACTATGTAACTATGTAACTATGTAACCCAAAAAGAATCCAATTTAATTCATGTACAGGAAATAACTTACATTCTCCTAGTGTTTCCACTTCAATGCTTGGACTGTAACTGCCATAATCTTGTGATGAAGATGATGTGCGGATTTGGAAGACATAGACTGTTCCTGGCTTTAGGTTATGAACAGTCACTGATGTGAGGGGTGTTTTCAAAGTGGAGTAACTCTGGTCTCTTTGGTCCTATGGAAACATAAAAATATTACAAATTAAAGACTCAAAAAAGATCCTGATTTTCCTATAATCATTACTGTTCTAACTGACTACATTTGAAGAATGTATGCATAATACCATTCAGAAAGCACTTCTGCAGATAGATATACATAACACAGTGCCAAGACATAAGCACTATTCAACAGCTGCAGGGCAAACTTATCCTTTTAATGGACAAATCCCTATTATGTCAGGAATCTGTAATCTGACAACAAATAATTTTCAAGTTACATATTTGGTATTTTGATAAGGAGATTGGGAAAAGATCTGTAATTCTAAGTTAAGAAAGCAATGAAATGTAAAGGAACTATCTAATGCTGTTATCAGCAAAACCAAAATGAAAAGTACTAAAAAAGGGAAGGATTAAAAAAAAGTAAATTAATCTGCCTGAAACTTATCTGTTGTGATATATTTGCACACACAGATGATCAATGAGTTTTCCTTCTTAATTCAGACTACAGTTAAGATTACAGTTCCACTTCATATGCAGAAAATAGGGAGTGTTTGTTTCAAGTCTTGACAAATGAAATCATATTGGTTCCTTGGAAAAAGAAATCCAGATAGGCAAGAAATAGAAGTTGGTATACGTATATGCTATTGCCCCTTAAAATGCTATCTTCCTTCTCTGTGATAATGCAGCTACCTCCTGGTGCAAGCACTTTGTAAAAGACCTGGCTATTGTAACGGACCTGGCTTACCTTAAAAAAAAATGCTTGCTGTAGAAGTAATTGACAAAGCATTTTTTGGCTGCTGTGTGCTTGTGCAGTGGTGGGCAACCTCTGTGCTTTTAAAGAAGAACTAGTTATTATCAGCAGCCCCTTAAGGGGTTAGCGCTGCAACTTTAAGGGTGGTGTTACATCATGGAAAAAATAAATACCTTAACCACAGTAAATTAAAATTAATATCCACAACCAATAAAGTGACTCTCTATCCAAAGCTTTTTTTTTCTTTTTTTGGACAGTGTATAAAAATTTTGGAACACTTTACAAATACTTAATGTATAAGAATAATGAGTTTGGTATGGACCACTGTGTTGTTACAGTGGATAACGAGTGCAGTGTTTCATATGGTGGATCAGAGCTTGAATCCATTAATGTTTATATGGCCCTAGTTTCTGCTTTTATGGTATTCGATGACTGAACTGCTGTCCATTGCTACAACAAAAAAGACATGCACTCTAATTTGTAGGTCTTTTCCTGTGGAGAGGTTAGCCCCTGCCTTGGAGTGTTGGAACAGGTATAGATCAAACTGTGTCCAAACCCAAGAACCAACATTTAAAATATTGCAGCTTACCAGTCCTTAGATGTGGTAGCTGAATTGGTTTAAATTTTTTTAGGATTTTTCCTTTATTTTCATTTACTAATGCTGCCAGTAACACACTTACTAGGGTGACAACACTTTTTATAATGCACTGTATCTATTGTGTATCAGTGTTGTCACCTTAGGAGAATGCTTAAAAAATGCTTAAAAAAGCTTCCAAAATTAAAAACAAGAAACATTAACATGACAAAATTACAGCGTAAACTTGGTGGTGGAGTAGAGTGAAATATCAGAAGAGCGGAAAATATTATTAAATAATATATAGTCTATGGTGCTGTCTCTTTACTTATAACTAATTTGTTTATTCATCTATTGCTATAAATTATATTTAATTTTGATATCAATTTTAAATCTTTAGATGACTTTCAAAAATAATGCTCTCCCACAGCAGCTTTCTGTAAAATAGCTGTCCAAAAGTTAAAGAAAGTATTGATATGCTGAGTGCATTTAATCATGCACAGTGATAATCACAGCACACAAAACACTGAGGCAATAATCAGCCAGGTATTTTGCATAGTGTCAGATTACCGCTTGTAAAGCACTGAAAATGGAGCCCCCAGAGTCATTTAGTCTTTTACACTGTACATTTAAGCACTTTCTCCCTCTCTTTCCCATTTTCTAGTTGATCCACTGGCAGAGTCAAGGAATGCATAATTTTAATTAAATTATCTTGTACTTAAAAGAAACGGGTAATTAATAACTTATTCTTTGTCATAGTGTCCACTGATGAGGATCAATTTAAAATTTGGTAACATTATTTAAACTATTAATTTTCAACAGAAATTCTCATGAGGGCAGCTCAAGTTAATTGGGTGTTCTTGCCTCTTTTTTTAGTAAGCTCTTCTCACACCTTTACAGTTGAAATTGCAAACTATATCTGTTAGGTCTGTGCATTTTTATTATTCATGAGTATACGTGTGCTGTCTAGTCTAGCTAGGCGCTATTCACTGTAAAATAAAAACACAAGAATATTGTTATTCTTTGTGTACTCCTGTAGTTGGAAAAAAAAAAACAGTGGTGGTATGTAAGTGCACCCTGCATTTGCAATGTGATAAAATATTAGCTCTGCTCTATTATATTCTCCTTTAATAATACAGACCTCATATAAAAATTGAGAGCATTATTGAGTCCATCGCTTTTTTGTTAAAAAAATAGCTTGTTTGAAGAGCTAAGAAGTTTAAATTACACACACACAACTGATTGCTTCAGATGGGGAGACTCACTGATTTGTTCCTAGAACTGTTCCCATGGAGCCCATGATACATTAGACAAATATATAGGGATCAGATAATGTTAGGCTTTCTCATTCAGCAAAATGCTTGTGCAACTGTGATCACCCAGGAACTCTACCCCACATATGGTTGTCCTGCCCTATTATCACCAGCTTTTGGGTGGTGATCAACACTTTTTGCATATTAGTAACTAATACACCAATGACTCTCACCATATATGGCTCTCCTAGGAGTAGGCATCCAGGCCTTGCCTCATCATATACAGTCATTCACAACTTATACCCTCATTGCTGCCAGACTAGCTGTTGTAAGACGATGAAAAACCAAACAACCACCTCATCTATAAGATGTTATTCATATTCCTAATGACCATCTCCTGCTGGAATTCTCATATGCTAAAGCCCATCTCACAGCTTATAATATAAATGTCTATAAATGTCATGACCTATGGGCATTGTGGCTGACAGACACCTCTCCTAACTTCAACTTACCTTTCACTTCTCTTTCCACTTCCTGCTTTCAGACCTAAAGTCCCATTATGGCTAAAGTATATTGTGACAGACCCAACTGAGACAGGGGCTTTATGGCCCATGGAGGAGACTGGGGTCTTTGTCTGCTTCACCTGGTCAGAGCATAGAATAGAGCTCAGTTCAGATTTGATCCCATGGAGAGAGCAGATCATTCTCTAATGATGGACAAAAACGTGATGAATGATGAGAGCGAGGCTTGTATTATTTTCCGAATAGGGACAATAAAGCTGCCCTTCTGGAGCGAATGGAAAGGGATAATGTTACTTTTGTACAGGTTAACGTTCAGAGGAAATATGGTGGCCTTCCTGCAGACTGGGTTGGAGAAGCCCCTCCAATTGGGACAGAAATATTTATCAACAACATCCCTCAAGAAACCTATGAAGATAAATTAATTCCACCTTTTCAGACTGTTGAAACATTGTATGAGTTTGTCTCATAGCCTGTTGTAGGCTGGTGCCTGACAGTCTATTGTTGAGTATGTCTCTCCCATTGTGTGCCTCCTGGGTGTGAATTCCCATTGTTAATTGAGTCACCTATTGTTTCTGTCTGTCTAATCATCTCTTGGGGATGTGATTAATATTGTGACCACTTTACCTCGTTATCTAACAATTGTGGGATGGTTATGTGTTTATGCTTAAGATCATGTGTAATGTACTTTGTATATCCAGGGTTGTGGGCTGGGTGCCGAATGGTCTGGGCACCTAGGTTTGTTTAAGTGAAGAGTTTTTAATTAGTTCATGTTAATTAACCTCCGTGGCGGTATGATTATGTCGGATTTTAGGTGCTGAAAGCGGTACAATTATTTTGCATGGAAATTTGGCGTTTTATATTGAAGGCCTGTAATTCTTAACAATAACACACTTAAATCTGTCCAAACAAGAGTCTAGTAGATATCCCGGGTATGATAAAGTTTGAAACACAAAATCAAAAATTATAATATAATAAATAAATAATTAAAAAAAATATATATATATAATAATAATAAAATAAATTTCCCCACAATTCACTATCGCTCAATTCTGCAATTGTTCTAATTTATTATCGCTGTTTTCTAGCTGGTCTAAAGCCACTTTTGACGTAAAGGGACACTTTTTGGTTGCTATGGACAATCTCAAGTTTCCAGGCAGAAAGAACAGTATATATAATATAAAACTGCATGCAGGGAATTAGACAAAGCGATCAAACTCTTATCTGATCTTGCATGGTATATATTCCATGTGAATTTCCAAAAAAGAAAAGAGTTCCAGTTTGCATCTAAGCTAGTGTTGTCTAGTCTTGGGTATAATATTCAATTATAATACTTGGTTGCTAGGTTCCTGCAGCAAGCTATATATGGGTGCTGGACGGTTCCATCACATATATACTCTAAGTTCTCAGGTATCCTCACCTTTATTGTTTATGACTCTAGATCCAATATATGATGTAATATGCCATTGTAACTCACTGTGCAGCAAGCTATATATGGGTGCTGGATGGTTCCATCACATATATACTCTAAGTTCTCAGGTATCCTCACCTTTATTGTTTATGACTCTAGATCCAATATATGATGTAATATGCCATTGTAACTCGCTGTGTATACTGTTTGTTATTTTGCACTACTGTTTTTGCCTAGAAGTTCTGTCCATTCTTGGGGAAGTTGCCCGCCCACAGCATGGCTGGTTTACTATGCTGTTCTTATTGTTATTGATGTTGCAATGTTGGAAGCTATGATTCTTGTGCTTTATTTCTTTTTATTTTGTACATTTTTCAAAATAAAAGATTTATGGTAAAAATAAATGTTGGGCATTCCCTTTATAAAACCCAGAATACTATGCATGTCCAATGTGATGTGTGCATCCTGTATTAAACGTTCCTTTGTAAAATTTAGATTTTATATAAATAATTACAAATAAAGGACTTATATATAAAATACAATTGTCCTAAAACCCATATAGTTTTTCTATAAGTTGAACCATAAGGATGTTGGTATGCATATGTCATATATGCCATAAGACAAATGGTGAATATTATTGAGCTGAATACAGAAAAAAATCACAGTTTTGTATCCAACATATGATTTGCATCTATTTTTTGGTTAGGAACACAGGCAATATCACCAATATGTGAATGTCCACTGAAATAGAGGATTCCTTGGAATTTCCGGTATTGCTGTAAAAGAATATAAAATATTGATGTATATATTTTTCGGTGAAAATGCTATTTATCTATTGTGTCTGTCATCTTTAAATTAATTAAGTAAGTCAATGACTTTTTAATTTCTCAACTGTGCTATACCAAAGATCCTTACATGTTTGCACATGCACAATTACGGCTGTACACATATTTACAGACATACTGTATGCATCCTTGCATGACCAATATCTTCGGTCAGTCGGCTGTATACACTTACAGGTAAACAAACACTTGCACGCCCACACATGCATTACCTCATACACACATGCAGAGAAATGTAGGCATCATATGTCATAGTGATTTAAAACGGGTGCTCATAGAGATCACTATCTCAGTCTCTGCAGTCTCAGACTTGGCTATTTTTTATTTTTTTTAATTTTCTTTTGTCCTTGTACTTAGCACTGAAAGATCATACAGCTCGGGTGCCTTTTATCCTTTTTATCAATAAATCTCCTCGAGACAATATACCGGTATTCCCATGTTTGCTGCTCTCACTGATAGCAAGAAGCATAATGCGATTCTCATTTACAGTAGTGTGGTTCCTGGGATGTGGCTTTCAAAGATAAAAATTAGCTGAGAGTAAGATATCTGCATTTGGGTGCATTTGTGATATATTCTGTGAGCCCCAGAAGGAGCTTGGTAACACCTAGAAAAGGCTGTATGACCATTGTAAGCACACTGTGCTTGAGTGCATTAATGAGAACCAGAGACATAAATGGGGGTTAGCTGTGTGGTTCAGTTTCCCTTCAATTCATAGGTGCTTTGCTCTGCTGAAAACTGCATAAGTGTAGCAGGGCCTTATGTAATAACTAAACCCACTTGTGTTCAATATAAACACTTCAAGAAGCATCAATGACCATGTAGAAAATTAGGTTGACTTTGTTAACTATAATAAAGTGGAATTCCACAGTTTCCAAAACACTCGTTGTACTCCTTCCCCCCTCCGGGGCCATCCATCTCACTTTTCCAGGTCTTTCAGGTTTAGGAAGAAAATCTGAAAGACCTGGAAACGTGAGACAGATAGGAAAAACCAGACATAGCTAAAAAAGAAAGAAAAAAGATAAGGGCATTTTTCATTCCATTTGCCAACCACTATTTTAATCTTATATGTTAGTCACGATTAAATGTTTGTGTTTCCTAATTCATTCTTTCAATCACAGTATAAATATTATTGATATACCACCATAGCCTGTTTCCATAACATATAAAACAAATACAATACCAGTGTGTGGCACCCTAAAAATGGGACAAAATGTGAAAAAAATGTGGCTGCCATTTATAGGTGAACTAAACATCTTAATTACGCAAAATAAAAAATGTAAAGATGGCACTCACATACATAAATAAAATGTGCAAAACAGCACCTAACAATAAACAAATAAGTCAAGTGAGACTGTCCCAACACCAATGGTTGCTTCAGTAATTAGATACTCTTAATCTTCACCACTAGTGCTCAAATGGTGGATGTACACTCACCAGTGGTGTTTGCCCCCTTTTTACAGGTAGGTCAAAATAGGCTTGCGAAACCACAAAGTAGTTGGGGTCCCTCTGATGAGAAACTTCACTTCATACTTCCATTAGAGTAGAAAACTCATACAGAAAATGACAGCAGAAAGCAAGTTTAAAAAGTAACAGTGTAGTATTTTATTTTTAATTGGTGTTAAAGACATAACAAATAGGAATTGCACTCACATGTATTACTGCCCATGCACTGGCACTAGTGTGTACAGCTTGTGCAGATATCAAATAGCTTCTCCAGGGCTAGTGCCTTGTTATGACTAGGGATGAGCTTCGAGTTCGAGTCGAACTCATGTTCTACTCGAACATTGGCTGTTCGCAAGTTCGCCGAACAGCGAACAATTTGGGGTGTTCGCGGCAAATTCGAATTAAAAGTCTATGGGAGAAATCAAAAGTGCTAATTTTAAAGGCTTATATGCAAGTTATTGTCATAAAAAGTGTTTGGGGACCCGGGTCCTGCCCCAGGGGACATGGATCAATGCAAAAAAAAGTTTTAAAAATGGACGTTTTTTCAGGAACAGTGATTTTATTAATGCTTAAAGTCAAACAATAAAAGTGTAATATCCCTTTAAATTTCGTACCTGGGGGGTGTCTATAGTATGCCTGTAAAGGGGCGCATGTTTCCTGTGTTTAGAACAGTCTGACAGCAAAATGACATTTGGAAGGAAAAAACTCATTTAAAACTACCCGCGGCTATTGCATTGCCGACAATACACATAGAAGTTCATTGATAAAAACGGCATGGGAATTCCCCACAGGGCAACCCCGAACCAAAAAAAAAAAAAAAAAATGATGTGGGGGTCCCCCTAAATTCCATACAAGGCCCTTCAGGTCTGGTATGGATATTAAGGGGAACCCCAGCCAAAATTTTAAAAAAAAATTGACGTGGGGTTCCCCCTAAATTCCATACCAGACCCTTCAGGTCTGGTATGGATTTTAAGGGGAACCCCGCGCCAAAAAAAAAAAAAAAACGGCGTGGGGTCCCCCTAAAAATCCATACCAGACCCTTATCCGAGCACGCAACCTGGCAGACCGCAGGAAAAGAGGGGGGACGAGAGTGCGCCCCCCCCTCCTGAACCGTACCAGGCCACATGCCCTCAACATTGGGAGGGTGCTTTGGGGTAGCCCCCCAAAACACCTTGTCCCCATGTTGATGAAGACAAGGGCCTCATCCCCACAACCCTGGCCGGTGGTTGTGGGGGTCTGCGGGCGGGGGGCTTATCGGAATCTGGAAGCCCCCTTTAACAAGGGGACCCCCAGATCCCGCCCCCCCCTGTGTGAAATGGTAAGGGGTTACTTACCCCTACCATTTCACTAAAAAACTGTCAAAAATGTTAAAAATGACAAGAGACAGTTTTTGACAATTCCTTTATTTAAATGCTTCTTCTTTCTCCTTCATCTTCTTCTGGTTCTTCTGGCTCTTTTGGTTCTTCCTCCGGCGTTCTCGTCCAGCATCTCCTCCGCAGCGTCTTCTATCTTCTTCTCCTCGGGCCGCTCCGCACCCATGGCATGGGGGGGAGGCTCCCACTCTTCTCTTCATCTTCTTCTCTTCTTCATCTTCTTCTTCATCTTCTTCTTCTTCTTCTTCTCTTCTTCCTTCTTCTCTTCTTCATTTCTTCTCCGGGCCGCTCCGTAGCCATGCTGGCATGGTGGGAGGCTCCCGCTGTGTGACGGCGTCTCTTCATCTGACGGTTCTTAAATAACGGGGAGCGGGGCCATCCGGTGACCCCGCCCCCCTCTGACGCACGGTGACTTGACGGGACTTCCCTGTGACGTCACGGGGAATGCCACAGGGAAGTCCCGTCATGTCCCGTGCGTCAGAGGGGGGCGGGGTCACCGGGTGGCCCCGCCCCCGTTATTTAAGAACCGTCAGACGAAGAGACGCCGTCACACAGCGGGAGCCTCCCACCATGCCAGCATGGCTGCGGAGCGGGCCGGAGAAGAAATGAAGAAGAGAAGAAGGAAGAAGAGAAGAAGAAGAAGAAGATGAAGAAGAAGATGAAGAAGAGAAGAAGATGAAGAGAAGAGCGGGAGCCTCCCCCCCATGCCATGGGTGCGGAGCGGCCCGAGGAGAAGAAGATAGAAGACGCCGCGGAGGAGATGCTGGACGAGAACGCCGGAGGAAGAACCAGAAGAGCCAGAAGAACCAGAAGAAGAAGAAGATGAAGGAAGAAAGAAGAAGCATTTAAATAAAGGAATTGTCAAAACTGTCTCTTGTCATTTTTAACATTTTTGACAGTTTTTTAGTGAAATGGTAGGGGTAAGTACCCCCTTACCATTTCACACAGGGGGGGGCCGGGATCTGGGGGTCCCCTTGTTAAAGGGGGCTTCCAGATTCCGATAAGCCCCCCGCCCGCAGACCCCCACAACCACCGGCCAGGGTTGTGGGGATGAGGCCCTTGTCTTCATCAACATGGGGACAAGGTGTTTTGGGGGGCTACCCCAAAGCACCCTCCCAATGTTGAGGGCATGTGGCCTGGTACGGTTCAGGAGGGGGGGGCCGCACTCTCGTCCCCCCCTCTTTTCCTGCGGCCTGCCAGGTTGCGTGCTCGGATAAGGGTCTGGTATGGATTTTTAGGGGGACCCCACGCCGTTTTTTTTTTTTTTTTGGCGCGGGGTTCCCCTTAAAATCCATACCAGACCTGAAACTATTTTTTAATTAAAATAACAAACATGTTATACTTACCTGATCTGTGCAATACCTCCTCTTCTGGGGTCCCGCCTGGGTGATGTTGGCTCCTACTCTTCTGTGTCTGCCCCCAGAGCAAGCCTCATGTTATATGGGCAGCCGTGTGGGCTTGCTCCTGAGCCAGGCTGTGTGTATATAGACACATAGTTTGGCTTGGTCCCATCCCCCCCCACTCTATGCTCACTGGATTTGACTGACAGCAGCAGAAGCCAATGGCTCTAACTTTTCTTAGCCAAGTCTGTGAGATCAGGAAGTGAGAGGGAAGCCAGGCACAGTGCCACAGTCACAGGAGTCAGGTACTGTAAGTGTTAGGGAGGGGAGAAGGGAGGGAACACACTGTGGAAGGTTTTTTACCTTTATGCAAAAAATGCATTAAGGTAAAAAAAACCTTTAGTCTTTAGAACCAATTTAACTTACTCAATGGGACTTTTAAATATGTTCTTCCACAGTACAGAGTTATTAGCCCTAAGCCCAAGTCTTGAAGCATAATCTTGAAGGGCTAATAGATGTCTGTCATGCAGGGGCATAACTACAGGCCATTGGAAACCTCCCTTCAATCATTGTTCCTAATATAAGATATGTATAAATCAATGACAGTTAGGAAGTTAAGGTCAGTATATTCAGTACACTTCTAGGTACCAGCGCTGTAGAGTTGTTAGGAAATGTTAGGGAATTAACTTTCAAAAGCAGGAATTAACTTTCAACAGCATTTTAAATCTCGGAGCCTCAGTGTAAATTTTAAACCATCCAACACCTTCCACCATCACAGCAAATATGTGCTGTAGGAGGTGACGTAGAAGTAAAAAAAAAACAAAACAAAAGTTGCAGTAGTAACACTAATGACCATCTCCGTGAAGCTAACTTTCAGGGTCTAATCTATTGCTCTGTTAATGCTAGGGGTCATTTTTTTATCCCAGTTGCATCTTGTGCTGTATCAATCATTAGATAATCCCTCAATATTTAAATAAAGGAAACAAAATTACTGATTTGATAATAGTGAGTTCTGACAAACTCTAGATGTGTGGAGAGAATGCAGAAATGTGCCCCCTCAATTTTTCCCGAAATAATGAAGGTTTAAGACTCACGTCTGTACTAGGCATTCATGGAAAGTGACACACACACTTTATGAGCCACAGTCTAGCGTAGAAAAACTGCAAAACATCATAAACCTAACTCTTAAATTATTTGTATTTTTTTATAAACATTTTTTTTTTTAATTTAACTCTATTTAGTTAAATGCTATCATAATGCAATCACAAGCCCCATATGTAAAAGCATGGGCAGGTGACAGGTTCTCTTTGTGAGAGGTGAGAGAAGAGCTGCAAATGTGCACAGTGCTGGATCAAATGAGGGATCAGGTAAGTAAAAGGGAGGGGGGGATGATGATGCCTAAACATTTATACCTATTATGCAAATAATGCATTATGGTAAAAGTGTTTAGGCTTTAGGACCACTTTAAATCACTTGGTAGTGGACCAATGTGTGTGTGTGTATTGTAACAGTAGGCAAAAAAAAATATTTTGCCTGTGTCCAATACAGGAAGTTTCTACAGTGCCTTGAAAAAGTATTCACACCCCCTGCAATTTTCCACATTTTGTCATGCTCAAACCAAAAATATAAATTAATTTTTTGGGAATTTTATGTGATAGACCAACTCAAAGCGGCACATAATTGTGAAGTGGAAGGAAAATGATAAATGGTTTTCAACATTTTTACAAATAAATATGTGAAATGTGTGGCGAGCATTTGTATTCAGCCCCCCTGAGTCAATACTTTGTAGAACCGCCTTTTGCTGCAATTACAGCTGCAAGTCTTTTTTGGGATGTCTCTACCAGCTTTGCACATCTAGAGAGTGATTTTTTTGCCCATTCTTCTTTGCAAAATAGCCCAAGCTCTGTCCGATTGGATGGAGAGCATCTGTGAACATCAATTTTCAAGTCTTGCCACAGATTCTCAGTTGGATTTAGGTCTGGACTTTGATTGGGCAATTCTAACACATGAATATGCTTTGATCTAAACCATTCCATTGTAGCTCTGGCTGTATGTTTAGGGTCGTTGTCCTACTGGAGAGTTAACCACCGCCCCAGTCTCAAGGCTTTTACAGACTCCAACAGATTTTCTTCTAAGGTTGCTCTGTATTTGGCTTCATCCATCTTCCCCTCAATTCTACCCAGCTTCCCTGTCCCCGCTGAAGAAAAGCATCCCGACAACATAATGCCACCACCATGTTTCACCATGGTGATGGTGTGTTCAGGGTGATGTGTAGTGTTAGTTTTCCACCACACATAGCTTTTTGTTTTGGGGCCAAAAAACACCTTAGATTGTTATACACTTGAGCTGGAAAATCTCTGTGCAGAGTGAAGCTAAGTGTGTGATTTTCAAACTGGTGCCTTCCATGGTACTTGTTTCAAATCTTCCAAAATGTATACAAAAGTGCCACGCAGTACTATATATAATATAAGAATATAATAGTGTAGTGAAATCAAAACATGACATACATAAAGCAAAATAATGAAAAAAACAAATTCTCAATGTGTGTTCCTTTAAAAATAACCAAACAGAAAAATGTCTGTGTGTTTTCCATTAAAAATATACAAACAACAAAATGTTTGTGTGTATTCCTTTAACCACTTGCCGAATGGCTTATGCCGATATACATCGGCAAAGTGGCACGGGTGCGCAAAACAATACCAATGTCCCAAAATAGTGTCAAAAGTGTCCGATCTGTCCGCAGCAATGTCGCAGTCACGATAATAATCACAGATCGCCGCCATTACTAATAAAAAAAATTATTAATAAAAGGCCACAAATCTTTCCCCTACTTTGTAAACTTTTGCGTAAACCAATAAACATATACCCTTTTTGTGATTTTTTTTTACCAAAAATATGTAGAAGAATACATATTGGCCTAAACTGTGGTAGAAATTTGTGTTTTTTTATATTTTTTGGGGATATTTATTATAGCAAAAAGTAAAAAAAAAGTGCTTTTTTTTCATAATTGTCGCTCTTTTTTGTTTATAGCTCAAAAAATAAAAACCGCAGGGGTGATCAAATACCACCAAAAGAAAGATCTATTTGTGTGAAAAAAAGGATGTCAATTCTGTTTGGGTACAACATTGCATGACTGCTCAATTGTCAGTTAAAGTGACTCAGTGCTGTATCGCAAAAAAGGGCTTTGTCAGGTAGGGGATAAATCCTTCCAGGGCTGAAGTGGTTAAATAACAAATGGTGGTGAACACACCAAAATGTTCATGTGTGTCCTTTTAAATCATCATAAAAGAAACGGGGGCGCCTCTCTAAGTGTAGTATTAAAACAGTAACATTTATTGCACAAGATTAAAAACACTTACAAGATATAAGTGGGAGTCATGCTCATCATAAGTATGTCGTCCTGGCAGTTCTACTGCGTCCCACAGTCTCCTCGCACAAGCCGGGTAGCTGGGAAAAGTTCTGGTGTGATGTTGTGCTGAATAACTTTATATTCAGGAAAACCAGGAAGTAGTCAGCTCCATGCTAACCAGCTTGTACCAGAAGCGGAAATGATATCACCAGCAGGGGGGTGGGAGGAAGTGGTCAGGACTGTCTCCATGGAATGAAAGGCTGTGCGCTCGGAGCTCACAGCTCCTTCTACTGGCCTGTTGATCTCTGGAGGAGAGCATCATTAAATACACTCCCCTGGGCATGACGTCCGTGGTCGTAGAACTACAATGGTCAGCAGACCAAAGGCAATGGGGTGAAGGAGTTTTGGAAAAATAGTAGATTATAAATAGTTGGGCTTACAAAGGCTGACAGCTGATGCAAAACGCAGCACATATTGAACTAAAAAAGGCCAAAAATCAAACTAAGGGTGCACGATCTGAATATCAATATTAAAAAATCAATTAAAAGAATTAATCATATATATAAAGGGGAGGAATATATTAAAAAAAAAAATATATATATATATATATATATATATACACATATATACACATATACATTGAAAATGTGTGAAAATTAGTATGAAAGAATGACATTATGTATTATTGTATACTGTGGGGGTCATTTACTATAGAGCTGCGGCGCTAATTAGCGCTAATTGCCGCTAATTAGCGCTAATTCGTGGCAATTTGGGCTGGTGGTGGGTGTTTTGAATAAGTCTTTTTTAATATTGTGTTGGAATGCTTTGTAAGAATGATTTAAGTATGTTTCAATAATCTTGCAGATAAAAATGTGATGTGTTGCCAGTTATACACTGAAGTTAAAGCTGTGTCCACTCTAAGGTTTTCTCAAATTTTAGATTGTAAGCTCCTATGAGCAGGGCCCTTAAAATCCCATTGCTAAATGTAGCACCATATATCCTGTCCAAATTTTTTTGAAGCTAGTAAATTAATGTACATTTTTTTTCTGCTGGTAAAATAAAAGTACATTATTTGTTCTGGTGTGTTTTTTTTTCTTCTACTTTTCTTTCGCTTTAGTTTTTGTGGGTGGTGGTTTTGGGAAAGTGCAATATCTCTTATATCTTATTTCAATATGTATTTGTGCACCAAAAAACTAATCTCTTCGCCCTGGTTCACATTGATGCTACTTTGAAATTGTGCTACCTCACTTGAAGTAGCACGATTTCAAAGTAGCAAGGTCAGCGTGATTTCAGGTGCCACTTGATAGACATCTGTGTGGCTTCATACACAGATGTCTGTTGAAGTCTCACCTGAAATCGGCAAAAGTAGTGCAGGAACTACTTTAGCAAATTGGTGCGGCGCCACAAAATCGGTGGCGCATTGATTGGAACAGTGCCATTGCTGCCGATAGTCATGCGATTTGATCTCTCAAAACACATGACAAATCGCTCCAATGTAAACCTAGGCTTCTGCACACCTGCAAGTAAATGATAAAGGTGGAATCTGGTGGATAGGCAGTTTTGTATTTGTCAGCTTTACTTCACATTGGTGCGATTTGACATGTCAAAGCGGTGGCAATTGCACCTAATTAGTGCGACTTTGGGGTGCAATTTGTATTGATATCAGTGCAGAAACCTGCACAGATCTCTCTGAAATTCCCCCTGCAGTCGGGACTGACATGCGGGAATTAAATTGTGTGATTTCAGCTGAACGATTTCCTCCTTCTGTTAGTGTGAACCAGGGCTCAAGCTGGGCCTTTTGTTTTGTCATTCACCTGCTGCTAACCCAGGGACACCATTTCTTATCGAACACCTTGAAATATCATAAGTAGAAATACAAATTTGCATATCTGCAAATAAACAAAAATAATAAAATTCTAATGGTGGTTGTGATGAAATATTCGCAGCGATCAAAAGAGTGTGGTTTCGCCTTCTGACCCAGAAATAAGTCATTGCAATCACCCGGAAGTTCCTGTGCTGGTCAGAATCTCCATCTAGGTGGACATGGTGAGGTCCCTCTTTAGCAAAGAGGAGGTGCTGCTCATTTTCCGGATAAGGGTATGATATGTACTCGTGCTTAATCAATGTGGGGTAAATGTGGTTGTTAGATTTGGTGTGGGTGGGGTTCATTGATTTGTTTGGCATCCCTACACGTTTGCTTCCAGCCAATGTGCACACATCACTTCCTGCGTTTGTTCTGCTGATGTAAATGCAAGTATAAATGAGAGCTGCTTTCTATTAAAATATATATGACTTGTATCACAGTTGGGAGACTTTGGACCTCCGAGTTGCTTGACAAGTTGTACCCCATGATTCTCAATGATAACTAGGGATGGACTGAACACCCCTCTGTTTGGTTCGCAGCAGAACATGTGAACAGACAAAAAATTAGTTTGAACACGCAAACACCGTTAAAGTCTATGGGACACAAACATGAATAATCAAAAGTGCTAATTTTAAAGGTTAATATGCAAGTTATTGTCATAAAAAGTGTTTGGGGACCTGGGTCCTGCCCCAGGAGACATGTATCAATGCAAAAAAAGTTTTAAAAATGGCCGTTTTTTTGGGAGCAGTGATTTTAATAATGCCTAAAGTGAAACAATAAAAGTGTAATATTCCTTTAAATTTCGTACCTGGGGGTGTCTATAGTATGCCTGTAAAATGGCGCATGTTTCCCATGTTTAGAACAGTCTGAAGGCAAAATGACATTTCTAAAGGAAGAAAAAAGTGATTTAAAAGTGCTAGCACTAGTGCCTGTGTTCTGCCGAAAAAGTTCCCCCCGGCGGATAAGGACTCCCCTGTACTACGCAGGCGCAGCGCTTGCGCAGTACGAGCCGCTGAAAATAGCCGAAGCTGAACACCTGTGAGTCAGCTGTACACGGCGCCTGTAACAGAGCCCCTCGTGGGCTCGCTTCGCTCACCATGCTTCGCTCGCCACGCTTCGGGCAAGGCCTTGCTTCGCTCAGCATATTTTTATTCTAACTCTATGTCCACTTGGATGGTGGGGCTTGAACCTGGACTCAGGGCAGAATGTAGTGTGCAGGCGCTGTGTAGAGCTGACGATCAGCTGTTCAAGTTCGGAGACTTTCAGCGGCTCCGTAATTGTTCATACTGCGCAAGCGCAACGCATGCGCAGTACAGGGGGTCCTTGTCCGCCAGAGGAACGTTCTCAGCAAGACACCGGCTATTAATGAATTTCGGTCCCGACAATACACATAAAAGTTCATTGATAAAAACGGCCCGGGATTCCCCCACAGTCCATTACCAGGCCCTTTGGGTCTGGTATGAATATTAAGCAGAACAGGAAATTCGCCCGTGGGACTTTAAATGAAGTGTCCATGGTGATCACAGAAAAATATCAAGAGTATAAGAATGACAAAATTTATTGTGATAAATATCATCCAGTACAAGTCATGAACAACAGTGACACATACATAAGAACAGCATCATGATAAAGTGGTCCTAAAAACAAAGCCATTATGACATAACATCAAAATATAAAAGTACAGATATACATGATACATCTCTAACCCGACGCGTTTTGCAAGCTCTCCTAGCTTCATCAGGGGCTGATGTGTATATCTGATGTCTGTAATAACAAGTAAAGAGTATATTGAGGTATAGGTTATGATTGGACAACAACATGAGGCCAGAGCTAGTAATCCAATACCTACACATCAGGCATTAGACCCCGAAGGGGTGGCCCCAAGTGGGGGGCAGCGGAATTACATGAATATTAAGGGGAACACCAAACCAAAATTAAAAAAAAAATGTGTGGGGGTCCCCCCAAATTCCATACCAGGCCCTTCAGGTCTGGTATGGATATTAAGGGGAACCCGCGCCAAAATTTAAAAAAAAATGTTGTGGGGGTCCCCCTCAAAATCCATACCAGGCCCTTCAGGTCTGGTATAGATTTTAAGGGGAACCCTGCACCAAAATTAAAAAAAAAATGGTGTGGGGGTCCCCCTAAAAATCCATACCAGACCCTTATCCGAGCATGGAAACTGGCAGGCCTCAGGAAAAGAGGGGGGACGAGAGAGCAGCACCCCCTCCTGAACCGTACCAGGCCACATGCCCTCAACATGGGGAGGATGTTCCCATGTTGATGGGGACAAGAGCCTCATCCCCACAACCCTTGCCTGATGGTTGTGGGGGCCTGTGGGCGGGGGGCTTATCGGAACCTGGAAGCCCCATTTAACAAAGGGACCCTCAAATCCCGGCCCCCCTGTGTGACATGGTAACGGGTACATTGTACTCCTACCATTTTACAAAAAAAGTGCCAAAAATTGTAAAAAACACACAGACACAGCATTGGACAAGTCCTTTATTAAAAAAGAAAAAAAAATTCCAGCGATGTAATCCTTCCTCGTCCCGGGATACGGAGAAAGAGGCCGCCAGGAAACGATTAGCCTCCATGGGAGGAGCCCGCTAGACCTGCCATGACAGTTCTTAAAAAGCTGAGGGTGGGGCCCCCCGTGACGTGCGCAGGTGACCCTGCCCCCTCTGACGCAACATGGAAACGCCGCGGGGTTACCAGTGACATGTATGGGTGACCCCGCCCCCTCTGATGCCACGGAAACCCCCATTGCATCAAAGGGGGTGGGGTCACCTGTACATGTCACTGGGTGGCCCCGCCCTCAGCTTTTTAACCACTTAAAGACCAGCCTCGTTTTGGAATTTAGGTGTTTACATGTTTAAAACAGGTTTTTTTGCTAGAAAATTACTTAGAACCCGCAAACATTATATATTGTTTTTTTTCTAACACCCAATGGCGGTCATTGCAATACTTTTTTTCACACCGTATTTGCGCAGCGGTCTTACAAGCGCACTTTTTTTTGAAAAAATTCACTTTTTTGAATTAAAAAATAAGACAACAGTAAAGTTAGCCCAATTTTTTTATATTGTGAAAGATAATATTACACCAAGTAAATTGATACCCAACATGTCATGCTTCAAAATTGCGCCCGCTCGTGGAATGGCGTCAAACTTTTATCCTCAAAGATCTCCATAGGCAACGTTTAAAAAATTCTACAGGTTGCATGTTTCTCACTCTAACAATTGCGGCGATACCTCACATGTGTGGTTTGACCACCGTTTTCATATGCGGGCGCTACTCACGTATGCGAAAGGAAATCAAAGTAGATATGGCGCTGTTCTATTAATAGCAGATATTTAGTTGGAGGTTTAAAAAGAAGTGAACCTACTTCCCTTAGTGGAAAAAATCATGGGAGAAAGAAGAATAAATCACAGCATTGCTGTTGGTAAGTGCTGCCAGTAAACATCAATTAGGTGTAAAACAAAAAATAAAAAATGTAGATAATATGTTTGAGTAACTGAGTTTCCCAATTTGGTTTTTGCACTCAGTTACAAAATTTGGCGTGTAGTTCTTTTGTATGATGTGAAAACCCAGTGTATACAAACCCAAAAATATATGTATATAAAATAAAAGTGAAATATAGTGTTCCGATAAAGTTAAAATACTATACAAAAATACTGTGCATACTAAAACAATCTGAAGTGTATATTGCTGGAAAAATAGCAGGCAGATTCTCTGTACATACAATCATGACCATTTCATCTTGATAATACAAAATTATAAAATCAATACAGTGCTATTGGAAAAGACATCAATTTATCTGAAAAAACTATGAAAATCAATAAAGTGCTATTGCACCAGTGAAGGAATCCGTTTTCTAATCTAGTGGACTTTTCAGTGAGTAAACACACCGTGCGTGCCTTATTCGTGCTTCTATTATGGCTGCACTCACCAGATCCTTCTCCCCCTCCTGGGGTCTAAGATATCCACAGTATGTGCCACTGTGTAGCAATGTAGGATCTAAAACTGTCCTTGATCCTACACCCAGCAGTCTCCTGCTTGTCAACATCACTGCTGTTGTCATGACACAGAAGGAAGGTGCCCCATCCAAACAATTGCACCCAGGGCAGCCCCCCTCTCCCCCACCCCTTGTCCCGGCCCTGATGTCATGAAAAAGAGAGAGGGAGCCCAAATAGCGTAATACTGTATCAAACTGTTTATTGTACAAACGCATAGAAAGGTACTCACGTTCGGTAGGAATAATATAAGCATGTGTTGCTGACACCAGTGCCTGTAGCCGGAAATGATGCAAGGACGCATGCTGACTCCGCCCTACGCATTTCGTCACTCTTACATCATCTGGAGCGTGCATAGTGCTTGCTACAATTCCTATTTATAGTGCTTAGCGATTTGCATATCATTATAGTAATTACGGTGGCCATTTTGCGAGTGATATTGCAGACTGAAGTTACAGCGGCCATTTTGGGTGTGATAATGCAGACCGAAGACTGCTATTATAAAGTTAATATGCAACGCTTGCGGCCATTTTTTATATGATTTTTGAGACCGAAGTCCTCAACCATAATGGAATAGGTTTGTGTCGTTATAATGTCCATATTTAACTAGAGACGCCTGCATTTGCATTGCTGCTCAATTACAGGCATACTGCCACATCATTCACGGCGGCCATTCCCCGAATGGCTGCAGACCGAAAGCCATCAGCCCCAGCGGCCATTTTGGGTGTGATAATGCAGACCAAAAGCAGTTATAGTTATAATTATACCCACTTATCACAAGCTTGTTTAATGTGATCTATTAAACCGAAGTCCGTAGTCACCATGGATTCAATACATCTCATTGTCATGTGCATATCAAACCAAAAATGAACTACATTGCTATTCCATGATCTGTATCTGTTATGTCATTTAGTAAAATCTCATGCAACATCACCTGCACTATAAACGCTCTCATTATTATGTTATATAAAATACAGATAATAAAAAATGCCAGAAGTTTCTCTAATCATTTAAATAATTCTGTAGTTGGCTATGTTATTGTCCAAGTACCCAGACTCCAAATCAATTAGATAAAATGAAATAAAATAAAATAAAATCTCCATAAATTTAACAAAAACAACATAAATGATAAAAAATATTAAATAATAATAATTAAAAAAAAAAGATTTTATTAAATTGATAAATAAATGAAGATGAGATTAAAAATATGCATATATGTGTATGCATGTACACACATCCACACATGTATGCATATATAAAAATGCATATATAAAAAAATGCATATATATAAAAAAGGGGGCCGTATATACTACTGAAAGGTATGTGAAGCCTCAGATTTACGTGAGAGAATATAATTGATTATATATAAGATAGATTAACTATCAGAAAATGGCTATGCCACAACAATTATATTAAAAGTTGGTTAAAAAACAGTTGAGATCTATATCTATATTCATTCCCATAGGTTGAAGGGTATCTAATTGGAAGATCCATTTTGGTTCATTTTCACTTTCTCCGGTACTTGGAACAAACAAACTATCGACTATTTAGATCTACAACTTTACAAAAATAATGGATATATCAGTACAAGGACCTTCTTTAAAACAATAGACAGAAATGGGTATATCCCAACCAATAGTTGCCATCATCGTCAATGGATTGGAAATATACCGAAAGGTCGACTAATGAGAATGTTTAGAAATTGCAGTAGCATAGAGGATTACAATACCCAAGCAGACATTATCATAGAAAGGTTTGTAGAAAAAGGATATAAGAAAAAGGAACTAGTAAGATTGAAGGAGAAAATCAAATATATGGACAGAAATTTAATGATAGAAGGCAAGGCTAATGACAATAAGAAAAACAAAAAATGTAAAGCAGATGTGGCTTTCATTATGGGTTTTAATACCCAACACAAGGCATTGGAAAAAATAATAAAAAAACATTGGCCAATCCTCCAATCTGACCAAACTTTGAGAACCACTATACCATCAAGACCTACCTTCGTTTACAGAAAGGTACCAAACCTTAGGAATAGATTGGTTCATAATGCTCTGGACCCATCAAAACAAATTAGAATTTTAAACCATCTTAAAGGTTTTTATAAATGTGGAAAATGTCTCCCATGTAAAATGTGTAAAAAAACCAATAAGAAAAAAACTGATTTTACTTCTATGTCAAAAGGAACCAAACATACCATAAAAGAACTTATCACATGTAATAGTACTCACGTGACGTATGTATTAGAGTGCCCTTGCCACAAACAATACGTGGGTAGAACAACAAGAGAACTACATGTAAGGATCCGAGAACACATTAATAATATTAAAAACGGATTCAACAAACATAGTGTCTCAAGACATTTTAGGGACTACCGTAACAAAGACCCTATATGTATGGTTTTTTATGGTATAGATAAAATCAAAGGACACTGGAGAGGGGAGAATAAGAAAATTAAGAACTCCCAAAATGAAACAAAATGGATCTTCCAATTAGATACCCTTTAACCTATGGGAATGAATATAGATATAGATCTCAACTGTTTTTTAACCAACTTTTAATATAATTGTTGTGGCATAACCATTTTCTGATAGTTAATCTATATTATATATAATCAATTATATTCTCTCACGTAAATCTGAGGCTTCACATACCTTTCAGTAGTATATACGCCCCCCTTTTTTGTATATGCATTTTTTTATATATGCATTTTTTTATATGCATACATGTGTGGATATGTGTACATGCATACACATATATGCATATTTTTAATCTTATCTTCATTTATTTATCAATGTAATAAAATCTTTTTTTATTATTATTATTTAATATTTTTTATCATTTATGTTGTTTTTGTTAAATTTATGGAGATTTTATTTTATTTCATTTTATCTAATTGATTTGGAGTCTGGGTACTTGGACAATAACATAGCCAATCTACAGAAATATTTAAATGATTAGAGAAACTTCATTTTTTATTATCTGTATTTTATATAACATATTAATGACAGCGTTTATAGTGCAGGTGATGTTGCATGAGATTTTACTATATGACATAACAGATACACATAATGGAATAGGAATGTAGTTCAGCCATTTTTGGTTTGATACGCACATGAGAATGAGATGTATTTAATCCATGGTGACTACGGACTTCGGTTTAATAGATCACATTAAACAAGCTTGTGATAAGTGGGTATAATTATAACTATAACGGCCTGTGGTCTGCATTATCACACCCAAAATGGCCGCCAGGGCTGATGTCTTTTGGTCTGCAGTCATTCGGGGAATGGCCGCCATGAATGATGTGGCAGAATGCCTGTAATTGAGCAGCAATGCAAATGCAGGCGTTTCTAGTTAAATATGGACATTATAACGACACAAACCTATTCCATTATGGTTGTGGACTTCGGTCTAAAAAATCATATCAAAAATGCGTAAGATTTGCATATTAACTTTATTATAGCGGTCTTCGGTCTGCATTATCACACCCAAAATGGCCGCTGTAACTTCAGACTGCAATATCACTCGCAAAATGGCCGCCGTAAGTACTATAATCCTATGCAAATCACTAAGCACTATAAATAGAAATTGTTGCAAGCACTATGCACGCTCCAGATGATGTAAGAGTGAGGAAAATGTGTAGGGCGGAGTCAGCATACATCCTTGCATCATTTCCGGCTACAGGCACTGGTGTCAGCAACACATGCTTATATTATTCCTACTGAACGTGAGTACCTTTCTATGCGTGTGTACAATAAACAGTTTGATACAGTATTATGCTATTTGGGCTCCCTCTCTCTTTTTCATGACGTCAGGGCCAGGACAAGGGGTGGACGAGAGGGGCGGCTGCCCTGGGTGCAATTGTTTGGATGGGGCACCTTCCTTCTGTGTCATGACAACAGCAGTGATGTTGACAAGCAGGAGACTGCTGGGTGTAGGATCCCCTAAGCTTGCACATCATGAATGGGGGGGCGCAGTTTGGCATCTTTGCCCTGGGCACTGGATGACCTTGTCACAGCACTGCATGACGTTCAATATATAATGGAATCTCCTCATAATCAACAATAAGGATGGTTTTAGATCCTACATTGCTACACAGTGGCATATACTGTGGATGTCTTAGACCCCAGGAGGGGGAGAAGGTTCTGGTGAGTGCAGCTGTAATAGGAGCACGAATAAGGCACGCACGGTGTGTTTACTCACTGAAAATCCACTAGATTAGAAAACGGATTCCTTCACTGGCACAAGAGCACTCTATTGATTTTCATAGTTTTTTCAGATAAATTGATGTCTTTTCCAATAGCACTTTATTGATTTTATCATTTTGTATTATCAAGATGAAATGGTCATGATTGTATGTAAAGAGAACCTGCCTGCTATTTTGTTTTAGTATGCACAGTATTTTTGTATAGTATTTTAACTTTATCGGAACACTATATTTCACTTTTATTTTATATTATTTTATTTTATTTTTATATTTTATTTACATATATTTTTGGATTTGTATACACTGGGTTTTCACACCATACAAAAGAACTACACGCCAAATTTTGTAACTGAGTGCAAAAACCAAATTGGGAAACTCAGTTACTCAAACATATCATCTATATTTTTTTTTCTTTTTTAACCTCCAACTAAATATCTGCTATTAATAGAACAGCGCCATATCTACTTTGATTTCCTTTCACTTTTCATTTACTCCACCTAGTGGTAGTAATTGGTAGAGGCAGCAGTTCCATTAACCAATTCCAACCCTTGGGTCAGTACTTATTCCTTTGCGCAGAAACTTTTTCTTTTCTTGCTACTCACGTATGCGTTCGCTTCTGTGCACGAGCTCGTCGGGACAGGGTTTTTTTTTAATTTATTTTTATTATTTATTTTACTTTTTTTTTTTTTACAATGTTTTAAAAAAAAAATTGTGTCACTTTTATTCCTTTTACAAGGAATGTAAACATCCCTTGTAATAGAAAAAAGCAAGACAGGACCTCTTAAATATGAGATCTGGGGTAAAAAGACCTTAGATCTCATATTTACACTAAAATGCAATTAAAAAACGTCATTTAAAAAAATGACATTGAAAAAAATGTGCCTTTAAGACGTATGGGCGGAAGTGACGTTTTGACGTCGCTTCCGCTCAGCAGTGTCACGAAGAGGAGTGGGCGCCATCTTAGCCTCACTCGTTTTCAGGCACAGCACTGAGAAGGATGCGATCGCCTCCGCAGCTACCGACGGCTCCGGTAAGCGGCGGAGGGCACCGGATCGCGGCGGGAGGGGGGCCCCTCTCCCACCACCGATAAAAATGATCTTGCGGCGAATCCGCCGCAGAGACCACTTTTATCTGAAAGCCGACCGCCACACGAAAATGGGGATACTGGGTTATGGCAGCTAGCTGCTGCCATAACAACGATATCCGCCAGCAAACTTTGGACGTACATCGGCGTGCGGCGGTCGGCAAGTGGTTAAGAACTGTTATGGCAGTTCTAGCATTGTTCAGTGGGCTCCTCCCATGAAGGGCGATCGTGTCATGGTGGCGTCTTTCTCTGTATCCCGGGACGAGGAAGGATTACATCGCTGGAATTTTTTTTTTTTTTTTTAATACAGGACTTGTCCAATGCTGTGTCTGTGTGTTTTTTACAAATTCTGACACTTTTTTTGTGAAATGGTAGGAGTACAATGTACCCGTTACCATTTCACACAGAGGGGAGCCGGGATCTGGGGGTCCCCTTGTTAAAGGGGGCTTCCAGATTCAGATAAACCCCCCGCCCGCAGACCCCCACAATGACCTTGCAAGGGTTGTGGGGAGGAGGCCCTTGTCCCCATCAACATGGGGACATCCTCCCCATGTTGAGGGCATGTGGCCTGTTACGGTTCAGGAGGTGGGGGTGCTCTCCCGTCCCCCCCTCTTTTCCTGCGGACTGCCAGGTTGCGTGCTCAGATAAGGGTCTGGTATGGATTTTTAGGGGGACCCCCACACCATTTTTTAAAAAAAATTTCCATACCAGACCTGAAGGGTCTGGTATGGATTTTGAGGGGGACCCCCCACGCCATTTAAAAAAAAAAATTTGGCATGGGGTTCCCTTTAATATTCATACCAGACCCAAAGGTAATGCACTGTGGGGGATCCCAGGCTGTTTTTATCAATGAACTTTTATGTGTATTGTCGGGACCGACAATTCATTAATAGCCGGCACTAGTGCTAGCACTTTTAAATGACTTTTTTCCCTTTAGAAATGTCATTTTGCTGTTAGACTGTTCTAAACACGGGAAACATGTGCCACTTTACAGGCATACTAAAGACACCCCCCAGGTACGAAATTTAAAGGAATATTACACTTTTATTGTTTCACACTAAGCATTATTAAAATCACTGCTCCCGAAAAAACAGCCATTTTTAAAACTTTTTTTTGCATTGATACATGTCCCCTGGGGCAGGACCCGGGTCTCCAAACACTTTTTATGGCAAAGAACTTGCATATAAGCCTTCAGTGAGAACTTTGGATTTTTCAGGTTCGAGCCCAATTGACTTCCACTATTCCAGCATATGTGATCTGACAGGCATTATTTCTGGCAATAGCGCTGCTTTCTATTTGCATTAGCGCTGAGTTTCTGAGAGTTGAAGTCTTGCTGGCCTTTTTTTTTGGTACTGCAGGAAAGTTTTGGCGTTATAGTAAATGACCCCCTGTATGACCACACAAATGCAGATACACAACAATGTATGTATGTGTAAAAAGGCTACTTACAATCCCACCCCCCAACCACAGACTATGGACCCAACAATATCCAAATTTGAAGATGATGACCATACAGTTCGACTGTAAAAAATGAAATAGTATTAAAGAAGCTGTTATCTACCTACATGTATTATAACAGAGTATGTATCTCAATCTCTTCCTTAAGCCCCCCTGGCGAGAGAGTACTTAAAGAGTATATCCAGAAGGTCTCCTGCTGGCACAGCCGTTTAAAACACTCCGCAGCAGGAAGATCTCTGGAGATGGCCTCAATCACCCAGACTTGTAGACTTGCAGTGGATTTTTTGTGATTCTTCAGGAAGTGTCTGGGGACACTATGTTTGTTGCATCCCTGCTCAATGAAGCGTCTATGTTTACCAAACCGTTGGCGTAAGGGACATATGGTCCTTCCTACATACAGGAGACCACAAGAACATGTCAGGCAAGAACATGTATATGACATACTCACTGGAGCAATTATGGAATTATTTGATGTTATATGTCTTTCCTTTTGTGGTAAAAGTTTTTTGCCCATGATAAACAAATTTGCACATAAGGCATTGTTTTTTCCGGCATTGGAACCTGCCTGTCAGTGGAATGCGTGGGATATGGGTAGTGGGGGGAATAGACTGGAACTTACAAATTCTGCTGGGTGTTAATTAGCTTTTGATGTTTTTAGCCCTACAATAGAACACTTTGGGTTTCTGCGTAAGGGATGAGCCCAGAAGGGGGTCTTCCAACAAAATTAGCCATCATTTAATAAGAATATTTGCCATTTTTCTCTGGCAATCATGAAATTGTGTCGTGAACCGTATAGGTTGGGATTCATCTGATGTGATGGACTTAGGAAAAGGTTTAGTTGTGTACCATTGGAAGGCATCTTCCACAAGGATAGATGGATGTCCTTTGTCCAAGAATTTATCGGTAAGGAGTCGGCCTTGGGTCTGGTAGTCCTCATCCTTTGTACAATGAAATCCTAATCCTATGAAACTGACTCCGGGGGGTATTGTTAATCCACCTGGGATGGTGACAGCTTTGATATTGGATGAATGAGTTTCCTGCAGTAGGTTTTGTGTAATTAGTGGCCTCTATGCGTGAGTCCCTGTGGTACAGTTCCAGGTCCAAAAAGGCCAGTCTGTCAGGATCAACCACAGGGGTGAAAGATAGTCCCAGATTGTTATTGTTGCAATGTTATACAAACTGTATCAGGCTGTCTATGGTACCATTACATATGATGACTAAGTCATCGATATAGCGCGCATAAAATATGATGTTGGCTGAGAAGGGATTATTTTGTGAAATTTACTGTAATTCCCAATACCCCATAGTGAGGTTTGCATAGCTGGGGGCAAAATGTGCCCCCATAGCTGTGCTTTGGGTTTGTAAGTAATAATTGTCCTCAAATTCGAAGTAATTATGTTTTAAGCAGAATTGTGTAGCTTCCAGTATAAAATGGCCTATCTCATGAGGAATAGATGTATAAAGGGACATGCCATCTAGGGACACCCACAAATATGTGGACGACTTTGCACATAAGGCATTGTTTTTTCCGGCATTGGATATACATTCTCTGTTATAATACATGTACGTAGATACCAGCTTCTTTAATACTATTTCATTTTTTACAGTAGAACTATACGGTCATCATCTTCAAATTTGGATGTCGTTGGGTCCCTAGTCTGCGGTTGGGAGTGGTGGGATTGTAAGTAGCCATCTCACACATACATACATTGGTGTGTATCTGAATTTGTGTGGTCATACAGTATACAATAATACATATCTCTTACAAGCATACATTGGTACATATCTGCATATGTGTGGTCATGCAGTATACAAAAAACATTTATGATGTCTCTTTTACAAATATATGAATTCTGTACATAATGTCATTCTTTCATACTAATTTTATATATATATATATATATATATATATATATATATATATATATATATATATATATATTTTTTTTTTAAATATATTCCTCCCCTTTATATATATGATTCATTCTTTTAATTGATTTTTTAATATTGATATTCAGATCGTGCACCCTTAGTTTGATTTTTGGCCTTTTTTAGCTCAATATGTGCTCCATTTTGCATCAGCTGTCAGCCTTTGTAAGCCCAACTATTTATAATCTACTATTTTTCCGAAATTCCTATTGCCTTTGGTCCGCTGACCGTTGTAGTTCTACGGCCACGGACGTCAGGCACAGGAGAGTGTATTTAATGATGCTCTCCTCTAGAGAACAACAGGCCAGTAGAAGGAGCTGTGAGCTCCGAGCGCATAGCCTTTCATTCCATAGGGACAGTCCTGACCCATTCCTCCCGCCCTCTTCTGATGACATCATTTCCACTTCTGGTTCAAGCTGGTCAGCATGGAGCTGACTACTTCCTGGTTTTCCTGACTGTACAGCATAACATCACACCAGAACTTTTCCCAGCTACGCGGGTCGTGCGAGGAGCCTGTGGGACGCAGTAGAACTGCCAGGACTATATACTTATGATGAGCATGACTCTCACTCTTGTAAGTGTTTTTAATCTTGTGCAATACATGTTACTGTTTTAATACTACACTTAGAGAGGTGCCCCCCCCCTTGTTTCTTTTAAATGTTTTGCAGAGTTGCTGGACACACTCTGAGGATGGCTGCCCCTTTTTAAATCACCCCCTTACCGTGGTTCAACTTTGTTTTTACCTAAAGACTGACTAATCAAATGTACATTATTACAAACGAAGGGCATTGCCTCCTGGAGCACCCGATACCCAATTTACCTTCTTTTAATTCATCATGTATCTCTTAAAAATGAAAAACAAAATGTATCCACGTATTATATTGTCCATATCTACCACTTGCTATATCCAAGAAAATTCTTCAAAAACTTTTCATAATTCCACCGTGCCTTTAAATGAATGTGAGCAGCAGTACCTTAATTTACCTTAAGCCGTAGTTTTTTTGGGAGAACCTGTTGTCAGACCCATAGAAGTAATTGAATACTTTAGTTTTAAATAACACTTTGGGGTGTACACACGGGTTGGTACAGGTTTTGGTAGGTTGTGCTGATTTGTTGCCTGCCCTATTTACTGCTTGCTTCAGTTTTTATTTCAAACACTTTCTTAAAGGCACAGTATACGATTTCATCAATTCTAATGCCCCGTACACACGATCGGACATTCAGACAACAAAATCCATGGATTTTTTCTGACAGATGTTGGCTCAAACTTGTCTTGCATACACACGGTCACACAAATCTTGTTGGAAATTCCGAACGTCAAGAACACGGTGACGTACAACACATACGAGGAGCCGAGAAAAAGGACGTTCAATAGCCAGTGCGGCTCTTCTGCTTGACTCCGAGTATGCATGGAACTTTGTGCATCAGAATTGTGTACACACGATCAGAATTTACGACAACGGATTTTGTTGTCAGAAAATTTGAGATCCAGAGTTCAAATTTTGTGTGACGGAAATTCCAATGGAAAATGTCCGATGGAGCCTACACACGGTCGGAATTTCCGACAACAAGCTCCCATCGAACATTTTCCGTTGGAAAATCTGACCGTGTGCACGGGGCATAAGAGTAGGCTCCCATAATGTATGTGTGGATCATTTCATTGATTTGAATGGGCTGCTGTAACCTCGAGAAAAGTGGGTAAAAAAGTCTATGACCCTTTTTAATAAACAGGTCACATGGAACCGCACAATGCTGTGTTCCGTGCTTGCCACTAAGTGGGGGTACCATTATGAATTAATGGAACCCCTGCATATCTGCTAAAGAACAGCAAGTTGTGCCTGCAATAAGGAATAGGCATGATTTTGTACATGTTTCTGACCCGCACATATATAAACCTAAGCCAAATGCTTATTAGTATTATTGTTATTGGTGTTATTAATATTTTTATCCAACTATTATGAGCCAAATTCAGTTGGCAACATTAAGCAAGAGTTCTAGGTAAGCATAACATTACCCATTCATGAGATAATACTTGTAATAAATCACTATTTAATGATTGGGATCTGCCTGAATATTTTCTTCTGACAAGAACCTGACGCTTATTCAGTGTAACAGAGCTGTGTGAATCACTAAATTAGCTGAACTGTCCACTTCTGAGCCCATAGGGCTCAAACTGCTCAGGCAGAGTTGCCTCATTAATAGATAAACAAGTAGCGTAAAGCAGATATTATAAATGGATGCCATTTCGTTTGCTAAAACACTGTAGATCATAAGCAATCGTCATGTTTTTTTTTTCTTCATATAATAATGTTTTAATGAAACATGCCCATGCAATATGTGAGCAGACCTGTTTGTAGTCTCAACCTAGAGCACATGTGACATGGTGACAATGCAGGAGGACAGTTATAAGACAGTTGTCAAAACATAACAGGAAGCTCTTGAACAAGGACCTTCATAGCAGAATTACCAGATATTCCTTTATTTAAGCTTTTGAAAACCAAAACTACATTAACTTGTTAAAGCTTGTAAAATATCATAATCAGATACATTGATTCACCAGCTTTGAATTCACTTTGTTCGTCTGCATATGGCTTTCAAGATTTAGAGAAGATTAAGCTATGTCACTGGAAAAGTTGCAACCTTCCATGAGCATACAAAGTATTTCCTTGGCTGCACAGAAAATAAATGTGTTACAATAATGTCTGAAGGACAGCGACATTTTATCCTGAATAATGCAAGCCTACACCAAGCGGGATCATGTAATACCAATCTTTTATAGCAAGTGAAGGGAAAATAGGATACTTATAAAGTTACAAATGCAGAAGGAATCCATAGTTCTGTTAGACATTTATCTCCAACAAAGACTTTGCTGCTTTGCTTATCTGAACTGATTTGTAATCTGTTCAAAAGCAGCATCCATAATTAATAGTATCTCACAAGCAACAAGAAGTGACATCTTTCCAGCTCTGCCTGTAATTTATTTGGTGACCCTGGCAGAGGCAGGATGGGACCTTTCACAAGTGAGAACTGATAAAACCAAAAGAGGTATGAGATTGCTTGTAATCTCCGCAACCACACACTGCTTGTCTGCTGCCCTATATCAAACCTGTGCAAATGACTCTGATTGCTTCAACCCCCAGATCTGTCTACACTGCACTTTCTACTCTGAACCTTTTGTTCGGGTGAATTCCTGGCTTGCTAATGTCTGCTGATGTGGGCTTTGTGAGGAACTTTTCAAATGACTTTTAAATGTAAGAAAAAAAAAATGCTGTGTTGTATGCACCTCCGTAACAAAGTCATTGAAAGTTAAGTAGCCATCCAATGTTTTCATACTCTCAAAACATTATTACCTGTTGTGAATATGTGTATATTTTTTCTTTCTAATTTTGAATTTTTTTTTTATGGTATGCATTACTCATGATCCAATGGTGTGATTGAAATGAAAACGTGACTGATGTACTTAATGGACAACTATACCTTTGGTACAATTGATGTCCTTTAAAGTGGTTGTAAACCTCTACCATTAAGCCCAATGGGGGTGAAATGTGTCAGTGAGACATACCTTAAGGCAGGAACTGTGTTTTGGAAACAGGTTATGTTTAATAAAAATACTATGGGGTAATTTTACAATGTGTGGCTTTTCCTTCACTATTTATATTATTTTATAATTATCAGTTGTGGAACTACCATAGCACCCATAGCAAATTTATAGGGGACAGGGGGGTCCAGACAGGTTCTAAAGGGGTGTTTGTCCTTTTGCTACCAATTCCAACTACTCCTATGAAATAGTTTTGTGGCAGCCAGGGGTTGTAGTACCAGTTCACTTTCAGTTTCTCCTGCCAAAAGAGAACTTTATCTCTACCACCGGCAGCCCAGAACTCAACACAATGTGCAGTACACAACTTACAAGCTGTGTAAGTGCCAAATGTATCTTCCTCACAGGCAGTGACACAGACACCAGGGTTCAGAGTGGTCAATAGCAGAGGTAGCTGCTGTAGGGATCCACTGTTGCAAGAAGACCTCTAAAAGCTCAGGACTGCAGGACAGGAGAAAGCAGAGCTGGCTGCTGGAAAAACACATGTTGGGGCTTAGGTACAGTAGGTAGCTGTTTGTATGAATTTGCGTGTGTTTGTGTGTATATGTGTGAATATGTGAGTGTGTGTGTATATATATGTATTGTATGTATATGTGCGCATATTAAGATTTTCAAAATGGAATCCAAAGCCATCTGACCATACCCACTTAAAAACACACCCACAAAACTGAACCTTAATTTTGCAACATGTCATCAAACAATTGGTCACAATTTTTTGGAAAAAGAGACAACATTCAAGGTATAAAGACAAATTATTCAGATTTAAAATAAAAGGGACCAAACTATCCATGCATAATTAGGAGGAATACCGTAAAGGTATCAAGAAGAAAAATGCCAAACTGTATTTAATGCTGGCGACATGTGCCAGAATACGGCCATTGGTTTTGGCAAACCACAGAGAAGTGACGCGTTTAATAGTGATGTGAAAAAATGAGGCACAGGAAAAAAAGAGGCACAGGAAAAAAAAATGCCCTGGAAAGGAAAAATGCTGCTGTGCTGGTGGTGTCACTAAAGAGAAAACATGGTGCTCTACTGCTGTCATTGGGAGGAAACAATCCTGCTGTATTGGTGGTACCTGTCCAAGAAAGACTTATTTGCCATCTGTATCAGTTCGATAGGGGTGAGCTCTTTGGGTTAAACTAAACTAAGGAGCCCTTTATGGCTCTAGGGAAAGGAAGGAGGCTAAAGGGCGCTGAACTCTGTACTGATGACTATTGAATATACTGTAAAATTAAAGATTTGAATGTAGTCTAAAGCTACCTGTAGACATGTGATGGCATATAGAGCATCCTGTGGTCTATAGTTACCTAAACTGGTGTAAGAATCCCTGTCCATTAAGGCAAAGATGCACCCTGTCTTCCCCCATAATGCAACCCTCCCTTCCACATGGCACACACTCCACCCACGTATTGAAGGACGCAATGCTGTACCCCAAATCCAACCCACTCCCCACATCACCTCACTGTCTACAGCCATGCTGGACCCCCCCACACTACACCCACAATGCAATGGATTGCAGAGCAAAGGACGCCACACAGTAGCAAAAACCCACGCTGCATCAAGCTTCCACCAAATGGCAGTGTGCAAAAAAGGAGCTCAACCCCTGCCTCCCTGCACCGACCATGAGCAACTAGCAGGCGAGGCAAAACAAAATCTTCACACTGTGCCCGGTAAGGTCACAGCGATAGGGAATGCAAGATGGTATTTTAAACACTAGCCACTCAAGCCAATTTTGACACTTCTCACATACTTTACATGTAAAAATAAGCATTTTTTGCTACAAAATTACCCCCAAAAGAACCCCCAAACATTATATTATATATTTTTTTAAGCAGAGGCCCTAGAGAATACAATGGTGGGTGTTTCAATGTTTTATAGCACATGATATTTGCTCAGCGGTTTTTCAAATGCAAATTTTTGGGAAAGAATACACTTTAATACATTTTAATGCAAAAAACATGATATAATACCCAATTGTTTGGTAACATATAAAAGATGATGTTATGCCACCAAATTGTTCTACACGTCTCTCCTCAACAGAGAGACAATTTGATGAATGCCACTTAATCCTTACAAGCTGCTCACTAGTAATGAACATTGTGGAGCATACTGAAACACACAGTATTCTGAGCTTCAAGTGGTTGTAAAGGCAGAAGATTTTTTTTTTATCATTCTATCCATTAAGATAAAAAACCTTCAGTGTGCAGCAGCCCCCTTCAGCCCCCCTAATACTTACCTAAGCCCCATCTCGATCCCCATCTCGATCCAGCTGCTCTGAATGTCTGAATGGACACACAGAGCAGTGGCTCAGCTTGGGTGCCCCCATAGCAAGCTGCTTGCTGTGGGGGCACTTTGCAGGAGGAAGGGGCTAGGAGTACCAGCGAGAGACCCGATAAAGGAAGGATCTGGGCTGCTCTGTGCAAAAACACTGCACAGAGGAGGTAAGTATAACATGTTTGTTATTTATGAACAAAAAACCTGAAGACTTTAGTATCACTTTAGGTCTCTTGGCTGATGTAGGGGAGGAATCATCTCCTACATACTCTGCATACTTGGCTTCTGGCATGCATCTATGTGATACCACTAGTGGCTGTGCACTTCCTCTTTTTTATCATGTCTCTTTTTTCTTTTTTCAGTTGTTCCTTCTCTCCCTTGGGTGTATATACTTCCTCTATCTTGATGAATATCTCATTATTGGGCTCTGCAGCACTGTTGGATGTATCTTACTCTGTTTAATAATACTTGCTCGGGATTCCCTCCTATCTAGGTATAACAGTGCATGCATTGTTTTTTGACAGTTTTTTGCCTTTTTTCCTTCCAACTTTTGTGTGCCAGTTGGCCCCTGTGTATGCCTGTTACTGTGTATGGGGCCCTTTAGTATATCATATCCCCCTTGTGGACAGATGAGTCTCCTGACAGCCGGGTGCAATATTGTTTTTTATTCTAGGCAGATGTTCATATCTAGCATTTTGTATAATGTGAATTTCAAGGGGGACCTTGTAATTCATCTATGGAAATGTTGTATTAAATGTTTAATATCTTTTTATGCATTACTGTATACATATACTTAATTATGGTATTGTATTTGTAGATGTGGTCTACCTTGTTTAGCCCCTGAAAAAGGAATTAGCTTCCAAAACGTGTTGGGATTTTCTGTCCGGATGCTACATGTTAGAGCCCTTCTGCCATATCCAGACAGCTTACATTATAACATCTTGGACAAACAGGGATTTAGTGACAGTATGGCACTAATCTGTGTATACACATGCCTATATGTATTAAGTCTGTATGTACATTTTAACTTTTTTTATGACTCTGTAATAAAGATTGTGTACTTTTTTTTATCTGTTGATTTTTATGATGTATTTGCTACTAAAACTCCCATGCCTTCTTTTGGCTTGTTGGTAATGAACAACATCCCTTGTAATAGCATGGGAAGTGACAGGCACTCTTTACTGAAACATGTGGGGTCTATTAGTCCCCAGAGCTCTCCTATGCCCTTTAAAACATCTGATCAAACTGAGCTGGAAGCTGGTGAAAGCTAGCGAAACCCGAGCCGTTCATGGATCACCACAGATTCCATTGGAAATGGGTCCCACCCAGTGATCAAGCACCATTGGTTGCTAGGATGCAGACAGCTCATGTTTCCATGATGTGGTTGGACTCTATCTAAGAAACCGAAAACCCTGGATTGCCAGGGGGGGGGGGGGATCCAGGGTCACTGAGGAAGTCAGCCCAGACATTTCATTGTTCAAAATGGGGACACATCAGGGGACATTTTTGATCTGAGGAAATCCTCCCTAAATTTGGGACTGTCTCTGAAAATCAGCGAGGCCTGGTCAGCCTAGTGTATATGGGTGTATATGTGTGTGTATGCAAGTATGTTTAATGTGTTGATACATGTATATATAGATTTATTTTATGGTTAATGTGTCAGTTTGTGTAATTGTGTGGATGTCACATAAGTGGCATTATGCCCCATAAAGCAATAGCTCTTAATGGAAGTCTAGTTGTATATAGAACAGGGGGCAATATTTATTTAATCTTTGCAGATATTGTGTGACTATTGTGCATTAATAAAATATAATGTATAAAGAAATATATGTAATGGCTGCAAAAGTCTATCTCCGGAGAAAAAAAAATGCTCCCTTGCAGTGGAGCTGCCATCAACCTGCAAGGGTTAAATACTTGTTTAGATCTGGAAAAAAAACTGTTTTGGTTACCCAGGTCCACTAGACCTAAATGGCTATTTTACCCTCACAGTGTGGAGGCAGCCCTACTGCATGGGAGGGTTTTTCCTTTCCACAGAGTTTAGCTTTAAAATGTGTGAATGACATCAAATAATTAGATAGGGGTGTTTGTGCACACTAATCATGCATTTTTTTTCTTTAGCAAGCTTGTATGTTACTTGTCAGCCTTCTAGTGCCATCTCTAATATGCAAAATTAAAATGACCCAGGGAGCATTCTGCCCCCCCCCCCCCACCCGATTCCCAAAATAAACCCTAACTACTAAGAATTTTTTCATCTAGTATTTTGATCTGTTAGTGCCTCAATTACCTTTCATGATATCAACAAGTGCAGCCACAGTGTGGCCCTACTTATACAGTGACCTTTGATGGATCTTAGTGGAATGGGTTAGTCTGCCATATATGGCGTGATAATGGAGCAGTTGGCAATATTAACTCAAGGTTAGAAAACCTCTATAACAGACAATCAGGTGTTTCCATACTTTTCATAGCTCATTGTTACCATATGTAACTCTGTTTCAGTTGTGTGTGCATGTGTGGGGAGGGGGTGGTGTCATATAATATGACCTTCTTCACATCTCAAGTGAGAAACTGGGAACTTTCTGAATTCTGCCTAGTACAGTGCCCCCCACCCAGAAGGGCCTTGGACAATGCAAATGGGCCCCTTCTAAAAGTACCCTAACCTCAGATAGTTCACATTATTTCTTGCAGTAATAAAAAAGGTACAGACCTTAGGCATCTTTTATAAAAACGCCTTGAGCTAGCTTCAAACCAGTCCCCCCCCCCCCCCCATGCAGGCACACAACCTGCTTGGTTTCCCGAAAAAAGGAAAGAATAAAGAATCCTAGTAGAACGGTACTCCTTTTTTGTTTGTTGGATTCCCACTGAAAACAATGCAGTGCTTTTATCCTGAGATCCCTTAACTATCAAACTATTAATGCCTAAGGGTCATTTTTCATTCCACTTACCACCAACTTTCTCAATTTGTAGTCAGTGGGAAGAACAATACCTCTTCCCATTGGTGGTCATTGTACTGAAAAATTAGATTGGGTGTCATTGGAAGGAAGAATGCCCCCTTATGTTAGTGACTGATAGAAAGAAAAATTCCCCTTTACGCATTTTTACTTCAAATAACTACAACGTAGGTGGATGGTCTTCTACCCGCTGACCTTCATCGTAAGGAGCATTTTTCTACCCACTGTCCACCAATATAACAGGCATTCTTCTAACCACTGACCACCAATGTAAAGGGCATTTTTCATCCATTCCTTCTTTCATCCTACCAGACCGTAATGCAAAGATGGGTCTTTAAAAACAATATTTGAGCTCTGTCAAAAACAATAAAAATCTATTGAACAGAAAAACAATATTTGTTACGGTAGAAAGTAATATTATTTTGTAACTCATGGCATGTGCCATATGACTGTGGTAATTAGGGTGTTCAATGGAAATTTTTTTTTCTGTTTGGTAAGGTAGCTCCATAAAACATTTTCTGTGGGGAACTGTGGTTTCTAGTTACACCACTGGTTATAACCATTGGAAAACTCAATAGAGCAAATTTTCTTGACTAAAAAAATGTTGGTTAAACATGTATTGCAAGAAATTTAAATTGAGCATATGCTCATTTTAAACCTTTAAAAGAAAAATGCTCAAGAAAAGACACGGAACATGGACAGACATGGAAAAGGCCCTCTCTTATTCAATTTTACTTTGTTTCACATATAGAAAGAACTTTTTCTTTTGAAAGTGTAAAATGAACAATAAGTTTGCTCTAAAGGCAACATTTAAATATAAATATATGGGTTGTCACATCCAAACAATAAAATGTAGTAATCAATGACTTAGTAGAGAATCCACAGACTGGAGATGACAGCCAGGGTGTCCATGGACTACAAAACAAGTTAGCAATGGCATAGCACATATATCTATTATGACAGGTTCCCTTTAAGCAGTGCTTCTAACACTACCATAGACTGTAGACATAAATAATATTCTGTCAACTAATGACTTTGCCTGCTCCAACAGTCTTAAAGGCATTATGCAAATAAAAAAAAATCATAAAAGGGCACCATTTGGGTAACAGCGCTGAGTTTGATAAATGGTGCTGATCTAGAAAGATCATGTAGAACATTTATGGAAATGTGTATGTTGCATCTTAATGTAATAAAGTAGATCATCGTGCATACAATACATGTAGGGTAGGAGACACATGAATATCTGTTAACAAGTTTAAAAGACAACTCTCGTGCAGCAATGTGAAGAAATATCAGGAATAAATGCCTCTTTCCACTAGGTTACAATATATCTTAATAATGCAGGCGGTGAGCGCTGGTGAGGAAATACAGTTAGGGAATGGAAACAGCTTTATTACCATTCTCCAACAGGCAGTGAGGAGAATAATACACACCCCTGACAGTACAATAACAAAGTGATGATACTTATAGCAAAAACCAGCACAGGCACATAGAAATTGCCTTTAAATAAATAGATTTTTGTGCTGAAGTTGCTAGATGTATGTCCTATTATTTTAAAAACAGGCTTTTGTTCATTTAAGTATGTTGCAGCCCTATGTTCGATTGTTGAATGGCAAATAAAACATTAAAGGGGTTGTAAACCTTTGTATAAAAAAACAAAAACAAACAAACATGCATGCTTACCTCCACTGTGCAGTTCGTTTTGCACAGAGTGGCCCAGTCCTCCTCTTCTGGGGTCCCTCAGCGGCGCTGGTGGCTCCTCCCCGCACTGAGTGTCCACGTTGGAGAAGCACTCTCCTTGGTGGACACCCATGCAGGTGCACTCCCGAGTCCCGCATCTGTGTCCATTCACACAGAATGCAGGACTTGGCCTCGCCCCCCGGCGCTGCGTCATTGGATTTAATTGACAGCAGCGGGAGCCAATGGCTGTGCTGCTATCAATACATCCAATCAGGACATGAGACACCAGGCAGAGCTGGTGTGCTCGTTCCTGGCTGGAGAAAGATCAGGGTCTGGTAAGTAAAACGGGGGCTCGGGGGGGCTGCAGCACCACAGAAGGTTTTTCACCTTAATGCATAGAATGCATTAAGGTGAAAAACCAGGAGGGGTTACAACCCCTTTAGTTTTTATGAAGTTCATTAATCTATGTTTTTAGAATGCTGTTAGTCTGATAAACGTGGTCTCTGGGGTCTTTGTGTCCCTGGTTTTATCCAAAGGCTCTACCAATATTTAATGAAATCAAGATAAGGAAATAAAAGTTTATTTATCACATAGGCCTCAAATCTATACATATATATATTTTTAAATAATAAACTTTATTTCAAATTTTAAAACTCTATATAGGATATGATGAAAAGTGCACTAATCACCAAATTTAGGCATAGAAATATATTTTTCATGAAAATCTCTAGAAAACAATATCAGTAAACATTGTGTGTAAAACCATATTTAAACTTGTATAGCTCTGAAATAATCATGAAATTATCAGGACAATTTAATGTCCATGTACTGTATCTTTCACATCATCCATTTGAAATTCTTCAGTCTTTGTATATTTATACTATATTGTTGCAGATTCCAAGGCTTTTTAATCCACTGCATATAGTGCCACTAAGTGTTTAACAATTATGCTGGTTCATATTAGACAGCCAAAAAAGACTTTCAGTCATTTTAAGGCCACTTTATTTTGTAGCAGGCAGATATCCATCAGTAGTCCATAGTAACCAGTCAATAAACAGACAGGCGTGCATTGCAATAAAAGCTGGTAAAGTAGTAGCAGCAGCTATAGAACAAATTCTTGTTGATGACTATTTCAGATGACTTCCATTGATAAGTGGGTAGTCCATAAGTCCATGGCTAGATACACATCCACAGATATCTCATTCGAAGGCTACACTGGTTTCGCTTTAAACCCATAATGGGGTTGATTAATTAAGATGCAGAGGATGTACTCTGCACAAAGTGAATGTTTTTTTAACCAATTCAGCCCCAGAAGAATTTACCCCCTTCCTGACCATAGCACTTTTTGCGATTCGGCACTGTGTCGTTTTAACTGACAATTGCACGGTCGTGGGACGTTGCACCCAAACAAAATTGACGTCCTTTTTTCCCACAAATAGAGCTTTCTTTTGGTGGTATTTGATCACCTCTGCGGTTTTTATTTTTTGCACTATAAACAAAAAAAGACTGACAATTTTGAAAAAAAAACACAATATTTTGTACTTTTTACTATAATAAATATCCCCTTCTTTTTTTTAAAAAGCTAATGTTTTCTCAGTTTAGGCCAATATGTATTCTTTTACAAATTTTTGGTAAAAAAATCGCAATAAGCATATATTGATTGGTTTGTGCAAAAGTTATAGCGTCTACAAAATAGGGGATAGATTTATAGTATTTTTATTATTATTATATTTTTTTTACTAGTAATGGCGGCGATCTGCGATTTATCGTGACTGCGACATTATGGCAGGCACATCAGACAATTTTGACACATTTTTGGGACCATTGGCATTAATACAGCAATCAATGCTATAAAAATGCATTGATTACTGTAAAAATGTCACTGGCAGTGAAGGGGTTAACACTAGGGGCAATCTAGGGGTTAACTCTATTCTCTGGGAGGTGATTCTAACTGAAGGGGGAGGGGACTGACTAGAGGAAGTGACGGATCGTGGTTCCTAGCTAATAGGGAACACATGATCTGTCACTCCTGTCAGAACAGAACAGGGAAGTGTGTGTTTACACACACTCGTCCCTGTTCTGTGTCTCCTGCTCACGATCGTTCGTGGCCAGTGCTCATGACTCTGCATTCAATATATTTGATTTCCCACAGTACACAGAGCATGGAAATCCAATACTTTTCTCATCGGCAGTATATTGCAGTCTTATGACTTCTATAAGTGTCCGGCTGATCACTGGTTAAAGCTTGTAGGAAAAGTTTTCATTCTCCTCTGACTGTCCTATGAGTTCTATGAGGCTGCATCACTCCTGACCCTCTGTCTGGACAGTGCTTATTGGCAATACACACCAAACTGAGCATGTGCAGAGTGCTCACAAGACTCTGTACTCAGGAGATGGATTGGGGACAGTGGAAAAAAGGGAGGATCAGAGAAGACAGGATCAAACAGCCTTTTTACACAGTGCACAGTAGTAACCCCTTAGGTTCCACAGTGAGTATAACAAGCATGCTTTACTGCATATACAGACTGATTTTACTGTTGTGGGTTTAGTAACACTTTAGGTTAAGGATATATATATATATATATCTATATATATATATATATATATATATCGTATTTATCGGCGTATAACACGCCCCCCAAGTTTAGGAGGGAATTTTAAGGAGAAAAAAACTTTTAGGAGGGAAGTTTAAGGTAAAAAAACTTACATTTAAATGCCCATCATTGCAGCCTTCTCAGTGCAGCCTTGCCCCAGTGCAGCCATGTCAGTGCAGCCTTGTCAGTGCAGCCTTGTCAGTGCAGCCTTCCCCAGTGTCCATTGCAGCCTTATCCCAGTGCAGCCTTGCCCCAGTGCAGCCTTGCCCCAGTGCAGCCTTGCAGCTCGCAGTTTGAAAATCCTGTGATCCCCTGCGATCCTGAGCTTCAAAATCGCCGACCGCGATTTGAAAATGGCGCCACCGGCGCCGAAATACACAGAGCCGGTCCTCGGCTCTTCTTGGCGGCTCTCGTTCACTTTCGGCTCCACTCGTAGTCCCGCCCGGGATGGGCGTGACTGTGAGCGGAGCTATCCGAACCTAGCCGAGTACACTCGGCTAGGTTCGGGCGGTGCTCGAGTGAAGCCGAAAGTGGCCGAGAAGAGCCGAGGACCGGCTCTGTGTATTTTGGCGCCGGCGGCGCCTTTTTTAAATCGCGGTCGGCAATTTTGAAGATCTGTCAGCTCAGGATCGCAAGGGATCGGCGTATAACACGCACCCGCGATTTTCCCCTGATTTTATATATATATATATATATACAGTATCTCACAAAAGTGAGTACACCCCTCACATTTTTGGTAATATTTTATTATATCTTTTCATGTGACAACACTGAAGAATTGACACTTTGCTACAATGTAAAGTAGTGAGTGTACAGCTTGTATAACAGTGTAAATTCGCTGTCCCCTCAAAATGACACAACACACAGCCATTAATGTTTAAACCACTGGCAACAAAAGTGAGTACACCCCTAAGTGAAAATGTCCGAATTGGGCCCAATTAGCCATTTTCCCTCCCGGATGTCATGTGACTCGTTAGTGTTACAAGGTCTCAGGTGTGAATGGGGAGCAGGTGTGTTAAAGTTGGTGTTATCGCTCTCACTCTCTCATACTGGCCACTGGAAGTTCAAGATGGCACCTCAAGGCAAAGAACTCTCTAAAGATCCGAAAAAAATAATTGTTGCTCTAAATAAAGATGGCCTAGGCTATAAGAAGATTGCTAAGACCCTGAAACTAAGCTGCAGCATGGAGGCCAAGACCATACAGCGGTTTAACAGGACAGGTTCCACTTAGAACAGGCCTCACCATGGTCAACCATAGAGGTTGAGTGCACGTGCTCAGCTTCATATCCAGAGGTTGTCTTTGGGAAATAGACGTATGAGTGCTGACAGCATTGCTGCAGAGTTTGAAGGGGTAGGGGGGTCAGCCTGTCAGTGCTCATACCATACGCCAGTGTCGTAGCGTGGGTTGCCAGCACCTGGGGCAAGGCATATAATTTGCGCCCCCTAACCTGCAGACTTTTAGCACTCCCCAAGTCCCTTCAAATACAATAGTACTGACCTACCTGATTCCTTTAATGACCATTACACACTACACTGACTGCTATACTACACTGTCCACTACATTGACCACTACACTACACTGTCCACTACACTGAGAACTACACTACACTGTCCACTACACTGAGAACTACACTGACCACTACACTACACTGTCCACTACACTGACAATTACACTACACTGACCACTACACTGAAAACTACACTGACCACTACACTACACTGTCCACTACACTGAGAACTACACTGACCACTACACTATACTGTCCACTACACTAAGAACTACACTGACCACAACACTACACTGTCCATTATACTATACTGTCCACTACACTGAGAACTACACTGACCACTACACTACACTGTCCACTACACTGAGAACTACACTGACCACTACACTACACTGTTCACTATACTATACTGTCCACTACACTGAGAACTACACTGACCACTACACTACACTGTCCACTACACTACAATGTCCACTACACTACACTGTCCACTGCACTACACTGAGAACTACACTGACCACTACACTACACTGTTCACTATACTATACTGTCCACTACACTGAGAACTACACTGACCACTACACTGTCCACTACACTACACTGTCCACTGCACTGCACTGTGCACTGCACTACACTGTCCACTACACTGAGAACTACACTGACCACTACACTGTCCACTACACTGTCCACTACACTGACCACTACACTGTCTACTACACTACACTGTCAACTATACTATACTGTCCACTACACTGTGAACTACACTGACCACTATACTGACCACCACACTACACTGATCACCACACTACACTGACCACCACACTATACTGACCACCACACTATGCTGACCACCACACTATGCTGACCACTATACTATACTGACCACTACACTACACTGACCACTATACTGTCCACTAAACTACACTGACCACTATACTATACTGTCCACTACACTGAGAACTACACTGACCACTACACTACACTGACCACTATACTATACTGTCCACTATACTATACTGTCCACTACACTGAAAACTACACTGACCACTATACTGACCACCATACTATACTGTCCACTACACTATACTGATCACCATACTATACTACACTGACCACTATACTGTCCACTATCCTACACTGACCACCATACTACACTAACTGACCACCATACTTCACTAACTGACCACCATATGAACGCCATACTACACTAACTGACCGCCATACTACACTAACTGACCGCCATACTACACTAACTGAACCACCATACTACACTAACTGACCACTATTTTACACTAACTGACCACCATACTACACTAACTGAACCACCATACTACACTAACTGACCGCCATACTACACTAACTGACCACTATTTTACACTAACTGAACACCATACTACACTAACTGACCACCATACTACACTAACTGACCACTATTTTACACTAACTGACCACCATACTACACTGACTGCCATACTACACTAACTGACCGTCATACTACACTAACTGACCCACCATACTACACTAACTGACCACCATACTACACTAACTGACCACCATACTACACTAACTGACCACTATTTTACACTAACTGACCACCATACTACACTGACTGCCATACTACACTAACTGACCGTCATACTACACTAACTGACCCACCATACTACACTAACTGACCACCATACTACACTAACTGACCACCATACTACACTAACTGACCACTATTTTACACTAACTGACCACCATACTACACTGACTGCCATACTACACTAACTGACCGCCATACTACACTAACTGACCCACCATACTACACTAAGTGACCACCATACTACACTAACTGACCACCATACTACACTAACTGACCACCATACTACACTAACTGACCACTATTTTACACTATCTGACCACCATACTACACTAACTGACCACCATACTACACTAACTGACCGCCATACTACACTAACTGACCCACCATACTACACTAACTGACCACCATTCTACACTAACTGACCACCATTCTACACTAACTGACCACTATTTTACACTAACTGACCATCGTACTATACTAACTGACCGCCATACTACACTAACTGACCACCATACTACACTAACTGACTGCCATACTACACTAACTGACCACCATACTACACTAACTGACCACTATACTACACTAACTGACCGCCATACTACACTAACTGACCACTATTTTACACTAACTGACCACCATACTACACTAACTGACCGCCATACTACACTAACTGACAACCATACTACACTGACTGCCATACTACACTAACTGACCACCATACTACACTAACTGACCCACCATACTACACTAACTGACCACCATATTACACTAACTGACCACCATACTACACTAACTGACCACCATACTACACTAACTGACCACCATACTACACTAACTGACCACCATACTACACTAACTGACCGCCATACTACACTAACTGACCACTATTTTACACTAACTGACCGTTATACTACACTAACTGACCAGCATACTACACTAACTGACTACCATACTACACTAACTGACCACCATACTACACTGACGCTATATTACACTAACTGACCGCCATACTACACTAACTGACTGCCATACTACTCTAACTGACCGCCATACTACACTAACTGACCACCATACTACACTAACTGACCACCATACTACACTAACTGACCGCTATACTACACTAACTGACTGCCATACCACACTAACTGACCACCATACTACACTAACTGACCACTATACTACACTAACTGACTGCCATACTACACTAACTGACCACTATACTACACTAACTGACTTTCTCTCTTCCCCCCTCCCCTCGGGGGCCAGTAACACGACTGCCACAAGGGAGTCTCACTCACCTTCGTGAGTCTGGCTGGCCTGCATCAGTCCGGAGGAGGAGAAGACAGCGACAGCTCACAATGCTTCTCTCCCCCGCGCTCTAGCTGCCATGTTCAGTGTCCGGTGCAGTGCACTGTGATAGGGCGTATGGGGGTCATGTGCGGGGGCTGGACTGCAGGAACGATCGCGGACAGACCAGCTCTACGCCTCACATGACCCCCATACGCCCAATCACAGGGCGCCGGACACTGAACATGGCGGCTGGAGCGCGGGGGACACAGGAATTTAAAATTAGGAGGAGGCAGCCAGTGGCACATACTGGCACCCCCCTAAATGTCACGCCCGGGGCCACAGCACCCCCTGCACCCCCCACACTACGCCACTGTCATACACCGCACACTGTATCAAATTGGTCTGCATGGCTGTCCTCCCAGAAGGAAGCCTCTTTTAAAGATGATGCACAATAAAGCCCACAAACAGTTTGCTGAAGAAAAGCAGACTAAGGACATGGATTACTGGAACCATGTCATGTGGTCTGATGAGACCAAGATAAACTTTTTTGGTTCAGATGGTGTCAAGCATGTGCGGCGGCAACCAGGTGAGGAGTACAAAGACAAGTGTGTCTTGCCTACAGTCAAGCATGGTGGTGGGAGTGTCATGCATTTTCAGCACCATGCAGGGACGAAAGTAAAGAAAATCATAGATTGAAAACTATTTGTGCAAAACCACAAACTCAGGATTAAACATACTGCAAAAAACACACGGGAGGGCACAACCACCTCATGCATTATAATCGATAGGTTTATTGAATCCACAAGGACAAATTGATACTCACATGTCGATAAGAAACATCAAGCAAAACTTATCTGCTCTAATTTGGACTCAATGTACCTCGTCCTAGGAACAAATGGTTGGATGGCTGATGCATTTTGGGGTCATGCCCCTTTCCTCAAAGCTTTGAGGAAAAGGGGCAAGACCCCAGAAACACGTCAGCCATCCAACCATTTGTTCCTAGGACAATGTACATTGAGTCCAAGCTGGAGCAGATCAGTTTTGCTTGATGTTTCTTATCGATATGTGAGTATCCATTTGTCCTTTTGGATTCAATAAACGTACTAATGGTAACGCATGAGGTGGTTGCGCCCTTCTGTGTGTTTTTTGCAGTTCGTTTAAAGGACTCCGTGGTCTGTGGAGGGCTGCATCCTTGATTGACATTGTGAAAGGAAGCATTGTTAAGGTACCCATATAGCGCCTTCAATTTACGCAGCACTCCACACATACATCGCACACTCACATCGGTCCCTACCCTCAAGAAACTGGAGTACCTGGAGGAAACCCACGCAGGCACAGGGAGAACATGCAAACTCCAGGCAGGTAGTGTTGTGGCTGGGATTCGAACCAGTGGCCCTTTTTACTGCTAGGTGAGAGTGCTACCCACTACACCACAGCGCCGCCCTGACACCTCTGTGCCGCCTTGGACTATGTGTTTTCAATTGCCTCATTAGCACACACACCTATGTTATATAAAGCTTGCAGATAACATTCTTTACCTTGCCATGAAAAGAGGCAAATTTGCTTGATGGTGTGTGTGGGTGGGGTTTGTATTTTGCTTGTTATGTCTTTGCAAAACAGATGTGTTTTAGAGCAAGTATTTTTTACTTTTGTTTCTTTTTTATGGGGGACAATAAGTAGCACAACCACTTATAAACACATCTAGCAGAGGGTGCCAGATCCCTACATGTGTTACAGAATTCAAGGAAGTAAATGTCTTGGGATCTCGACAAAGTAAGATTCCAACTTTAAGATCATGCAGATTAATAGTAGTAAGCTAGAAATATGCAAAACACTTGAAATGAAGTAACTAAATATTTGATTAAAAATGTTGACCATAGATGTGCTTAGAGGTGTCTTGCAGATGGGCAGAAAAAACAAACATTTTTATTTTTATAGATCTGTGCACAGGTGCATTGTTGTCTATTGGACGATGCACAGGGCTGTATATAGATCAGTAATGCAGTGTTAAGTTCAAAGCCAAAAAACATAGAAGATGTTATGTTTGAGTGCAGTAAATTCGGTGCATATGCAATTCATGCAAGTATATACAAGCATGTACATGTACAGTAAATTGCAACACTGGCAGCTAGAAGAGGATGAAGAATTTTACACGTGTATGTGCATACGCACATGTACACGTTATATGCACGTATTCACAAGGTCTTTATAAAACATAGCTTGGGTTTTTTACTCATGATCTTTCAGCAAAATCCTGCATATAAACATCAGTAAATTATTACATCCATGTGCAAGAGGCCTTAGTGTTCAGTCATTCTGCTTATTTATTTTTAGAACTTTAATGTTTTTAGGATTTTGTATGTTTTATAAATTTTTAAACTAATGTTATATATTTTTTTGTTTTACTAGTTATCTAAAAAAATTGTTTATGAATAAACATTTAATGCATGGTGCACCTTTGACACCGAATTTACAGGGCAATATGGGCTAAATAGATTACATAGCAGAAGTGACTTATTTGTAGAGTATGCTTGACCTAAGTTTTTGGAGAGAGCCATTTTAGCAGGCAGGAACGTAAAGGAAGGAATGGAGGATAATTAATTGTTTAGGCTCATTTACTTGGGCAGTCTGAAAACATGAGAAGAACCTGAAAACTACAACTGCCAGATGAAATGGAAATACAAATCTTTATTTAAAATATAAAAAATACATTTTAAAAATGTTTAACCCTGGTCATTATAAATACATAAATAAAGTATAAGAAAAAACATTACTCATACACTTTAAAGCAGTGCAATGAGAAATGATGAAAGTTAACTACAGATACCCATTGCAACTAAACATAGTTCAGTTTAAAGTAACTGTCATAAAAAAGGTCTAATGGGGATACCAGTTAAAGTGGTTGCAAAGGCAGAATTCTCTGCAGTAAGGTGAAAAATCTTCTGCATGCAGCTTCCCCAGCAGCCCCCCTAAATACATACCTGAACCTGATCTCGATCCAGGGATGTGCTGCTGATCACTGCAGTATTAAGGAGAAATAGCCCTTTGTTGTGTTCTCTGCATAATGCTGTAGAGAACTTTCCCAGAAAGGAGAATCTTGTCACATGTCATATGACCTGTCAAAATTACAATAGGTTTCTTCCTCCTCCTGCACTTTTTTCCATTCATTAGAATGAACAAAGCTTTGTTTGCTTTATGCCCCGTACACACGATCGGACATTCTGACAACAAAATCCATCTAATTTTTTTTTTTTGATGGATGTTGGCTCAAATTTGTTTTGCATACATGTGGTCACACAAATGTTGTCGGAAATTCCAAACGTCAAGAACGCAGTGACATACAACACATACGACGAGCTGAGAAAAATGAAGTTCAATAGCCAGTGCGGCTCTTCTGCTTGATTCCGAGCATGCATGGAATTTTGTGCATCGGAATTGTGTACACACGATCGGAATTTACATCAACGGATTTTGTTGTCGGAAAATTTGAGATCCAGATCTCATATTTTGTGTGACGGAAATTCCAATGGAACATGTCCAATGGAGCCTACACACGGTCGGAATTTAGGACAACAAGCTCCCATTGAACATTTTCCGGCGGAAAATCCGACCATGTGTTTGGGGCATTAGAGTCATGAAGCATGTGAAGGTGAAAGCTGCGAATAAATGTGCCAGATTTTTTTTTCTTCGTTTTAAGCAGCGATGTAGCCATGATTATGCCATACAACGGTTTTATAAATGGGCATCTATGTTCACTAAACACATTTACCACATTTATTCACAAAGCTTTAAAATTCAAGATAAGGACTTTTATTTTTGCCATGTAACTGTGATCTTCAAATCTCATTGGACTTAAAAAAACTCACTTATTTTGAAATAGGTATCCTTATCCTGGTGTGTTTGCTTTGTGAATTGAGCCTATCATACTAAAGTTTTATCCTCACCAACTAAATCATCCCAGTCAAAAGATTTATAAGGTATTTGTCTGATCTGTATGAAAAAACATCCTGTGGGTTAGTCAATAGCTCATCCAAGGATTGCATTATACTGCCAATAATCTGGAAAATTGTTAGATTTGCTGTAAAATGACTGATATTTTTCAAATGTTCAAATAGATGTAGCGCTGGAATATTTTACCCACAGTGCTCACTCACTTACTCATGAACACTAAGTGACTGAACTGCATGCTGGGTAGGTAATAAAAGGCCCAGCGCGGTCATCTTCACTCTCTTTGGCCTGGGACACGTGACCTGCTTGCAGGGATCTGTGGGTGTGTGCCTGGAGGAGTCGCGGCCTGCATCGCGCGGAACGGAACAGCCACCACCGGAGAGACTCTCACTACAGAGTGCTGGAGTGGCTGTGTAATCTAACCAGGGGATCCAGGACATTTGACGGCGTGACTAGCACGAGACTGAGATTACTGGAGCAGAGAAATCGAACTGTGCAAGCATGGTGTGGTGAGAGGGCTGTAGCCCAGAATTTATATAAAGCACTTAACACACTATAGACTAGTCTCCCAGTACTGCTGAGATCTGCAGTCCCACTGAACAGTTTCTCCTAAGTAGACTGTGCTCATTCAGGCCTCAAAGCCTGTACTTCACTAGAAACTGACTGAGAATTGGGGTGCATTCTCACATAAGGAAGCTATAAGTGCATCTCATAACCGAGACTATACCACTCTCTGTAAGGCCTTGTGTTTCTGCTATGCGCAAAGGACTGCATTGCACCGCAGGGGGAGCTATTGAGTAATTATACTGTGTTGTATTGTTCTAATAGCATTGCATGGTATGCTGCGGGTTTACTGTGTCTGCACGGCCGTGCTGGAAGTGGGAAGGTGCTCAGTGTCAAGGCATTACCACCCTGAGCATTAGTCCCACTTGGAGATGCGTCTGCATGCACCATTTATTCAGTGTGTGTTAGAGTGAACATTTGGTAATAACTTTATTGCAACTGTTTGTTTTGTATAAGTGAATTTGAGAGGTGTCTCTCAATTTAACTAAGTCTCTTTTCAGTAAACTAATCATATTATTCAATCACAATTGTGTGTGTGACCTTTTACTGAGAGCAACGGATACCCAGGTAATACAAGAGGTACAATATACGTATATTGCTATTGTTGGGTTGTTCCTTGTCATTGAGTTTCACCCCAACACTGTTATACAGCTGTGTCAAGCAGGCTGAGCCAATTCATTGGGGGTGGAAGAACAGAGTACAGGCCCAACCAATTACCAGCAGCTCCTTCGGGGGTGAGTGCTACATAGGCAACATCTTTTTTTGAACAAAAACAACAACAAGGGTCTCCTGGTCTCTTGATGGTTTAAGGAGGAACTATACTCTAGAAGCTGTGCCAAGGAAGAAGGTACACAGAGGGCAAGGAACTAGTCAGTCACCAATTTTGCCTGTGGTCTCTCTGCAGCTGTTTTTTCCCCATTACTGACTTACTGTGCCTTGTTGTGCACTGTTTTTCTGTGTGGTAAATTATCTTTCTATTGTCTAAAACATGGAATGACACCTATAAAGAGTCTGATAAAACTGCACACCCCGAGACATATATTGGCAAAAAAGATATGGGGTTTTTTAGCAGCAAGTATCAATCCAAAAAGAGTTTTTTTTTTAAGTGGATTTTATTAGCAAAATACTCTGGACATAGATTAAACAGTATAAAGATTTAAAACATGAGCTCCGGTTTACATGATGCAAGACACGATAGATTGGATAACAGATCAAACAATTAGTAATGTATGAAAACAGAAGGGGGTATGCATCCGACGATGCTACCTGCAATATTAAACATGGTTATACCACTCGATGTTGGAAAGAAAACCCCAATGCATTTCAACCTTATTGGGTCATGGTCTTCCTCAAGGGGCCCTTAAATTTCTACAAATACATCAGAAAAAAAACACAACATTTTAATATTATTTAGTATATCCAATCTATCGTGTCTTGCATCATATTTATTACTTAACAACAGGATTAAGAACACTTACAACAAAAAATGTAAATGGGCTCATCTGTATATACTGTAGATCCCCGGGCTGTCATCCGGACTGTCATCATGGGAATGTTGTGGGTGTGCAGGGTGGTTTCCAGCTGAACAGTTGGAGAGAGAGGGGCAGTTCCCAGAGCCTCGGGGAGGCTCTCACTCCACATCTGCTTACACTAGCATTCAGGGGAAGATAAAGGCACAGGAGTGCCTAGTCACCTTTACATGGCAGGAGTTCTGACAGTATCGGATTTGATTTCGGGTCCGACCTGAAAAACTGACAGGCGGACATGATTGGTCCACCTGTGTGAAAAGGCCCTAACTGATTGTGCTATCACATGCCCTGCCAAAGGACTTTTCAAAATTAAAAATTCCTGTAAGAACAATCAAGCAAAATTGTTCCCACTTATGTGAGCTTTAGTTGAGCTTTAGAGGAGATTCAACCTGAGTGTCTGGGGTTAAGCCAGACTCAAAGGCGCAAAGGCCTGGCAAGCTTGTCAATACGCAGCATGGTCGCATTCCTCTGCGGCACACAAATATTTGTTCACAGGGCATGAATGTTTATTCACAGTGCACACTTATGCACACTGACACACGCCATGTGCAATAGATTTTGGCACCCTCTGGCCTTTATAAGGATGACAGACGTTGCTGACTGGTCTTCAGCTCCCTGATTCCCGTGTTCCTTGATGCTTGTTACTTCTAGATTTCCTGTTATGACCCAGTTTGCTTCTGGACTTCCCCTTGTTTCTCTCTTGGCTCTGACCTAGACTTGTTCCATTGACCTGTTTCTGATTACTTCCTTTGTATGACCCAGGCCTGCTTTCCACCATGCTCCTGTCTACTACTCTGCTTGACCACTGCTCTGACCTTGGCTTCCATTCTTGACCTCGTCTCCTGTCTCATCCTGCCTGCTGTGAACTGTCTGCACTTCTCAGTGTGTCATCCAGGATCAGCTGCTTTCAGTGCCCGGCTTCCACCTGAAGAGACATCACCACTGCAGATGCATCTGACTACCATACAGCTGGCAACCCATGCTTCTTTGGGCTCAGCATCTCATGTCACTTTTTCCAGGGGTGTTGTGCACTCATCCGCCAGGGAAGCCCTCTCATTATCTTGGCCTCTGGACCAGGTACGTGACAGAACCAGTCAGCAAAGTCTGTGAGCAACTGTCATCCTTATAAAGGCCGGAGGGTGCCAAGATCTATCACATGTGACATGTGTCAGTGTGTACAAGCATGTGCCGTGAACGGAGTTTTGCACACCGTGAATGAATGCAACCATGCTGGGTATTGACAAGCATGCAAGGCCTTTGAGCCAATCTTCTCCGGCTTATCCCCTGACACTGAGCTTTATAATTGGAGCTATAGCTTACCTCTGTCTTCAAACGAAGGATCTTCTGTAGCCACTAAAAGTACTCTCACTGAATAAGGGGCCACAGGAATGTAGGAATGACTGTGTAAGAGTCATTTTCAAATACATGTATGGGTGTAAAAATAGAATTTTGCTCTTCTTCTTTTTATTTTGTTAGCTCCTCCTATACCTTCACATTCTGTTCAAAAATAGAAACCCATTAGTTGTTTGTATCTGAAATGACCACTTAACTCCATTACTGAATGCAACTTCTCGCTTTCCTCAGCATGTTGTAACTGGAAAGCTCTTAACTAGAAAAAGAAACTTTGCTGACTTTCTTCATTTCCTGTTCCTGTTTTGCTTTTGTTTGGTCTGTACTGTCAATCAACATGATTCAGTGAAAAGAAATAAGTACAAGAAAAGAAGGTACAGGAATAAATTGGTTCTATTTAGTTATTTTAAGATTTCAAAATATTGTTGTGCTTTATAATTATACTGGAATTTTATCCTACTGCACTGCAGTTATTGCAATGTAGAGTCCTGAATATATGCTAAGTATTAACAGTGCCACACTACCAAGTGCAAAACTGACTTCAAGCATTACTGTGATATTTTATAAAGGCATACAAAATCCTGTCCATAGTCAAAGCAGCAGTAAAGGTTCTCTCTCAGCGGCATTGTAAAAGAAGCTTTCACAGGGCAATTTTTTTGTGTATTTTATGGTTTGTCAACAGATTGACTCAGGCTTTTATATAATCCCATGTTCAACTTGAACTCTGCCACCCTGTTAAGACAGAAACTTGCAGGGTTATTGTGATATCATAAACCCCACTTAATCTTAGCTTTCCACTCCTTTTTTTTTCCGTGCTTCAAGAGCATGGCTGTAAAGGACAGGTGCTTATTTATTTAGGTAGGAATAATATAAAGATATGGTAAGCACTTGACCACTGGGCTTATATTATGTATACTGCAGGGATTAAAGTGCTAAGTGTAAAGCGGTGTTAGCCTATTTTTCATAGCAAATCAAAAATCGCTATACTAAAGTCACAACTCTACAACACAGACAAATACAGTTATACACAGTTTCACAATTACAGTAAGTGATGGAGCCCAGGGTAGCAGAAGCTACAGAAAGCAGAAGGAGAGAGAAGGTTAGGCTAGAGTGGACACGTAAGGCAGCAGCATTTACACAAAGCTGTTAATCTACCTGCAATCTGTTTATGCCACCAGGTGGTGTCTCAGTGCCCGATCAACAGCCCTTTGTTTACCTGTTGCCACTTTATGTGTCAGCACTGGCTGCGTGCTGTTCCAGAGTACACACAAGGCACTCACTGGAAAACCATGCACACAACCTCCGCTCGCTCTGTACTGGAGGCTAGAGGGAAACAAAGGTCTGAGTGGCTGGAAGGGAACAAAGGGTGAGGCTGCAAGGGGTAAAAAGGATTGAGTGGCTCGTGCATTAAAGCATACTGTCAAAAGTGTGGAGGAGAACAAACAGCTCAGAGGTTGGAGGCAAACAAAGGACACACATTTCTGGACAAAAACAAACAGAAACTGGATGGCTGCCTGCAGGGGTAAGAACAGCTGGCAGGGGCAGCTCAAGCCATTTTTTTGCAGGTGCTATGTTGGTGCTGGGGATGTAAGTGGAGGAGCTGAATCCTGAATTCCATGTTGTAATAACATATTGAGAAACATTTAGTGATTTAAAAAGTCCTATGTTCAATGTTAAATTAAGTAAGCAATGATGGCATAATAACACTGACTGTGATATCATAAACCCCACTTAATCTTAGCTTTCCACTCCTTTTTTTTCCGTGCTTCGAGAGCATGGCTGTAAAGGACAGGTACTTATTTATTTAGGTAGGAATAATATAAAGATATGGTAAGCACTTGACCACTGGGCTTATATTATGTATACTGCAGGGATTAAAGTGCTAAGTGTAAAGCGCTGTTAGCCTATTTTTCATAGCAAACCAAAAATCGCTATACTAAAGTCACAACTCTACAACACAGACAAATACAGTTATACACAGTTTCACAATTACAGTAAGTGATGGAGCCCAGGATAGCAGAAGCTACAGAAAGCAGAAGGAGAGAGAAGGTTAGGCTAGAGTGGACACGTAAGGCAGCAGCATTTACACAAAGCTGTTAATCTACCTGCAATCTGTTTATGCCACCAGGTGGTGTCTCAGTGCCCAATCAACAGCCCTTTGTTTACCTGTTGCCACTTTATGTGTCAGCACTGGCTGCGTGCTGTTCCAGAGTACACACAAGGCACTCACTGGAAAACCATGCACACAACCTCCGCTCGCTCTGTACTGGAGGCTAGAGGGAAACAAAGGGCTGAGTGGCTGGAAGGGAACAAAGGGTGAATGGCTGCAAGGGGTAAAAAGGATTGAGTGACTCGTGCATTAAAGCATACTGTCAAGAGTGTGGAGGAGAACAAACAGCTCAGAGGTTGGAGGCAAACAAAGGACACATATTTCTGGACAAAAACAAACAGAAACTGGATGGCTGCCTGCAGGGCTAAGAACAGCTGGCAGGGGCAGCTCAAGCCATTCTTTTGCAGGTGCTATGTTGGTGCTGGGGATGTAAGTGGAGGAGCTGAATCCTGAATTCCATGTTATAATAACATATTGAGAAACATTTAGTGATTTAAAAAGTGCTATGTTCAATGTTAAATTAAGTAAGCAATGATGGCATAATAACACTGACTGTAGAAACCTTTGGACGCTGAAAAGAGAAAAGCTGGAGGGGAACAAGGGGGTGAATGACTGGAGGCATTGAGTGGCAGGAATCTGTCATTCAGCAATGGTAGCGATACCGCCCCTAAATGAATGACTTCCAGCTGCAGTATCTGGAGGTTTAGATGGATAAGTGACCTGGCTAAATCTAACCATTTAGTTTGACAAACTGTGAACCTGGGTTTGGGTCAAACTCATGGTCAACCTGAACCCGAAGCTCATCTCTATCCCTGACCTCTTCTGTCTGGCCTGCAGATGGTCTTTAGTCACACTCACAATATATGTTCTTTACTCACATTATGTGGACTGTACTCACAGTATACAGCTTACAGTCATAGTATATTGCCTATTTAAGTCACAGTATTAGACCTATGTTACCAGTATATAGCCTGCAGATAGTATATGACTAGTAGTCACAGTATTATTCTACTGTAGTCAATAATAAGACTTAACTCAAACCAAACTGTGGGCAGGTATCTGCTACATAGAGAAAATCCCCCTCCAGCCCTCCACAAGGGCTAAAGAGGTAAAACAAGGACTCAGTGAGTGGCAGACAAAGTCACCAACGTCTCTTTGGCTAGCAGATTTAGTAATCCAGCCTTTGTGAGTACTTACTTAATTAGGTGCAGAGGGTAGATAAAGATGATCCAACCAATCAGAATAGATTGATCCACCACTCTACCCGGGTTCTAACAATTAAGAGCAGTTAAAACTGAAAACTAAGGTGTCGGGAAACTGTAAGAAGCCAGTGGATCACTCTGCAAGTCTTTGATGAATCTGCTATGGTCTGCTTGACTTTGACTGACACTGTGTGTTACAAATGTGTTTGGCTGCTGGTGGTGGGGTGCTTGAAGAAGTTGTGGTGGTGCTACCCCTCTGGTGCTGCCACTGACAGGCAAATTCACTGTACCTAAAGCTTTTGTGCAGGAGAACAGCTCAGACTCACAGCCTCAGCAGTGTTTATTTGTATGCATTTCTCCAGTACACAGTCTTAATTTGTTAGTGACATAGTGGCTGGTGCAGGAACAGCAGAGGACAGCCAGGAAGAATCCAACACACTAAGGCCTCATGCACACCGGCTATAAAAAAACACAGTTTTTCTTTTTTCAAAGGGTATTTTAGTTTTTTCAGCCTCTGGATGCCCCTATGTGGCTATGCACACATTTGCAGACTTGTTAGAAGAGGAGCATTTAGAGGTTAATAAAAACCGATTACTTGCGAGTTCAAGAGAGGGACTGCATCAGCAGAAATAACACTTGACGCATCTAAACATGTCTATACACTAAGTTATCATTTAAACTATAAGATACAATACTCTGGTCAATAAAATGAATGAATGCCCAAATTAAGGATGAGCTGAACACCCCCCCCCCCGGATCAGCTCGCACCAGAACATGTGAACAGGCAAAAAATTGGGATGAACACGCAGACACCATTAAAGTCTATGGGACATTAACATAAAAAACCAAAAGTGCTCATTCTAAAGGCTTATATGCAAGTTATTGTCATAAAAAGTGTTTGGGGACCTGGGATTAATGCAAAAAAAAGTTTTAAAAACTGCTGTTTTTTTTGGGAGCAGTGATTTTAATAATGCTTAAAGTGAAATGCTTAATAATGCCTAAAGTGGTACAGTTAAATGACATTTCTAAAGGAAAAAAAGTAATTTAAAACTGTCCGCGGCTGTGATGACTTGTTGGGTCTCGGCAGTATAGATAAAACTCATTGAAAAAAAAAATGCATGGGTTCCCCCCCAGTCCATTACCAGGCCCTTTGGGTCTGGTATGTATATTAAGGGGAACCTCGAACCAAAAATTTAAAAAAATTGCGTGGGGGTCCCCCCAAAATCCATACCAGGCCCTTCAGGTCTGGTATGGAAATTAAGGGGAACCCTGCCTCAAAATAAAAAGAATGGCGTAGGGGCCCCCCGAAAATCCATACCAGACCCTTATATGAGCACGCAACCTGGCAGGCCACAGGAAAAGAGGGGGGATGAGAGAGCACCCCCAGATCCTGCCCCCCTATGGGAATTGGTAATGGGTACATTGTACCCCACCATTTCACAAAAAAGTATCAAAAATAGTAAAAAAGACAGGAGACATTTTGGGACAAGTCCTTTATTAAAAGATTAAAAAAAAGTCCCACGATGTAGATCAATCTCACGCCACCGACGATCCAAAAAAAGAAAAAAAAGCAGCAACAGCTCCTCCTCCATGGGAGGCTCCCGCCAAGTGACACTTCTTCTCGATGACAGCTGTTATATAGCTGAGGGTGGGGCCACCCGGTGACATAAACAGATGACCCCTCCCCCTCTGATGCCACGTGATGTAAGAGGAAGGCAGGGTCACCCGTTTATGTCACCGAGTGGCCCCACCCTCTATATCGTGGGACATTTTTATTTTTCTATCTTTTAATAAAGGACTTGTCCCAAAGTGTCCCCTGTTTTTTTTTGCAATTTTTTGCACTTATTTTGTAAAATGATAGGGGTACAATGTACCCGTTACCAATTCACATGGGGGTGAGATCTGGGGTCCCCTTGTTAAAGGGGGCTTCCAATTTCTGATAAGTCCCTCGTCTGCAGACTCCCACAACCACTGGGCAAGGGTTGTGGGGATGAAACCCTTGTCCCCATCAACATGGGTACAAGGTGCTTTGGGGGCTACGCCAAAGCACCCTCCCCATTTTGAGGGCATGTGGCCTGGTACAGTTCAGTGACCTGCTAGGTTACGTGTTCGGATAAGGGTCTGGTATGGATTTTGGGGGGACCCCTACGCCATTTTTTTATTTTGGCGCAGGGTTCCCCTTAAAATCCATACCAGATCTGAAGAGTCTGGTATGGATTTTGGGGCGGACCCCTATGCTATTTTTTTAAATTTGGCACAGGGTTCCCCTTAATATCCATACCAGACCTGAAGGGCCTTTGGGTCTGGTTTGACTATTAAGGGGAACCCCGAACTAAAAATGTAAAAAAAAAATTGCGTGGGGGTCCCCCCAAAATTCATACCAGGCCCTGGTAAAATTGTAAAAAAAAAACAGGAGACACTTTGGGACAAGTCCTTTATTGAAAGATAGGAAAATAAAAATGTCCCATGATGTAGAGGGTGGGGCCACTCAAGGATGTAAATGGGCGACCCCGCCTTCCTCTGACATCACGTGGCATCAGACGGGGGGAGGGGTCACCTGTTTATGGCCCCGTCCTCAGCTATATAACAGCTGTCATTGAGAAGAAGTGTCACTCGGCGGGAGACTTCCATGGAGGCGGAGCTGTTGCGGCTTTTTTTTTTTTCCCAGATCATCGGCGACGTGAGATGGATCTACATAGTGGGACATTTTTATTTTTTTTGCGTGCTCGGATAAGGGTCTGGTATGAATTTTGGAGGGGAACCTTACGTCATTTTTTTTTTTTTTTGCGCAGGGTTCCCTTAATTTCCATACCAGACCTGAAGAGCCTGATATGGATATTGGGGGGACCCCCATGCATTTTTTTTAAATTTTTGGTTTGAGGTTCCTCTTAATATACATACCAGCCCCAAAGGGCCTGGTAATGGACTGGGGGGGGGACTCATGCAGTTTTTTTCAATGAGTTTTATCTATATTGCCGAGACCCGACAATTCATTACAGCCGCAATCAGTTTTGAATGACTTTTTTCCTTTAGAAATGGAATTTTGCTGTGGTACTGTTCTAAACACGGGAAAACTGTGCCACTTTACAGGCATACTATAGAAACCCCCCAGGCATGATATTTAAAGGAATATATTGTTTATTGCTTCAATTTAAGCATTATTAAAATCACTGCTCCTGAAAAACGAACGTTTTAAAAACTTTTTTTTGCATTGATACATGTCCCCTGGGGCAGAACCCGGGTCCCCAAACACTTTTTATGACAATAACTTGCACATAAGCCTTTAAAATGAGCACTTTTGATTTTTCATGTTAATGCCCCATAGACTTTAACGGTGTTCCACGGCTTTCGAATTTGCCACTAACACCGAATAATGTTCGTTGAACACCTGAACAACCAAAGTTCGGCCCGAACTTATGCTCGGGCTGAATTGTTCACCCATCCCTAGCCCAAATTCTTGTTGTGCCTAAAAGAGCTGGAAACACATTTGCAAACAGGGCTTTAGGTAGGTTTTTTAAACTGGGGGAAAAGACATTTAGAGATGCGCAAACACCCAGTATGTATGAGGTCTTCTTCTGCAATTAACAGTCAACTAAACCACAGCCCAGAGGGGGAAATCTTTTTTTTAAATAAAACACTGTTAAATTATGAATTAAATAATAAAGTGTTTGTTCTGGTGATGGAGTCTTTTCAATGTCCAGTTCAGCCTCCCATGTCCATCATACCATATATGTCGACCTCTCATAGATTAGCCAGATAGCTCCACAAGTGTAAGCTATTATGATGGTGGTGTCCAGAAAACAATGACCGTAACACTTGCCCAGTTATTCAGTGTTTTTCTCAGTATGGTATAGTAATTTCATATTGTTACAATTGTTTGCTTCTCAAGCAGAACTGTCCCTTATTTTGTCTGATTTTATAAGTCTCTTCATTGCTATTCATCTTTCTGTTGTTGAGATTTTTGTCAATACTTATCTGAAGTAACAGTTACATTTTTTTTATTTTTAGCATTTAAATTGTTGAAAAAGTAAATCTAAAAAAACTGGAAAAAGGAACAGAACCATAGGCATTTCTCCTATAGACCAATTAAGGTTCCATTTGGTAAGTCTTTTATCATCAGGGCTTTGGAATATTAAATTTGTCTGTATAAAATCAGGAACCTTGATTTCAATTAAATACCATCATTAGTTGATATCAATCAGATTATTAAAATAAAAGTTCCAATAGCAGTCATTTGAATTTCCCCCTTTTTTTTCCTTTGTCCAATATCTTGCAATTTTTTACTATAATGAATCAGTGGCTGGATTGGCGCTTTCAATTATTAACTGCTTGCCGACTGGCGCACGCCGATGTACGTTGGCACAATGGCACGGCTAGGGAAAAGGACGTACCTGTAAGTCCTTTTGAAAGTGCCGCCCTGCCATTGCGCGCGCGCCGGCTGGGAGCTCCGTGAGCCGGGTCGCGGGTTCCGCGGACTCGATCGCCACGGGGATACCCACGATCGCCTCACGGGGAGGAAGAACGGGGAGATGCTAAGGTAAACAAGCATCTCCCTGTTCTGCCTAGTGACAGTGTCACTGATTTCTGCTCCCTGTCATCGGGAGCACCGATCAGTGTAGTGACACTGCTAGCCCATCCCCCCTATAGTTAGAACACATCCCTAGGATACATTTAACCCCTACAGCGCCACCTAGTGTTAACCCCTTCACTGCCAGTCACATTTACACAGTAATCAATGTGATTTTAATAGCACGAATCGCTGTATAAATGTGAATGGTCCCAAAATCACGCCAAAATTGTCCGACGTGTCCGCCATAATGTTGCAGTCAAGATAAAAATCGTTGATCGCCTCCACTACTAGTAAAAAAAATAAATAAATAAATAAATAAAAATGCCATAAAACTATCCCCTATTTTGTAAACGCTATAACTTTTGCGCAAACCAATCAATAAACGCTTATTGTGATTTTTTTACCAAAAATATATAGAAGAATGCGTATCGGCCTAAACTGAGGAAAAAAAATGTTTTTTTATATATTTTTGGGGGATATTTATTATTGCAAAAAGCAAAAAATAATGCTTTTTTTTCAAAATTGTCGCTTTTTTTTGTTTATAGCGCAAAAAATAAAAACTGCAGGGGTGATCAAATACCACCAAAAGAAAGCTCTATTTGTGGGAAAAAAAGGACGCCAATTTTATTTGAGAGCCACGTTGTACGACCGCACAATTGTCAGTTAAAGCGACGCAGTGCCGAATCGCAAAAAGTGCTCTGGTCAGGAAGGTGGTAAATTCTTCCGGGGCTGAAGTGGTTAAATGATTGATTGATACAAATTATGGAATTACAATAATCAATCACCAATGTTGCAGTTGGTTGCCGTGGAGATTTTTAGCATCTTTGACTCCTTGGCATCAAGCGTACACAAATATGCAGTCCCACTTTTCCCCTCTCTCTCCCCCTTTTTTTTTTTTTTTCCCCCTCTCTCTCCCTCCCCCCCTCTTCTCCCCTCCCCCCATCCCCTTGTTCACCACCTTTCACCACAACTTCATGCACCTGGGTGTTTCTCCTATTTAATAGAACCCCATGTGCTTTTATTAAAAAAATTTTTCTTTATTTTTACACATTAGTACCATCTTAGTGCCTCCGGGGGATCGCCCTTTGGGCGTCACACAGTATCGCTCCAAACCCTTTATTGGGTGTAGGTTGGTGAGTGCAACACTTAATAACGATTATCTTCTCCAAAATAAATGTTGTAATTCCTCGTATATGTTTTTTCCTTTGTCATATATTGCAATGTTGATATTTTCATGTTTTGTTATCTTGTAGAGTGTGTACTAAAAAGACGCCTCCTGAAGAAGCGGCTTTTAACCGCGAAACTGTAGAGGTCACGTCTGCAAGTACCACATAACCTGCCTCTATCCACCTGTGGAGGCAATATTTATATAATTCGATTGTCAATATTGCTGTAACATCTATTGTATGATTATGTTACGTTGTTATTGTTCATATTGTGTCCTCTGTAGGAATTTTTAGCCCCATTTTTGAATAAACTATACAAATTTTTAATACTCTTGTCTTTACCCCCTTTTGGTACCACAATAGTCCTATTAATTTTGAAAGAGATTGGATCCAATTGGAGAGGTCCTTATTGTCTGCTCTTTCAACCTAACTTTGTTCTGTATAATGTTTTAACAATTTTAGATGGATGACTATATAACCTTTTCTGAATTATTCACTGCAAATTATTTTTTTATTCTTCCAGAAAGTGAACCAATGAATTTGATTGGTCAAATTGGAAGTAACTCCACTTAAGTTCTTGTCAGGGATCTACCAGCACCAGTCCGGGGCACTTGCATTCGCCTATGCGCCGGCGCGCTTCCGTTCAGACACGGCATCAGACTGCTGTGCATCAGCGCGGCGCTCGGGCGCGCGCGGGTGCGCGGCGCGGGTGCATGCGTGCGCGCGTTCACGCGTGCGCGCGCGTTCGCGTTAGCGCCGGTTTGGCGCCATTTTAGCACATAAAAGTTCCCCTGTTCCATGAGAACATCACTGCTTCGTCTCAGCTCTGTGAACCTGTTTGACCTGTATCCTGATTGTCTGCTTCCTGATTTGCTTGTTTGACCATCCGACCTGCTCCAATCCCGATCCGGCTTGTCTGACTACTCTTCTGTCTGAAGCTGCTACCGTTGCCAACCCCTGCCTGTTCACCGACTCTGCCTTGCCTGCCGTTATTACCTGTGCCAGCTACCTGCCGACCCGGACTGTCTGACTCTGCTTGTGCCTGCTGTTCACTTGCTGTAGCACCTTCAGCTTCAGCTTCAGTGATCTCTCCCTCCAGTGTGTCAAGCCTGCTGCCGCTCCAGTCTCCTCTCACCTGCAACTCAGTCATCCAGTGTGTCAAGCCTGCTGCCGTTCCAGTCTCCTCTCACCTGCAACCCAGTGTGTCAAGTTTACTGCCGTTCCAGTCTCCACTCACCTGCAACCCTGCCATCCCAGAAGGGATCTCTGCCTCCACATCAGAGACTATACAGGCACTCCTACCCCACTGTGCTCAGGAGACCACTGTCCCCATTCCAGTGGCTCCTGAACCAGCGTTGTATGAGAGGTCTTCTCCTACAGTCAGGCTCTCCTACCAGGTACCTTACAGTTGTTATATTCTTACTTCCATAAGTAGGACTCATATTGTATGGTATAATACCAGTTTTCACCAACAGTATAAGTTGCATTTAAAATCTGAAACAACCACTTATCATTGAAACAAAATGGGGAGTGGAAACCTGCTTTTTTGGGGATCAAAAGCAGGTGTGAAACTTCCTCTGTCCTTTAAAATGTTGTTATCGCTAAAGGTAAGCTATGAATTTACAATTGAATTGACAAGTTTTTTTTGTTTTTTAGTTTTTTTATTTCTACGGCGGTAAGGAGGCTGAAATATGACATCACAGAACAGATATTTGTGCTGCAGTCTTCACCACACTTTTCTTAAAGGTTTTAAAATTAATTCAGATTGAATAGTTTGATGCAAATTTTGAGAGTTTATGAGCTGTGTGCAAGACAAAGGGCAGCTAAAAAATTTGAGTGGCCTTCATCCAGTAAAAATCACTCACATTCCAGGAAAACTTAGTTCAGGCTATCAATTTATATAAAAAGTAGATACATTTATCTTTTTATAGCCATGTTAAAAAGATAATGGCTTCAGAAAATGTATTGTATAGTTATGTTTTCTGACCTGGGGCAGATGACCTCACTAGCATCTCCTAATGAGAACAGTACTGTTACTACTCAATATAAAATGAGATGGTCATTTAAAAAGCCCTTTATCACCCCAAATCAAACAGACCATACAACATAAGGTAATAGTGCAGGCTAGGATAACACTATGAGAGACCCATTCAAGGTAACAGTCTTTGTTTTAATAACATTTTTTTGAATGTTTATAAAATGATAGCAGCATAAAGTGTATACTGTAGATGTAAAAACACATAAAACAGTTTAATCACCAGTAGAACAAAATATCAACCATGTTGTTCCATGTGGGATTCACAGGTTCACAGATTCAGATCTAGGTGACTAGGTCCTCCTCTCAGTATATTTATCTTCTCATCTGCACGTAGGATTATTTTTTAATAAAAATATGGCTTTATTTTTCTTATCTTGCGTCCTTGACAGGGGGTCATTAACAAGAGTTTAAGTAGAGGAATTGTATGTGGCAATAAATTAAGACTAATTGTTTATGGAGGTAAACAAAAGGAGGAAAGAAAGAAGGAAGGAGGAAGAAAGGGGAGAAAAAATGGTAATCAGTTCGGAAGGTACTGGATTAGAATATTGGAGGTGATGGCCAAGTTGGGGGGGTCTGGGGGTGGATCTGCATCAGTTTCCAAGATGAGTCGAGCTAAACCTAGAAGTTACATTTTCACAAGGTCAGCAAGGATCGGTCAAACTTCCTTGGTAAGTAGTGTTTAAGTGAAGGGGACCAAATCTTTTTAAACTTACATACCAAGTCCTTAAGGATTGTGGCCATTTTCTCATTATTTAGAAACCATATCATTGATTTAACAAAAAATAACAAAACAAATTATAGTGCTGTACACCCTTATGAATCAAAGTTTTTGGTTCATCTTATCAATTCCATTGCACTCTGCATATGTGCTCATTGAAGCCTGTATTGGTTTATTCTTGTGAGTATATTGGTTTGCCAGTTTAGGAAAGAGGGTTGGGTGTTTGCCCTTCTGGGAAGATAGATATATGGAGGAAATGGTCCCTTTAGATGCTGGTCTATGTAAATATATATGTCTGAATGTTGTGAGTGTCTAGAGGGATGATGAATGTTTAATTTTTTGTGTAATGAGGTCTTTATTTTGGAGGTATTGAAAGATTTCCTGTGCCATGGCCTCATTTAGAGTTTGTATCAGTGGTGTACTAAGGGGGGGAGTGACAGCTCGAACTCAATGTGAGAGCAAGTCTCCTTCCCCGCTCACCCATATGACAGAGCGAAGAGAACTTTCTCTCAAAATCAGCTCCTGCATAACATCTGGTGAGTGTAAGGGTGGGGGAGTCTGTACTAAGTGTTCTGTAGACTGGGGGTAAATGGTTGTGTACTGAAGTGTGTGTACTTGGGAGAGGGGTGTTTATACTGGGGGGTGTCTGTACTGAGGGGTCTGAACTGTGGGGACATTTGGGAATATTGGGGGGTAGTATGTACTGAGATGTGCTGGGGGTTGTACTGGGGGTCTGTCTGTGCTTGGGAGCCTGTGTTAGAGGGGTTAGTCTGCACTAAGGAATCTGTGCTGGGGGAGCTGGTTTGTGCTTGAGGGGAGTGATCTGTGCTGAGGGGGTCTGTGCTAGGGGGTTGATCTGTGCTAAGAGGACTGTGCTGAGGAGGTGGTTGGTCTGTACTGAGGTGTCTGTGCTAGAGGGGTCAGTCTGTACTGAGGTGTTTGTGCTGGGAAGGGTCTGTCTGTGCTGGGGCAGTCCATTTGTCTATGTTGAGTGGTCAGTCTATGCTGAGAGTGGAGTCTGTACTAGGGGTTTTGTGCTGGAGGGTCCTCTACTGAGAGTTCTGTGATGAGGGGGTACATCTGTGCTGATGGGTCGTGCTAAGGGGGTTCACCTGTGCAGAGGCGTCTGTTCTCTGGGGGGTCAGTCTGCACTGCAGGAGGGTCTGGGAAGAGTCTGTACTGAAGGGTTTGTACTGTAAGCTATGAAGGGTTTGTGCTGGAAAGGATCAGCTTGTGTTAGGGGGCGGTCTGTGCTGGGGGGGTCAGCCTGTGCTAGGGGTCAATCTGTTCTTGAGAATGGAGTCTGTACTGCAAGGGGAGTGTGTACTGAGAGATTTGTGTTGGGGAGGTCTGTACTGAGGGGAAAGGCTAGGATGGCCATTTAGAGCCATTAGGGGAGATCAGTACTGTGGGGGATATGAGCATGGGGAGATTTGTACTGAGAAGATGGGGTATTTTGGTTGCATATGTAGGTGCATATGCCCCTTTAAGCCCCTCCCATTGATGCAATTTGATCACAATCAAAAATGACAGCCACAAATGGATGCCAGATGTGCTAGGTACATTAATGTTTTGTATTGGGGTGGAAAGCTAAGGGCCCCTGAGGTCAAGTTTAAGCACCTTACTAACACGTGTTGAGGAACTCCAAGGCTACTTCTTTCCATCAGCTCCTTCTCAAACTCCTCCTTTCTCTTTTAAACTTTCTCCTAGGGAAAGAAGCCCAGCCCTACCCAAATAGGGAAGAGGGAAGGGTCACCCAAAAGGGATCCTAATCCTTGCTTACACAAGAACACAAGAATTGGTATTGCCAGATCTATAAAGGCGTAGGCCCCAGCTTGTTGAACAGTACGAGGATTGGGCTTGCCAGACCAATAAAGGGGTAGCCCCTAATCCCATGCAGCATTTTTGAATCACGTTATGGATGGAGTAGAAAAGCTTCTATGGTTACTAATTTAAATAGTAAAACATGTTTTGCCGCCTGCTGTGGCCCATAACCCCCCCAAACACTTACCTGAGTCCTTATATATATAAATTGTTATATTCTGCACTTAGGTGTAAGCTGGGCTGCTGCCTACCCTAAGGGGCTCCAGTATTTAAAAAAAGATTATATGAATATAGGGGTGGATGGCGCTGCCCGTCACTTGAGGAGTGATCCTCCACAGTGTGTTACTCTTCCCAGGTGAGTGTGCAATGAATAGGTGATAAACACAATGGGGGCTATTTACGAAAGGCAAATTCACTTTGCACTACAAGTGCACTGCAAGTGCACTTGGCAGTGCAGTCGCTGTAAATCTGAGGGGAAGCTCTGAAATGTGCAAGCTAAAATGCTGTTTTTTATTTTCCTTGCATGTCCCCCTTGGATTTACAGTGACTTTACTTCCAAGTGTGCTCGCAGTGCACTTGTAGTGCAAAGTGGATTTGCCTTTCGGAAATAACCTCCAGTGTGTTGCTCTTCCCAGGTGAGTGTGCAATAGATAAATACAGTGTGTTACTCTTCCCAGGTGATAATCTCCTCAGGTGACGGGCAGCGCCATCCACCCTATATTCATATAATCTTTTTTAAATACTGGTGCTCTGGTTGGAGCCCCTTAGGGGAGACAGCGGCCCAGTTTACACGTAAGCATGGATTTTATCAATTTATATATATTTTTTGATCACCCTAGGGTTTGACTTTTTCTGCAGGCATGGACATATTTGGCTACATGAGTAATAGGAATATAGACATAGGAGGGATATTCAGCCAGGAACAGACTAATATTAGGCAAGATATGGATGGTCTATTTAAACAATTGAGACACACTATGGAGAAACAACTAAGAGTGTGGTGGGATATAGCCACCCTAGAGATGTACATCAGCAGGAAGATGACGCCTAGGAGATTAAGGTGGGATGTACATCCCAATGACAGTATTGATGATGCTTCCCTTATGGGGGACTGGTATTCCTTTTTTAACAAGTGTGAAAATGATCTGCTAAAGAATATTGTCAAAAGAAGGCAATTTAAACTACAGGGAATAGAGATTAACATCACAGAGATTAAAAAGTTACTGTTGCTCTTTGCCAACCAAAAAGAATATAAGGAGAAAGAAATGCAGGAGATCATTAAGAAGTATGGCATCGAAATTCAGGCAAAAAAGCAGAAAAAATTCAAGAGATGTTTTAGACTATAAAAACAATAAAGTTTACAAATGGCAAGTGGGAATTGAAGAACCAACAGAAAATGTGGCTGATACATCAATGGAAGAGAGCTTAAGCGAACGGATGGGAGAAATAGATCTACAAGAGGGGGGTCACACACCCCAACTATGTTTCAATCCTACTCTTGGGCTGGGACATAGGGGAACATCTAGACCATCGAATTACCAGCTGGGAAGACCTTATATGAGGAGGAACAGCTATCATGAACCTATCTATCCTAGAACACCAACAACTCCAAGATATAACATCCCTATGAATGAATAACCGGTGCTCCCCTTTGGGGCGGGGGAGTTAGCACACCCCTTATTGTAACCTCCACCAAAGGAGAGAATATAGGAAAGAGAGAGATTTTCGCAGGGGAGGACAACGAGGAAAACCCCCAGGAGGGATGGGGAGCTCATGTCCCATACAGAACCCCAAGTTGGAGGGACGATATGGGAATAGAGGAGGTGCCCAGAGATGGGAAAACCCCCCAGGGATACAGAGAGAGACCAAGGGCCCATAGGGCACCGCAGATATCCACCCTACGGATATCGCAGGTACCACAGATATCCACCCCCAAAGACAAGAGACAGACATGAGGAATGAATGGATCATCAATCAGGAAAGAGAGATGGGACAAACACAGAAATACGGAAAGAGTAATCAGACAAGAGGAAAGAGAGGAGGGAAAAAAAAAGGCAACGAGAATATTAGGAGAAGGAATGTATAACTTGAGCAGCGCCCACTTCTCAGAAGAAGAAATGCAAGTTCTGGATTTGGGCCTGAAATTTGCACCTGCCAAAACATTAGACAAATTCGAGGCGTACATTGATCTTCAGAAGTTCATGAGAAAACTAAACCTGAAGAAACATTTTGTATTGCATGAAGACACAAGAGTACTGGAAGATTCAGAATTTGTTCAAACTACACTTAGGAATAACTCTATCTTCAACCCTTAAGCCGCATACACACGATCAGACTTCTCGTCGGAAAAAGATATGATGGCTTTTCCGGCGGGATTCCGCTCAAGCTAGCCTTGCATACACATGGTCACTAGGGATGAGCTTCGAGTTTGAGTCGAACTCATGTTCAACTCGAACATCGGCTGTTTGCCAGTTCGCTGAACAGCGAACAATTTGGGGTGTTCGCGGCAAATTCGAATGCCACGGAATACCCTTTAAAAGTCTATGGGAGAAATCAAAAGTGCTAATTTTAAAGGCTTATATACAAGGTATTGTCATAAAAAGTATTTGGGGACCTGGGTCCTGCCCCAGGGAACCTGGATCAATGCAAAAAAAAGTTTTAAAAACGGCCGTTTTTTTCGGGAGCAGTGATTTTAATAATCCTTAAAGTGAAACAATAAAAGTGTAATATCCCTTTAAATTTCATACCTGGGGGGTGTCTATAGTATGCCTGTAAAGGGGCGCATGTTTCCCGTGTTTAGAACAGTCTGACAGCAAAATTACATTTCAAAGGAAAAGAAGTCATTTAAAACTACTCGCGGCTATTAATGAATTGCCGGTCCGACAATACACATAAAAGTTCATTGATAAAAACGGCTTGGGAATTCCCCACAGGGGAACCCTGAACCAAAATTTAAAAAAAAAAAAAATGGCGTGGGGTCCCCCTTAAAATCTATACCAGACCCTTCAGGTCTGGTATGAATTTTAAGGGGAACCCCGCACCAAAATTAAAAAAAAAACGGCGTGGGGTCCCCCCAAAAATCCATACCAGACCCTTATCCGAGCACGCAACCTGGCAGGCCGCAGGAAAAGAGGGGGGGATGAGAGTGCGCCCCCCCTCCTGAACTGTACCAGGCCACATGCCCTCAACATTGGGAGGGTGCTTTGGGGTAAGCCCCCCAAAACACCTTGTCCCCATGTTGATGAGGACAAGGGCCTCATCCCCACAACCCTGGCTGGTTGTTGTGGGGGTCTGCAGATGGGGGGCTTATCGGAATCTGGAAGCCCCCTTTAACAAGGGGAACCACAGATCCCGGCCCTCCTCCTGTGTGAAATGGTAAGGGGGTACAAAAGTACCCTTACTATTTCACTAAAAAACTGTCAAAAATGTTAAAAATGACAAGAGACAGTTTTTGACAATTCCTTTATTTAAATGCTTCTTCTTTCTTCTATCTTCTTTCCTCTTTTCTTCTATATTCTATCTTCCTTCGGTTTCTTCCTCCATCTTCTTCTTCTTCTGGTTCTTTTGGTTCTTCCTCTGGTGTTCTCGTCTGGCATCTTCCTCTGCGGCGTCAGTGTCTTCTTCTCTTCTTCTCCTTGGGCCGCTCCGCATCCATGATGGCATGGAGGGAGGCTCCCGCTGTGTGACGCTTCTCTCTTCATCTTCTTCTCTTCATCTTCTTCTCTTCATCTTCTTCTCTTCATCTTCTTTTCAGGCCACTCCGCATCCATGATGGCATGGAGGGAGGCTCCTGCTGTGTGACATTCTCCTCTTCTGACGGTTCTTAAATAATGGGAGGTGGAGCCACCCGGTGACCCCGCCCCCCTCTGATGCACGGGGACTTGACGGGGACTTCCCTGTGGCATTCCCCGTGATGTCAGGAGGGGGCGGGGTTACGTAACGGGTGACCCCGCTCCCTCTGACATCACGGGAATGCCACAGGGAAGTCCCGTCAAGTCCCCATGCGTCAGAGGGGGAGCGGGGTCACCGGGTGACCCCACCCCCCATTATTTAAGAACCGTCAGAAGAGAAGCGTCACACAGCGGAAGCCTCCCACCATGCCATCATGAATGCGGAGCGGCCCGAAAAGAAGATGAAGACAAGAAGATGAAGAGAAGAAGAAGAAGAGAAGAAGATGAAGAGAGAAGCGTCACACAGTGGGAGCCTCCCTCCATGCCATCATGGATGTGGAGCGGCCCGAGGAGAAGAAGGGAAGAAGATGCCAACGCCGCGGAGGAAGATGCCGGACGAGAACACCGGAGGAAGAACCAGAGGAACCAGAAGAAAAAGAAGATGGAGGAAGAAACCGAAGGAAGATAGGAGATAGAAGAAAGAAGAAAGATGAAAAACAAAAGAAGATAGAAGAAAGAAGAAGCATTTAAATAAAGGAATTGTCAAAAACGGTCTCTTGTCATTTTTAACATTTTTGACACTTTTTTAGTGAAATGGTAAGGGTACTTATGTACCCCCTTACCATTTCACACAGGGGGGAGGGCCGGGATCTGGGGGTCCCCTTGTTAAAGGAGGCTTGCAGATTCCGATAAGCCCCCCGCTCGCAGACCCCCACAACCACCGGCCAGGGTTGTGAGGACGAGGCCCTTGTCCTCATCAACATGGGGATAAGGTGTTTTGGGGGGCTACCCCAAAGCATCCTCCCAATGTTGAGGGCATGTGGCCTGGTACGGTTCAGGAGGGGGGGCGCTCTCTCGTCCCCCCTCTTTTCCTGCGGCCTGCCAGGTTGCGTGCTCGGATAAGGGTCTGGTATGGATTTCGAGGGGGACCCCACACCATTTTTTTTTTACATTTTGGCCGGGGTTCCCCTTAATATCTATACCAGACCTGAAGGGCCTGATATGGAATTTAAGGGGACCCCCACGTCATTTTTAAAAAAAATTTTGGTTCGGGGGTCCCCTGTGGGGAATTCCCATGCCGTTTTTTATCAATGAACTTATATGTGTATTGTTGGACCGGCAATTCGTTAATAGCAGCGAGTAGTTTTAAAGTACTTTTTTTTCTTTGAAATGTCATTTTGTTGTCAGACTGTTCTAAAAATGGGAAACATGCGCCCCTTTAGAGGCATACTATAGACACTCCCCAGGTACGAAATTTAAAGGGATATTACACTTTTATTGTTTCACTTTAAGTATTATTAAAATCACTGCTCCCGAAAAAAACGGCTGTTTTAAAAACTTTTTTTGCATTGATCCATGTCCCCTGGGTTTGGGTCCCCAAACACTTTTTATGACAATAACTTGCATATAAGCCTTTAAAATTAGCACTTTTAATTATTCATGTTCGTGTCCCATAGACTTTAACGGTGTTCGCGTGTTCAAACTAATTTTTTGCCTGTTCGCATGTTCTGGTGCGAACCGAACAGGGGGGTATTCGGCTCATCCCTAACGGTCACACAAAAGTTCACTGAACTTTCAACCGTCAAGAATGTGGTGACGTACAACACTACAATGAGATGAGAAAATGAAGTTCAATGCTTCCGAGCATGTGTTGAATTGTTTCCGAGCATGCGTAGGAATTATTTGCAGATGATCGAATTTTTGGAAAGGAACTTTTTCCGACCGAAAAATTGAGAACATGCTCTCAATCTTTTGCTGGCTGGAATTCGGCCAGCAAAAGACCGATGGAGCATATACATGGTCGCATTTTCCGACGTAAAGCTCTCATTAGTCTTTTGCTGGCCGAATTTCCGATCGTGTGTACGCGGCATAAGACACCTGGCAGTCAATGCCTTGGAGCTTTCAAAAAGATGATAGAAGATGATCTGAAGAAACTGGAAAGGAGGGGATCTAAAAGCATGAATATATGGAAAACCATTAAGGAAATAGAGAAAAAGAAGGAAGTGGTGATACGCCAATAAGGGCGGGGGACTAGTCATAATAAATAAAACAGATTATGAAGAAGAAATGGAGAATCTACTTAAAGTGGAGAACACGTACAAGAAATTAAAAGGGAACACTAAACTACGTTATAAGAAGAAGCTGAAGGCACTTGTAAAAAAGGGGAAGTATAAAGGAATACTAAGCAAGAAAGAAGCTGGCTATCTCCTATCAGAATCCACAAAGACCCCCATAATAAATTACGTGCCAAAAATCTATAAGAGGATAGACTACTCACCGGGGAGACCGATTATTAGCGGAATCAACTCACTTGCTAGGGGAGTACCTTGACCAATTTTTAAAATTGTTGGTACAAAAAGGGAAATCATACCTCAGAGATAGCAGACAACTAATAACAGAACTTCAAAACCTTAAAAGGTGCTGAGATTTGCTTTCTTTCCATAATAGACGTCAACTCTTTATATACCAGCATTGTACTGAAAGACGGCTTAGAAGGAGTAGAGAAGGCACTACATGAAATTACTAAACTCAAATAAGAAAAAATAGGTTTATCCTTGAAGGCCTCCAATTAGCCATGGAAAGTATTTATTTCTGGTATAGGTGAAACTACTATGTTTAAACTAAAGGTGTGGCCATGGGGGCACGCTATGCCCCCAGCTTAGCCAACCTTTCTATGAATATGTGAGAGATACATCTATGACAGAAAAATACCCCAAATTAAGTTCTATCGAAGATACCTGTATGACTTAATCATCTTATTGGAAGGAACAGTGGAGTCTTTTGAAGAGTTCCTTAGGGGAATTAACCATAACAAGTATGGGATCTCTTTCACTGGGAAGTGGGACCATCCACAGATTGACTATCTACATCTACAGATATTCAAGAAAGGAGATGACTTATATATGAAGACATTCTTTAAAACAACAGACCCTAATGGGTATATACCACCTTCAAACTGCCACCACCCCAAGTGGAAGGGGAACATCCCCAAAGGCCAACTGCTGAGACTGCGAAGAAACTGTCGCACTTTGGAAGATTTCGAAACACAAGCCAACACTATCATTAAAGGATTTCAGGAAAAAGGCAACCAAGAAAAAAACCTAGTCAAATTGAAAACCAAAATTAAAAAAGTGGATAAGAATGCACTACTGATTAAGAAAGACAAAAAAGTAGAAAATTATACTGATGTGGCTCATATTACTGGGTTAAATACACAATATCAATCCGTAGAACACATTATCAGAAAATATTGGCCCATCCTGAAAGAAGATAGGGTCTATCCAAAATTCTGCAGAAGAAATCCAGGTTTATGTATAGATGAGCTCCCACACTTAGAAATCATTTGGTCCATAATGTGATTGATCCCCTGAAACCTGTCAAAATATTCTCAGAAATGAAAGGATTCTACAGGTGCCAAAAATGTCTTCCATGTAGAGTTAGCAAGAAGCAACCGCGGAAAAGAGTCATTTAAATCTAGGACTTACAACAGGGAATACCAAATAAGAGAGCTGATTACATGCAATAGTACCCATGTCACCTACGTCATCGAGTGTCCGTGTCACCTCCAATATGTAGGTAGGACTACCCACCCCCTATTCGTGAGGATTAGGGAACACATTAACAACATGAGAAAGGGATTTCTGAAACACGGCCTTTCCAGACACTTCAAGGAAGTACATCACAGGGACCCCACAGGATTAATATTTTATTGAATAGACCAAATTAAGGATCAATGGAGAGGTGGTAACAAAAAAATTTGTGGATATATAGATTGGGGTCTCTGGCTCTTGGGGCCTCAACCTCGACATTGACCTCAATTGCTTTATATCCAACTTCTAAATATCATCCCTACCTCTAGGATGGCAGTCCCCAACCAGTACCTTATGCCTAATAGGAAATAAATAGATATGATAGAGCTGACCTCACACTACTATGGATTACACTCTAATAATGACAAATAGAGGTGTATGAGGATAATTGGGGACTAGACCTGGTCTCCTAATCATAATACATGTAGGGTTAAAGGTTGTTAGGTTACCTAAATGTAAGACATGTACCACTTAAATAGCTGTTTAGGGGGATGTATATACAATCATAATATTAGAACCATTAATCAATAATATATTTATATTTTTTTCCTCTGAATTAATTTTTATCCTCTGAATGAATTTTAGATCTTCTTTTTTAGATTATTAGAAGATTGACAGCTTTACCTGATAATACCCATATGGTAACAATGAATGCAATTAAGTGTAAGATATGTATCATTTAAATATCTGTTAGGATTGATGCATATAGTACTATAACAATAGGACCACCAAGCAATATATACTCTTTCCTATGAAAGAATAGGGTGCTTTTTAGAATTATTTGGATTTTTAGAAAATTTGGAGTTTTATTTGATAATATCTGTATTGTAATGGAGAGTGCAACTGAAGGGTGTAATTTTAAATCTGACCACCAGGGGCATAAGGTTCAAACATACACAGATCTCTATGGAGAATGGTCTATCTGCATAAAGATACGTAGCAGAGAAATCCTCTCCGGGATTTATAGGGCTATGTATGGGATTTGTACGGTAATCAGATACAGGGGGTGTATAATGCATATATGGCAATTAGACCTCCCAATTTAAGAACTCGCCTACGGGGGTGGACCCTGTAAGACAGCTCAATTTAACAGACGTAAGGTGCACCAAAATGGCACAGCCTCAGATGACAGCCTATGACGAAATGCGTAAGGCGGAGCTTGGTACGCACTCACGTCACTTCGGGTTGCAGAATTCCAGTCCATTGAACACACGCAGGTCCGAAGCTCCTGCATTGCAACCAAGTTATGCTAGCTAATACACCTGAATGTGTCAAGCAGTGTTTTTAACTTTACTTTTTTAATAAAATCATTGGGATTTACACTATGAGTACCCGTCTCTTTCATCTATGAGGATATCCTGTGATCTTCCACAGAGGTAATTACTGCAATCGTATCTACTAGTAACGGCTGACCCCCGGAGGGGCAAAAGGATTTGAATACCCTATAGTTTGCTGAGCTAAGGAGTGCAAGAATCTGGTGAGTGGGGAACTGAAGGAGAGCATGGAAGTCACCTAAATTGCTACATAGTCACGAGTCACTTTGGACAAGCACAAGACACTTAAACTTTGTCATTTTTTGCACTACTAAAGACTGAACTTAGAATCAATTAATATTTTTCTCACTTTTTTTCCTTTTTCCACTGGAAATTTGTTAATGTATTTATTTATTTTCACAATTAATTTGGATATAATTAATTTTTTTCTGCACATTTATTATGTACCAGTTGGGATGAATTGTTTAGGATGAAATGTGGTTGCAACTGCTGATCTGATGAGATCACTTACCACTACACTACGCACATTTATTCTAACATTACAGGGTGGTACACACGGGTGCAATCAGCACAACCAATTGAGTATTATTTGCATACCCTTTTTTAAGCACAGGGTGAGAACGCCTTTTTATGACATCTACTTCACATTGTGATTAATCATATTACCTATCACTCATTATTCAATTAAAAAAGTCCTGTCTGCTGTGCTGAACCTGTCTGCAGTTCTTCTTTCCTGTCTTTCTTTTCTCATAGGATGTTTGTGCTGCAGTAAAAGCCATTGACTCCTGCTCATATCAGTCAAAGCCTGTGAGCAGAGAGCAGGGGATTGGGCCAAACTGCGCTGTGCATTTCTATAGACACATACAGTTTGGCTCAGGCCTGAGCCTGCACGCCTGTCCCCATAGCAAGTCACTTGCAGAAGAGGATAGCCCTGGCGTGGGACCCAGAAGAGTAGGAAGAGGTGAGTAATACATGTTTATTATTTTAATTTAAAAAATGCATTTGGAAATGCATTAAACACCTTTGTCAAGTGTTGCCTAAATTGTCGCCTAAAGTTTTGTGACTTCTAAAGCATATCCAGTACTATTGCTGTGCTGGCAGGAAATAATTTTTTTGTCAGTTTTATAAAACCACCACTGGCTGTAGATTGAAATAAAACAAGTGGAACAACTTTTTTTTTTTCTTTGGAAAGATTAAGAGAGGATTATAACCCTTCTGCGCTCGTCAATGCCTGAGACCAGGCGGAGACTGTAGTCATGTAAAAATCTAATATACGGCAGTTCCCAAACTTAGAGATGAGCCTCTACATCATGTGCAGTAAAAAAAAAATACTCCTCTGAAAACACGGTTTCCCATGTCTACACACACTGTAACTTATATGTGGCACTAGGAGGGACGTGCTGAGCCTGTGTTCACTCCACCAGTCCAGTGTACATCTGTTACCTCACTCCCAGTAACAAAATGGGGTCCTGCCATGCACATAGTGTGAACCTCATAGTGTGGTTTGGGTCTGGTTGCTATAGGAACCTGACTGCTAGGGAGTGAGCCAGACATCGACCCCCTCGCTACCAGAGGACCCGTCTATCATACCTGATGACTGATTGCTTTGTGTTTTGAACTTGTGATTGGGTACTGTGGAGGTTAGTTCAAGTGGGAATCAGCTTCCCTGGGAAAAAGGCACTCCAACACCAGGTCTTTTCTTAAAATTCTGACTTGTAGTCAGTTTTATTTAAAAGGTTGCACAGAAAACAAACAAAACAAAACAGAAAATAAATCCTTGCCATCCAGGCACTAATTAAACAGTACAGGTTCCTACCTCACAGGTGAAGGGCTTTTCCCAGTCACCAACAATAACAAACATTTTGCAAACCTTTTCCTTTCTCTTACAGAGCAATCTCCATATGTAGCTCTCTCAGCTATTAACTTCCTTGAGTCCCAGGCCAGAGCAACCTCTACTCCTGTTCTTCCTTATTTCTACCACCTGCTGCAGATCACAAGTGGAAAGCAAAATCCGGTTCAGAACCCACACTGCCAAAGTGGCCCAGAAAACCCAGACCGGGTTGCACCTTAGTTTCCCATATAAGAAAGCATGCGAGGTGATACATAGTGTCCCTCAATCACCTCACCTTTCTTTATGTCACAGTACTCTTAGCAACCACACCCCTCTTCTTGTCTTGTCAAGTTTACCCTTTTGTAGTGGTGCTTTACAGACCCTATTTTTTTGATACGCCAGAAGAAATAACTTCAGACAAAGCTCAGAATGGTTGCAACTTTACTTAAAAGTTCAAAATGAACAGAGTACATTTCCTAACTTTAACTTTAACTGAATGGCTGCCCAAGCATACCTCTGCAACGTAGTAGTCTATGTTGGCATTCTCCAGGTGCTGGTTGATCTCTGGATCCCCGGTGCCTGCGACGTACTACTAAGTGCACTAGTCCTTCCTCACAGCATATGTGGTCAAGCACGGGCCAAAAAGCAAGCCTCAAACCCAGCCTTCTCCCATATGTCTATTACTGGTGAGTATACTGGATTCAAAAAGCCTGGGAACTGTGCATGCATACTTAACTCTTTCCCCCCAGCCTGGGCCACCCACTAACTAACAATAAACAACCTGCCTACATGTGTCTCCCTAGGGATATTAACCTTTGACACTTCCTGTCCCATAGTCAAAAGAGGAAGTGAGGAGAAATTCCTTTGTTATCTCCAGAACTACTGTCCCTATTGAACGATTTCCTATCTAATGCTTTTCTGGTGACAAACCAAATGTGGGAGTTTCTTTCACTTTTGGTGATTATGGTAAACAGGATAAACAGAAAGGGTGTATCTCCTCAATGGTGGCACAGTATCAGGAACCATAAATCAGACTGACAGAAGTACAGTAAAAAAAATCACACTTTTTAATAAAATGGTAAAATGGTACAATGGTACAAACAGAGCAAACATAGTTAAAACATAGCCAGCCTTCGGTAACAAGAGCGGGTAGTCTGAACAAGCTAGTGAAACAGAAATCAGCATAGTAGAGGCAATAAACAGGATCAAGAACCAGAAGGGAAGTCAGCCAGGCAAATGTCTTTAAAGAAAAACACAGCAGAAGGTATCCGGATAGGTTGACCAGGCAAAACCACAGGAGATCTGATCCAGGAAGTTTAAATAGCCAGCAGGGCTAGCTGGCGAGCAGGAAATGAAGACCAGGTGAGTCACTGTGGAATGAAGAGTACTGACAATCAACTGACAGCTGAGCACAGAGCTCTGAGAAGGAAGGGCTGAGTCCAGCCCTGACACACATACAGCAATAATAAGTGACAGGTGTTATAATCCCCCTCTCTTTCCTTTAATCATACTTTAGGTATAAATGGTTAAATGAAGGTAGAGTTGAAGAATCCTCAAATAATCTTTTCCTGCTCAACCATAGAAATAGATAGATCAACTAATGGTAAACAGGACTACTGAAATTTCTTTGTTACGACAGCAATGACTATTGTTTAGTTCAAAAGCTGCTGATCAGACCATGCGTTATTTGTGTACTTATCAAATGCAGGATGAAGGCATTATATTTGGAGATTAAGTTACCTACATTTTAGAAGGATGTAGGAAATGTTTGAGAGCCCATTAACACTTATGCATTGTGACAATGCACTTGCTTTATGTAAAAATACAGTTTTGTAAAATAATGTATATAGTTGACTTTCGTCGCCCTAAAGGATTTTTTTTTTAGAAATAACACTTTAAATGTGTAAGAGGAGTAGAGGGAACTGTTGATACAGTGAAGCAATCACTTTACCTGCCATTATTCCAAGCTAAATTGGTTTCTATTGGTGGAATCTATCAATGGATGAAAATTGCTGGGAAGTAGCTTAGGATAATAGTCCATTAAAGAGCAATTCCATGCAACCAGTAAAATCAATTAGTGCACTGCTGATGTTATCCAGGGATTATTGAAAATGTGCTCAAATCAGAGAGATTACCTTTATTCTGCCATATAGTTTTTTTTTCATATGGTCTTGGTAAAATAGTCCTACTAAAAAGACATATTAGAAACTGTTAAAGGGCACCTATCATGAGATAAATATTAGTCTGCATATGAAAATTTTAGGTGCATGGCTACCTCTGGTTAAATAGTATGAGTCACTAACCCAGAGCAAGTCACAGTAAAGTGAGAACAGAGGATTAGCATGAAAGCCAGGCAATTATCATTTTACAGGAAAATTGGCAATGGCTAACCTAACAGCTGACGAAAATAACCTGCAACAAATCTTTTACTTTCAAGAAAATCAAGCTTTCATTGCTGTTTTCCTATTCTACATGTCATGAACAATATTTATCATCTACATGCATGATCCTCTGAAAGGTTGGCAGTGCAATTTTCCTTTTGCAAATTAAGGCCATCTCATTTTCTAAATAATCCACCATGATTAGACCTTTAGTTACGATATTTGATTTGTTCAACTCAAATTGGATATGCAGTTATGCCTTGGAAATACAATTATACATAATAGGAAAGGTTCAGTATTGATTTAGCTACAGCTTGTCACAGCTAATTAGTTTATTGTTCTGCATAACTAAAGGACGCATTCATTTTGAGAGCCCGTGTTTCTGTCTTAATGTAATCATGTTGTGTTGATAGGATTCCAAATTTCACTGCAAGACATGACTTGAAATGTCTCTCCACACTCCAATAATTTCAAAGGAGATCAAGTATAACAGGAGTGGCTAGGAGCCAAACCTTATTTCCACTATTTGCATATGGACTTGACTCAGCACAATGTAAAAAAGTTATATAGAGCATTATATACATACTGTGTATGATATAAGACCACAGAGATCAGGCCACCTGACCCCTTCTAGGCCATAGACATGCATAGCCATATCTGACAGTTTTCTGCTATTTTATATCTGAGTCTATATCTGTTAGCTGCTTGGCAATATGTGCCCCATACGGAACCTATTAATAATCAGCTTTGGTCTGAGTAACTTCAACTGCCTGCCAAATGCAGATATGAATGAACTTGGTCTTTCCAGTTACATTGTCCTATCAGGTGGGAAGTGGGACCCTGTCAAGCTGGGGGACCTCTCCAAAGATAAGGTTAGGGATCTGGCTTTGTAGGCTGAAGGAAGTATTATTGATTTAACTACGATTTCACTTTAAGGGCCTGTTAAAACACCATATGCAGTAACCTGCTTTTTTTCTCATGTATAAACACAGTTAACTGCAATGAATCACAGGAAACAATTTCTTTGTGTCACGCTCACACCAGAATGTAGAGTTACACTAGGTTCCAAAACTGTATGATGTGCAATATGTTTGCATAATAATGCTGTTCTCTGAATGGCCTTGCATGTCACCGAACAGCAAGCAGAGCTCACTGTGCTGTTGTGCAGTCATATGAATGAAGTCTCACTTTGTATAAAGTAAAGTTAAAAAAAAGGGAGGAACTGTGTGATGCAATAAAACAAGCATTGCACCGCCTACAGATGCACCTCTCTGCAGTCCAAAATAGACTGCTGCTCTCATGCTAAACTGCTCTGGTGTAGCATGCAGACAAGTGTGAATGGGCCCTTAAGCAAATCTAAATACTAAAACAATTATTCCATATTTTGCAGCTTACCACACCTTGGATGCTGGGGTTGCATTCATTTTCTTTTTTTGTGTTTTTTTTTCATTTATTTCCACGTAGTAAGCTTGTGGGTAACACACACCCCGTCCTTTTATGTCTAAGCCTTTTTCCCCATTGTATCTATAGGTGGCACAATGGTTGTCACGGAGGCTGGACTTCAAACATGTCTGTCTTTGTTTGTTTCCATTACATGGTGGAATGATGGTGTTAGTAGTTTACCCCACAAATATACATTTTGTTTTTTCCTTTAACCTTCCTAGCAATAATCTCGAGTGTGGTTTGGGGTTAATTTTCAGTACCAAAAGCGATAATCCCGAGTTACTCTTGGGATTGCTTTGCAGTATCCTGGTACAGCTTACTTATCTTGTCCACAGGATCCTGCGCTGTCCCCCCCCCGATGTATCCTCCGACGAATCATCCACCCAATCTATCAATGTTCCGTGCTCCGTTCCCTGCAAGCATCGCAACGCATGGGTGCGGAGCCCGTCAGTAAATTCAAAAAGTACAAAACACATAACACACATAATACATAATACACTGTAATCTGTTAGATTACATTACTGTATCAAATCATTTCTCCTTCCTTTTGTCCCTAGTGCTTTGTCCAGTGCCCTGCCTACACTTTTATATTATATATACTGTGCTTGAGAATGTCCATGTCATCCAAAACGTGTCCCTTTATGTCAAAAGCGGTTTTAGACCAGCGAGAAAACAGCAATAGTAAATTAGAATCACTTGCAGAATTGAGCGATATTGATTAGTGGGGAAATTAGTCATCAGACACAGAAAGTGATGACAGTGACAATTCTGCGACAGAGCAAATTTCAGTGTTTTTGATTTGATTACATTATTGAATAAATTTTATCATTATTATGTTATTATTTTTGATAATTATTTATAGTTATTTATTATATTATAATTTATGATTTTGTGTTTCAAACTTTATCATACCCGGGATGTCTACTAGACTCTTGTTTGGACAGATTTAAGTGTGTTATCGCTAAGAACTACAGGCCTACAACATAAAGCGCCAAATTTCTATACAAAACAATGTACCGCTTTGAGATTCAAAAATCTGACATAATCATACCACCAGGGAGGTTAAAGTGACACTAAACACTGGTGAAGTAACAAAGTACAGTGATTCAAGTTGGACAAATTCATCTCTGCAAAAAAGCCATACCTAAACTTTAATATGAAATGTATTGAAGTCAATGGGGAGAGGGCGAATTTTTAAAATCTTCCTAGTAGGGAGCCCCCCCAAAGCACCCTCCCAATGTTGAAGGCATGTGGCCTGGTACGGTTCAGGAGGGGGGGCACTCTCTCGTCAATCCCTCTTTTCCTGCGGCCTGCCAGGTTGCATGCTCTTATAAGAGTCTGGTATGGATTTTTGGGGGGATCCCACGCCATTTTTTAAAAAATTTTGGCATGGGGTTCCCCTTAAAATCCATACTAGACCTGAAGGGTCTGGTATGGATTTTGAGGGGGACCCCCACGCTTTAAAAAAAAAAAAAATTGGAACGGGGTTCCCCTTAATATCCACACCAGACCTGAAGGGCCTGGTATGGAATTTAGGGGGACCCCCACGTCATTTTTTTTCTAAATTTTGGTTCAGGGTTTCCCTGTGGGGAAATCCTATGCCGTTTTTATCAATGAACTTATATGTGTATTGTCGGACCAACAATTCATATAGCCACGAGTACTTTTAAATGACTTTTTTCCTTTGAAATGTCATTTTGCTGTCAGACTGTTCTAAACGCGGGAAACATGCGCCCCTTTACAGGCATATTATAGACACCCCCCCAGGTACGAAAATTAAAGGAATATAACACTTTTATTGTTTCACTTTAAGCATTATTAAAATCACTGCTCCCAAAAAAACAGCCGTTTTTAAAACTTTTTTTGCATTGATCCATGTCCCCTGGGGCAGGACCCAGGTCCCCAAACACTTTTTATGACAATACCATGCATATAAGCTCTTAAAATTAGCACTTTTAATTTCTCCCATAGACTTTTAAAGGGTGTTCAGCGGCTTTCGAATTTGCAGTGAACACCCCAAATTGTTCGCTGTTCGGCACTTGAACTACGGAACTCGAAGCTCATCCCTACTTCCTAGCTATTTTCAAATCTAACAGGCAAGGAATTGTCAAACAAAAGGCATAGGAAGATGGGTACTGCCATGGGGGACACGTACCAATGCAAAACAATTAAATATGAAAATAAATGGAAACTGCGCAAACAGTGGAAAAAAATAGGCAAAGCATCAACCACAAAAAGAAGATATCCCTTCTAGTGTCAAAATGTAAAATAAATGTGTTGTGCTAAAGTATAAAAAAAAAATCATTATTTAAGTATATAAAGTGCAACTATAATAAACATACATCAAAATGTGAAAAAAGTGTCCATGCAAAGATAAATCAAAAAAGTCCCAAAACTGAAGAAGATCCCTTTTACATGTGAGCAATTTCAATTCTTTAAAGCCAATAAACATAACAAATACAGCAGCATTAGCGTACTAGCACAACAATCATTGGATGCAACAGTGCTCTAAAACACAGGTGTCAAACTGGCTGCCCTCCAGCTGTTGCGGAATTACAAGTTCCATGAAGCATTGCAAGTCCGACATTTATAAGCATGACTTCCAAAGGCAGAGGGGATGATGGGACCTGTAGTTCCGCAACAGCTAGAGGGCCGCCAGTTTGACACCCATGCTCTAGAACAGGGGTAGGCAACCTCGGCCCTTCAGCTGTGGTGAAACTACAAGTCCCATGAGATATTGCAAGACCCTGGCAATCACAGGCATGTTTCCTAGAGGCAGAGGCATGATGGGATTTGTAGTTTCACCACAGCTGGAGTGCTGAGGTTGCCTACCCATGCTCTAGAAGATAATAGTATGAAAAGTGCCCAATTACACAAAAAAGGAAAGAACATTTCAAACATTCTTATTGTGAAGTAAAATGTACAGGTGGTCCTCTTCAAAATTAGTGAGCAATGTCCCAAAGTGCAGAATAGGGCACCTCTACTCTATCACCAGAAGTGTAAAGCTTCTCCACTTTATGCACTCACCAGATGGCTAAAATACAAAGACATGTATAATAGGCACTCCTGTGTGTCCACATGCTCTCCTCAGCAATCCAGGCTCAAGCCATGAGAGCGATCTCCCAGACCAAGAAAGCTCACACCATGGAGCCAGAGATGGAGTCTGTTAGAGGACATCCTTTAAAGTGATTGTAAAGGTTTTTTTTTAAATAACAAACATGTCATACTTACCTGCTCTGTGCAAGGGTTTTGCACAGAGCGGCCCCGATCCTCCTTTTCTAGGTCCCCTGGTGGCGCTCCTGGCTCCTCCTCTTCATCTGTTGCCCCATGGAGAGCCGATTTCCATTGACAGCAGGACTCTGCCCCACCCCCGGCTCCCGTGTCACTGAATTTGATTGATAGCAGCGGGAACCAATAGCTCTTACTGCTATTAATCTATCCAATGAGGACTCGAGACAGCGGCTGGAGCTGCTGGGCTCATGCTCGACGCTGGAGCGATTGGGCTCAGATAAGAGAAAGGGGGTCTGGGGGCAGCTGCAGCACAGAAGGTTTTTCACTTTAATGCTCAGAATTCATTAAGGTGAAAAACCATGAGACTTTACTACTCCTTTAAATGAACACCTACAATACTAAAGGTATTTACTCATGCCAATCTCATCTTTTAAAGTCCACAAGAAAAACTGGGTGATATATTGTGTTTGTGAGCACTAAAATAACACAATAGAATGCATATTTTCACTCTAAGAATAAGGAAATATTGCATAGACTGCATAGATCTCTTATAGGCCACATCTTTTCAAATCATGCAGTACTATAAAGTGTATATTTTTCACTGTAAAAATGAAGAAATATTGTACATACTGTATAAACATTATTTAAACAATCTTTTGTGAGTTACATTTGCAAAATTACACACCTCTTGCAGATTTTCAAGTAAAAAAATACTATAAAGCTTATTTTTTCACTGTAAAAATTAAGGAATATTATACATACAGCATAGATAGTATTTAATCCATTCCCGACGACAAGTATCCACATACAGTATCTCACAAAAGTGTGTACACCCCTCACATTTTTGTAAATATTTTATTATATCTGTTCATGTGACAACAGTGAAGAAATTAAACTTTGCTTCAATGTAAAATAGTAAGTTTACAGCTTGTATAACAGTGTTAATTTTCTGTCCCCTCAAGATAACTCAACACGCAGCCATTATTTATCTTAACTGGCAACAAATATTAGTACACCCCTAAGTAAAAATGTCCAAATTGGGCCCAAAGTGTCAATATTTTGTGTGGCCACCATTATTTTCCAGCACTGCCTTAACCCTCTTGGACATGGAGTTCACCAGAGCTTCACAGGTTGCCACTGCAGTCCTCTTCCACTCCTCCATGATGACATCATGGAGCTGGTGGATGTTAAACACCTTGCGCTCCTCCACCTTCCGTTTGAGGATGCCTCACAGATGCTCAATAGGGTTTAAGTCTGCAGACATGCTTGGGCAGTCCATCACCTTTACCCTCATTTTCTTTAGCAAGGCAATGGTCATCTTGGAGGTGTGTTTTGGGTCGTTATCATGTTGGAATACTGCCCTGCGGCCCAGTCTCTGAAGGGAGGGGATCATGCTCTGCTTCAGTATGTCACAGTACATGTTATTATTCATGAACTGTAGCTCCCCAGTGTCAGCAGCACTCATGCAGCCCCAGACCATGACACTCCGAACCACCATGCTTGATTGTAAGCAAGACACACTTGTCTTTGTACTCCTCACCTGGTTGCCGCCACACACGCTTGACACCATCTAAACCAAATAAGTTTAACTTGGTCTCATCAGACCACAGGATATGGTTCCAGTAATCCATGATCTTAGTCTGCTTGTTTTCTGCAAACTGTTTGCAGGCTTTCTTGTGCATCGTCTTTAAAAGAGTCTTCCTTCTGGGAACCAATGCAGACCAATTTGATACAACGTGCGGCGTATGGTCTGAGCACTGACAGGCTGACCTCCCACCCTTTCAACCTCACAAGCAATGCCAGCAACACTCGTACGTCTATTTCCCAAAGACAACCTATGGATATCACGCTGAGCACGTGCACTTAACTTCTTTGTTCGACCATGGCAAGGAGAGGAACATGTCCTGTTAAACCACTTTATGGTCTTGGCCACCATGCTGCAACTCAGTTTAAGGGTCTTGGCAATCTTCTTATAGCTTAGGCCAAGAATTAGGCCAATTCTTTTTTCAGATCCTCAGAGAGTTCTTTGGCATGAGGTGCCATGTTGAACTTCCAGTGACCAGTATGAGAGAGTGAGAGCGAAAACAACAAATTTAACACACCTGCTCCCCATTTACTCCTGAGACCTTTGTAACATTAACGAGTCATATGACACCGAGGAGGGAAAATGTCTAATTGGGCCCAATTTGGACATTTTCACTTAGGGGTGTACTCACTTTTGTTGCCAGTGGTTTAGACATTAATAGCTGTGGGTTGAGTTATTTTGCAGGGAAAGCAAATTTACATTGTTATACAAGCTGTACACTCACTACTTTACATTGTAGCAAAGTGTCATTTCTTTAGTGTTGTCACATGAAAAGATATAATAAAACATTTAAAAAAATGTGAGGGGTGTACTCACTTTTGTGAGATACTGTATATGCTGCCTCACAGAAGTGGGTCTTCTTTAATGGGACCTCATATATGCGTGCCTGCACAGCATGCTTCCAGTACAGAGACCAGTCTCTTCCTGGAAGTCCTGGGTCCTGTACTAACAACTGGGAATGTGGAGACCCAGTTACCAATCACCTGATTCATGTAATTTATATATGGCATTGCAGCTATCTGTGGTATTGTGACTGGATGCTGAAAGCCACTTTCATAAAATCAAAATGAGGTTTGGTTTCCCTTGTTTCCTCCATGGCTTTAAAAAGGATACAAAACATGATGACCCGGTGTAGCTTCCATGCCCCCGAAGACATAATTTATGAGTATATGTGTCGGACTGAGCTATGTGCCGTGACGTCATCACGTTTCCCGAAGTGTACCCGAGAGTGTATTCTAGCCACTCGGGACTGGTTTTCCAACAACAATGTTCAATTTAGTATAAATGCACATAATTTCTTTTAATAAAATAGTTTATCTGGTTTTACACTATGTGGAGCTCTTGGTTCCCTTTTTCTCCCTGACATGCACCAAAAGCATTAAGCGAAAACTGGAGATGGAGGTTTTAAAGTGATATTCCCGCCTGGGTGCCAATCTCGTGGATGGAAGTTGAAAGATTGGTGGAATAGTGGCCACAATTACATTATACATTATATATAATTTCTCTATAATATGAGAGTCATATTCCTCTGGTAAGCCTTTCGGTGTGTCTAATGGCAGAGATCCATTTAAAGTGGAATTCACAATATTACTTTTTTGGACCTGATATTTGTAGTGTAATTTCACATATTACTGGATCAGTGTGGACTTGTAGAACTTATTGTGTTTCTTTTTTTACTGTTCATTTTATTTGGTGTTATAGGATGCGTTTACTTGCATTAAAGTATTGCAGCACAGTAGATTTATGAATATTACAAAACAAAATCAAAAGATTGTACTCACAAACCCCTGAAGTGATGGGGTTAAAGCAGCTCCCCTAATGTTTGGGTATTACAAATAAAACAAAAATGTGCAAATAAAGATAAAGGCAGCTCTAAAACTGAAATTGCACCATTAAAGTGATATACTATATATATATATATATATATATATATATATATATATATATATATATATTTATATAATATGACACGTGCTTTTAATGGTTTTACACTATTGCAGGCTTTTCTATGTTTAATACAGATATACCCCGAGTACTGCTAAGGAGTGAAGCAGCCTGGAGACATGCCTGCACACATGCTTACCATGACCACTCATATTCAGAGGGTCCTAGTATTCTGGTAAGCTATTAATAAGCTCTTCTGTGCTTGGTGGAAAGGTCAAAGCTTTTTACTTTGAAGCACTACATCATTTCAGTGTAGTACATTACCATCATGTTGAACTTTATTCCAATATTGGAACTGTTTATTTACTGGGTGCTCTATGCACTTTATTTTATCATTTGTGATATATGTATATGATTGTAATTTTTTTCACTTTAAGGGTGTAATTTTGGGTTGTGCTGCCTTTATTTGCACAGCTTTATGAATATTGGTGCTATGTTAAATATTCCATAGCGTGCTAGCTGCTCGTTTTTTTTTAATTTACATTCCACAAGTGTGTTTTTTTTTGCAGTATATTATTCATCTCTGTTGCATATTATTCAGCCTCTAATTGGCTCTCATAGTAATCAATCACTGTACAGCCTGCTCCTGTATTTTTTTTTGTATTTTTTTTCTTATACAAAAGATCTTTGCTAGACAAGAAAAGTGTAGTGAAGTATTTGTAAAAAAAAATAATAATAATAATATTAATAATAATTTTAAAAAAATAAAGAAAAAATAGCTACTTAGATCAGGGTTTTATCTAGATTAGGACCAGAGTTAGGGTCAAGGTTAGGTGTCAGTTAGTGTTGGCGTGTTTTAGGTAGGATATAAAAAAAGCAAAATGCGCACCATTGTTTCTTGGCCACACTACAGGTACAAACAACAAATAACATATACATATGAGGTATTGTTGCGATCGTCATGATTAGAAGAATTTATTTTGGGGTATTTTTTTGTGGTGGGTTATGGTAGTAGTAAGAAAAATACAGCTACATTTTAATAAAAAAATGATCCTGGATAGACTAAGTAGTAGCAATTGTATGTACAGTTTTACAAACAAAATGTCAAAGTTGCAAAATTATGTTCAGGTGTTAGGATTTGTTTTACCTTCATGAAAGTGTAAATATTATTTTGTAGGCCACATTTTCAAAAAGACACACTGCAGTTTTCTAGTCCAACATTTTTTTCATCCACATTTAGGTAAATATATACACTATGCGAATAGAAAACACACGCACTAAAAATAAGGAGATGTGTTGTGCCTGTAATCCAAAAACAATCTTGTGCCAAGAATGTTGAGCCTCTTCACCATCACCGATCACCTTGTTAACCCCCTTTGAGTATCTACTCACCAGAGTAAAATACAACTAGAGCCTATAGATTCCTCTCAAGAGCTGAAGCCTGTAGCTCCTCTTTGGATATCCAGAAAACCTTTCACAGGAATGGTTCAGTTCGGCAGATCACAGCATGTAAAAATACAAGGGGATTCTCTCCATAGTGTAAAACCATTTATTGTAAGAACCATACCCCCCGCATACAATTTATGCTTACTAGCATACAAGCTAAAAATAGCCTGTCTGGGCACAGCACTGTATCAAGCTCACCACCTCCTAGGGATCGAAACAAACATCTGTGGCGGTGAGTCCTATGGTGACGCTAGCTCTGCCTGTCAGATGAGTTGTGTGGTCATGCCCTGATGCGTTTCGTGATTACGTCTTCAGAGGGCGTGGCCACGCAACACGAATTGTCACCCGGAGGGTGGGAACAAACTCTGCCTACGTCATCTTGAGCATCACCATCGCTAGCAATGCCCATCAACAACGCTCGTGCCCTGATGGCTTCCACAAGCACATGACCATGGACGTCAAACGTGAGTGTCACCATGACCAGCGATGCCCACCGTTCACGATCGTGCCAGACAGCCGCCCCCAGGCACATGACCCAGGGCATCATTGAGAGCAACGTCACTCTCTATCTAGACTCATGCTGACAAATGACTGTCTGCACATCTCATCTATATCTGGTAGTTTAACCATACTTTATTTACCAGTAATCAAATACTCTCTTGTGTATGTGCAAACTAGTCATGTCATTTGCATATGACATGCCTAGATATTTTAAAAAGTTACAACAACTTTTAAAATGCCTAAATCATTACTCATACTTAAAATACTTAAACACTTTATATATAATGACTGTACAGAAAGCAATAATATTATGGTCATAATATAATTCTAATCTCATAATTAAAAACACATAATAAAAAAAAAACTTTTCTAAACATTTTACCATGCTTTTTAATAGAGAATTGTTATTGATGTGATTACAATCACACCAATTATGTGATATAATCGCACTGAGGCTGTGCGTGTAATTTTAACATATCAAGCTTAATACCAAGCATAGAGGATAAATATGATGATTATATGCTCTACTTTATAAAATTATAATAAACTAAAAAAGCGATTGTAATCAGAATTCCTATATTGATCAGTATATGCCTGATAGAGATTCTGGCTCTTTATATATGTCCGGTGTGATTTTTAAACCTCCCTATATAGGGGATATGCAATATTCTCTATCAGGCAACTGATGACTTAACCCTTGTTTAATAATTGCTTATGAAACAATTCAAGTCCAAATCTATATTTAACCCATTGGGACTCAAAGTATTAGTCAAATAAATTCACTGAGTTTTGCTTCTGGATAATTCTCTTCGTTGGGGCTTGTCTCTCCTCGGCGCAGGAGCTGCGATGCGCCCTGTGGATCCTTCCTCCCCCTCCCCTTAGGAGGTCTGGACGGATACCCCTCGGCGCAACGGCGCCACGTTCCCTGCGTCTTACGCGGGACGTTGATTATGACGTCACCGCGCCGACGTTAGGAGCGTCATCTGCGTGATTACCATTGGGGGGAGGGTTTTGTGGCGCCAAACACTGAGCAGTCATTTCAGCTCAGGTGCGGACGCCGCTCCCCTCCTCCCGCAGGCTCACGCACGTGGCGTTGGCGGCATGTGTATATAGGTCCCCCAATCGGAGCCAGCTGCTTACACGGCCAGTCTCCCCTTGGGGTCTCTGCACACTAGCTGATTTCATCTCGCTAGCTGTGCATGTTATGCAGCATCAGGTAAACCCTTTCATGTCTATGCTTACCCTCACTGTCAAGCTTTCCGCTCTGTTGCACTTTACACCTTGTTTCTTGTACTAGTTTTTTTCACACAATTTTTTATATTCCCCCCACTCAGTAATTCACACATACCCAGATTTTCCACTATTTATTATTATTTTTTCTATCAGATCCCCTTTTTTATTATACAACCTTCACGGCATTATCTATGAGCACTTTCCATACATGGTTATCTCTGGACACATCATTTATATTATTTCTCAAAGCAATTTGCTTCATTTTAAATAATATACAATTATACACCATTTCCAATACTTATTCCCAGATATTCTTTTTTGACAAGCTATGCCCCATCATTATTGTCACATTCATTCCCCCAATCAGACCTCCTTCATTATATGACTTATATTGTATTACTCATCAGTAATCTTTATATACAAGTATCTTTGTATACATTATTTATACTATATAATACTCAATATAATCTACTCTGTTTTGTATGAATACTGATATACTACATTTCTTAACATTTATCCTCAGGTATTTCTACTTTTGACAATTTATTTTTATCATTGCTGCCACATGGAGGTCACTTCACCACCCATACATTGTCATTTTATTACCTGATGTCATCCAGACATCACATGCTGCCTCAGCTCCCGCTACGGGGTTTGTTGCCCCCGGCCCACTCCAGGCACGTGCCACGCTCAGTGTCAGGGTTGGTAAGTGTTTGTCTGGCCAAAATCTTTCCAGCATTTTTTTGTTCTATTCCTCTCTATACGGATTGAGGTTGACTTTATGTATATATCCTACAGGATTACTATGCATCAGCTCCTGATGAGTGGACAAAATCATCCACGAAACGCGTCGAGCTACAATTGATGCCAGAATTCTATCCATTGTTACCTTGATGTTACTAATTTATTAATATCATGATTATATTATCTTGCTATGCAATTTTATTATCAGTTACTGGATATGCCATCCCTGGCACCTATAGGCTATATGTTATTTTATACCAACATTACTTTGACCATGACTTATCCAGTGTAATTATATATTCTACTGCTTGTATTTTTCCATCTATTATGCCTATAATTTTGTGCCAATTATATATGTATGTCTGTATATACACATGAAATTCCTTTACTATATATTTACTAATATTAATAAAACTACAATGTTAATCCTCCGTATTTCAAATTGCTTCATTTAAAGTCCCAAACTCCCTGTTATATATACCTGGATAATTCTCGGACTAAATTCGTTCCTCTCCATCTGGGGTGCAGTTTAACAATCCCCCAAAATTTGAGGCCTGTCGGATTTCTATCGTGTCTGTCTATATGTAATGACACACTGTGATCCTTGTACCCTATTGTTATATTGTATATATGTTCTGAAACTCTTTTTGCAAGTGTTCTTTTTGTTCGACCGATATACGTTAGCCCACACAGGCACTCCAGGGCATTCACTACATGTGTGGATTTACATGATATGAATTCTTTAATTTGAAACTCATTACCATTTGCAATTGATGCAAAGCTTGTCATCCACCTTATGTGGGTAGTGACTTGCTGGCATGCTTTGCATTTCCTGCAAGCGAAGAAACCTGCTCGGTCCCAGAACATTTGTGGTCTGTTTGGTGGGTCAAGAACCTTTTTGACCACACGCTCTCCAAAGGATGTAGTTCTTCTATAGATGAACGGTGGATTAACTGGTAATGCCTTACTTAAAATTGTATCCATTTTCAAGATATCCCAATGTTTACGGAAAATGGATTCAATCTCTCTATACTGTTCATGGAACCCACTTATGAATCCCCATTCATGTTTGTCATCCTGCTGCCTTACTCTCGGCAACAGGCTAGATTTCTGTGAAGTTCAGCCCAACTCCCTAATGATCTCTTCAAGTTGTGGGGCTTTGTAGCCCTTTTCTACAAAACAGTTTTTGATCTGTGCAGCTTGGGCTTCATAATCCATATCCAAGGAGCAGTTGCGCCGAATGTGCATAAACTACCCCCTTGGTATGTTACGTAACCATTGGGGATGGTGTCCACTATGTACTGGGATATAGCTGTTTCGATCAGTTGTTTTAAAAAACGCCTTCGTAAGTAATTGATTTTCTTTTTTCATCACTGTAACATCCAAGTAGTTTATGTGGTCCCTACTCCAATTGAACTCCAATTTAATATTATTAGTGTTACTGTTGAGCCAATTGGAATATTCAATCAATGATGATTCCGATCCTTGCCAAATAATGTATAAGTCATCAATATACCATTGGTAAAATATCAATTCCTTTTTCCTGTTTTTATATATCCACTTGTCCTCCCACTCACTCATGAACAAATTCGTGAGGCTCGGCACAAATTTAGCACCCATTGCGACAACTGTCTTTTGACTAAAGAAATTATCAGCATACCAAAAATAATTATGTGTTAAACAAAAGTCTAAAATCATCCTTAGGATTTTTTTCCGAATGTAAGGAATGTCTTCCCTTTGGCTAAATGCCCAATTAAGGGCCAACAGAGCATCGTCATGTTGTATAATGGTATACAATGGAGAAACGTCAGTTGTAACCAAAAATATTTCTGTATCACTAGGGATGTCTACATTCTTTAGTAGCTGTAGAAAATTTGTAGTGTCTTTCAGGTATGCCTTAGTATGTATTACACTCGTCTGTAAAAAATAATACAGGTACTGGCCGATGCGAGATGTGACCGAATCTATGCCGTTTACTATCGGCCTGGCTGTTGGGTTTAATGGGTCTTTATGCATTTTAGGGACCATGCATACTGTAGGTATACAGATCAAGCTGGGACAATGATAAGCCTTTTCTTTTTTGGTGATAACCCGCATATAGAAACCATAATTCACTAGGTTGAATAGGTCTATACTGTAATTATTAGTGGGATCCTTATCTAATTGGCAATATGTATTGTCATCATTGATATGAGCTGGGAGTGGTAAAAGGTTTTATCCATAATCACCACCCCCCCTTATCAGACGGATGAATTACTACGTCCTTCCTATTTTCTAAGGCCCTAATACCTTCTTGAATAAGTCCTGATGGTTAGCAGGTTGTGGTGGATTAAATAAGGATCTATTCTTCAACCCACTATCAATGCCGATCGTGTCACTGCCTTTTTTGTTCCTAAGATTAACATTTTTCGACAGAATTTTTTTTTTATGTTTAATTTTCTGACATGCTTGTGGATGTCTATATAAACATTGAATTTGTTTAATGGTTTTGTTGATGTGCATTTAAGGCCAGCATTTAGAATGTTGGTTTCTTTTTGAGTGAGTTCAACTTTGGATAGATTGTATATTCCACTTAGTCTACTCCCCTGTGTATTTTTTTGCTGGATTCTCTCTCCTGCTCTGCAACCGCTTTGTGTGTGGTCCTTGGGTATCTGACTAGACTAAATGATTTCTCCCACTCTGGAGGATTCCACCACACCTGTGTATTGGGAGGATATTATGGTTGTGTCGATCAGTCTCTCCAGGGGCGATTGCCTCGACTGCATCCCCTGGGATGGCCTCTCATGCCTCTCCCTAAAAAAGAAGGCGGATGTGGGGATTGGGTATTGTATGTATTGCCTATATTGGTCTGGTTACTCAAAGTTTCATGACGATTATGAGTATTAACAGCATAAGCCTCATTATATCCTGCATTATTGGGAGAGTACATGGATTCCATTTGCCTTATTTGTACCTCTTAACAACTGTTTATTGCCCCCACCCTATTGTTTTAGTTAGACTTGCCAGTTTATTGTCCCTTCTAGGGGGTTTAGTCTGAGCTGGTGTAACATTTACTCTATTGGTGTGACTAATAGCACCATATACATTATCATTAGAAGATACATTATCAATTATTGGTTCCACTGATGATGTAAGCAGACTTTCCATATTTTGCCATAGATAAATTGAATTCTTTTTGAAATCATTAGTATCCCTCTTAAACTTTTTAAATTTTTTCTTTGTCAATTTTTTCTAACCTCTTTTTTATTTCATTATCAAAATTGAAAGGTACGCAAAGTTGTTGCGTACCTTTTATTGGGTCCAATTTTCCCTGTAGTTCAGAAATATTTTTTTCTAATAGTACCATTTTTTTCCTTTTACGCTTTGATACTAGTTGTTAAAGTTTGAAGCCCACTCCATTGAAAAAATCCAACCATTCTGAGGTGGAGTCAATATCGTCTAGTCCATCTTGTGGACTTACTTCCCACCTCAGACTCCGCATATTGTTTTTTTCTTTTAAATAATGTTCAAATGTGCAAATGTCTCACCAGGTGCGTACCTGTTTATCTAGGGCATTTTCCTAAAGAGTTAAGGGTTACATTAAAATCCTCATTTATTTCCCATTCACTTTCTGATGAGAACAAAGTGTCCAAATTTAACTGCCGATTAGTAAATAATTAATAGAATCCATGATCGCTGATCCCAGCGCTCAATCTAAATTGGTGAACTGCTTTTTAGCCGCTATTATAAAAAATACAAATATTAAAAAATATGCTTAAATTCAAAATCCAAACATTAACAGCGCTTATAAAAAATATTCCTAAATATTCAATGGTAAATATTTCATACCGAGCAATATGTAATTGCTCACACCCTTCCTACTAAAATGTAAAAAGAATGAGTTCCTAGATAAATAAAAATATCTATCAAAGAACAAGCAAAAGCATGCAAGGAGTGTTATCTCAAAAAAACATTCTTCCAAATGAAATAATGAAATGATAAAACATCCATGCAATATAAATAAGGAGATGTGTTGTGCCTGTAGTCCAAAAACAATCTTGTGCCAAGAATGTTGAGCCTTTACACCATCACAGATCACCTTGTGAACCCCCTTTGAGTATCTACTCACCAGAGTAAAATACAACTTGAGCCTATAGATTCCTCTCAAGAGGTGAACTGTTCCTGTGAAGGTTGTCTGGATATCCAAAGAGGAGCTACAGGCTTCACCTCTTGAGGGGAATCTATAGGCTCTATCTGTATTTTACTCTGGTGAGTAGATACACTCCTTGCATGCTTTTGCTTGTTCCTTGATAGATATTTTTGTTTATCTAGGAACTCATTATTTTTACATGTTAGTAGGAAGGGGGTGAGCAATTACATACTGTTCGGTATGAAATATTTACCATTGAATATTTAGGAATATTTGTAATAAGCGCTGTTAATATTTGTATTTTTTATAATAGCGGCCTTAAAAGCAGTTCACTAATTTAGAGTGTTGGGATCAGCGTACAGAGGCCATTGGATCACTGAAATTTCTTTTAACCACTTCAGCCCTGGAAGATTTGGCTGCTCAATGACCAGGCCATTTTTTGCGATAAACACTTGCGAAGCTGTACCCAAACAAAATTTACGTCGCCATAAATAGAGCTTTATTTTGGTGATATTTGATCATCTCTGCTGTTTTTTTTTTGTCCTATAAACAAAAAAGAGCTCAAATTTTGAAAAAAACACAATATTTTGTACTTTTTGCTATAATAAATATCCCCAAATTTTTTAAAAATACAACAATTTTTTTTCTCAGTTTAGGCTGATATGTATTCTTCTACATATTTTTGGTAATAAAAATCGCAATAAGAGTATATTGATTGCTTTGCGCAAAAGTTATAGCATCTACAAAATTGGGGAAAGATTTATGGCATTTTTATTATTTTTTGTTTACTAGTAATGGCGGTGATCTGTGACTTTTATTGGGACTGCAACATTACGGCGGACAGATCGGACACTTTTGACACATTTTTGGGACCACTGACAATTATACAGTGATCAATGCTATAAAAATGCACTGATTACTATGTAAATGTCACTGGCAGAGAAGGGGTTAACACTAGGGGGCGATCAAGGGATTTACTGTGTTCCCTCATGTGTGTTCTAACTGTGGGGGGATGGGACTGACTAGAGGAAATGACAGATTGTTGTTCCTAGCTAGTAGGAACACACAATCTGTCTCTCATCTCACAGAACAGGGATTTGTGTGTTTACACACACCCTCCCTGTTCTGGCTCTCGTGCCCGTGATTGTGACTGCCGGCCATGTGCATCGGCACCCCCGTGCCAATGCACGCCTGCTATCCCTGCTTAAAGGGCCTACGTACATCTATGATGGTTTGCGGGAACGTGCCGATCTGCCGCAGTATAATGACGGCGGCTGGTCGGCAAGCGGTTAATCAAATTCTGGTTATAGAACACAGTTCCAATCTTTGAGCAGTAATTAAGAACTTTATAATAATAGACTATATGTAAAATTGCGTTTTGTTTATGTAGTATTGATTTTATGATTATTTTGACCTATCTTCTTATAATTTAAATCCCCTGAAGAAGATTACGACTGAATAGGTTGAAACACGTCAGAGTTTTTCATGTGGATGGCATTTTGTAATGTATTGTCAAACGTGATATTCGCCAATCTTAAAGCGGAGTTCCACCCACATTTTTTACTCCTTACCATGCAGCACTAATGTGCATCCTTAAAATGAATTGGCAATTTATTATTATTTTTTGTTCACTTATCTGATTTATGCCTATATCTAATTTCACTTTCTCCTCTAGGGGGCCACGGCGGCGTGCGTCATTTCCGGTTTTGCATTGGCTCCTGGAAGATCTTTGTCAGCTTATCATTGCATGGCTCCAGCAACATTTAACATTAGCATCTATGGAAATTCCTGGCCAGCTTGGCATTGCATGGCTCCAGTAACATTTAACATTGACGTCTATGAAAAATATTGGTCAGCTTGGCATGACTGTACCATGCCAAGCTGACCAAAATTGCACCGCAATGCACATGCGAAAGACTGGCTGGTGCATGCTGAGTAGTCAGCATGCACGGAATCCAGGAAGAAGGACACTGTGGCTTCAGATGCCAACACTGGAGATGGCTGCACTGTGCAGAAACTTCACAAAGTAAGAAAACAATGCTGCAGAAATAGAAAACTGGGCATAGTTTACAGCATACCCTTGTTACATTGCATGAGGCATTCTAGTATTCTAGGGGTATTTTTATCATAAAAGTAATTTTTTTGGCCAGAACTGCACTTTAATGGAACATGTTTGTGTATATCTGTAACCAGAGCTCACATTTTAAATTCTATTATATAATTGATTTGCATTTTGTATAAATAAAATATTTTTATCCAAATTCTATTATTTTGATTGAAATACCATGCTGCTATAAAAACCCTGGGGGAACTATCACATTTTTTGCAAAATATATGCACTATACTGTCAAAAGGAATGGGACACCTGCCTTGACACGCATGAACTTTAATGGCATCCCAATATGAGTGCTTATTAATAGGGTAAAATATTGAGTTGGCCCACCCTTTGTAGCTATAACAGCTTCAACTCTTCTGGGAAGGCTGTCCACAAGGTTTATGAGTGTGACTATGGGAATGTTTGACCATTGTTCCAGAAGTGCATTTGTGAGGTCAGGCACTGATGTTGGATGAGAAGGACTGGCTCGCAGTCTCCACCCCATTTCATCCCAAAGGTATTCTTTCGGGTTCAGGACTCTGTGCAGGCCATTCAAGTTCCTCCACCCCAAACTTGCTCATCCATGTCCTTATGGACCTTGCTTTGGGCACTAGTCCAAATCATTTGGTGTGTGTGGGGGGTATGATGTGGGGTTGTTTTTCAGGGGTTGGGTTTGGCCCCTTGGATCAAGTGAAGAGAACTCTTAAGGCATCAGCATACCAAGACATTTTGGACAATTTCATGCTCCTGACTTTGTGGGAACAGTTTGGGGATCACCCCTTCCTGTTCCAGCATGACTGCGCACCAGTGCACAAAGCAAGGTTCATAAAGACATGAATAAACGAGTTTGGCGTGGAGGAACTTGACTGGTCTGCACAGAGTCCTGATCTCAACCCAATAGAACACATTTGGGGTGAATTAGAGGGCAGACTGCGAGCCAGACCTTCTCGTCCAACATCAGTGCCTGACCTCACAAATGCACTTCTGGAACAATGGTCAAATATTCCCATAGCTGAAACTGTTATAGCTGCAAAGGGTAGGCCAACCCCATATTGAGCCCTACAGACTAAGACTGGGATACCATTAAAGTTAATGTGCGTGTAAAGGCAAATAAAGGCAGGCGTCCCAACTTTTGACAATATAGTATATAGAGAGAGAGAGAGAGAGAGAGATCTATGTTGCTCCATAGACAGTATTAAAGCACTTTTGACTTTTGGTAGGCTGCATTTTTAACAATAGAGACAACTGTCTGCCTTTATTCTAAAAATCAACATTTGAGTGTATTTATTACACAGAAAACATTGTAAGGTGCAAATTGAACAGAACATAAAACAGCTGGCTTTAAATCCAAAAATCCTTAGAATTTATTAGTCCACACAATAAAGCTTGCAAATTATTGTGCTGACTCCATACAGAGTATTTAAGCATGTTTACTAGGGTGCTGTTTTTTTATAGGGAGACACCAGACAGCTTTAATGAGGATATTATTAAAGTATAATTATTTCACAGAGCAAAAACAGCAACCTGTTGTTTTGACTCCATAGATGATATTTAAATTTAAACACTTTTAGTATCTGCATTTTGAACAGTAAGTGCATAAGTCTGCTTTTAAGTCAAAGCTCACAAAATAGAAAAATATTGTACTGATTGCATACACAATATTAAAAAAAAATCACTTTGACACATTTTGAACACCAAATAGCTTTAAATAATATGTGTCTATAAAAACCCTGGGACCAGATGGCTTCCACCCAAGGATACAAAAAGCCAATGTAGCACCAATATTTAAAAAAGGCTCAAAATACATCCCTGTGAATCACAGACCAGTTAGCCTAACATCAATAGTATGCAAGCTCTTGGAGGGGATGATAAGGGACTACATACAATATTTTAGTAATGAAAACGGTATCATTAGAAATAATCAGCATGGATTCATGAAGAAACGTTCTTGCCAAACCAATCCATTAACCTTCTATGAGAAGGTGAGTTGCCATCTGGATAAAGGAAGGCCCATAGACGTGGTGTATCTGGATTTTGCAAAAGCATTTGACACAGTTCCCCATAAACGTTTACTGTCCAAAGTAAGGTCCGTTGGCATGGATCATAGGGTGAGTACATGGATTGAAAACTGGCTACAAGGGCGAGTTCGGAGGGTAGTGATAAATGGGGAATACTCAGAATGATCAGGGGTACATGGTGGGGTCCCACAGGGTTCTGTGCTGGGACCAATCCTATTTAATTTGTTCATAAACAACCTGGAGGATGGGTTAAACAGTTCAATCCCTGTATTTGCAGATAATACTAAGCTAATCAGGGCAATAACTTCTCTGCAGGATGTGGAAACCTTGCAAGAAGATCTGAACAAATTAATGGGGTGGGCAATTACATGGCAAATAAGGTTTAATTAAGAAAAATGTAAAATAATGCATTTGGGTGGAGCACTGAACCTATTCTCCCTGGAGAAGAGACGCTTGAGAGGGGATATAATTTCAATTTACAAATACCATACTGGTAACCCCACAATAGGGATAAAACTTTTTTGCGGAAGGGAGTTTAACAAGACACGTGGCCACTCATTAAAATTAGAAGAAAAGAGGTTTAACCTTAAACTATGTAGAGGGTTCTTTACTGTAAGAGCGGCAAGTATGTGTAATTCCCTTCCATAGGCGGTGTTCTTAGTGGGGGGCACCAATAGTTTAAAAAACTATTAGATAAGCACCTGAATGACCACAACATACAGGGATATACAATGTAATACTGACATATAATCACACACATAGATTGGACTTGATAGACTTGTGTCTTTTTTTCAACCTCACCTACTATGTAACTATGTATTTAGAAAGTATAAAGTATATCTAAAAAGAAAACCTACAATATTAAACTGCAGCCCTAAAATACTAAACTCCAAACATCGGCTCTAATGCCGTGTACACACGCTCGGACTTTTCAGCAACAAAAGTCCGACGCCCTGTCCGACGGACTTTCGACAGAGTTATGACAGACTTTCTAATGACCGGACTTGCCTATACACGATCACACCAAAGTCCGACGGATTCGTACGTGATGACGAAAATAAGGAAGTTGATAGCCAGTAGCCAATAGCTGCCCTAGCGTCAGTTTTTGTCCGTCGGGACTAGCATACAGACGAGCGGATTTTTCGACCGGACTCGAGTCCGTCGGAAAGATTTGAAGCATGTTCCAAATCTAAAGTCCATCAGATTTTCGACCGAAAAAGTCCACTGTAGGTCCGATGAAGCCCACACACGATCGAATTGTCCGCTGGACTCGGTCCGTCGGACCAGTCCGATCGAAAAGTCCGCTGTGTGTACGCGGCATAAGACAACAAAACCTGACCTATTAGAAACCTACAAAAAGTCACACGTGCACTATGAACACATAAGTATTCAATAATATGAAACCTATGACAATGTAATTCAAGGTAATGTAGCACAATACAGTAGTAAATAAAGGTGGGGTACACTATACAGTATGTTTCCCATCACACTTAAATTCATTGTAATGTAGCACAGTACAGCATTATATAAAGCACCATATGGCTCTGTATATAATAATGTATAGCAACAATTATCTCTCCCTGAAAACACTCTATCAGCTCTCCCATCTACTACAAAAAAAACACCAATTTTTGGCCCTTCTTAGCCACCTGATCTCAATTCAAGGACTTACTACAGAGCTAAAACAATGCACAGACATTAAATGGTAGTCACTCAATCAGGCCTATCTGACACAACAGGCAAGAATCTTGTTTCTGTCTGGACAGATAGATATCTTGTCCCTAACCACTCCTGGTTAGAAGATCTTCTGGACAGGTTAGAACATTTATCCCAATCACTATTGTTCCCAAACCCTGCCAAGATGAGAAGTTTGAAGGGCATTTTTTTCTTTAAGCTATAACTAATGTGACTCTTCACCAATGCCATAAAACATTGTATATCTATGCAGTGTTAAGTAAAAAAAATGACTCTACTTGAATTTTCAGTAGCCTTGCTTCTAGCTATTTTCTTGTAGATGCTTAGGAATGAAGACACAAACAAGTCCACAATATTTCATGTTAGTAGAATCTGAAATATATTCCATCTGTTTAATTTAGTAGTTTAGTGAATATCTCCTTTTCTCCAGCAATATTGTAATGTTCAATGAGTCTACAGAGTGTAGAAGTTTGAGTTACTACCATACTGTAACATATGTGTTAGCATTTTATATTTCTCAATAAACTCAGTTCACTCAGATTTGGATCTGGGCATTTTATAAAAGCACTTGAATGAAAAGCAGTTTTCATTTGAATTAAACTTTTGGTCATTCTTTCATTCATCAAGTAATCCAGCATGGTGAAGGAATATTTATGGTCTTCGTGGTAACCATTAAAAAAGACATTTGCTGATGGACTCCATGGCAGCCTACGTGTGAGTTTACCCCGCCTCCTCTCCAATTCTATAGGACCCCATTCCCATAAATGTGAGCTCACAGCCAGAGATCACGTTCCTTTTTTGTCCTCCTCTTGAACCAACACAGCTATGCATTTACGTTTTGGCTTGATGTCCAGTCCGGATGATTGAGCCCCTAGCGGGCTGGAGTCAGGCATCCTGTGAAGCAGTCCAAGAGCCCTGGGCCCAGCTGTGGGCAGGCGAGTGGCTCCAGGCGGAATGTCCCAGTAGAGCTACGAGCAGCCTTCTGCGCCCTTCGGGCTTTCAGTCATCTCCTGAAAGGGAGTCAGTGTTGTTAAGGATGGACAACACCACAGCAGTCTCCAACATGAAGAGACAAGGGGGGACACAGAGCTCTACCTTACTCCAAAAGTTGAGCCAATCATGACGTGGGCCCAGAAGAATCTGGCCAGCATATCAGCAGTCTATCTTCCCGGAGAATACTCCTCATTGTAGTAGGTTGCGCAGACATCAATTGCCTAGACGTCCGGACGTTTTGTTTGTTGGTTAGTCTTTTATTACATGTTTTCTGTCCCCCCGTCTGTGCAACTGTGTTGATCGGATCTATGTTACCGATCAATTTTTATTAGGGCTATGTAATCATCGGTTATGCTCCCATATCCACATGTATTATATTTGTGTACCACAATAAACACTTGTTTGATTACACATACATTCAGTCAGATTGCCTTTTCTTTGATCCCCACTTTTTTTTGGTTCCCCTCCTGCTGGGGACAATTGTTGTTTTGTAGACATTCAGTGGCTGAAGGGCAACCATAGATCCAGGGTACACACTACACATTTAATACATGGTTCATCAAGCTTCATTATATCCAACTTGACTTATCTTCCCGGAGCCCAGAATGTCCAGGCAGACTTTTTGTCCCGTGTGCAACTAGACAACAATGAGTGGTCACTCCACTCAGAGATATTCAAATGGATCCTGTCCTTGGGAGTTGATCCAGAAGTAGACCTGTTTGCATCCCCCTGAAACATCAAAATCAAGAAGTATTACACCAGGAGCCACTGCAGCCAGGCTTTCAGGGTGGATGCCTTAACAGATCAGTGGTGCTTCAACCAGGCGTATGCCTTTCCCCCATTCCCGGTCATCCTCAAGTTCCAGCAGAGAATCCATACAGAGGCCGTTGAGATGGCGGTAGTGGCTCCTTACTGGCTGAACAGGTCCTGGTTTCCCCTTCTGGTCCAGATCAGCTTTCGAATCCAGTATCTCTCCTCCTCAGACCGGACCTCCTGTCCCATGGGGCAATCCTGCATCCATGCCTAGCACTACTAAAGCTGATGGTCTGGTTCTTGAAAGAGAGAGACTGGAGGCCCTTGGCTGTGCCTCTGGTGTCGTTTCCACCCTTATGAGTTCCAGGGGGCAGGCACGAATAAAATCTATGGAAGAATATGGGCCAAGTTCATGGAGTTCTCCTCCTCCATGGGAAGATCACACAGAGATTCGAGAGTACTGGAAATCCTAGAATTTTAACAGTTCGGACTAGATCTGGCTCTGTCAGTCAGCTCCCTGAATGTCCAAGTCAGCCTTCTCGGGAGTTTCTTGGGCTGTCCAACCGCTGGTCCAGCAGTTATTCAGAGGGGCAGCAAGACTGAGGCCCCAAAGAAAACCGAGATTCCCCAAATCTTCCCCTTGTCCTGGACTCACTCACGGAATCCAGTAACACCGGATCTGCCCCGACTTCCGTTAAGGCTCTCTCACTGAAGACCGCTTTCCTGGTGGCCATCACATCAGCCAAGAGAGTTTCGGAGATCAGGGCCCTTGGCTACAAAGAACCATTTCTCACCAATTTCCTAACCGGGTGGTACTCATACCCATGCTCAATTTAAAGCCTAAAGTCACGTGGGTCTTCCATGAGAATCAAGAGATTGTCCTGCCCACGTTCAAAACTCCAGGGGCCTCAAAGACTCATCCACTAGATGTAGGAGAAACGCTAAAATATTACCATCAAGCTACGTCCTCCTTTAGGTGCTTGGATCACTTGTTTGTCTTATTCTCTGGGAGAAATAAGGGGAAACATGCTTCTTCCAGAACGATCACATCCTGGATCGTACAGACTATCCGGCAGACCTACAGGGCTAAGGACTTGGCTCTTCTGAAGAGGGGGATGGCTCCTTCGACCAGGGGCATCGCTACTTCCTGGGCGGCAGCCCGACATGTGGCTCCAGATGTCATCTGAAGGGCAGCCTTATGAGCCTCCATAAACATCTTTATGACGCATTGTTGTGTGGAACCTGCATCCTTATCTTCTGTAAACTTTGGTTTAAGTATCCTGTCGGTTGATGGGGCAAATTAAAGTTTTGTTTTTTTTGATCAGTATACCCCCTTGTGGTTTGGCTAATTATTTCCCATACATAGACTGCCATGGAGTCCATCAGGAAAACAGAAAATTTCCTATCACATACTTATTGTAATTTTCCTTTCCTGATGGACTCCATGGCAGACGGAATTCCCATACAAGATTTGGCTAGTTAGGGAACGCAGTCTCTGGCTGTGAGCTCACATTTATGGGAATGGGGTCCTATAGAATTGGAGAGAAGGTGGACTAAACCCACACGTAGACTGCCCTGGAATTCATCAGGAAAGGAAAATGATGGTAAGTATTTGATAGGAAATTTTCCGTTATCTTGGAGCTTCATTATAAAAAATCATTACAATTTTTTTTCTAATAGGGTATCCGCTCGAAGTTCAAGATAATAGCATTGGTACTCTAGTAGATTTTCTATATAAATATACATTTTTAGTCTAGTTGGTGGGGAAATCATTAACAGCATTTAAAGGGGTTGTAAAGGTTTGTGTTTTTTAACCTTAATGTATCCTATGCATTAAGGTGAAAAAACACCTGGCAGTCACCGGTCCCCCATCCCCTCCGTTTTACTTACATGAACCCCTTCATTCAGTCAGCAGGGATGCGCTATCTTTCTCTCCCTGGGCTCCCAACTCCTAATTGGTTAGATTGATAGCAGCGCAGCCATTGGCTCCCACTGCTGTCAATCAAATCCAATGACGCGGGCGCTGGTGGCAGGACTGAGTCCAGCATTCTGTGTCTATAGACGCAAATGCTGGACTTGGGAGCACACCCGCAAGGTAACCCTCACGGGAAAGCTCTTCCGAGGGGGTTATCAGATGGGGGGAGGAGGCACGAGAGCTGCCGGGGCACCAGAAGAGCAGGTTCGGGGCCACTCTGTGCAAAATGAGCTGCACAGTGGAGGTAAGTATGACATGTTTGTTATTTTAAAAAAAAGGCCTTTACAGTCACTTTAAGACCTCACAAAATATCCCCACTCTGCAAAAAATTTGAAAGAAAAAGCTTGAGCAGGGATTTGCTATACCCTTGAACACTGAACTTCAGCATCACAACTATGTCAAATGGTTATAAATTAGAAACAAAACAGTTTACAATTAACATCAAAATGGTACAAAAGTGCAAAAGAAAGAAGTTATTTTGCCAAACTTTATAAATGAAATAAAAAGCAGCTGAAAGGAGAAGAAATAAAATGTGCGCCAGCGTCAGAGTAGTTTATGGGAAAGTATGACTTTTATGAAATGCTGCAATCACCTACATACTTGCAAGCCTCTAAACCAAAAAAAAATATTTTCTTTTATGTTGTATTAGCAGATAGTCTAGGGCAGTAATGGCACTGAAAATAAGAAAAGCTCAAAATACCTTTTCATAGTACTTGATCTCATACTCTGTGTTGTTGATGAATGGGAAAGCAGGCTCCTGCCATGATAAGGTGATGCTTTTTTGATCCACTCTGTCCGCCCGAATGTCAGTGATCAAAGACAGGGCTAAAAAGATGAGAGCAGAAAATTAGGCAAAGTTGCAAATGAAACATATGCTTATACAGAATATCTATTTAAGCAACACTGCATTAGACCAAAATAATTTCAAACTGATGTCACCTATCACCCTTTAAAGCTTTTTAGACATCTGTTCATCAGGTTTTATAATATTGGTATGTAACTCAGTAAGGCTTTCAGTGCCTGTCATTGCACATGTTATAGTTGACAAACAAACACAGTCCAGAGATTACCTGGCCACACTTTTTATTTTCAGAAATATTAGCAATTTAAACAAAATTAAAAATAGAATTCTAGGTTTCAATTATCCTTAAAGCGGTTGTAAACCGCAGGTGATTAAAAAAAAAAATTCCCTGCAAGGTAATGTTATAATGTGCTAGTATGCATTGCATACTAGCACATTATTATAGACTTACCTGAGAACAAAGCCCTCCAGTGCTGCGATGTCACCGCTTAATGTCTGACATCTTCCCCGTCTTTCTTTCGGGTTTGCGGCCTCTGGCTACATAAGTGGCCGGGGACGCGATGATGTCACTCCCGGGATGTGTGCGGGAGCCGCCGATTACAACCGGGGCTCTGAAGGTCTGGTACTGTAAGTGCCGAAGATGTCATCTGCTGCATGCACTCTAAATATCTCCTAAACTGTGTGAGTTCAGGAGATATTCACGGTACTTACAAGTAAGCCTTCATATAGGCTTGCCTGTAGATATAAGTGGTAGTACAGAGTTAACTACCACTTTAAGGCCACATGCAGAGGGGCAGAAAAAACACCAAATTTAGATGCATTTTTTATTTTTTGTCAGTCTCTGAATGCAGTTTTATTTCAGCTAATGTTTCCATGCACATTGTGCCATTTAGGCTTATATTTAAGAGCTGTGTTTAGCGGCATTAAGAAAAAAATGCCCGAAACCTGCATTCAGAGAGGCGCTTACAGGCATAAGTCATGTACATATGAGCATAAGCACATATGTATGCATGTAATTAATTCCAGTGGCCAAAATAAATTAATATTCTGACCAACAGAAAGAGTTTATGTAGATACACATCTAAACACCATACACCTGTAAATGTGCGTTAATTTACAATTTTGCATCAAAATCAGCATTTATTTTTATGCTGGAATTTTTTTGCCAGCTCCTGGCAGAAATATCCTGTGTAAATAGGAGTACTTTAATAAGCCCATGTGCACACAGCCAAAATTTCAGCTTGGCCCAAATAAACTATTTAACATGTACCGTATTTAAACCTGGAATTCTACATTAAACCAAAAGCCTAAAAACAGCTTCCACAATTTCCATGCAATGACCTTTATTTTAAAGAAGATGTCTTGAGTTTTCTGACGTCTTATTAAGCACTGACCAAGTGTCAAGACACTACAATAAGAATGACCTACTCCGTGCCATGCATGCGTGCCACAAATGGCATGCGTGCCACAACTGGCATGCAGAGCCCTCTCTGTGGGCACGCAAGCTATAAGTTGCCGGATCGCTATCCTCCAGCAGTTGAACCTTGGAAACTTGGGAGACCTTGACAAAGGAGCGCACACTGACCGGCCATCTAAATTGCGCATGCTAGGAAATGCATCACAGCTTGTCCAGTGACATCACTTCGCTTGACGCTGTGCTCGAAGAGCATTGCAGCCCTCTCTCCTGGATCCTTCTACACACACAGCCAGCTTCCAGACCCAGCAGAGCAGTGTCACCAGTGGCACAGTATGCCTTGTTGTTCCACGGGATGTTGGACTTTATTATATGCCTATATCTGTCTACAAAAATGTGAATTGCTCTCTGTATCCTTCTCTCTTACATGTTATCTGGAGACTGCTTCAACTGCCCCCTGAGGCTTGCACTAAGCTACAGACTTATGTTATGGTTATGCTTTAAGTTAAAATTCTACTGATATATATTCTGAAGTTTCACGTACAGTTTTGTAATGGAATGTAGGAAGTTTCCTCCCATCGTTATCTAACCTGTGGGAACAGTTTTGCTTTCCTGTTATTTCTACTATTCTGTCATCTTTTCTTCATGAGTTAGTTTCCTGTTATATATGCATCTGTTTCCTATGGTTCATTATTTCTTGCTGACTAATTATTGTAAAGTACTTTTTTCCTGTTAAGCTACAGACTTATGTTATGTTTTTTTCCTGTACAGTATGTTCAAAATATATAGAATATGATGTGTGTAGAGTTAAAACAGGATACTGAACTTTTCCTGATTCAAACTGTATATAAGACTGAGACATGGGAAATAAATTTAAGTTAACATTCAGCAGATTTTGAGTTGAGTGTTCACTTCCAGAGTTACTCCGAGGTGTCGGACGTGTGGAACGGAATGATGCCGGCAAAAGGTTAGTAGAGATTACATAGACAGATAATATAGAAAGAGATAAAACCCTTAGGTAAATAGATAGTTAACTTGTTGCAGTTCTGGGATGATTTTTTAGATAAAATAAAGTAATATATAAGGGAATATAGATATGTACCATTAGCTTGTTATACATCAAATATATTAATTCCACCAACTGGTGATCAGAAGTGTTGGGTGGGAGGCCATCAGTAAACAGGCTGCTTCGGTGCATCCTGTTGTCCCCGATTGCCCCCCATTTCGGACAGAAGCCTTGAGCGCTTTGGTAGCGCCAGGAATTAGCACTTGAGCTGTGGAAGCTTTTGCAGATATTGTTGAGCCTAGACAGTAAAGGTAGGGACTAGGCAGGGAGTAGCAAATTTTCCTTTCAGTTGAGAGGTTTCTCCCTTCCACACGCCCAGACATCTTTCAGGTAATAACGTTTTATTTTATAATTGCTTATGTACGCTTTCATATAGAACATTGCTAAGTAGCTGTATTATTCAGTCTCTTGAAAGATTATAATACCCCCTGAGAGAGACAAACTAAGGGTATTTTTTGATTGTGCAACTTTTCCGCTTTGATGCCCATGCACAGCAGTTGAACAGTTTATCGGGTGCTATTTCAGTGCCAGCAGGATTTCCTGCTCCTGGAACAGTTGCACATTCAAAAGGTCCATAGGTATGCTCACATAATTTGCTCTTTTTGTTTACAGGATGGGTAAGAGGAAAATCCTGCACTTACCATTGTTTAAAGTGTTAAGATTTTTTTAAGGCACGGTGTAAAATATTACAAAAACATCGATTGTTTAGGACTTTACAGACAAATGGGTTTTTTGTTAAGAAAACTGGCCTTAAAACAAATGTTAGAATGAAACAGCAGACAGCTAGTGGCCTACAGAGGGTAACTAGGAGATTTTCTACACAGAACATTAGGAAACATAGGCCTCCGCTCTCCACACTCTCTCCTGGCCTAAACCAAATTAACTATCTCCTTGCTGACTTGGAAACGTGACAAGGAGATACCACAAATGTAGGGTACCTGGAGAGGGTTCGCAGAGTGTCAGGGTTAGTTCAGCAGGTGTTGCCGTAACACATATCTATAACGGTCAGACTAAAAGATATAATTATGCATGCAATTAAGGAATCCATTTCACGGTGTGCAGAATATTTTGCACTATTAGAAGCCCTCACACCTACCGCTTTTGTAAATGTGCCCCGGGCTGATATACCCATTACTCCAGAAATAGGGAGCTTTGTTGCCCCCTCACTACATTAAGATGATTTTGAGTTTGCAATACTGTGTATGTCCCTCAACAGCTCACCATGCCAGAACCTGTGCAGCATAATTGCTCATCTTCTACTTCAAGTAAGATGTTGTCCACACATTTCAGTGCACAGGAATATCATGGACCCATGAATGCCCCACTTCAAGAATTTACGGTTCTTGACAGAGTGCTCCCTCTTGACAAAAGGGTAGTTATACGATTACCCCAATCCCTGGTGGATACGGATTACTTCCTTGTACAGAAGGATGTTGATATCCATCCAGTACCAGAACCTTTCATAAACAAAACAGATATGGTAAGACCCCCTTGTCCTGAGCCTCCCTATGGGCAGTGAGGAATTCCTTCTGATTTCTTCTCCTGATTCAAGAGCAGAGTTAGTAAGAATGTCCACACCATTAAGGGCTGATGATCATGGGGAAGGGTGGGGTCCCGGTGTACCAGCAAAATGGATGCAAGATCTTGCAAACCACATTGTTGCTCTCTTTAGTAGTTAAGTCCTGCTATTGCTTTTAGCAGGGACTCACTGTTTAGGATATGCTATTGTTGTGAACAATAGCCTTTGTTTTATGGTCAGTTACATGGAGTTCAATCAGCAAAGCCGTCAGTGATCATGCTTCTAATGCTGCTCTGTTGCAGGTTTACATAATAGGGAAATATATGCTCATCTATGTGTACACAGATCTATAGTATGATTTTTACCACTGTTCTGGTTTGTCTAAGTTTGTTTTTTAATAGTGTAACCCTTTATCACATGTTGAGCCCCTGCCAAGGGACAGGTTTCATTTGAATGGGAATTGGTAAATATGACGTAATTTCTACATTTTATGTATTACAAGGTACCTAAATATTTTGTAGCTACTTTCTCTATTGAGGAACATGATCAGGTAACATTATCATTTAAGACACTTGCAATTACACATTGAAAATAGTAAAAAATAAGTTGCGCTAAATGTGAAAAGATCACAAATCAAGTGACATAAGGTGCAAATAAATGATAAAAAAAAAAAACAGTGAACGTTCAAAAATTCATAACCGCAAAAACATGTGTGCAAATAACAGTCTAGAAAGTGAGTAGTAAAAAACGAAGTTAATGAGTATATAAAAATCAAAAAAACTTATGAAAATTGAAAAATGAATGAAAAAAAGTCCATTGAAGTAATAAAATAAATGAAAAAAAGAAAAATCCTTTGAGGTACAAAGTTCCAAGGGTTGTCCACCTTCACCAACAGGGGAGGAGAGGGGAAGAAAAGGAAAGGATCCCAATCTGAAGAGAAGAACCCACTCTATAAGTGGGAACCCTTACCGGAACAGATGGACCCCCCTCTAGAGCGAGGTCATAAGCGCAGGCAGATTAAGCCCTCTGCGGGGACTGGTAAGTATCTGATACCTCTGGAATCCTCTGAGTATGGACGGGAGCCACTCAGCAGGGTATAACAGGAACAGACCAATAGGCACTCCAATCTAGGGGAATACACTCAGACCCAAAGCCAAAAGTGTACAAGGGATCAATAGTGAGAAAAGGAGATCCAGAGCTTCTATCCTAAGGTTGCTATTTGCATTACAGAGCTCCTTGGTTTCCAAAGCTGGTGTGCAAGGTCTGTGGATGTGACTGCTGTTTACAAGTGTCATTTCAATTACTCATAATTGTCCACAGGTCTTCTTAAAGGAGCCAGACTGTGTTCTCTTTGCGACAAAGTACCCCATGGTTAGTGGGTCCTACGCTATCCATAGACTGGGAGATCCTGCTTCTCTGATCTCGCAGTTTGAGAGAAGCAGGATCTTCCAGCAGGAACTTTTGTGCAAACCAATCAATATACACTTATTGCAAATTTTTATTACCAAAAATATGTAGAAGAACACATATTGGCCTAAACTGAGGAAAAAAACGTTTTTTTTATATATTTTTGGGGATATTTATTTTAGCAAATAGTCTTTTTTTGTTAATAGCGCAAAAAATAAAAACCGCAGAGGTGATCAAATACCACCAAAAGAAAACTGTGGGAAAAATAAGGATGTCAATTTTGTTTGGGTACAACGTCGCATGACCGCGCAATTGTCAGCTAAAGTGACGGAGTGCCGAATCGCAGAAAAATGCTCCGGTCAGGAAGGGGGTAAAATCTTCCGGGGCTGACGTAGTTAAAGGCTGTTATGCTTTTTTATTTTTTCATGGACATTTGCTATACAATTGGGATAACAGTTGAAGCTGATATCTCATTTTCCATCCATATTTTAATTTAATGTGTATATTGTTTTATGTTTCTATACATGCTTATAAAGCTAGGCCCATGCAATTCAGGGTGATGCATATTGAAGGCAAGATTCATGATTGTCACTTTTGTGACACATGAGAGGAAATTGTTAGGGTTATGCTTTAAGTTAAAATTCTACTGAGATATATTCTAAAGTTTCATGTACAGTTTTGTAATGGAATGTAGGAAGTTTTCTCCCATTGTTATCTAACCTGTGGGAATAGTTTGGTTTTCCTGTTATTTCTGCTATTCTGTCATCTTTCCTTCATGAGTTAGTTTTGTGTTATATATGTATCTGTTCCTGTGGTTAATTATCTCTTGCTGAATAATTATTGTAAAGTACTTTTTTCCTGTTATGCACAGTATGTTCATGATATGTAGAATATGATGTGTGTAGAATTAAAACGGGATACTGAACTTTTCCTGTTTCAAACTGTATATAAGACTGAGACACGGGAAATAAAAGTTAAGTTGACATTCAGCAGATTTTGAGTTGAGTGTTCACTTCCGGAGCTGCTCCGAGGTGTCGGACGTGTGGAACGGAATGATGCCGGCAAAAGGTTAGTGAGATTACATAGACAGATAATATAGAAAGAGATAAAACCCTTAGGTAAATAGATAGTTAACTTGCTGCAGTTCTGGCATAATCTTTTAGATAGAATAAAGTAATATATAAGGGAATATGAATATGTACAATTATCGTGTTATATATCAGATATATTAATCCATAAACTTATATATAGCCAAATAGACTTTTGAGAACATTTTTATCACCTAATGGACTGCCCATATGTGATCTGTCAATTTGAGATTCTGTCTGATTGTCATATTTAGCTTTATGTAGATGGTGAAAAAAAGGGTAACATTCGTTCAGACAATTGTATGAGTTGTTTTTTTCTAAACTAAACCTCAGTATTCAGGTTTAATTGCAGTGTTGGCACTTTGAAATAAATAAGTTGGTTTTGTGTTGCAGTTTGGGCACTCTGGCTTAAAAAGGTTTGCTATCACTGGTATAGTGTGATAACAGTAGGTCCTACTTAATCTGAAGTCAGGAAATTCAGTTCTGCAATGTAAAACTAAAATAAAGGAGGATTTTCTGCCTAACAAAAGTCATAGAAGACATCCTGTGGTACCTTACTCATCAGCAGGATGATTTTTTTATATGTCAAGAATGGAATAAGGTTCTCTGCTAAAGAGCACGCACCTCCAAAAGTCCATTGTTATTTATATAAAATAAGCATATACTGTAAGCAACTTATGCATATCAATGCAAAGTTTACACAGGAAAAAACATTTTGTGGCTCCACACAACATAATTTATTGAACAAACATGTCAATACATGGCATAGTCTTTTACAGGATGTTAAATATATCCTCAATAAATCTGTACTTAGCATACATTATAACGATATTGGCAACTGTTTGTTTTCAAGAAGCATTTAATCTTCTCTTCTATATTCTGCAAAGGCATTGACTAAGTTAATCGTATTTAAAAAGTAAAGAATAAACAAATACCCAGCTTTGCTAATTTGAGAATTGTGACAGGATCTATAAATGAATACTTATGGAATTAGGGAAATAGTGCTGCAACACATTTGCTCTTCCAATCCTGACTTGGTAAATCAGTAGACTGAAAATAATAGGTCAGTAGTCTTTGCAGTTGAGATCTCAGCATTATGAGATCTTGGTGCAGTGTTAGGGTCCATCATCAGAAATTGGATGGTTAAAGGTAACATAATTGCAGACTAATAGGGCGTACACACGGTCAGATTTTGTTCGGACATTCCGACAACAAAATCCTAGGATTTTTTCCGACGGATGTTGGCTCAAACTTGTTTTGTCTACACACGGTCGCACAAAGTTGTCGGAAAATCCGATTGTTCTAAACGCGGTGACGTAAAACACGTACGTCGGGACTATAAACGGGGCAGTGGCCAATAGCTTTCATCTCTTTATTTATTCTGAGCATGCGTGGCACTTTGTCCGTCGGATTTGTGTACACACGATCGGAATTTCCGACAATGGATTTTGTTGTCGGAAAATTTTATCTCCTGCTCTCCAACTTTGTGTGTCGGAAAATCCGATGGAAAATGTCCGATGGAGCCCACACACGGTCGGAATTTCCAACAACACGCTCCGATCGGACATTTTCCATCGGAAAATCCGACCGTGTGTACGGGGCATAAAGGTTAGGTACAGGATCTAGGCACACAAGTATATTCACACAGGCCATATTCAAAAGCAATAGATGGGATGCAATCCCAAATACACAACCTAAAATAGCATGTACTGCGACACTACACAGAAAAAAAGCAAGAGTTCAAGAGATAACTACCATATTTATCGACATATAACACACACAGGCGTATAACATGCACATTCATTTTAATAGGGAAGTTTCAGGAAAAAAACTTAAATTTTAAATAAGGAACTTTCAAGCAAAATAAGGGTCAGTGCACATCTATAGCCTCACCATTGCCATCAATGCAGCCTGATCAATGCCCATCTGCAGCCTCACGGGTGCTATCAATGCAGCCTCATCAGTCCACATCAATGTAGCCTCACAAGTGCCATTAATGCAGCAGCCTCACAAGTGCCATCAATGCAGCAGCCTCACCATTGCCATCAATGCAGCAGCCTCACCATTGCCATTGATACAGCAGCTTCATCTTTGCCATCAATGCATCAGCCTTACCATTGCCATTAATGCAGCAGCCTCACCATTGCCGTCGATGCAGCAGGCTCACCATTGCCATCAATGCAGCAGCCTCACCATTGCCATCAATGCTGCAGCCTCACCATTACCCTCAATGCAGCAGCCTCACCATTGCCATCACTGCAGCCTGATCGATGCCCATCTGCAGCCTAGAGGGGACAGGGAGGGGGATGGGATGTGTTCCGACAGATTACTTACAGTGAGAATCTCCTATGATAGACAGAACAGTGGTCCAATGGTGGCCCAGGAGACGGGACTTCCTATTACAGAGGCCGCCAAGTAAACAGGAGATTCTCACTGTATGTAATCTAATGACGCTCATCCCGCCCCTCTCCCTGTCCCCTCTGAGGCAGCTAAAATTGAAGTATTGGTGTATAACACGCACATGCTATTTGCACCCGATTTGCAGGGTGAAAAATTGCGTGTTATACACCAATGAATACAATAAGTCAACCAGGAGCAACAGACAGTAGAGAAAAAAAAATACCTGGATAAATATACAGTGCGATGAGGAGTGGGCGAAGTAGGACACATGCAGAGTCTGAGTTTTAGATGCCCAGACTAAAGAATTTTTTTTTTTTTTTAAATAGATTTTATTGAAAGATAAAAATCATATAGATCATAACATTGATGCTATTTGTATCATTTTACAAAGCAATGGTTATATCAATAGTATCAAAAATACAAAGCTATAAGGGCGAGTCATGAAATCTAGGGGTTGTGTATGTAGGTACCTGAGGTGGGATGGCAACATGTATAATAAAACAACATCTCAAACCCGTAACAGTCATGTAAAAGGGGAGGGTACCAGGATGGATCTTTTATGAAGGGTCCCTGGGATTACAAAGAGGAACAAAGGAAAACCAAAAATGGGGGGTAAGGATTGAGGGAGGGGGAAGAAGGGAAAGATGGGGGGTGAGCACCAAGTTCTTGCTATGGAGGTATGAGAGGGGGAGGCACCAGAGATGTGGCTGAGGTACATGGCGTAGCGCTCTCCGTAGTTTTTGAGAAGAGGCCCATAATATGAGAATGAAAACTGTTTGAAGTTCGCCAGGTTGGCTGGAGTTAATGTTGAGACCTAAAAGCTTTTCTATGGAAGGATTTCTCTCCAAGATTCATTAGGGATCAGTTTTTGGATGTTATTGAGTCCTTGTAAGAGTTTGTCCACCAGTTCCGTGCTAGGGAAGGGGTGTTTTTTTGTAAAAGAGGCTGGTATATATTTTAAATTTTGAATGAGCCCTTTTTAAGAAGAATGTCTGTGATAGAGGGTTTGTTGTCGTCCCTGCAAGCATTTTTGAGGAAACTGACACATTGCCCAAACTGCAAGGCGTGTGATTGAGGAAGTGAGAATGTGTCGGCTATGGTTGAGAATTTAAGAGGGCGACCAGTCTCCACATCACATAGTGATGAAAATTTTGTGAGGCCTTTCTGTTGCCAGGTGACGTAGGGATGATTTTCCAGTCCTGGAGGGAAGCTTGGGTTTCCTTGTATTGGAAGGTGACTGGATATGAAGGGTGAGAGTTTGAGGCTTTTTCTGAATTCTCTCCAAGCAATGGCTGTGTCCCGTAATAGGAGATTATGTTGAAGCAGCGGTGGGACCGCTTTCCACTTGCAGTGAAGGAGAGCCACCAGTGAGTAGGGGTGTGCCATTGCGGATTCCATGGGGTAGTTGGAGTAGCGGGATGTTTGAGCTATCCAGTCCAGTTCTAACATTTGGGAGACTGATACCCCCTTCGTGTCTGGGAAGATATAGTTTTGTGAAGGCTATGCATGGTCATTTGTTTCGCCAAAGGAATTTAAAGATAGCTTTGTTGAGAATTTTTGTGTTCTTATGGTGTAGAAGTAGCGGGATAGTTTGAAGTGAGTAGAGTAGTCGGGCAAAACTGACCATTTTCACCAGGTGGCATCTTCCTAGGAGCAAAAGGTGCAGATCCATCCAGCTGGCAAGTTCCTGAGAGATTTTTGTGATCAGAGGGGGATAATTGAGGTGATATAAAGAGGAGGGTAATTTCCCTATTTTGATTCTGAGGTAGGTGATGTGGGATTTTCAACTGTGAAGATCGAGTAGTGGGTCCAGGGAGGGTTGGATAGGGTGCCTATAGGAAGGATTTCACTCTTGTTATAGTTCATGCAAAGGCCCGAGCATAATCTGAATTTATCCAATATCGATTTAATTGTGAGCATGTCTGAGGAGGGATTCGCTGAAAATATAAGAAAACTGTCAGCGAAGAGGGATGTACGCATTTCATGTTTTCCGATGTTGATGCCATGTAGTTGGGCATTTTGGGATAGGAATCTAGACAAGGGTTCTAGTGCGATATTAAAGAGGTGGCAAAATTCATCTGAAAGGAGGCCTGTCGCCACTAACTTGGCCACTGGGGAAGTTTACATGGTATTAATGAGGTGGGCAAAGGGGCCAGTGACTCCCATTTTTGTCATGACCATGGAAAGCCATTCGAAACTCACATTATCGAAGGTTTTCTCTGCATCCAGGGTGATGATCGCGTGGCCTCCTCTTGGATTGCATTTGGCATGCTCTAGGGCCATTATCACCTTTATGATGTTGAGGGTGGCTGTTCTGCATTTCACGAACCCCGCTTGGGCAGTGTGTATCAGAGAGGGGATGATGGTGGCTAATCTAGTGTCAATAATTTTGCAGAGGATTTTGACATTGAGGTTTAATAGTGAAATAGGTCTGTAGGAGCCTGGTTCTTGGGGTCTTTACCCTTTTTAGATAGCATTTTAATGATGGCCTGGTTACCCGTGGGTAGGTAGGGGCCACCGGACCATATGCTGTGATAGACGTCATGGAGGGTAGGTTTTAGGAATGATTTGAGAGATTTGTAAAACCATCAGGTCCAGGGGCTTTAGAGGGGGCTAGGTTATGAATGGCGGTTGATATCACGGTAAGAGAAATGGAAGCATTAAGGTCTTCCAGTTGTGTGGGAGCGACCTGGGTGAGGGTTATCTTCTCAAGGAAGGAGAGTGCTGTCGGCTTGTCTATGTGGTCTGCAGCATATAGAGAGAGGAGTAGTATTGCAGCATGGCTTTGTTTATGTCTTGTTGTGAGGTTTTAATGTTAACTGAATTATCTAGGAGAGATGAGATATAAGTCGGACGGTGGGGGCCCTTACAAAGTCTTGCTAGCAATTTTCTTGCCTTTTTTCCAAATTTATGAAGGGCGGCATCCATATGTGCTTTCTTTGCCAGTTCAAGGGTTTCTGTCCAAGAGTCAAAGGCCTTCTTGGCTAACTTCCATGCCTTCCTATTGTCAGGGGAATCAACGGTGTATAGGGAGCGTTGTGCTTGGTGTAGTTGGGAGCTGGCCATTTTGTAGTTTGCTAGTGTGTTTCTTTTGAAAGAGGCCGCATAAGAAATAATAAGGCCTCTGAGGAAGGCCTTGCTGGCTTCCCAGAAAAGGTTTGGGTTGTCAGAATGTGGTGCGTTGGCTGTGGAATATTCAGTCCATGCTTTTTCCATATACTGTTGGAAGTCAAAGTTGTTTTGGAGGTAGGAAGGGAAGCTGCAAAGTTTGGGATTAGGGTGTAGGTCAGGGTTATCAAGCGTCGCCGAGGCAGGTGCGTGGTCGGAGATGGCAATGTCGTGGATGTCAGCATCGGATATCATTGGGACAAGGTTGTCTGAGCAGAAAAGGTAGTCAATTCTGGTAAAAACATTGTGAGGGTTAGAGTAAAAGGTGAACTCTCTGTCTGCAGGGTGTGGGAGGCGCCAAATGTCGTGGAGATGGAGGGACTCCATTGTGGATGTGAAAAGTGTCGGATCCCTGGGGTCAGGCAAATTTCGGGGACATTTGGGAGAGGATCTGTGATCTATCAGTTGAAGGGTGGTATTGAAGTCCCCATTGATTATATGTGGGAGGTGTGGGGTGCGAAGAGGCCAGGTGGATAGTTCACTAAATAATTGTTTAGGGGGGCTATTGGGAGCATACATGTTTGAGATCATTAGATCTTTGGTCTCTACTTGGATATGTGCTAAGAGGAATCACCCATGGCAGTCTGAGTCAACAGACAAGACCGTACAGAGGAGATATTTATGTATGAGCAAGATAACTCCTGCTTTGCAACCATTGAAGTCGGAACTGAGGACTGTGCCCACCCATGATTTTTTCATACAATGGAAATCAGGGGCAGAAAGGTAGGTTTCCTGGAGCAGGGCAATGTCTGTCTTGAGTCTTTTAAGATGGCAAAGGATTTTCATTCTCTTATTGGGGGATCAGAGCCCTTTCACATTCCAGGAGACTATTTTCATATGGGGGGGCATAGGGGAGATTTGGGCCGGTTTTGCATGGTTGGCTCAGGGCATCATATGGTAATGGGCTGTGGATATATTTTGGGATATGGAGCAGTCAACGCTATATGCAGGTGGTGGTTGAGTGCCTGGTGCTTCGAGTGTGCCATGGGGTTGAAGTGGGTGAGAGGGGGGGTTCAAAGGGAGGGGGACAGAAAGTAAGAACAATACAACATAACGAATAAACTTGTTTTTTTCCGCATGGGGTTACTGTGAAGGCCAGCTCCCAATACATGACCCAAGTAGTGTAGCATAGAAGAAACCCACAGATTAAGAGGTAGTTAAGGCAGCCAGTTTGGGCCGTGTAAGGGGAGAGGTATTGGCACTGCGCAGGGAGACCAAAGGGGGTACACTGGTTCAAGTAGTGGTAAATAAGCAATAAAACCTTAACCTCCCTGGCGGTATGATTATTTTGGATTTTAGGTGCTGAAAGCGGTACCATTATTTTTGCATGGAAATGTGGCGTTTTATATTGTAGGCCTGTAATTCTTAGGAATAACTCACTGAAATCTGTCCAAACAAGAGTCTAGTAGACATCCTGGGTATGATAAAGTTTGAAACATAAAATCATAAATTATAATATAATAAATAACTATAAATAATAACAAATAATAATATAATAGTAATAATACTTTTTATTCAATAAATTTTAGTAAATAATATAAATCAAAAACACTGACTTTTTTTTGGCCAAACAAGAGTGCAATATTAGTAGTCATATTGCTTTAGTAAACATCTTGGGTATGGAAAATTTTAAAACAGGGTACAGCACAAAGTCCGAAGTCACAGTCAGGACAGTAGAACCGGGTTTCTTTTCTGATTTTCCTTCCTGTGTCGTCATGTTTAGAGCAGCAAACCACACACATCCTTGTGGGTGCTGCCTTCTTTTCCATTGCTGGATTGTGGTCCATAAAGTGTCGACCTGTCAGGCGTTCCGGGTTCCCAACACCAGCAGCACGACGTCCAGATCTATTTACAGTGGTTGGTGTTTGGTACTTGAGAAATATAAGTCCGGCAACTTTCCAAACGAAGTCTGCATGAATCACAGGCCTGTCACTCTTTTTTTTTAGAAGAATGAACGCATTCCACAGGCACTGTTCAAGAAGATGCCTGAAGATTTTTCTGTATTTTTTTTTTGTTGCTTTCTCATAGCAGGATAAAAAGTCATGGCCTGGTCAGCTCTGTCAACACCTCCCATGGTGTTGTTGTAGTCCATTACGAGTTGAGGTTTCATTACGTCTTTTCCACCTTTTGTATGTACCATGAGAGTAGAGGTGTTGTGAATGGTACTCATTAGGCACACATCTTTTTTATCGTGCCATCTTAGTGCCATCATTTTACCTTTTTGCCAGGCAACTATTTCTCCTGCCTTGAGCTTTTTATTGCCAAAAGTTGGCGGCATGTCACGCCGGTTAGCTCTAACAGTCCCGTATGCATCCGTCTTGTGTTGTAGAAGGAACTCATAGAGTTCTGGAGAAGTATAAAAATTATCTGTGGTTACACAGTACCCCTGATTCAGCAATGGCTCAATCAAAGTGAGAACAGAAGTGGTTGCCATTCCATAATTATTGAATCTTTCGTTGAATTTGGTCCCTTTCCCGGTGTAAAGGACCGAATTCCATATGTAACCAGTGCTGGCTTCACAGAGCATGAAGAATTTTATGCCAAATAATTTGATATAGGTCCCAAATCTTTTTCAGTTTTGGAGCTGGATGAGAAGTCTCATCAAATTCTTCATTATTTTGAAAATGCAGATATTTCATTATGAGAGAAAATTTGTATTCCGACATGATGGTGCCAAATAAAGGAGTGGCTAATATTTTGTTGGTTGTCCAGTACCACTTTTCCAGGGGTTTCCCCACCACTCCCTGGAGAATAATTAGGCCCAGAAACTTCCAGATGTCCTCCTTGGTCACTGGTTCCCATTTTCTGCTCCTTGAAAACCTCTGAGGTATAGCAGCTTGTTGCTCCTGGTACCGATTGGTCTCTGTAACAATTCTTTCTATGACTTCATCAGTCAAAAAGAGTTGGAGGTATCCCAAGGGACTGTCATCTTCAACCTGCACTTTGATACCAGGCGCTCCGGTAAACGGGAATCTTGGGGGCGCTGTGTGCTCGTACCGCAATCAATCGAGCACCAAGTCCGCACATCGCTGGGCACAGTCGCAGGATCATCGCTGAAATTGCTTTCCGTGCCTGATGACGAACTTCCCCATGAATCGCTATCACTCACTTCTGCAAGCGATTCTGTCTCGCTGTCACTGTTTTCCAGCAGTTCATATGCCGCTTTTGAGGTTGAAGCGCGCTTTTTTGATGCCATGGTCGCTCTGCAGTTTCCAGACAGAAAGTACAGTAAAACTACAGGCAGGGGCACTGGACAAAGCACTGGGGGGCAATCTGAGGTCAATTTTATTTTATTTTATTTTATTTTATTTAGTAATGTAATCCAATAGGATTACAATGTGTCAGTGTGTTTGTGCTTTATACATTTTGAATTTGCCCCCGGTTCCACCCCCTGCATCGCTACGCTCGCAGGGAACAGAAGCCAGGGCACACAGTGCATCGGGCGGAAGATCCGGCCGCCGAACACAGCGGGAGAACATCGCGGGATCCCGGAGACAAGGTAAGTCACATCTTTCAGGATCCAGCGATGCGATTCCGAGTCTGGCTCGGGGTTACCGCTTCTGGTACTAAAATCTCACCCCGAGCCAGACTCGGGAATACCGTCAGGGGGGGTTAACAGTATCATAAACAGTAAAGGAACTTGGCCTACCATGACAGTGGATTGCAAGGCACTTAAACGGAAAGAAGAGTTAGTAAGATGCATCTCAGCTTGGGTTGATCTGTGAGGCCGCTTGAAAAGCACATATAGTGGAGGCAGAGTTGGCGTTGTGTGTGCCGGTTCAGCGGGGTGTGGAGCGGCGTTGGTCTGGGCCAGAGGACCTGTTTAGGAGAGTTTTTGCGTGGGCTCCTTAGGTCCAAGGATCGGTTGATTGGAGCAGCTCGGGGTGAGGGGCTGAGATGCAGGCCCATGTGTAGAGACCGAAGGAAGGCCTCAGCTGCGGAGGGTTCCTGGAAGGAGAGCTGGTCACCATTGGGAGCCCTGAGCCGAAGGGTGCCTGGGAAGGCCATTTAATTTGATTTGTTGATGATGAAGTTCCGTACATATTTGTTGGAATGCCTTCCTTTTTTTGGCTACTTCTATGGAATAGTCTGTGAAAATTAGGATCTTCATTCCGTCAATCAGGAGAGATCTGGATTGCCTGAATTTCTGTAAAATGAAAACTTTATCTGAGTAGTTCAGATATTTGGCGATAATCGGTCGGGTGATTTGCGATCGGAGGTAAAGGTTCCCATTCGGTGAGCCCTCTCCATGGTACAGGGGCCTGGGAGACTTAATGCTTCAGGGATACACCACGCGCAGAGGTCCGTGAGGGCTGATGGTTGTAAGGTTTCTGGAATGCCCACGAAGCGCAGATTGGTCCTTCTGGTAGATTTTCTAAATCGTCCAATTTTTGCAAAATGTATTGATTCGTCTTATCTTGAGCCTGTTCAGTGGACTGTGCCTGGTATAGCTCCTCTTCCACATTTGATATGTGGTGTTCTGCCTCATTCAATCTGGTGGCGTGCCTCCCTAGTTGAGCCTTAATTTGCTGCATCCCTGCATAGACTGCCTTCTCCACAGAGGCAGCTATCATGGGTGTCAGGAAAACTGCTAAAGCCTTTGCTATGAGCTCAGTGCTGCAGTCCCCAGTATGAGAAGGGGGGGAGACATGCTGTGAGGAGGGGGCCGGGCTGCCACTTACCTCCATGTCAGGTATCATCTCTGTGGAGGAGTCCGTGTAGGCCAAACCTGGGGCCTTAATTTGCGGCTGGGCCATTTGCGCCAGCGGAGCCGTGTGCGAGCGGGTGCCGGTTTTCTTCACGAACCAGTCCATAGCTTGCCGGGGATGTACAGGAGAGGCTGCCGTTGTATGGTGCGGGTTAGGCTGGCTTTATATGCCGGTTTTCAAGTCAGGCTGCAGGAGCTGATGAGAAGCACAGCTATTCCATGCGGCACCGGAACCGAAAGTAGAATTATTTTATTGAGGGGATTGAGGGGCAGCAATCACTGGTCCTGCAAGGACAGACAAGTGATAAGGTCACAGGGGGTAACAGGGCACAACAAAGGATAAGTCTGGGGTAGCTACACGGTACAGCAAATAGTAAGCCTAGGAGCCCAAAGCAGCTCTAAAGAACAGATGAGGGCTGAGTTACAGTGATAGTGGCCCGGGGTGCAGCTAAGGTTAAAGTGGTTGTAAACCCTTACATATACCCAGTAAAGTGAACAGCCTCAGATGATACACAGAGGTGAAACAAATCCTTCTACATAGGTTTTACTTGTCTATCTGCAGTCTTCTCCTCTCTACACCCCTTCAAAAGGGCAGATCATGTTAAAAATCTTTTTTTATCTGTCATGAGCACAGAGGAGGAGGCGGAGAGACTGCAATCACAGTGTGTGAGAGCTGATTGGAGCAAAGGAGTACACCCCCTTCACACAGCAGAAGAACTCTGTTCTGAATAGACAAGCTCCGTTCTGAGGTCTCTCCCACCTTTCCCAACACAAACTAATCTCATGTGTCTGGAAAACTTCTCAGAAGTAAATAATGCTGATAATGAAGAGCATGATGAATGAAGCAGCAGAGAGAAATGACACGTTTTAAACTTTGGAGAGAGATGAGTAAACTCTGCAGATATGTGTGCTTTGCTCAGATTCCATGACTGAGGTTTACAACCACTTTAATACAGACTAGAGTATACAGAACAGCAAAAAGATAAGTCCAGGAAAACACGGGGCATCAATCCAGGCACAGTGAGTGTCCAACAGCAATAGAATGCAGCAAGAATGGAGTTTAGTGTCACAAGGCAGTTATTCCAGCTCAGTAAGGGGCAAGCATCAAAAAAATACAGCAAGAAGGGTACAAGCAGCTTCTAGGTCACAAGAGGGCGAAACACAGCAGACCTCAACTCAGGGTCCAAGCAGGTAGCACAGTGCATGAGGGGAACATAGCAGGAAGGTCTTATATGGCCTGGCTTCATCACAGGTCCATGCAAGTGGCACATTGTAGAAGGGGAATACAGCACACAGGATAGCAGATTACAGGGCACAGATCACAGGGAAGCAGGGTCAGGCTGAGAACAGGAGGCCCTTATGTCTAGGGGTGCAACAGAAGTCAACCTTTACACCTGACTGGTGGGGATATCACAGGGTCCTGGGGTGGTTGAGGACTTGTGTGACCTGGCTGCAGTGCATATCCACACAGGCACAGTCCTTACAGCAGAGGGGCAAATCAGGATGCCAAGGCCAGACATCACAGGGTCCTGAGTCACTGGACAGGTCCACACAAGCAGCATCTTCCTCCACAAGGAGCAAGGAGGCAGCATACAAACTCAGCCCTCCATTCAGGTTTTAAATACCTGATCTGGGCTACAATCACCTGGCTAGGTGGCCAAGGGTCAGTACTTTATCTGTTGGCAGTGCACAGCATGGGAAGCTAGGTCAGGTTGTGCCCACCGGAAGGATAGAAGACAGTGTGGAGCCAAGGGAAGGAAACCTGCAGCTTGCATGTCACATGTAGGTGGCAGGATCTATGCACGGGCACTGTGGAATCAGATGGCAGCTAGCTGGGTACCTTCCTTTTTCCCACACAAGTGGTATGGAGTGGTGGGATAGATGTGTGGGAAGTGGGAGAACAGGGAGGATGTGACATATAGTTATGATGAAAATTGAATGCAATACACAAGCAGGTCTTTTTTTTTAACAGATCACATACACTAGTTCAAAGGAGAGTTCTGAAAACATAGCTCAGAGTGGAGAAAGACTCAGAAGGGCTGGAAGCAAAAAGAGAAACAGGATCACAGGATTTACAATTAAAGTGGTTGAAGTGAAAAAGATTTGTAGAAATCATGCAATGTACCAACAGGAAAACTATACATACAGGCAAAATGCATGCCCACAATCTAGGCGATAAAAAGATCCAAGTTATGCTCTTTAAGTCTTTTAATAATCCCAAGCTGTTGCAACTAGAATATCCCCCTAATATTCAAACAATCTTATAACAAAGCTGAATGCAGCACTAAATAGTAAATGTGCCAAAAATATAAACATTACACCACTCAACGAATGATGAATTTAGTGACAACAATCTATGTGAAAGGTGCCAAATTATATTGAAGTTACACAATGCCAAACTACTGCAACAAAAATAACAGCCTGAAGGGAAAACGATTATATAGTAAAACATTAAATCCAGTTTTACTATATGATTGTTTGCACATCAGGGGGATATTTTTGTTGCAGTAGCTGTGCATTGTATAACTTCAATGTAATTTGGTACCTTTCACATAGATTGCTATATAGGTAGCTATATTCATCGTTCGTTCAATGGTATAATTTTTATATTTTTTTAACATGTTCACTATTTAGCATTGCATTCAGCTTTGTTATATAAAAAAAGCAAGTTAGAAGATGGCACAAATACAAAGTGATCAATGAAAAGTGCAGTGCTGAATTTTTTTTTAGAATTATATGTAAAGATGAAGCACTGATCTATCAACTTTTAAAGTGTTTGTAAACTTTAGTTTAAAAAAATAAAATAAAAATAACAAACATGTTATACTTACCTGCTCTGTGCAAGGGTTTTGCACAAAGCAGCCCTGATCCCCCTTTTCTGGGGAGCCATGCCAGCGCCCCTGGCTCCTCCTGTTCATCGGGTGCCCCCACGGAAAGCTACTTTCCATGGGGGCACCCGTGTGGGCTTGCTCCCGAGTCCCACTGCTGCGTCCACTGATGCAGCAGGATTCGTCCCTGCCCCCACTCCTGTGTCACAGGATTTGATTGACAGCAGTGGGAGCCAATGGCTCCTATTGCTATCAATTTGTCCAGTGAGGAAAGAGACAGCGGCTGGAGCCGCTGCGCTCATGCACTACACTGGATCATATCAGGCTCAGGTAAATAAAAGGGGGCTCTGGAGCTGCAGCATAGAAGGTTTTTCCCCTTAATGCATAGAATGTATTAAGGGGAAAAACCTTGTGGCTTTGCAACCACTTTAGCTGTAAGTGCATACACCGAATAAATCCTTTGTACCCTCTAGAGCTTCACTATGGAGAGTCTTTCCTTTGTCTCATGATGCTTTTTTACTGAACCAACATATACATACAAGTGAAATCTATTGTGAGAGTAACAGTCAATGAAAACAACTCGGTTGGTGCCTGCAAGCTGGGATACTGCCACAGTGATTGCCCTGGGTGGATTATATCAAGCGCTATAACCCCCCCCCCCCCCCCCGCTTGATGCACTGGGTGGTGTGCTGATTTACTTTGATCTGAAGGCTTTTGAGACCCACACTTACCTTCTGTTTTTCTTTGGTATGATCACATTTCCCTTTGGCTTTTCATTGGGACTTACAGTATATTTTTACTTTCTATGATGTTTATTTTTATATCATTTGAAATATTATTTGCACAATTTAACTGACATAAAAGTGGATCACATTTTACATGTTTTATAAATGTGCATAATTTATTATTATTTCACTTTTTATTGGTAGACATATAATTATAGAAATTATTTCATGTGTGCCACCGGCGCAAAACAAATTGTGTATCAAAAAAAATGTGTGTCCAAAAACGAATAAGTGGTTTGCTGCAGCTAAAGTGACTTCACTAGAAAGTAGAAGTGTGTATCAAATAAATCTATAGGTAGCTGTGCTAACCAATATACATAAAAAAGTGTAGGCGCTATAAACTCAAAAAGAGATTATAATAGAACAAGTGACATATCAAAACCAAGTAAGGTGTGTATATATTAACATACCATATGGTTATATGTGATATAAAAAACAGATAGTATCTATATAATATGCAAAAGTGTGAACCAATGTATAGAAAACTTCTGCAGAATTAGTGTAAATTGCGAATAATACACTGTGTATGTAATGTATAACAATTAAGGTATCAAAACATGTGAAAGCTGTGCTAACCAATACATATATTATTTGTGCTCAGATATAACATAGGTATCCAAACAAATTATGATATCCAAACATTAGAGTTCAACACCACTGTGATAAGTGCCAATAACAAACATTTTTATATTAATCAAAATATCAAAAAATGAGAAAGTATTTCAAAAAAAGTTACTCCTTGCCAATACTCTCTTGCCTATAATTGCTTATGTGGTGTTTCACCTAGCTTAACCATGACTATATCCACCACCATCCAAAGTTTGCACTCACCAGGTGGCCATATAGTTAGAGCCTGGTGAATTTGTGGATCTTTAGTTCCCTGTTGAGATCTTTTCCTGTGACACCAGATATATACAGCTATATTCCTCCATGTCCAATATTCAATTCACTTTTCAGTGCTGCGCTTTTCTTATACTATTTTGGTGTACTGTGTATCTGGGTATAGTGCGAGCTGCTGTATATAGTTTAATATTTGGCCCCAGTGTGTTTTTTTCTTTCTTTTTTAACAAATACAGAGTAAGCAGACAGACACAGCAAAACAGATGTAAATTGACTAGTTATCACAGTAAGAGGGACCAAAGACACAGGGCTGAATTCAGACAAATCTGTGACAATAGGACTCTTCCCTGTTTCATGGCAATACATATAGACGGTATGTATGAAATCTGGTGATGACTAGAGATCAGTGAACTAAGGGAAACTGACTCCACCTTTGATTTACTACCCGTATCTATCAATGTGCATTTTATAAATCCACAGAAATTTATGTAACATGCAGCTTTACAAATCTGATGCCCTTGAATGCCAATGCAAATAAAACAACTGATAGGTCAACTGATATATCAGTTATTTGCTTGTCTCCAATGATGTTCACGTCAAATGCTATCTCTAAGCCTGCTGCTATGACCAATTAATTATCTTGGCAGAATTCTATTAGTTTTTCATCCACCTAATTTCTTATTTCAAGGACGACCTTGCTAGCTATTCCCCTTATTTTTGACAGCCAGTTTTAACATTCCAGTTACCAATGTTCAACACAATGTACATGTAGCAGTCACATGTAGCATTTTTAACACATGCAATTTGAGAATAACTTGGTTATTAAATTAGAGCTATGGGATTAGTGTTTTTTTTTCCTTCTTCAGTGGACCGTGTTTAGTCTGATCTCACAGTGGACTATGTTTTGACTGATATTGCAGCCCATTACCTGCCCATCTTGTGTGAAGCCGCATAATACAGATGCCAGCTTCAATGAGATCTGATAGCCACTTGTCTGCATTAAGGGAACCATCCAAAAGGGGTAAGATATAGTGTAATTATAAAAAAAAATATGGATTAGTTCTGAAAGACAGTTTCAACAACTATAGGGAGAGGTTAGTGGCAATTCTGAGAAAATTGCAGCAACACATATTTCAACCAGAAGATTAGCTGTGTGTTAGGGCTTTAGCAATAGCAAAGGAAAGAAAAAGAAAATAAAAAGGTAAAAATAATAATAATAATAATCCATTTGAATATAAAATCCCAGAGGAGAGGGCAGTAGAGGGCAGATAAGAAAACATAAGAAACTGGAAGCAGCCATTAGAATTGTCAAAATAAGCTGTTTCCTAAAATTGAGTGAAGAAATCAAGATATGTTTTCATCAAGAGATGTTTTCCTGCAAACTACATACATAAAAAATATACCTGGAACTCATAGAGATGTATTGTATTAGGAATGTTTATATTCACAGTATATATGTAATAAAATGTTAAATGAACTATATTCACATTTAAAAAAGCATAATATATAAAGTATACTGGGTTCTAAAAAACATTGATAATAACAAAGATATAGGAAGCTGCAGCATTCCAGATGAATTTTGTAAAAACCATACTAGATGGTGCTGACCCAGTGATGCTCATAAAATGCCAGCGTATTTGGAAAATACAGCAGCCTCCATTAGAACTGGAAAGATCACTTTATTTTTAAATACCAAAATAGGGCAAATGAAGCTTTGATTTCTGGACAATTGCACATATCTTCCATGCTAGTGAGACACTGGGAAAGAGTTAGAAAGACACAGACAGCCTTTATTTTCTGGAACTCCAGCATCTATGCAAATAATGCCTGGAGCAAAGGAATTACAACTACACTTCTCTTATTGGCTCCATTTTGCTCTTAAATATTCTATTGGTGGCATTTTGATGTATCTGTTTGATAAGTGCAAAAATTACCTGTTGATCCTACTGGAAATCAAGTAGGCTTGTAATCACTTGTGCAAATCTGAAGAAGTGTTATAACCCCACATCAAGCTCACTTCTGTGAAATACTAAACACCTCCCATCTATGTTATGGAAATGAGTAGAGGGGAAGATGTTTTGCAGTGCTAAAAACACTTAGGGGTTGATTTACTCAAGGCAAATAGGCTTTTCACTTTGAAAGGAATCTAGGTTGGAATTCTCACTTATATTAGCAAATGCGGTAAGAATTTAGCATTTACTTTCCAAAGAATATCAAATCACAAGTAAGGAAAAAAAGAAGGTATTTTTGCTTGCACACTATTGGATGATGAAAGTCACCAAACGAAAACCCACTTGCAAAACGAAAATTTCCCAACAAAGTGAACAGTCTCTTTATATTAGGTATATCAACCTCTTGGCCTCCTAGAGTAACTTTCTTTGCTCCTCCATAGATATAGTAAGGTGAGTGAGCGAGGTCCCCCTAAGACAGAACATGTGTTACAAGCTGGATCACTAGGTAAAAATAAAGGAAAAAGTACTTTAAAAATAAAAAGAAATGTAGTGCAACCACCACATCGAAGGATGGGTAAGCTGTAATATTATTATTATTATTATTATTATTCAGGATTTATATAGCGCCAACAGTTTACGCAGCGCTTTACAATATAAAAAGGGAGACAATACAGTTATAATATAATACAATACAATACAATAGGATTAAGAGGGCCCTGCTCAGAAGAGCTTACAATCTAATAGGGTGGGGCAGGTGGTACAAAAGGTTGTAACTGTGGGGAATGAGCTGGTGGAAGTGGTAGGAGATTAGTTGGAGACATGATAGGCTTTCCTGAAGAGATGAGTTTTCAGGGATTGCCTGAAGGTAGCAAGAGTAGGGGATAGCCGGATAGATGGAGGTAGCGAGTTCCAGAGGATGGGAGAGGCTCTGGAGAAATCCTGGAGACGAGCATGGGAGGAGGAGATGAGAGAGCTTGAAAGCAGGAGGTCTTGAGAAGAGCGGAGAGGACGATTTGGGTGATATTTGGAGACAAGATTAGTGATGTAGCTTGGGGCAGAGTTGTGAATGGCTTTGTATGTTGTGGTTAGAATTTTGAATTTAATTCGCTGGGTGATTGGGAGCCAGTGTAGGGATTGAAGTAGAGGGTTGGCAGACACTGAGCGGTTGGTAAGGTGGATAAGTCTGGCAGCAGCATTCTTGATAGACTGAAGAGGGGATAGCCTATGGAGCGGTAGGCCAATGAGAAGGGAGTTTCAATAGTCAAGGCGAGAGATAACAAGGGAGTGAATGAGGAGCTTGGTGGTTTCATTTGTTAAAAAAGGGCGAATTTTAGAGATGTTACGGAGGTGAATTCTACAAACTTTTGACAGCGATTGGATTTGAGGCTGAAATGACAAGTCGGAGTCTAGGATTACACCTAGTACCCTGGCGTGAGGGGAGGGACTGATGGTTGCATTGTTGATTTTGATGGAAAAGTCATGGAGGGGGGCACGGGCGGGGGGGAATATTAATAGCTCAGTTTTAGAGAGATTTAGTTTAAGGAAGTGGTGCGACATCCATGCTGATATGTCAGTTAGTAAGTTAGTAATGCGAGAGGAGACTGAAGGAGTGAGGTGAGGAGTAGACAGATAGATTTGGGTGTCATCAGCGTATAAGTGGTATTGGAAGCCGTGGGCAGTTATTAGGTGACCAAGGGAGGAGGTGTAGATAGAGAAGAGAAGGGGTCCAAGAACCGAGCCTTGGGGGACCCCCACAGAAAGGGGCAATGGAGAGGAGGAGACAGAGTTGTAGGTGACACTGAAGGAGCGCTGTGATAAATAGCCAGAGAACCAGGATAGAGCAGAATCTCGGAGGCCAAGGGAATGTAGTTTATTGAGAAGGAGCGGGTGGTCAACAGTATCAAAGGCCGCAGAGAGGTCAAGTAGTAGGAGTATGGAGTACTGGCTGTTGGTTTTAGCAGTTAGTAAATCGTTAGTGAGTTTTAGTAAGGCAGTTTCCGTGGAGTGCTGCGAGCGAAAGCCAGACTGTAAGGGGTCAAGAAGGTTATTTTCATTGAGGTAGGAGCTAAGACGGTTGTAGACTAAGCGTTCTAGAAGTTTAGAGGTGAATGGGAGTAATGAGATGGGTCTTAAGTTGTTCAGGTCGGTAGGGTCCAGTGTGGGCTTTTTAAGAATGGGAGTGATCTGTGCATGTTTTAGAGGGGAGGGGAAAATGCAACAATATAACAATTGTTTGTTGTTTAGCTTAGCCATTCTTGTTTGCTTTTTGGGAAAGAAAAAAACTGTGGCAAATCAGGACAACATAGAAAAGATAATCACAATGTCAAAAAAGTTTGTATGGCAGAGTTGAAACCCTACAAAGGCTGAACAATGAAAAATCAAAATTTCTGAACTGTAGAATTAAAGAAAATCTCAGTGCCCTAACTGAAGAAGAACAATCAGTCAAACTGAAAGAGGAGAAAACTATAATTGAAAAGGTAACACTGAAACAAAAACCTCAAATATTATTAATATAACACACAACATAAAGGTTGGACTTATAGAAAAAGACCCTGAGACTGGAGAGGATTGAAGTCAAAAAGAAAAGGGAACATCAGAGGGTAAGGTAGGTAGGTAGCATTTCTGACCCTATGAACTGGCTAGATTTACTAACCATTATTTATAATAACTCTGTGCCTATAGGGGGCAGAGGTAAAGAGGCATTTTTTCCTGTAAGATTTCCAGCCACACATTTTTTCCCATCATGTATAATACAATTATCATATACAAGCTTACTTATGCATTGTCAAGTCAGGTTAGTGTGCCCTTAGGCTCCAGTGAATGAAATTGCCACTGACAGTCAGATTAGACTCATCAAAGTCCATAAGGTCAGGAAGTGCTGAAGTCAACTAAACGCCAACAATGACTATGTACACTTAATTAAACTAGAGCAAGCACCATACACCGCAGTCAAATAAATCAAATGAAAAAGGTGAGATCTGGATGTTTTGTATGTTATGTTGCATTTTAACCACTTGCGGAGCAGCCACCTCAGTTTTACTGCGGCCGGTTGGCTCCGCTGCATGAAATCATATTATTCTACGTGATCTCGGTAGGTCCAGAAAGCAGGTGTGTGCGCGCCGCCACGAGCTCCGTGAGTCCGACTTCGATGTCACCATCGGATACCCGCGCTCGTCTCATGGAGAGGAAGAATGGGGAAATGCTGATGTAAACAAGCATTTCCTTATTCCTTATTCTGCCTAGTAACAGGACACTGATCACAGCTCCCTGTAATCGGGAGCGGGGATCAGTGTCGTGTCACACGTAGCCCAGCCCCCCCACAGTTAGAATCACTCCCTAGGACACACTTAACCCCTGCAGCGCCCCCTCCTGGTTAACCCCTTCACTGCCAGTCACATTTACACAGTAATCAGTGCATTTTTAATAGCACTGATCGCTGTATAAATGTGAATGGTCCCAAAATAGCACCAAAAGTGTCCGATCTGTCTGCCATAATGTCACAGTCATGACCAAAAGAAAGCTCTATTTGTGGGGAAAAAAGGATGTGAATTTTGTTTGGGAGCCACGTCGCACGACCACGCAATTGTCAGTTAAAGCATCGTAGAGCTGAATCGCAAAAAGTGCTCTGGTCAGGAAGGGGGCAAATCCTTCTGGGGCTGAAGTGGTTAACCACTTCCCGCCCGCCCTATAGCGGATTGACGTTCGGGAAGTGGTTCTGTTATCCTGACTGGGCGTCATATGACGCATCGCGGCGATCGGTGGAGCGGTGTGTCAGTCTGACACACCGCTACACTGATCTTGGTAAAAAGCCTCCGGTGGAGGCTCTTTACCACGTGATCAGCCGTGTCCAATCACGGCTAATCACGCTGTCAATAGGAAGAGCCGTTGATTGGCTCTTCCTCACTCGTGTCTGACAGACACAAGTAGAGGAGAGCCGATCGGCGGCTCTCCTGGCAGGGGGGGTCTGCGCTGATTGTTTATCAGCACAGCCCCCCGCAGATCACCCCACTGGACTACCAGGGATGCCACTAGGACCACCAGGGAAGGGGCAACGTGGATGGCCAGGTATGTACCCCATGGCCATCCACATGTGCCCAATCTGTGCCAATCAGTGCCCACAAATGGGCACTGATTGGCACTATTATGCCAATGATCTATTATGCCAATGCCCAGATCTGCCCAGCAATGCTATATCAGTGCCACCTGTCATTGCCCATCTGTGCCACCTGTCATTGCCCATCGGTGCCACCTCTCAGTGCCCATCTGTGCCCATCTGTGCCCATCAGTGCCCACCTATCAGTGCCCATCAGTGCCACACATCAGTGCCACACATAAGTACCCATCAGTGCCACCCATATATACCAATCAATGCCACCTACGAGTGCCCATCAGTGCCGCCTATGTGTGCCCATCGGTGCCACCTATGAGTGCCCATCAGTGCCGCATACCAGTGCCACCTATCAGTGCCCATCAGTGCCACCTATCAGTGCCCATCAGTGCCACCTATCAGTGCCCATCATCAGTGCCCGTTAGTGCCACCTCATTGGTGCCACCTCATCGGTGCCAATCAGTGCCGCCGTATCAGTGCAGCTATATCAGTGCCCATTATTGAAGGAGAAAGCGTACTTATTTACAAAAAAATGTAACAGAAACAAAGAAAAACTTGTTTTTTTTCGAAATTTTCTGTCTTTTTTTATTTGTTGCACAAAAAATAAAAACCACAAAGGTGATCAAATACCGCCAAAAGAAAGCTCTATTTGTGGGAACAAAATGATAAAAAAATTGTTTGGGTACAGTGTAGCATGACCGCGCAATTGTCATTCAAATTGCAACAGCGCTGAAAGGTGAAAATTGGGCTGGGCGGGAAGGTGTCTAAGTGCCTAGTATTGAAGTGGTTAAACAACATTCTTATTACTGTAACCTTTTGTACAGTTGTACATTGTACAAGGAAGATATTTTTTTTCGTTTGCATTCAGCACAGGACATGTTAAATTTTGAGACTCTTAATAACTTTAAGTATCATCCTGGTACATGAGCAAAGACATGCTGGTAGGTTAATTGACTTCTGCCTAAATTGGCCCTAGTATATGAATGTGAGTAAGGGACCTTAGATTGTAAGCTCCTTGGGTAGAGACCGATGTGAATGTACAATGTATATGTAAAGCGCTACGTAAATTGACAGCATTATATAAGTACCTTAAATAATAATAATAATATGAGCAGTCTCATTTCCTGTTTATATGATGGAATCACTGCTTTCCCCAAAAGTCTGCTCTGAAATATAAATCAAATTTCAGATATCCTCTGCAATAGGACTTTCTTTTGTAGTTAAATGCCCGCTAAGTCTCATCCACCTGTAAAGGGATGTGGATGCTTCAGGTCTTCTTATTACAACTTTGAGATTGCTTCAGACTGTTACAATAAAGGCAGTCCCTCCCATTCTAGTAAAAGGACTTGGTGAAACAAGCAGCATTTTTTTCAGAGCAGAGAAAAGCAAAACTCTGCTTGCTGAAATTCTTGCAATGTGTACAGTACAGTGAGTTATTTTCCATTTTTTGCAAACAAAACTGTTATGCTAATGTCTTTTGTTTATTAGGTGATTAAATCTCTGACAAACAGCCCACAATAAACTTATGAATGTTGACACAAGCAGAGAGTTAAACCATAGAAGTATTGTAAAGGAATGTATCACATTTTACACCTCTATCTATATATATATATATATTGCCTTTTTTTTTGCATGTGGAATTCCCCCATATTAAAGCTGGACAACAGTCTTCAGCCAAAGTCCTGCCTCATATCATCAAAAATCATTGACAAACTTGGTGCTTTTTCTATAGCCTCAGGGAGAAGCCCGCATCTAACTTGTCCTTGAATTTAAAGATTGAATGGGTTTGTACAGAGCATATTTTATGAACTCTCAAACATAGTAGCAATAAAATGTCTAAAGAAAAGTGTTTGCCCTGAAACTTTAGCATCTGTACTAAAGTCAAGTCAAAGCATGCAACTGCAATGCTGATAAATTAATTTTGACAAGCAAAGGGGATGCTAGAGGGGCATTGTGAATGCTAGCTTGCTCCCTTGTTTTTTCTACAGCCTTTATTTTACAATACAAGTGCAGCAGAGCTAATCATGTAATAGTCAAATGATGTCTGTTGGGTTCTGGTTTCAAATTTGACTAGTCCATTAACTTAACTATTTCACTAGACAGTAACGTACAAAATATACATGTTACAGGATGGTGATGGCTAAGAAGAGATTAAATGGATGGACAATGCCTGAATGAAGGAAAATTGGTTGGATGGAAGAAGAATGGCTGAATGGAAGAAGATGATATTAGATAGATGCATTGATACCTATTGGATTTCAATACAGTATCTCTCACTATTCTAGACAATCTATAGATGTGAATACATATGCAAAATAATATATATCTTTTTTTTATGCTGGCTTACTACAAATCAAGAACCGATAAATATTAATTTCAAAGGAATTCTAGGTATCAGTGGATTTGTTTCTCTTACCTATTGTGATTTTCACTTTTAAAAATTGTAAAATACAAACCATTTGTGAAAGTAGACTTGTAAATATGTAGACTTTTGAGAGTTTAAGGCTATTTCCAGTTTTGCTAGCAGGTTAAACCAAATAGTTGTGCCACTCTTTCCTCACATGTACCATTCACATTTCAACCTTTGTGCTACATTAGAGCCCTTCCATAATTGGCAGTTTTGATAAATGCATTCCCTGGGGCTTCAGTATTTGCAGTTGCCATTCTGCCTTACCAGTAGCGATTGACATGGTTGTTCTATAGCGCAATGCAAAAGGTTTATGATGGCTCCCAGATATTTACCAACAAGTTTTAGTGTCGGAATGTCTGTGAGTAAACACTAAGGCTAGGTTCACACTTGTGTGGCACATCTTTGCATGGGCACAGCAGCCCATTTATTTGAATGAGCAGCTGCACCTATAGGAAATGCGGGGAAAAAATCCTCAACACTTTTTTAAAGATGTGGCCATACAGAACTGCATGGTATTGTGGCACTATTGTTTCGTTCACATGAAAACATGAGTTTTTGATGAAGGGAACACCCCTGTGTGTCTGCTAAAGAGCAGCATGTTTTGCTTTCAGGTCAGGAAGGAATGTGATTATGCTAGAGTGAACCTAGTAAAAAAAAACCCACGACATTACTTGTATCTTTCTATTTTCAAAGGTCAGACTGATAAATATACATTTCTGCTTATAGTATGTAACTCTTTACACAATGCCAGCATTTACATTGTGACAAACAGAGGTCAGGAATGATTTATGATATACATATCATAGTAACACACTTTGTTTGATAAGAAAAAATGAATGAGGTACAAGAAAAACAAGTTAAAACAGAACTCTAGCCTTAACCTTAGTCGTGAAGAGTTATACGTGCTCCTTGCCTATAATAAAATTGCTTGCTCTGATGAGCCCTTTCTTCTCCAGCCTTACTGTCCCTGGCCCATCTCTTTCATTTGCATTTTAACTCTTTTAATCACAGTGGCTCAGCATCACATGTGGATGTTACCAAGGGCAGTCTGCCCAGGAACTTTCTCTTCTCCAGACTAACATTCAGCCATCAAGACATTTTAATGTTTGCATAACTCCTCTCAAGAATCAGCCCATTGTTTGTATCAGGACTGGGGACTCTTGAGAAGAGTACTTAGGCAGGGTGCAGTGATGTTTTCAGGAGGCTAAGGGCAACCTTCCAGACCCTAGTGCCAGTCATTACCTGCCTACATTGCATTGAGAAGCACAGAGCCATAGCAATGACATCAGTGGTGCTGAATTAAGATATGTAATAACAATGGAAAGGTTTTATTTAAATTTTTATTAACATGTTGGTGAGGGAGGATTGAGCAAGCAAGGAAAGCTAAATATAAACAAAATAATCTTCAATTAACGAAAAAACTAAAATGTGAAAAAACTGTTTCCCCTATTTTCTGTTATAAAACCTTGCAAATGAAAATGCTGGGACAGTATGAAAACCCTGTTTTTGGAAAGTAGACACCACAAGGTGATCTATTTTTTGCCACAACATTTTGAAAATTCAAAAGAAATATGCTGGGATTGAGGGGGTTAAAACACAGAGCTGGGTAATGGTGCACTAGATACCCTATTTTACAGATCATACACAAGGGGAGGAGGAGGTGAAGGGGTTAATATATACAGAAGATCACATATAGTGTCAGGATGGAGATGAACTGGGCAATGTGCAGATATGAGAATACAGGAGGCCCCCGAGTTACGAACCTCTGACTTGCATGCGCTGCCACTTTTCGACAGCAGGCACATCGCAAAACAGAGGAAAACATGGGAAAACGATGTCTGCGCATGCGCAGCTACTTGACAGAACATCGGAAAACATTGCAAAAAAATGTCTCCTCTGTTCTGCGCATGCACTTCCGACTTACGAACAATCTGACTTAAGAACAAACCGGCAGTCCCTAACCCGTTCGTAACTCTGGAACTACCTGTAAGGGAGGTTATGGGTTAATTTACAGTTTACATACAGAGACAATATTTATATCATATGTATAGTAGAGAATGGATGGGGAATAGTTTAAAAGTGACTTCAGTGTCAGTACAAATGAATTAATGGATCTTTAGTTACTGTTCAGTCTTCCTCCATCCTCAAATCACTATGATATTTCTACTTCTTTTGTCAAAAGAAGAATAGGAGGGTGTCAGGGCTGGGCTCAGCCCTTCCTTCTCTGAGCTGGCTGCTCAGCAGTCAGCTAATTGCCAGCTCCCATCTCTCTCCACAGTTACTCAGCTGTTGATGATATCCTGCTCATCAGTCCTGCCTACTTAAGCCATCCAATCCAGAGGATCTCTGCCTTCGCCTTGGTCAACATCACAGAAAGTCTCCTGCGATCATGTTCAAGGCTTGCTTTGCTGACATCCCTTCTGGCTCCAGATCCATCCTGCTTGCTGTTCCACTACATTGATCCCTGACTTTTGGCTTGGCTGGCTATCTGTTCCGGTTACTGAACTTTGGCTATGTTTTGACCACGTTTGTTCTTTTTACTTTTATTATTAAACAAGTGTGATTTAACTGTACTTCTGTCTCGGCCTGATTTCATAATTTCTGACAGAGGGAATAACTATGTAAACAATAGCATGTGATCACCCTGATAACCAACCACAATAATCATATAGTACCAGGCCACTGGGCTCGGTACGCAGCAATTAGTTGGCTGAATAGCACTGAACTATTATTTATCCAGTGTCATGTTCAAGTAGAGCAGGGTAAATAATGGTATGCCATTCCACCAGTTAAAAGTGTTCCCCAATGGAAAGTGTGTTAAACGCTTTTGGGAGACAAAATGTCTTACAGCATTGACTGTTTAACATATGTAAAGTATGCAAAAGCAAACTTTTTGTTTTTATTTTGGATAGAGTAGGGAAGGATTAAGACCACTATGAGATTATCTTTTGCTATCCCTGTGCCACTGGGGAGATTTATGTTCTAGAGAGGCAACAGGAAACAATAGGAACTCTGTGCAAAATTAGGGAAATTCTTGAATTGTTGCCACCAAAACATTTGTCTTGGTTGAGTGATTTTCCCATATCTCTTGCTCAAGTGACAATTCTAACATGTTGAGTTTTCCCTGACTTTCTATCTTAGTGACAATGGTCACCAATAAAATATAGAAGTGAATCTCCCCAACAATAAAAACATAAAAGAGGACCTAATATTTTCTCACTCAACTATAATGCCCCGTACACACGGTCGGATTTTCCGATGGAAAATGTCCGATCGGAGCGTGTTGTCAGAAATTCCGACCGTGTGTGGGCTCCATCGGACATTTTCCATCGGATTTTCCGACACACAAAGTTGGAGAGCAGGAGATCAAATTTTCCGACAACAAAATCCGTTGTCGGAAATTCCGATCTTGTGTACACAAATCCGACAGACAAAGTGCCACGCATGCTCAGAATAAATAAAGAGATGAAAGCTATTGGCCACTGCCCCGTTTATAGTCCCGACGTACGTGTTTTACGTCACCGCGTTTAGAACGATCGGATTTTCCGACAACTTTGTGCGACCGTGTGTAGACAAAACAAGTTTGAGCCAACATCCGTCGGAAAAAATCCTAGGATTTTGTTGTCGGAATGTCCGATCAATGTCCGACCGTGTGTACGGGGCATTAGACTATTACCAGTTTACTAATCATTGAAAAATCTATGCACTATGTTGCATGCACACACCTGTGTTTGTATACCCTGTGTTCATAAGAGTACATATATATAAATATATATATATATATATATATATATATATATATATATATATATATATATATATATATATATATATATATAATGAAAGACCAAAAAAACAAGAAACGTGTGAACATGTCAAGACAAGAAACTTAAATGTCTCGGTGTTTCTTTTCTATTTTCTCAGGTCATGAACAAAGAAGACTTCTGCAATGTGATTAAATACAGAGGATGTGTTGTGGAAATAGAAATTCATATACATAGTTTTATTAACTAAGTGTCAATTCAACATTTTCATAATGAGCTTTTTATTGTGGTGGTATAAGCAAATCATCTAACAGATTCCTTAATACAAGCACACAGGGGCAATTTTTGTATTCCACAACAAAAAAAAAGAAACACCTACTTAAATGTAAATGTGAAGGAATTGCTAATATTAACCAATCAAATTTCTTGTTTTCTTTGAAAGAGCTCAATAGACATAAGGATGAGCTATGAGCTTTTTAAAAACTTTTTAAGTTAAAGTGGTTCTAAAGGCAGAAGGTTTTTTACCCCAATTCAGTCTATGCATTAAGGTAAAAACCCTTCTGGCTGCAGCTCATACCATTGCATGGTACCAGGTGCATTCACAGAAGTGCAGCTCAGGACCCACGACCCAAGAGGCTTGATATTGGGGGCACTCAACAGGGGGGAGGAGCCAGGATTGCATGCGGAGGATCCAAAAAGAAGAGAAACTGAACTGCTCTGTGCAAAACCATTGCACGGAGCAGGTAAGTATAACAGGTTTGTTAAAAAAAAATTAGAACCTTTAGAAGCACATTATTTGCTCACACAAGGGGGTTCCAAGGAAATCAAAAGACATTTTATCACTATTCATAAGAATCTTGTCTACAGAGACACCCTCTTACAGTATGGAAAAAGTTACTGGTCTCTAGCCAAAAACATAAAAAGGCTCTATGGAATGAACTTTTTATTAAGATTTGATACTATGAGTGATATTAATCTTAGGACCTTGATGTTATTTTTCTTTTAAGAAGATTTTAAATAATGATTTAGTTTGATTTTCTGTAAAGAGTATAAAACTGCAAGATTTAAACCACAGCAATGTACATTATGCTGACCTAAGAGAATGTATTGCTTGCAATTCACCTTATTACAGATGACTAGTGATGAGCACATGGTCCGAGACTAGCGTAAGTTCGACTTGAAAATCAGGTGTTCGTTTGTCCTAAAACGAACCGAACATATGGGGCGTTCGCGGAAAATTTGAGCGCTGCGAAACGCCCCATAATGCACTGCGAGATCACAGTGCATTGCTGTATGATGATTAGCCATAACATGCACCTGACCTGCATCTTTGGTCAATCACAGCGCACTCTGCTGAGAGAGCCATAATTGGACAAAGGCAGGGTGCCTTTGCCCAATTATGGCTCAGGGGAACTAAGTCCACACCCCACACTATATAGGCTGCTTACAGAGCAGCCGTGTATAGTGTTGTTGGCGTGGAAAGAGAGATAGCTTGAGTTAGATTAAGCAGGCAGGTTATTCAGTTAGTGGCAGTGTATTTGATATATATATATACACTCTGCATTCAGTGTAACTTATATCTACAGTGCATTCCGTGGTGTACTGTTTCTAATACACTTCAGGCGGTGTATTAGACAGCCATTAATGTCTAAACTGCTGGCAACAAAAGTGAGTACACCCTTGGGCCCAATTAGCCATTTTTCCTCCCCGGTGTCATGTGACCCGTTAGTGTTACAAGGTCTCAGGTGTGAATAGGGAGCAGGTGTGTTAAACTTGGTGTTATCACTCTCACTCTCTTATACTGGTCACTGGAAGTTCAACATGGCACCTCATGGCAAAGAACTCTCTGAGGATCTAAAAAAAAGAATTGTTGCTCTACATAAAGATGGCCTAGGCTATAAGAAGATTGCCAAGACCCTGAAACTGAGCTGCAGCATGGTGGCCAAGACCAAACAGCGGTTTAACAGGACAGGTTCAACTCAGAACAGGCCTCACATGGTCGACCAAAGATGTTGAGTGCATGTGCTCAGCGTCATATGCAGAGTTTATCTTTGGGAAATAGACGTTTGAGTGCTGCCAGCATTGTCTAAACCGCTGGCAACAAAAGTGAGTACACACCTAAGTGAAAATGTCCAAATTGGGCCCAAAGTGTCAATATTTTGTGTGGCCACCATTATTTTCCAGCACTGCCTAAACCCTCTTGGGCATGGAGTTCACCAGAGCTTCACAGGTTGCCACTGGAGTCCTCTTCCACTCTTCATGACAACATCACTGAGCTAGTGGATGTTAGAAACCTTGCGCTCCTCCACCTTCCATTTGAGGATGCCCCACGGATGCTCAATAGGGTTTAGGTCTGGAGACATGCTTGGCCAGTCCATCATCTTTACCCTCAGCTTCTTTGGCAAGTCAGTGGTCATCTTGGAGGTGTGTTTGAGGTCGTTATCATGTTGGAATACTGTACTGTGGGCCAGTCATCATGGATCATGCTCTGCTTCAGTATGTCACAGTACATGTTGGCATTCATGGTTCTCTCAATGAACTGTAGCTCCCCAGTGCAGGCAGCACTCATGCAGCCTCAAACCATTACAATCCCACCACTATAATTAACTGTAGGCAAGACACACTCGTCTTTGTACTTCTTTCCTGGTTGTCGCCACACATGCATGACACCATCTGAACCAAATAAGTTTATCTTGGTCTCATCAGACCACAGGACATGGTTCCAGTAATCCATGTCTTTAGTCTGCTAGTCTTCAGCAAACTGTTTGCGGGCTTTCTTGTGCATAATCTTTACAAGAAGCTTCCTTCTGGGACGACAACCATGCAAACCAATTTGATGCAGGGTGCGACGTATGGTCTGAGCACTTACAGGTTAATCCCCCACCCCTTCAACCTCTGCAGCAATGCTGGCAGCATTCATACGTCTATTTCCCAAAGACAACCTCTGGATTTGACGCTGAGCACTTGCACTCAATTTTTTTGGTCGACCATGGCGAGGCCTGTTCTGAGTGGAGCTTGTCCTGTTAAAACACTATATGGTCTTGGCCACCATGCTGCAGCTCAGTTTCAGGGACTTGTGAATCTTCTTATAGCCTAGGCCATCTTTATGTAGAGCAACAATTCTTTTTTCAGATCCTCAGAGAGTTCTTTGCCATGAGGTGCCATGTTGAACTTCCAGTGGCCAGGATGAGAGAGTGAGAGCGATAACCCCAAATTTAACACACCTGCTCCCCATTCACACCTGAGACCTTGTAACACTAACAAGTCACATGACACAGGGGGGAGGGAAAATGGCTAATTGGGCCCAATTCGGACATTTTCACTTAGGGGTGTACCCACTTTTGTTGCCAGTGGTTTAAACATTAATGGCTGTGTGTTGAGTTATTTTGAGGGGACAGCAAATTTACACTGCTATAAAAGCTGTATACTCGCTACTTTAGATTGTAGCAAAGTGTCATTTCTTTAGTGTTGTTACATGAAAAGATATAATAAAATATTTACAAAAATGTGAGGGGTGTACTCACTTTTGTGAGATACTGTATATACTGCTATTCAGAGTATATAGTGCCTGGGGGCCTGGGGGACCCCCACACCATTTAAAAAAAATGTTGGTGCGGAGTTTCCCTTAATATCCATACCAGACCTGGAGAGACTGGTATGGATTTTGGGGGGACATCCACACAATTTTTTGGGTATTTTTGGTATTTGTATCTATATTGCAGGGATCCGACTCATACATTAAAGCCGCAAGCAATTTTGAATAAAATTTTTTCCTTTAGAAATGTAATCTTGCTGTGGCACTGTTATAAACATGGGAAAGATGCGCTACTTTACAGGCATATTAAGGACACCCCCCAGGCACAATATTTAAAGGAATATTTCATTTTTATTGTTTCACTTTATGCATTATTAAAATTACTGCTTCCAAAAATACGGCCATTTTTAAAACTTTGTTTTGCATTGATAGATGTCCCCTGGGGCAGCACCATGTCCACCATGATAGATGTCCCCTGGGGTTCCCAAACACTTTTTATGGCAATTACTTGCATATAAGCCTTTAAAATGAGCACTTTTGATTTTTCACGTTCCCTTCCCATAGACTTTAACGGTGTTTGCGTGTTCGAACAAATTTCGGGCGATGTTCAGCTCATCCCTATTAATAACACTAAATCTTATAGATCAGAATTTGGATGTTGGTCTTCTTGCTGGGTTACCAATATGACCCTCTTTGCAAGTGCAAAACAAAACAAAGTTGTCTTATCAACTGCTGACCTCTGGCTAGTCTGATGTATATTTACAGCTAATGCTGCGTACACACGAGCGGACTTTTCGACCGGACTGGTCCGACGGTCTATCCGACGGACTTTCGGTGGACTTCCGACGGACATTCCGAACAAACAGACTTGCTTACACACGAAAACACCAAAGTCCAATGGATTCGTACGTGATGACGTACGACCGGACTAAAATAAGCAAGTTGATAGCCGGTAGCCAATAGCTGCACTAGCGTCGGTTTTCGTCCGTCGGACTAGCATACAGACGAGCAGACTTTTTGACCGGACTCAAGTCCGTCGGAAAGTTTTGAAACAGGTTCCAAATCTAAAGTCCGGCAAATTTTCAGCCGAAAAAGTCCGACGCAGGTCCGATGAAGCCCACACACGGTCGTATTGCCCGCCAGACTTGCTCCATCGGACCGGTCCGGTCAAAAAGTCAGCTCGTGTGTACGCGGCATAACAGTGTTTTTTAACAAGCTGATTTACCTAAAAAAAATCCCCCCTAGTGCTTCTTAGACATGATGGAGAGTTGCTGAGTATAGTTGATGTCCTTTATAACCTACAACTTAAAGTGTTAATAAACCCATAACCGTAAACGCAGTCTGTATATGCTGTAAAGCATGATTGCTATACTTAATGGCGTACCTAAGGGGTTTATCCTTTGCATTGTATATTAAGTCTGTTTGATCCTTCTGTCTGCTCCTCCTCTTCTTCCAGTGTCTCCAAAACAATAACCAGATATTTACATATTTACAGAGCCAGGGGACAGGCTGCTCATGCTTAGTTTGGTGTATATTGCTAGAGAGTTTTTTTTATCTTGGGAGGGTGCATGTAATCAGCACAGGGCCAATCAGCACTGTCCAAACATGTCCAGACAGAGTATCAGGGGAATTAAAACTCCTCCTACAATCTTTACTAGGAACTGATAGAAGTCACTAGACTGCTATATACTGCTGATGAGAAAAGTATTTATCAGTTTGTATTTACTAAAATAATTGCATTTCCATGTTCTGTGTACTGTGGAAGACCAGATATAGGTGTCCGTTTATGAAGTAGTGAAATCTATTCACTGTTTCGATCTCCGGCATTCACAGTGAAGATTTTTCTCCTCTGTGTGCCTGTTTATGAAGCGGTGTAGATCGCTTCACCTTTGGAGGAGTGAAGTGATCTACAAACACTTCTAACAGTGGAGAACGGCCCCTGATACTGGAATCTCGTGAGACTTTACGAGATTACAGCACCAGAATACCGAGATGTCAGTTTATTAAGTAGTGATAAATTATCACCGCTCAATACACCGACAGACGGCGTGGATTACTGTTAATAAAATAACGAGTCCCCCTACATTAAATACATATGTATACACACACACACATTATATATACATGTATATACACACACATGATATATATATATACACATTATATGTATATATGTATATATATGTATACACATAAATATGACAGGGGGACATGCTTACAGTGTTGGGGGGTCTGAACGAGGCATAAGGAAGTTAAAAAACTTCCTCCTCCCCCCTCAGATCCCCCCAGATTCTCTCTTCACTCCCCGATTCACCACCTCTGAGCTGGTGAACCTGGGAGTGTGAATTCTGACTCAGATCGCCAGTGAAGCGGTGAGATCACCGCTTTAAAAACTGGCCGTTACTGTGTCATTCATGGGGATTCTCCGTGTGAAGAGATAATCGGCGGGAGAACAAGTTCAAACATGTTCTCCCCCGATTATCACTGTTTGATAAACTGTTTATGGACTGTGATCAGTGGCGATCCTTGGGATCACCGCTGATCACTGCTTCATAAACGGACACCATAGTGAATTCAGGTTCTGGGTTTAGCAACACTTTAAGGTATAACAATTTTTGCTGAGAAGAAAAAACAATTCTCTTCAGGTCATTTATATACATTTAAGGAAATATTTCAAACTTATTTGCATAGTCTTACCACTAGCGATGATCAAAACTTTTCCTTTCATTTTCCTAAAAAAAAATTTTGAAAATCGGGAACTATCTGTGAAAAATTCAAACATTTTGGCAAATTACACTGGAGTCAGTGGGGCAGGTGAAATTAACCACTTGTCTACTGGGCACTTTTACCACCCCTTTCAGCTTTCAGCGCTGTCACACTTTGAATGACAATTGCGCGGCCATGCAACACCATACCCATATGATATTTTTATAATTGTTTTCACACAAATAGAGGTGTCTTTTGGTGGGACTTAATCACCACTGAGTTTTTTATTTTTTGCTAAACAGACAAAAAAATGACCGAAAATTTGGCAAAAAAATATTTTTTTTTCATAGTTTGTTACAGGCATACCCCACTTTTAAGTACGCAATTGGGTTTATTTACTAAAGCTGGAAAGTGCAAAATCAGGTTCACTTCTGCATAGAAACCAATGAACTTCCAGGTTTGTTTAAAAAAGCTTAATTGAACAAGCTGGGGTTAGAAGCTCATTGGTTTCTATGCAGTAGTGAGCCTGATTTTGCACTTTCCAGCTTTAGTAAATAAACCCCATTGTGTACTTAAAAGTGGGATATGCCTGTATACAGTTTTGTAAACAGGTAATTTTTCTCCTTCACTGATGTGCGCTGATGAGGCTGCACTGATGGGCACTGATAAGCTGCGCTGATGGGCACTGATAAGGCATCACTGATGAGGTGAGACTGATGGGCACTCATAGGTGGCACTGTTGGGCACTGATGTGGCGGCACTGGTGTGCACTGATGAGGCAGGACTGAGGGGTAGTGATATGTGACATTGATGGGCACTGATAGTTGCCCGCCTGGCAAAGTAAGCCCACGCATTAACTGTCTTTCGATAATAGTGCGGGCAGGAAGGAGTTAAGGTGGTTTTATGTGGTCTTCAAGAATGCAGTGAATTGTCCCTCTTTAATCTAATTTTTTTCACAGAAAGAAAAAAACAGATGTAAAAATAAGTAAAATTATTTACTTTTCAATCAAATTTCTCCTAAACAGCTCACCTGGGGCAGGTTTACAACAGATTGTGGTGCAGGGAATGTGAATTCCATTTGTGTTTCCTGCACTGCAGGTGAATGTGCTGCCCTTGTGATCTCCAAGGGGATGCCAATGCACCCTAAACCCAGATCCCAAACACAGTGTCATGTGGTTTGGTGCACTGTGTTTTTAAAAGTAATGTAAGCACTACTTTGGTTTGGTGCATTTTGCAGCCCATTCAATTGAATAGGCTGTCACAATGCAATGCATGGGAATGCCATTTGAATCAAATGCCATTTTATTGTTGTGTCACCATGGCAACTTATGAAAGCTGTTGCCTGATGTATCAACAAAGTAAGTAACATTTATTTGGTGTAAAGACTGCTACAGGTGAAAAAATGCCTTGTCTTTTACCAATCTTCAACTGTATTTCTACAGCCCATAGTTGTAAAATGAACCAAGTATTCTGATTTCTATTGGAAAGTGAGGCACTGATGTTGAACACGATGGCCTGCTTGCTGGAGGCCTTTCCCTGCACGGCTGTCCTCCTATTGAAGTCTCAGAGTTTGATAATTGAACTTGCAACTATTCAAGGGTGTCCTGGCCCCAACCCTCTTTCCCCCAAAAAAGTTTGTAAGAGAAATAAATATCTCTTTTGCATTCAAGAAGTATCTGGCACCCAATAACTTCCACCTTGCACCCACTATGCCTCACAACCCACCATATACAGAAGTATGTCAGCTATCTCTGGCCCTGGAGGTCCTCATTAGACTGAAGGAGGCTGGAGACCTTGCTATATATATATATATATATATATATATATATATATATATATATATATACACAGCATATGTATTATGAGAAATATAGTAAATTTAAATGCAAGAAAAGCCAGCTAGCTAATGAAGACATACAGGGGAAAGGTGCTGACAGCCTAATTAGTATTTCTCCTCATAAAAGGATATGAATAGAGACATAATGATGAATGGAAAGTGGGATTGCACTGAATGAATCAGTCATACTAGTAAAGGTGCAGGAAGTGAAAAATGATATATGTGTATAGAAGCTGATTTTAGGAATTATGCCTATTTAAAAGTCAGGTGTAAAAGAGAAATATTACAAGAAATATACAAGTTAGAAAGTTGCAGATATTTTTTTGGTCAGACATAAAGATATCTTCTCCTTCAGTAGGCATTCTGTATGCTTCAGTACCTGCAGGGGAAGCTTCACGCATCTATTCCCAAGTGCTGTGACACAGTGATGAAGCGGCAAAGGGCTATTGGACCCATTGATGGACCTGGGAGCCCTAAGCCTGATTCAAAAGTGCTTGTCTTCTTATCTCAATGGAAAAATGCATCTGATGTTTTTATTTGTTAGAAGAAGCTTTCATGACAACAAGGTATTTAAATATGTGAAACATTTTTATTTAGCAGGATGTTATCAATAATGTAGGTATTTTTTGAGACACTGGTTCATATTTAGCACTAGTATGCATACGAGTTAAGCTGATCTGATATTATCCTGTCTACAAACATAATATGCAATGGGAGGCTTCTACCGACCATGACTTGTGACATATTGTTAAAGTGATACTAAAGGCTTGAGTGTTTTTTCTAAAATAAAAAAAAGGTTTATACTTACCTGCTCTGTTCAATGATATTGCACAGAACAGCTCCTTACCTTTTCTTCTGAGGTCCACTGCCACTGCTCCTTTCTCCTTCTCTTCTCCAAATGCCCCCACAGAAAGCCAGCTGCTATTGGCCACTCATGCAGGTGTTCCTCCAAGCTGGGCTATATGCATCCATAAATACATACATTGCATCTCCCCCTGCTTCCTCCTCATGGGATTTGATTAACAGAAGCAGGAGCCATTTTTTCCCACTGCTGCCTTTGTGCCTAGGAGACCAGAGCTGGTTTACAGTAAACACAGGTACGTACTTAGGAAGGGGGTGGGGGGAACAGCTAGTGAAAGTTTTTTTTTACCTTAATGCAGGTAATGAGACATCTGTTCTCCTGAATCAGTAATAAAAAGGGTCAACTTATGAGGCACAACATTTTTACAAAAAAGTTTTTTGTTAAGATAATTGATACACACTGATATTTAAACAGCACTGTCAACCTACGCCCCAAAAGCTTACAATCAGCTAAAATGAGAGGTTTCAGGTTCTGACAGCAGGTGGAAAAACCCAAATAAATACATTTTTCTCTAGAGACAGTAACAGTCCTCTTTGCTAAATGATTTGTCTTGAACAGTGGACACAAGAGGATGTTCAATTAGTATTCAGTACAAGTATAGCAGTGAAAGGGTGAAATACAGTCTAAACTGGGAGTGAATGTGCTGCTTGCTGTCTAATCAACAACACATTGTTATTACCTCGTCTCCCATCTTTCTAACAGGATTCTGCGCATCTGCTTAATTGAAAGAGTAGGAGGATGTGCTTTTTCATTACAGAAATGGGAAGGTTTTACATTTACTAGATGGATGCTTAGGAGAAAAGTCTGGCTTTTGCCACCAAGGATATACAAACAAACTCATATATATTTAAAAAAGCTTTTGTAATGGTTGCATAACGTAACCCAGTTCCCTGTGGATTTTGCTTCATCTAGTACAAGAAATCAGCTATCTCACGTTTAGGTTAAAACTATGTTGTAGTAAGATATACTTTATTTGTATATAATATTAATGGCCAACGCTAAAAGTTTTCATGTGGTTTTTTTAGCACACTAAAGTTTATTATGAATGATGTTTGACGTAGAATTAATAAAAACATATTTTGTAAATCAAGCCATGGCAAATTCTAATCAAATAGTTCAACCCCGAAAGAGGGATCTATTCCGAAAATCTAGGTAAGGCGGCTTTTAAATCACTGCTTTGGTACAATACTATGAAATTAATTGACCTGTACTGCGTAGCATATTTATTAAAAGATAGGTAATCATGAGTACACTGGTAATTAAAGATAGGTAATTATGATCGCACAGTTTTTGCTTTTACTAAGATTCCTTTTTTGGCCAAAGGAAGAAAGCTACATACATAACAGTCTGAGTATGCAATCTAAACCAGTCATTCCCAACCAGGGATTTCATTAAACCCCAGGGTTCCTCCAGAGGTAGGTGTGGCAGATTAACCTTAAAAGTTCCAGAACCAACATCATTGGCCAGAGCCAGCAGCTTGATGCTAATGATTCTTTCTTTAACTGCACATAGATGTAGGAACCTCCTCACAGCCAATGTAAAAGGAACCCTTCACTAAATGCCAATGCAAGAAAGTATTTTGTTTCTGATGGTAATGTAAAGAAGTTGGTCTTGATTTCTAGACATAATTATTTCTTCATTTTAATTTTGCGATTGTTACTGAAAGTATTTTATCATATAGAACAGAGGGTTAAAGGAAGGTAAAATTGATCCATGTTGGGTGTCATATATTCTAGGTATGCCATATTCTTTACACTTTTGTTCATGTATTATATTTTATAATAACTTATTGTTCTTGCTAATATGCAGTAAGCTATGGAATTTTTTTAGCAGGGGTTGCTTGAGACCTGAACATTATTTCAAGGGTTCCTCAGAAGTAGAAAGATTGAGAAAGGCTGATATAAGCAATTGTTTCTAAACAAATTGGCTTGCTAGCTAAGGAACAGCAAAACATAGTGAAATACAGAACAAGCCAAAGGAAGCACATCAAAACAGAGCTCATAATTAACAGTTATAATAAAACTAGGCTGGCTAAAAAGAGTCACAGAAGTGGTTCACAGAACTACCCCAAGAATTTACTTTATGCCTGTGTGATTGGTTCACTGCTTTTCTCAGAAGTCTGGACTGAGCTACATGTCAAACTACAGGCATCCCTCCACTATCTCCTGCAAAAAGAGTTTAATATTTTGGTCAGATACTTTCTAAGCAGTAAAACTCTAACTAAAGGGATGCAAACACTGCAGCTTCTCTCACAACAAAGCAGATATTGATCAGGTGATTATAGTGAAGGCAAGCCCTCTCATTGAGGTATCAATCAGAGAAAGGATAAGATAAAAAAAGGTTAAATCTATGCATTAGGTGACTGTGTGCCACCATCTTAGAGTGGAACTCCAGCTGAAAACTTCAGTCAGGCTTTTACTGCTCTCCGTAATTTTGTTTGAGAGGTATTTCTTTTATTTTCCATCCCAGTGGCATTGGGAGTGATTTACTAAAGGCAAAAAGGCTTTTCACTTGGCAAGTGCCATTGCTCCCCAGAGCTTAATCAATGAGGTGAAGCTATTTGTTTCAAAAGTGCTACTGCTGAACCGGCTGAATTTCAATCCATCTATGGCCAGCTTAGTTCAACTCTTTAGAAACACTAAACAGTTTAGGGATTGATAGGTAATTAATATATATTAATATATATATTTTTTGTTTTGGGTTTAATAGAACTTAACAAAAAGTTTTGACTATGCATACATTTTTAAATTTTGCCTTTCTCATTTATTACAAAGCATTTCGCTCATTGTTTTCCATTAAAATGAATTAGCCCCTTGGTGTTGTTTAAATAACTATTAATATAAAGAAATAATTAGGAAGTGTTAAAAACATACTCTGGACAATGAATACATACAGTATGTATAACATTTCACATGGATTTCATTTAAACTTTGAATAATATGATATACAGAAGGGTTCATGAATAACTAATATGGTATTTCTGGAATTAAGTAAGATGAATTATAATTGAGAATCATGTGAAATACAGTTTTGTAAAAATATAATCATGCAAATGGAGTTTTGTATAATACAACGTGAGGATATTTTATTGTAATGAACAGGGTCCTATGGTACATGGGGAATGAGATAAGCTGGTGGGTCTGTTTTACTTGTCTCTTGGGCATCTAACACTGATTTAAGCAGACAAGTCTATAAATTATTAGATTAAAAATGCTACTGGTGCAGTGGTCTGCCCCATAGCTTTTGCTATTGTCATTCTCTTTGTGTACTGTCAAAGGCAGCACATCATACACCACCTGTCTGCTAGAACATTTTGTATATGCTGTTTACAACATGCAAAAATGATGGCGCTTAAATAACATCCTTAAAAATACATAAAGAATCATATAACTTGCAAACATGCATAAATATAGCATGCATATAAACAGCCTGTGAAAAAGCGCTAATCCACAAATCAATCAAATCTACAAATAAGAAGCATATGCCAAGAGAGTGTTGCTGATGGTGGATCCCCTTCCTATTAGCATCGCACAGTGCACTTTTTGAATGGTTGAAAGCTAGTTTAACCCACCTAAGAACTGTTCATCATTTATGAACTCTTGCAGACTGATTTCTGAATATGAACTTTCTCACAGGCTGTTTATATACACAATATATTCATACCTGTTTGCAAGTTATATGATTCTTTAGGCATTTTTTAAAGGATGTTATTTAAGCACCATCATTATTGCACATTGGCACTTTAACCACTTACGGACCGGAAGGTTTGCCCCCTGATGACCAGGCTATTTTTTGCGATATAGCACTGTGTCGCGTTAACTGACAATTGCGTGGTTGTGCAACATTGTACCCAAACAAAATTGACGTTCTTTTTTTCCCACAAATAGAGCTTTCTTTTCATGGTATTTGATCACCTTTGTGATTTTTATTTTTTGTGCTATAAACAAAAAAAGAGAGACAACTTTCGGCAATTGGTTAATATTATCAATTTTTATCTGTATTCACTTTTAGTGCTGCTTATAATTTGTTTATTTTGTTCACTAGCTGGTTTCACAGGTAATTAAGTGGCTGTTGCTATTTTGTGTTTTATGACCGAGAGTGGATTTTTTACATTTTGATTGTTTACAACATGTATTTTGAAGCTAACATTTAATGTGCATGTGATATACAGGTATACGGAATATATGTATTATTCTCATACCATATTTACATTTTTGGTCAACTCAAAAAGTTTCTTCAAGTTTTGGATAGTGTAAACTTCTGTTGAGGTTTTACTGCTATCTAGGACTCTCACCTTCCATCCTACTGACAACAGTTTCACTAGTTGGGGGGGCTCTGGGAATCAGCAACAGGAACACAGGTCAAACCACAGGCTAGGCATACACATTATGCATTCTTTTATGCAGCCCTATTTACTATAAAAAATGAAATAAATCAGCGCAAAATGGTAAAAGAATAGGTACTAAAGCTGCTGAACACTAGGGTCAAAAAACAAATCCCTTAAAACAGTATAATATCAGATAGTGCAGTGCTAAAATCCAAATACAACATGTAAAAGCATAAATTCAGTCCATAAAGGAGATAAAATGTCTTCAAGTGCGAACGAACACCCGTAGGAAGAGAAGTGGTTCAGGCAGCCCTCCACCAACGGATAAGATGGCCTCTCACCTGGGGGAATGGACCCTTTAATTATAGAGGGTCAAAAAACGCCTTATAATTGTGATCACACAAGATGCAGCATCCGTCAGGGTACAGGTGACACACACTCCAGTAAGACCATAGGGCTCCGGAATCAGACACTCCAATGGGGCCGGGACATAAGATTCTTCTCCATTCCAGGGAGCCTTGAGTGGGAGCCTCTCTCTACAGTTCGGGCTCCAAACTACCAGTTTGCATACAGAGAGCACTATTTCTTTGCCATTCTGTTTCATGTCCCGGCCCCATTGGAGTGTCTGATTCCGGAGCCCTATGGTCTTACTGGAGTGTGTGTCACCTGTACCCTGATGGATGCTGCATCTTGTGTGATCACAATTATAAGGCGTTTTTTGACCCTCTATAATTAAAGGGTCCATTCCCCCAGGTGAGAGGCCATCTTATCCGTCAGTGGAGGGCTGCCTGAACTATTTACTATAAACAGCATGGATGAAGGGATCTCCCGTATCAATTATTGCATTCTGACAGCCACTGCTCCAAAATCTGGCAAACATTGTCAACTAACAGGTCTAACAGGATAGAGGGTCTAATACCTCCCCACTCCTTCTAATTTAAGTAAAACATTTTGGCTGAATATACGCTTCAACTTACTATATAGGGCTAAGCTAATATCTTTAAATTGATCCACACATTTGATCCCAACTTAAGCATAAATTAATATCCCAACATTTTCCTTCACTTAAGGCTTCTGCAGGTCCTTGGTTCAATGATGATGGGATGAAGATCACAGCCACAATATCCCATCCTGACACATTTTCATTGTCCATTACTTAGCAGTAGCACCAGCCATTCTCACCTCGGACAGACACCACTTAACTCCACGCACATCGTTCTTTTGTGGCAGGGCAATGTTGAATTTTAAGGGATACACACATTGAGATTTTCTATTTACAGAACTAGTCAAACACAGTATTTTTGCTAATGGAGAAGAGTTGGGCTCAGCAGGTCTGTAGCAATGTAGATACTTTTATATTACCATCCAAGCCTAGGTGGGCCATTTATAATGGAGAAGCTTCATATCCCAATGTTTTAGGCAATTTTTAACAAGAATAGAATGACTATGTTGCTCAGCTTACTTCACAGCCAAAGTGTTGCTCAGCTCAATTCACGGCCATACCTTACAGTTGTCACCTCAGGTTATAGCCTTCCAGCTGCTCTCCTGGCATTCAGGAAAGCCTGCAGCTGGCTGCATTCTCAGTAAAGGTACCAATCTGAGAAAACAGAGAACAATCCCTGGAATTCATAAAAAATGTTGTGGATACTCTTTAAAAATCTGTCTCACGCTAGTATGTCAAATGGTGGAACTTGCAACAAATTCATGTAAGCATCAGTAACTGGGTGTATATCAATCTGTTGCAACTAACACACATCTCTCCAATGACGTGGTTGAGATTTACAGACAGAGAAACTATCTAGAAAGGTTGGGAGAGTAATGGAAATTTATTAAATGTCAGTTTCAGTATGAGGCCTCAATATTATCTCAAAGATGCAACAAAACCAACAATTTACTCCAACATAGAGAAGGTTTTATGTACTTCCACCTTCCTTGTCATCGATATGACAGTAATTGTTTTGAATTTGTTACATGTTTCAGTGCTAATAATAAAATGTTGCATGGTTAGCATTAATTTTCTGCAATGCTTCTGACTGCATACACACCGTAAAAATGTGTAACAAATGTCTTATTGAATCAACCTCAGACTCTTACCAGAACCACTAAGTAGAACTTGCTCGCTATATATTGTAACCCTCTTTGTTCAGGCTTGTCTTATTACTATGGTCATTATGTACAGTCTCCTGTTGTTGCACAAATGCATGCCTAATATTTTGAAACTAGCTGTAATTTTATGAACATTTGCTACAATTGCTTCTGACAGGAAATATAATTGGATATTCCAAGAATAAATTCATTTTGAAACCAAACATGGAGATAAATTATTTTTTATTATAGATGTAAAACAGTAGTGTAGTCCTGGTGGGTAGACCCTTTTAACAGCTCAGCAGGAGATTGTAACCTCACTCCAGCTTAGCTCTTCCTCCCTTCTTTTGACTGATAGTGTGCAGGTGAGAGGCATAAGTGTCCACAGTACAGGAGGAGAAATGGCCATATTGCTTTTTGCTGAAGACCTGTTGCTGAGCAACAGGACTTAACCCCACCTATGAGACTAGAAGAGAGGTAAAGCTGTGGGAAACTTGACAGAGAGTGAACAGTTCTGGGTTGCTAAGGGGGAAAACCCATCTGGGTAGGGGATACAGATGCAGGCTTAGGAGGAGAGCCCCAAACTGTTGTTCAACCCCCTCCCTGGTGCAGAAACACCTAGAATCATGGTGATTTGTTCTGTAGCCATCATCACCCAGCTTGGGGCTTTTTCAAACTGTGTTGCACCGATCAACACCTAGGCTGCTGACTGGAAGACATCCAAAAGGCATCTGCATGGTGAGAGGCCTTTGGCCATCCACATCAGTACTGATCCTGCTGGTTCTCGCAAGATTCGTTATGCTGACAGTGAAACACTATTTAAAGGCAAATTCTTCCTCCTTTCATCGTCATTCACCTTAGGATAATGTGGACATGTTTCTTTTTTTGTGGATTACAAATATAATTATCTTGATGACAAGTGCTTCAATGCCAGACCAAAGACTCATGGGCCCCACCACTGGTGAATTTTGCTTATATAAATTCTGCTGGCAAGTGGCTAGTAGGGATGAGCCAAACAGCAAACCCCCGTTGAAATCAATAGTAGCCAAGTCTGTCATATTAAAAATGATAAATTTTCTGGACTAATAGGCAAGGAATGTAAATTAATAGCATGGGGGGGGGCCCTAACCTGGGGAACATGTATCGATTTAAAAAAAAAATTGGTGGTTGCAAACTTGCTGACCCTGCTAATGTCAAAACTGTTTAACTAATTCCTTTATCATATGGCTTATTGCTATATTGCTTAATAAGGGCCCATTTATCACTACTGGTGTGTCAGTGTATTGTTGAGTCCAGATACAGTGCAGATCGCCACTGGAAACGGTAGAAGAACCAATCTTTTTCCAGCAGCTCCTGTGGGAGTCAGTAGGAAATATTCTACCAGCTCTTTCTCAGCATTTAAATATTCTACCAGCTCTGTCCCTGCTGAAGAAAAGCATCCCCACAACATGATGCTGCCACCACTATGTTTCATGGTGGGGATGGCGTATTCAGGGTGATGTGCAGTGTTAGTTTTCCACCACACATAGTGTTTTGCTTTTAGGGCAAACAGTTCAATTTTGGTCTCATCTGACCAGAGCACCTTCTTCCACATGTTAACTGTGTCCCCCACATGGCTTCTCGCAAACTGCAAATGGGACTTCTTATGGCTTTCTTTCAACAATGACTTTCTTTTTGCCACTCTTCCATAAAGGCTAGATTTGTGGAATGCATGACTAATAGTTGTCCTGTGGACAGATTCTTCTACCTGAGCTGCGGATCTCTGTAGCTCCTTCAGAGTTACCATGGGCCTCTTAGGTGCTTCTCTGATAATTGCTCTCCTTGCCTGGCCTGTCAGTTTAGGTGGACAGCCATGTCTTGGTAGGTTTGCAGTTGTGCCATTCTCTTTCCAATTTTGGATGATGGATTGAACAGTGCTCCGTGAGATGTTCAAAGCTTGGGATATTTTTTTATAACCTAACCCTGCTTTAAACTTCTCCATAATTTATCCCTGACCTGTCTGGTGTGTTCCTTGGCCTTCATGATGCTGTTTGTTCACCAAGGTTCCCTAACAAACCTCTGAGGGCTTCACAGAACAGCTGTATTTATAATGAGATTAAATTACACAAAGGTGGACTCTATTTACTAATTAGGTGGCTCCTGATGCCAATCAGTTCCACTAGATTTTAGTTAGGGGTATCAGAGTAAAGGGGGCTGAATACAAATGCACGCCACACTTTTCAGATATTTATTTATAAAAAAATGTTAAAACCATTTATTATTTTCCTTCCACTTCACAATTAAGTGCCACTTTGTGTTGGTCTATCACATAAAATCCCAATAAAATGCATTTATGCTTTTGGTTATAACATAACAAAATGTGAAAAATGTCAAGGGGTATGAATACTTTTTCAAGGCACTGTATACCCTCTTGCACATGTATACAATTTGTGCATTCTGTGCAGGATTAAATTATCCCTATGTGCAGCATCATTGCTGTACATTAACCTTTCCGCATGCACATATTTTAGTGTTCTTTTGCATTATGATATATTAACAAATATACAATATAAGTGATATGCACTGGTCATAAACGACACACCATAATAGTCAAAATCAGTTTGTGAACAATAACTTTTCTAGTTATCACAGTGCTGTATTCAAACTGCAAGGGGACTAACATTTCCTTTCATTTGATAGTCCAGATTTTCACAGCTAACTGGCACCCCTTTGACTCCAACAGTATATCACAATAGTGGTGAAAGTGAAATGGAAGCCGACACCAATACAATAAATATGATAAAAAAAAAGTCTATTGAACTTTAATTAAATATGAAAAGCGCAAGGCTTTAATCCAATTTAATCCTTTCCAATCCGATTAATGCTTTTTACATTTTGCATTAACCAAAAGGGCAACTTTTTTTATCATGTTTCATTTGAAAATGCTGCAGTCATCGAATAAATGTACTAATACTTTGCATGCTTCCAGGCAATGATGTTGACAACACTGTGTAATATTACCAGTGGATAAGGATTCTTTTACACATCTTGCTGTAAGCCTATTGACCATCATTCAGAATAAAAGCACTGCCATATACAGTACATAAGCATTTTACTTTACTTGCAGGTTGGTGGTATGCCCTGTATTTGGCTCTCTTTTATTTTTGTTTATTTGCAGGTGACTAACTACAGAATGCAAATTCAATAGCATTCTGGCTGTGATATAAAACAAAGTGCAATGCTTAAAATATACAATAGATTCAAATGAAAAAAAATCTCTCAAAAGTTAATGTTGTAATGTGCGGTGTTCTATCAACAAAGTCTATAAAAAGTTACATTTGGAGATCCCCTGGAATAAAAAGAATCCACCATGTGATAAAAAGGGTGCTATTGATCCACCACCCTTAGGCACACAGAAATCAATAGTATAATCACATGTAGAAAATAAATAGACTTGGCTATCCACCACGTGAAAAGCAACAGCTGCAGCAAGTTATCCAATGTACAGTCCAGCCATGATTGTTTTTTTACATTGGATGTATGCTGCAACTTTTTCATACTATTGTTTTAATGGAAATCAAGTGCAATAAATACTACACTATATATGGCTTTTGGCTCCATATGGCGAGTTTTTTTTATTGCAACAATTTGAAGGTACTGTGATGCTCTATTTTGTGGAGGCATGGTGGACCATTCAATAATGTGGTGATTAGGACATTTGTATACATAATGTACTTCTGGTGAGTGCATATATGGTGGTGGAGTCATAGCACTGTTGAGTTTCACGTGGTGGATATCCAAGACTACTTATATAGTACATGCGTTTATACTATTGATTTCTGGTGAGTGCATAAGAGTGGTGTATTTTAAATGTCCTGTCTGATGACATTGTTGTATGTACAGAAAATTGAATCCCAGATGGATGTACAGCTGGTCCTCCTACCATTTGCACACTATGGCACCAATACCCCCCTCTCTGTGCCAGCAAATATCAAGGAAATTATGAGGGAACAGACACACTATAAAAAAGGATATCAGAGTGATTGGGCAGAAGTTGATTGAAAGATCGAGTTCTGTACAACCAGGGTACCTATACAAGGATAGAAATTCTTCCAGTCCCTGCTCAACCACCTGAATTTTGATCCATGTATAGCCGGCTTCAAAAAAGTTTTCAACACACACTGAATCATCGTGTAATAATTTTTTTTATACATTTTTAAGAATGAATTAGGTTTAATGTTATCCCACATGTCAAGGTTAATCTGCACTTGAACCTAAACATAGCAGATTATGCAGTACTGTTTAAATGTGTGTGTGGCCAGCCCTGGTTCCTTTCCTTAGTTCCACCATTTTTTTTACTATGTACAAAATATTTCTTCAGTGCTACCATAAAATAATGAAAAAAACACCCTGCTGTTTACATAATAGGATTAGGTTTAATACAAAATCAGATACTTCAAGTATGAGGTATGAGAGAGTGTAACAAAGAATATGCTTTGTAGTCTTTTTCACTATTACAGCCTCCAAATATATATATATATATATTACTGAAAACATTTTGAAACCTATGGATTTTCTTTTTTTTTTAAATCAAAACTAGTTGCTGAATTGTTTTGTTAATTGAGTAAACAGTGTGTAAAAAAAACTTGATGCAAATGTAGCTATAGCTCCAGTGTGTATAAATCCTGGGGCCTGTTTGTCATCATGATAGCCAATTTGCACTGCCTGTTGCAGGAATTCTGACAGATGATTCTGTGTTAATGAACTCTTACAATCTTCATTAATAAGTGCACTGCAACAATATTGTTGCAATATATTTTGGATGTAGCTCGTATTGCAGGTCAAATACATTTCTTTGATTTGCTTACAATGCCAGCTTCAGCAAACCCACTAAAGATTTCAGTTTTTTAACAGATGAATTCTAATCATATTTAAAAGGTACAAATTATTGCAGCCTTGTAATCATTATGATATCATCATTTTTTTTAAAATAGCAATCTAGATTTGACCTGGTATCAGCCTCTTGCAGTACCTGTATAGCAGGTCGGGAGTGTGAGGAATAAGCAGTACAAAGAACCAATCAGTTCATAGGCTGTCAAAAAACATGCTGATAGGAAAAAAAAGCAGAGAGACAGATGAGCTCATCACTGTGCATCTTCTCATTTTACTGTCAAGAAATAGGCTGGGGAGGGTTCAAGACAACCTGGGCTAAAAAGAAGTGAGTTGAATGATGCTGGCCATCAGACTGAGGACATCAAGTGGCAGAAAAAGAGCATTGCTGGGGAAATCTCTTGAATAAAAATGAATATTGCAGCAAAAGCTAATTTAGTTATGTGTCCTTTAATGGGCTATGTTTCTTTACCTTGTCATTTTTGGTTGGAGTTCTGCTTTATTAAAAGTTACTCCTTTATGCCTTCTTAACCATCAGTGCTGAATAACTCCACACTACTCCTTTTTTGTGTTATTTTTTTACCATTTCTATGCTATTTGAATAAATTACAGACTTTTTTTTGCTTCCTCTACAATAACAATATTTTTTTATTTTAAAACTATTACTGATCAAACTGGAAAAAAAAGTTTATTTTTGTACATTATTTTTCTAGACTGTATAGAAAATATAATACCCTCTGGATAACATTACCTTGTGTGCTCACCCCTTAGAATAAAAGAAAAAAGAAAACAAGTATCACTTAGCCTTGGTTCACACCAGAGGCGGCACGACTTGCAGGTCGCCTCACCGAGGCGACCTGCACACGTCTGCCGGGGCGACTTGCAAGACGACTTCTGTATAGAAGTCTATGCAAGTCGCCCCCAAAGTAGTACAGGAACCTTTCTTCTAAGTCGGAGCGACTTGCGTCGCTCCGATTAGAACGGTTCCATTGTACAGAACGGGAGGCGACTTGTCAGGCGGCTAGGTCACCTGACAAGTCGCCCCCGTGTGAACCGAGCCTTAGGAGTTTGTTTATAAATATTTTTGCATAGCGGTTGATCCATGAAAACTGCATGTGAATTCATTCTGTGCAATGGGGGTCAAATCTAATGTTCTCAGGCTATATTCTCTTCAAATTGAATATTATTCATATAAAACAACAAGGTGAGTGGAAAAAAAATTCATGCTATGGCAACTAGATGGATCTGAGGAGCATATATATCTCCTTTGGTACTCAGTACCATATAGTGGTCATAATATTGTATTTTCCCATTCCCACTTTTTTAAATAAAATTTGATCTGCAGCAAATATAGGCTTAGAATAATCTAATTTTGCACCAATTGCACAGAATGGAGGTAGGATTTTTTTAACCAAGCTTATTTGATAATTCCTGTCGCATAACAAAAATCATTTCAATCTTTGGTAAACTACAACTTTTTCTCTATTTTCTTATTCAGTGAAGCTAGTCTACGTACCTACTCAATTGTTCGATATGATCAATTATTATTGATCTTTTTAGCGTCAATCCTGCCCTGCTGGGCTTCGTGGGTAGGTTGTGATGATGCTTGATTGATGTTATGTCCTTGGGACAGCTTTCCACCCTATTGGTTGGGACTAATTGTTTGGGTGAGACCGCACTTGTTTAAATCTCTTTGCACAGTCGCTCAGTGATACGCACAGTGTTATCTGTTATTTATATTTTGCCATGTTAATAAAAGATTTTTTCTTTCTGTAGAACTACAACCTATCATATCCCCTGAGGAAGCCAATGTTTTGGCAAAACTAGTAGGGATAATTCAACTTTTTCCATCAATTGGTTGTAATGATCCGCCTATGCTCCTATTTTGTACCCTTTATGAATTGTAATTGTAATTTTAACTTTTTGTAATAAACTCATTATTTTTATGATACTGTATTGTTGTATTTCTGGCACCGCAATATTCCCTTATACTCGGCCCTTCATTTTTGTTTAATTGCACAGAATGAATTTACATATAGTTAAGATGGAGGAACAGCTATGCATTTTTTTTATAAATACACTTTTTAGTATATTAGGTAATGCCAAAGTTATTGGTGCGTCAATAGACCTATATATGAAATGTAAAACTTTTATGACACATTAAAGGGGTTGTAAAGGCAATTAAAAAAAAAAAAAAAATAACAAACAAATTATACTTACCTCCACTGAGCAGCTCGTTTTGCACAGAGTGGCCCCGAACCTGGTCTTCTGGGGTCCCTCGGCGGCTGTCTCAGCTCCTCTCTGCAAGAACTAACCACCTTCATGCGAGCTCCTGTGACACAGCCGGCGGCTATAGCCACTCACTGTATGACTCGCCGCTGCCCTGGCGTGCCGCATCATTGGATGTGATTGACAGCAGTGCGAGCCAATGGCTGTGCTGCTTTCAGTCAATCCACTCTAGCCTATCAACGGCCAGGCTGAGTGGTGAAGAGGACATCGGGGATGTAAGTAAAACGGGGGGGCCGGTATTGTCGGATGTTTATTCACCTTAATGCATGGGATGCATTACGGTAAAAAAACACAAACCTTTACAACCCCTTTAAGGATATGTATATATGGGAACCCAAGTATGTAAAGTAAAATTCCAGGTAGATATATATATATATATATATATATATATATACATATACATATACATAATAATAAATGATTCACTAAAACCTGCCCTTACCTCAAGTGAAATCAAATAGCAGCGCTAAAAATAGCAAAAAAATGAATACATGTGTAAATCTACCACAATAAACTAAAAGGTGACAACCTATTAAGTATCACTCAAACATAATCTAGTGTTATTAAATTCATACAGTATATATTAGGTTAGTAACATAAAAAGTCCAATAAGCAGTGACGTAGTGATGTGAGTGATGATTCATAAATAATATGATATAGATCTTCAGTGAAAAAAATCTTCCACCACACCTCTGTGAACTGTGATCTCCACTCCCCTTCAGCGAGCAAACTCACCAGCGACTTTTGCCTTACACTCTCGTGTTCGGCTCACAGGCTATTCCCACACAGTAAGGGGTACAGTGATAACCTCCACTCAATCCCTGTTGGATGTCCAGAGTATATACACAAGCGTACTCTCCACATGAAAAAAAGAAAAGCGATCCAATAGTGCAGTAACGCAATAAACTTTAATACAAGCAACACTCTCCTCCACCATTGAACTCACATTTCATAAACTTGAATCAAGCAGAATAGCACAGCAAACATGGTCATCACCAAAAAACACTCTCCAAATGGTAAACGGACGAATGGTGGTCACGGCGGACCCAGGCAGCTAGGTGTTCGGAAACACTCTCACCCGTTCCCCCGAGTCTCCTGGAGCCGCTTCCCCACTTTCTCGTATGGCGCTTCCTGTCACAGCGTCCTACGTCTAGCGCGTCAGATTGCCTCGTAGCCACGCCCCTTTTGACATGTTTCGTCACAAGGGACTTATTCATGGGATTGGCTGCACTATCTGGCAATCTTTCTTAAATACCCCCCTCTCTCGTATGACGCGCGGTAATGATGACACCGCGCCTGCACACTCCCTGTGTCTCCGCTCGCACCATACGTGTACATTGCTTTGTGTGCACAAGTCAACATACATTTAAAATCTTCTGTTACTGCAAATGTTAAATATGTCACTATATATCTGCAAGAGAACTGCTTGGTAATCCCGCAAGACCATCTTATAGGCAGTGCAGATAACCAATCATACTCGCGTGTGTTCTATATTGCAGGTATAGAGTGTCATCTAATAAAACATTTTAGAAAAATTATAAAATTTTAATACTGTAAAAAACTGTAATTAACATTAAAACTGAATGGTTGAAAAAGTAAATAAAATAAAAACGTAACCCATTACGGTCCATCCCAGGTACTCCTGGGCATCCTAAATGAACCCTATCGACACACATTTTTTTATCTCAGATTCACCTTCTAAAGTTACTGAAGTGCAATAAGTTATCATATACAGTCTATCCTCCCTACCTGTCACTCCCACTAGTAGGTGATCTCATAATTGCGTTGGTGTTATAGATTTTATAGATTCTCAACCTCTCTATATCTAAGATTAGGGTGACATATATAGAAGGACCTCAACCGCTTACTCATTACTCCTTAATTATTACTCATTAATAATCATTAATGAAACAGTTGAGGTCCAATTCTATATTTAAACCCCCCGGGAAAAGACATCTAAAAAGGTATATCCATCAGGTTTCTCGTTGAGAAAGATCCCTTATTCTGTTTGAGCCCCTCCATGATGGATATACAATGTCTATCCCTCAAAACTGTAGTACACTGGGGTCCTGGTTATGGTATTCCTTAAAATGGAGGGACACGCTGTGATGCTTGAAACCATTTTTTATATTGGTTAAATGCTCAGAAATACGAACCCTTAGTAGTCTTTTCGTACGTCCTACATAAAACAGGCCGCATGGGCACCACATCAAGTACACAACAAATGATGAATTACATGTGATGAACTCTTTGATTACAAATGTTTCATTTGCTCGATTAGTGATACTCTTCGTGCTCCTACTCCTGTTTCTCACTGTTCTACAGCATATGCACTTATTGCATGGAAAAAAGCCTTTAAGATTAATTTTAATTGATGGTTGACCTGGAGGGTCAGAAATTTTTTTTACCACTTTGTCTCCAAAGTTGGGGGCCCTCCTATAAATAAACTTAGGGATTTCTGGTAACATCTCTCCTAGGTGTCGATCCCTACGGAGTATGTACCAATATTTTTTAAAAATGGTCTCTATCTCTCTATATTGACTGTGATAGTTCGATATAAAGCCCCATTGGTGTTTTTCCTCAGATCTAATCCTTTCTTTCTTTTTCAAACAGTCCTCCCTTGGTATATTAGCTACCCGTTCTATGACGCCATCCATGGATTTTTCTGAGTATCCTTTCTGGAGGAATCTCTCCTTTAAGACCTTTGCCTGCGTGTAGTACTTCCCTTGTTCAGTACAATTCCGGCGGACTCTCAAAAATTGTCCCTTCGGGATATTCTTTATCCATACAGGGTGATGACCACTCCTGATGGATAAAAAACTGTTCCGGTCCGTCGGTTTAAAGTATACACTAGTCACCAGAGACTGTTCCTTCCTTTCAATGGTCACATCCAAAAAATTGACGCATGTTTCACTAATCTGGGCCTCCAATTTAATGTTGTTATTATTAGTGTTGAGGTATTTTAAAAATTCATCGACAGAGTCTCTAGATCCCTCCCAGATGAACAGGAGGTCATCTATGAACCTTCGATAGAATTTCAACTGGGGAAAAGACTTACTGAAGATGAATCTGTCCTCCCACTCGGCCATGAACAGGTTGGCGAGGCTGGGGGCAAACTTAGCCCCCATAGCCACGCCAACCCATTGGGAAAAGAAGTGCCCATTCCACCAAAAATAATTGTGTGACATGCAGAAGTTTAGGGCCTGGCCCATAAATCTCTTCTGCATGTCAGGAATGTCCTCTCTCCTGCTCAGGGCCCAATTCAATGACAGAGAGGCATCCTCATGTTGAATGATCGTATATAATGAGGACACGTCTGCTGTCACAAGAAGGATGTCAGCGGCAGGATTCAAACAGACCTCCCCCAATCTTTGGAGTAGGTCGGTGGTATCTCTCAGATAAGCCTTAGTGATTTTTACACTTGGCTGGAGAAACCTATCTAGGTACTCTCCCAACCTCGCCGTGACAGATCCTATCCCGTTTACAATCGGGCGCGCTGGAGGTAATTTGGCATCCTTGTGAATTTTGGGAAGTGTATATATAACTGGAATCCTACACGCACTGGGGACAAGGTACCTTCTTTCTCTGAGATTCAGGGCGTTAATAGCATACCCCCATTCAACAAGTGAGTTTAATTGATCCCTGTATTTCTCAGTAGGGTCAATGGTTAATCTTTCATATGTGGAGCGGTCATTAAGCATGTTTGAAAGTTGTCCCTGATAAAAGGATTTATCCAGAATGACAACCCCCCCCTCCCTTGTCAGCCGGTCGTATAATAATATTGTTCCGTTTCTCTAGTGCCCTGATTCCTTCATTAATATATTTCGGATTCACTTCCTCTTTCACTTTAATGGTGTCTAGATCTTTCAAAACTAGATTTTTGAATACCTCAACATAATGATTATTGGAGTTTTGGGGATTAAATAACGACTTGTTCCTAGGACCACTATCAACTTTATTAGAAGAAGGCTTGGCATTATAGGCAGAAACTACTGGGTGACTGAGAAAATATTTTTTGATATTGAGAGATCTAATAAACTTATGAGTGTCAATGTACACTCCAAATTTATTTAGCACTCTCCTCGGAGCACATTTAAGGCCCAAATTTAAAATATTCATTTCTTTGGCGTTTACTGTCACTTCACTTAAATTGTAAATACCCGTATTTACATGTCCCTCAATCTCTTTTTTGGGTTGTTGCCATCGTCCTGCCCGACAGCCCTTTCGCCTCCTGGGAATGGTCCCATTGCCCTGTTTGTATATGGCTGTGGTCCCTTCATCCCTTCCCTGTTGTGTGCTGGATGGTTCTTTCCTCTCGGTGTCCCCCCTCCTCTCCCCCTCCTCCCTCGCTGGCCTAAAAAAGGTGGGGGGCCTTGTTCTTGATGTTGGGGTGCGTGATAATCCCCCTCCAGAGGCAAATATCTATTATGGATTGGTATGGGACTTCTCCCCTCTCCATAATTTGGTGGCTGATATTGATAATGACTACCATAGTTTTGTTGTCTATACTGATCCCCTCCATAATTAGATCTCTCCATTTGGGGGCCCTTCCAATCATCCTGATTGTAGTTAACATATTGACCCCCTCTCATTGATTGAGGGGGTTTCGGTGAGCCATAATAATCATTCAGTTGGTTCCCTCTATGTTGTGTAGGGGGATAATTATTATAAGTATCCCCAGATGTACCCTGTTCATACCTCTCCCCACCCTTCTTATTGTCAGCTTTCTTACTTAGATCTACTTTAGGGGCACTAGTTACTTTCCCGTTTCCTTTAACTGGTGCGGGGACCTCATTAGTACCTGGGGTGGGGGTCTGCCATGCATAAATTTTATTGTTCTTAAAATCCGCCGCATCCCTATTATACTTTTTGACTTTTTTCCTTTGTGTGTCTCGGTCAACTTTTTCAAGTTTCTTTTTCATATTAATATTAAACTCCTTTATCTGGTTTGACTCATTCATTGGTTCCAATTTGCTACGAATGTTGTTAATTTGTTCATTGAGCTTCCCCAATTTAACTTGTTTCCTAGTGAGTACCAGATCTTGTAACTCCCTCCCCACTCTGTTAAAAAATTCCAACCATTCATTCATAAAACACTGGTCCTCAAGACCATCTTGGGGGGGCACATCCCACCTCAAGCTCCTAAAAATCATTTTTTCTTTTTGGTAATGTGAAAATGTGAAGACATCCCACCAAGTCTTAATCTGTTTTTCCAGCAGACTTTCTAGACTTTTAAGCATGCCGGACACATCCTCATCATTTTCAGCCATCTCTTAGTTAGCTGAAAAAATATTATCTGGATTCATTTGTCTGTTGGCAAGAAAATTAAAGACTTCCATGGCTTCACGCGTTAATATACTCAATAACTCTGTCACTTAATATGGTCCACAGGATCACCGCCCCCTCCTATGTGCCAAACGCTGCGCTCACAGACCTACCCCTCACTGACAGCTGCTGCTTAACAGTGCAAAAATAATAATAAATGATTCACTAAAACCTGTCCTTACCTCAAGTGAAATCAAATAGCAGCGCTAAAAATAGCAAAAAAATGAATACATGTGTAAATCTACCACAATAAACTAAAAGGTGACAATCTATTAAGTATCACTCAAAAATAATCTAGTGTTATTAAATTCATACAGTATATATTAGGTTAGTAACATAAAAAGTCCAATAAGCAGTGACGTAGTGATGTGAGGGATGATTCATAAATAATATGATATAGATCTTCAGTGAAAAAAATCTTCCACCACACCGCTGTGAACTGTGATCTCCACTCCCCTTCAGCGAGCAAACTCACCAGCTACTTTTGCCTTACACTCTCGTGTTCGGCTCACAGGCTATTCCCACACAGTCTCCTGGAGCCGCTTCCCCGCTTTCTCGTATGGCGCTTCCTGTCACAGCGTCCTACGTCTAGCGCGTCAGATTGCCTCGTAGCCACGCCCCAGGGGAAGCAGCTCCAGGAGACTCGGGGGAACGGGTGAGAGTGTTTCCGAACACCTAGCTGCCTGGGTCCGCCGTGACCACCATACGTCCGTTTACCATTTGGAGAGTGTTTTTTGGTGATGACCATGTTTGCTGTGCTATTCTGCTTGATTCAAGTTTATGAAATGTGAGTTCAATGGTGGAGGAGAGTGTTGCTTGTATTAAAGTTTATTGCGTTACTGCACTATTGAATCGCTTTTCTTTTTTCATGTGGAGAGTACGCTTGTGTATATACTCTGGACATCCAACAGGGATTGAGTGGAGGTTATCACTGTACCCCTTACTGTGTGGGAATAGCCTGTGAGCCGAACACGAGAGTGTAAGGCATAAGTAGCTGGTGAGTTTGCTCGCTGAAGGGGAGTGGAGATCACAGTTCACAGCGGTGTGGTGGAAGATTTTTTTCACTGAAGATCTATATCATATTATTTATGAATCATCACTCACATCACTACGTCACTGCTTATTGGACTTTTTATGTTACTAACCTAATATATACTGTATGAATTTAATAACACTAGATTATTTTTGAGTGAAACTTAATAGGTTGTCACCTTTTAGTTTATTGTGGTAGATTTACACATGTATTCATTTTTTTGCTATTTTTAGCGCTGCTATTTGATTTCACTTGAGGTAAGGGCAGGTTTTAGTGAATCATTTATTATTATTTTTGCACTGTTTGAATTTTAAGCAGCAGCTGTCAGTGAGGGGTAGGTCTGTGAGCGCAGCGTTTGGCACATAGGAGGGGGCGGTGATCCTGTGGACCATATTAAGTGACATATATATATATATATATATATATATATATATATATATATATATATATATATATAGAGAGAGAGAGAGAGAGAGAGAGATAGAGAGATAGAGAGATAGAGAGATAGAGAGATAGAGAGATAGAGAGATAGAGAGATAGAGAGATAGAGAGATAGAGAGATAGATAGATAGATAGATAGATAGATAGATAGATAGATAGATAGATAGATAGATAGATAGATAGATAGATAGATAGATAGATAGATAGATAGATAGATAGATAGATAGATAGATAGATAGATAGATAGATAGATAGATAGATAGATAGATAGATAGATAGATAGATAGATAGAGATATCTATAGATATCTATATATATCTCCATCTATTAGTCACTTTTATGTTAATTCAAAGCCATTCAATTGTAGTGTTGCTTGCTAAATGAAATGTATGTTTATATGGAGTTGTCAAATGCCAATCTTGCAGTGGATGTATCTATTCTGCAGGAGAGAGCTTAGTGGTGGCAATCATCAGTTCATAATATTTTACCTGTAGCCACAGCAGCAATTAGGAGACAGTGTAGTAACATGAAGTTTAAAGTACTGCAGGCTTTAAATGGTGTTGTTAACCTTATTATTCTAACTTCTAATATGGTTCATATATGAGAAGGATATGTCCTCATATGTATATAAGCATATTTCTCAGATCACTGGTTTTACCTTTAACAAAAAGCATACAAACTAAATATTAAAAGGGGCTGCCATGTAATATCTTATGCTATAATGACACCTACAATGTAGTGTTATTATAAGTTGATATTTAGAAGTTATAGTTAAAATGTTGAGAAAACCTCTAAAGAAGTAAAGTAGGACCAACAATAAAAACTCAGTTGCTGGGGTGCACTAATTGTATTGATTGTCATGTTGTCCTAACACTTGTGTTCATCGTGACTTTGATTGATCACTCAATCGAATCAGCCTTGCAGCTCACAGGACAGCAAATAACTGCTGATGAGCATTGAGGTGGCTTATTTCAATCATAATCACATGAAGAAGACAGTTTAATGCCAAGTACACTTGGAGTTTAAAATCAGATAACTTTTTCTAAAAAATGTTCTCTAGCAATTGATTAAAAGGCAAGAATTTGGCTAAACCAATGTTCCCCCATCCTGTTATCAAGTCCAACCAATAGTTCCTGTTTTGTTGATAATTAACCACACAAATAGCTGTATTGCATTGCTGAAACTAACAGCACATATGTGAGATTACATCTAAAAGATGCAATAATGAGGAAAATTGAGTTCACTTTTGAGGGACACTTCTAAAGAAACAGTCCTTTGGTCCATTACTTGTTCTTAGGTAGAGAAATAAAAGACCTGATAGTGCTTTAAACCATTTCCTTCTCCATTCAAAATTAGAAAAAAGTTTTGCTTTTTGTTTTTTTGTTTTTTACCTGGAAAAATACTTTACCTGCCTATTTGTTTTATTGGGCACAAAAACTGTTGGCCTTGAGTCCATGCAGTTCCTCACCCAACAGTACTGGCAATAGGATCTCTGCATTACTGCTCACTTTTCGAGGGTGACTGGCAATGAGCAAACTAATATTTTTTCCAGCATGTCATGTTACCTGGAAGTATTATCATTTCCCTTAAACTTAAAAGAGAAGTAAGGGATTTTTTTTTATTTTTGCAGTTTTATACTTACTTAGGTGGATGCAGCATAGGTCCGATACTGCATCTGTCTCCCGACGCCTCTGAGCTGAGAACAAACATTGAGCTTTTCAGAGCTCCATGAGCAGAGAGCTGGTGACTGTCAGTCACAGCTCTATGCTCTTCTCCCTCCTCGCTCATTGGAGCGCTGCACTGTGGAGGGGGCAGAGCGGCCTTCTCAGCCTCTCAGCAGCTCACTGAGAGGCTGAGCCGGGTGTCAGTCCAGACACCTGGTGGATCCAGACTCCATGATCGGGATTACGCGGTGCTTGGACTGATTTTGTTGATGTCAGCAGAGAGTGAAATTGGGTCACAGGAGTGCAAAACGAATTGCACTCCTGTAATCCATGGGACAAGTACAGCAAACAAGCTTTGGCTGGACTTCTCCTTTAAAGTAGAACTATAGGCAACATTTTTTTGTTTTCATTTTGGCTAAAGTAAGGATAATAACCCCTGTCAGATTTTTATTTTACTATCTGCGTCCCATTGCAGAGATTTCCCTTAACTTCCTGTCGCAAAGTCAAACAGGGAGTCAGAAGGAATCCCTGCAAATTAAAGGATTCCTTGGGGGCCCGCAGATCAACGGAACTAGGGTCCCCATTGTAATATTTCCCCTCTATTACTTTTCTGGGGACAACCCAAAATTTGTGTTTTTCTTTTACTTTCACTTTCAATGATAATGGTAAACAGGACAAATAGAGAGGGTGAATCTTCCTAACAGAGGCACAGGCAGCAATAAAAACTGCTGAATCCATCCCCACTCTATCCCAAACTACCAAAAAAGTTTTGCCTTTAGTTATACTTTAAAGTGTATGTTACCCTAATTTTATATTTATTTACATCTGTATTTTACATGCAGTATACAGTAATTCATAGTCTCTATCATGTTCATGTACTTCTTCTGCCTGAAATACCTGGTTGATCTTGCCAGTCACCTTTCTTCTTTGTTCTAGACTGACCGCTAGGGATGAGCTTCGAGTACGAGTCGAACTCATGTTCGACTCAAACATCGACTGTTCACCAGTTCACCGAACAGCGAATAATTTGGGATGTTCGTGGCAAATTTGAAAGCCGCGGAACACCCTTTAAAAGTCTATGGGAGAAACAAGGGGGCCGGGATCTGGGGGTCCTCTTGTTAAAGGGGCTTCCAGATTCCGATAAGCCCCCACCCGCAGACCCCCACAACCACCGGGCAAGGGTTGTGGGGATGAGGCCCTTGTCCCCATCAACATGGGGACAAGGTGTTTTGGGGGGCTACCCCAAAGCACCCTCCCAATGTTGAGGGCATGTGGCATGGTACGGTTCAGGAGGGGGGGCGCTCTCTCGTCCTCCTCTCTTTTCCTGCAGCCTACCAGGTTGCGTGCTCGGAGAAGGGTCTGGTATGCATTTTTGGGGGGCCCCACGCCATTTTTTTTATTTTACTGTGGGGTTCCCCTTAAAATCCATACCAGACCTGAAAGGCCTGGTATGGAATTTAGGGGGACCCCCCACGGCATTTTTTAAAATTTTGGTTCGGGGTTCCCCTGTGGGGAATTTCCATGCCGTTTTCATCAATGAACTTTTATGTGTATTGTCGGACCGGCAATTCATTAATAGCCGCAAGTAGTTTTAAATGACTTTTTTTACTTTAAAATATCATTTAGCTGTCAAACTGTTCTAAACACTGGAAACATGCGCCCCTTTACAGGCATACTCTAGACACCCCCCAGGTACAAAATTTAAAGGAATATTACACTTTTATTGTTTTGCTTTACGCATTATTAAAATCACTGCTCCCGAAAAACTGCAGTTTTTAAAAGTGGTCCCCAAACACTTTTTATGACAATAACTTGCATATAAGCCTTTAAAATTAGCACTTTTGATTATTCATGTTCGTGTCCCATAGACTTTAACAGTGCTTGCGTGTTCAAACTAATTTTTTGCCTGTTCGCATGTTCTGGTGCGAACCGAACAGGGGGGTGTTCGGCTCATCCCTACTGACCACACAAAGAACAGAAGCCGATCTGTGTTAGCATGGTCAGTTTGTATACTTTGGCTGGTCCTTCAGAGGTGCAGGACACTGTGCGGACACACAGGATGCTTGCTTCAGCCACCATGCCCCCAACCAATCATAACCTGCCTGACACACGACACCTTCCCAATCACAGCCTGTATCTTTCCTCAGGCTGTACAAACTACAGAATACGGACACACTATGGGGTTGATTTACTAAAGTTGGAGAGTGCTAAATCTGGTGCAGCTCTCAAGGCTTATTTGAACAAGCTGAATTTACAAGCTGATTGACTACCATGTACAGCTGAACCAGATTTTGCCCATTCCAGTTTGAGCAAATTAACCCCTATGTGTCCTGTAACTCCACCTCCACTATCAGAAGGAAGAGATACATGTTCACACGACAGAACTTTTTAACCTTGTAGAAAAGGTAAGAAGGATCATTTCTGAAACTAAGCAAAAGCAGTGTCTGCATAATTTAAAGTGAATGTAAAGCTTGACATTTTTTTAAAAACAAAAAACATGTCATACTTACCTGCTCTGTGCAATGGTTTTACATAGGTCCCCGCCAGTGAAGCTGTTCACCCGCTGAGTGCCCCCATAGGAAGTTTCTTCCAATTTTTGCTTCTATTTAGACACACAGCCCGGCTCGGAACCACCCCCCAACTGACAGGTTTTGACTGACAGCAGCAGGAGCCAGAGTCAGGAGAGGGGAGAAGAGCTGCTGCAGACGTGTACAGCGCTGGACCAAGATCGGTTATTTAGGGGGGCTGGTGGAAGCCACTATTAAAAGTTTTTTTTTTACCCTAATGCAGAGAATACAAAAAGCATTTTACCTTTAGAACCACTTTAATCACACAATGCATCATTTTTATGTGCTTGTAACATTTCTCTAAATGAACCCAAGCAAGCAGTAAGGGTTAGTATTATCAGCTTTTGGTTGATGTAACTTCTAGATGGTTGGCAATAGAAACAGAACATGTTATAGTCACAGACCTGAGCACAGCAGCAGCGCAAGATAAGTAGTCATTGTCTTCCATGGCTGCCTCCAGCCGACAAGCATGTTAATATCTGACAGGCCTCTATGTCTTGTTTACGGCTGATTGCAGAGTAGTTCTGTTAATGAAAATTGAGGCCATCCTTTCGAACAAAGAGGCAGCCACATGGAATGGTTTAATCAGACGTCGCTCACACACTGCAAAAGCATTTTGTGAAAATTATAAGAGAAGCAAAAAAGAAGAGCCCATTGTCATGTTATTTCTTTTTGTTATACTAACAGTGTTAGGCAATATGAGCAATTATCCTACTGATAAAATTAGAAGACACATGCGGAATGTTCTCATTTGGTACTGTTGCTGTGGATATTAAGCAGCATGCTCAGTGAATAATATAAGAGAGATCCTTTATATAAAAAAAAAGTACAGTAAAATAGAGTTGTTGCTCCCAACAACCCATTGTACTCATCTGCCATCCTTTTAAACCAGAAAAAGCAAAGTCCTGGTTGTTTTGAACTGCATTGCAACTGCAGGTGGCATGTACATACATTGAGGTTGATTTACTAAAAGAGTTAGGAACCACAAATAAATTGTAGCTGTATTCACTTTGAATCATGTGCAGGTGAAACATAAGAATAAGAATTAGATTTTTCATGATTGGCTAATTAAAGTGAATCTCTTTTATTAAATCAGCTTCATTTGAGTGAAGGGATAGTTGGTGGGAGGGAGGAGATGAGAGGGGGAGGGGGGAGGGAAAGGGGAAGGGTGAAAGGAACGGAGGAGGGTAAAGGGAAAAAGGGAGAAGGAATTCCCTTTTTTTTCCAATAGGGGTTGGTAAAGTTAACTATTCTGCACTAAATATAGAGCACTTGAGTGTATTTTTTCATTTACATTGTAAATGTTTTTGAAGGTTTAGATTATGTTTGATACAAATGGATTATTGTGAATTTTCATGGTTTTTTTTGCACATATAGAAAAAAATGAGGCATTTATAAACATCAAAATTTGTATGATGTAGATGTAAAAATGTGAATGTACATTGAGATATGTTAATGTTCTCCCAATTAGAGATGTTTATTGTGGTACTTTGATTCAATAAAGATATTTAAAAAAAAAATCAGCTTTATTCGATAAACTGATAATGGTATCCAGGACCAAGAAGCAGTTACAATTGTATTTATTTGTACTGTGCCTAAATAAGTAATAAAGCTATGATGATCTACTGCCATAAAAGAGTATTAATCAACTTTTTACCCAGTAATATAAACCACCTTTCCTTAACATGATCAAGAAATAACCTAACCTAATTGTAGCCACCCTCAGATATGATAACATATTCAGACTTTTAAGTGTCACCAAACCTTACATACAAAAATAACTCTACACATTCCTCACTATGGGGTTGATTTACTAAAGGCAAATAGACTGCAAGTGCAGTTGCTCCAGAGCTTAGTAAATGAGGTAAAGCTTCATTTGGCAAAGAATATCCAGTCAAGTGCAAGGAAAAAAAACAGCACTTTTGATTGCCTGTGATTGGGTGACTAAAGTCAGCAGAGCTCTGGAGCAACTGGTCTTGCAGTGTGTAACTGCACTTTGCAAACTGCACAGTCTATTTGTCTTTAGAATCTGCAGACAAAGTTTAAATACCGCTTTTTTTTTTTTCAAAGTGTAGTTATATCTGTATGCTGCAGGTGGAGGCTTTTTTTTTCTTTCAATTCCTGTCCCTGGTTTCCAGCAGAGCGTGCACTGCTCCTAAAATCTACAAATCCCATGAACCAATCAGGGCCGTCTTTAAGGCAGGGCAAAAGGGGCAGCTGCCCTGGGCCCTGTCATTGTTGTGGGGCCCAAAGCAGCTGCCTCATACTTACCAACTATCCCAATTTAAATTCCCTTGTCCCTTGAAATTTAAGTCCTGTGCTGTGCCCCATATCTCAGTATGAAGTGCTACTACTAATGCTGTCCAGTTCTGCCCTATTGTTGTGTACAGATGACTCACCTGCGGACCCTTACATGTAAATAACCGTCATTCATTTGTAAATAACGGCAGCATTCATATGTAAATAGCTGAGGCTGGCGGCATTGATATGTAAATAAAGGCAGCATTCATATGTATATCATGCCCCCTGCAGTGAGGAGGATGTGCTGTAACCTATAGCAACCAATCAGTGAGCAGTGTTACTATACAGTAATCTCTAGCAACCAATCTCTAGCAACTAATCAGTGAGTCATAATGTGTGCTGTAACCTCTAGCAACTAGTAAGTAAGCGGTAATTATATGCTGTAACCTCTGGCAACCAATCTTCATTGCTGCCTGATCTGATACAGTAAACTGATTTTAAGTCTAGTTGCTATTTATTTTATGTCTCAGAGCAGGTGGAGAGCGAAATTGCATGGGGGGGGGGGGCAAGAAAATTTTTGCCCAGGGTCCAATCAATATTAAAGACGGCCCTGGAACCAATGCTCCTGTACTGCATATGTCTCCATTTTATGACTTGAATTTTATGAAGAGGAGGTCTGATGTGCTTTTATACACTGTTGCTGGCTGTGCCAGCATGTAATACTGTAGTTCATTTCATAAGTGAGCTACATTCCCACCTACAGTATTCCAAATGTAGTCACCCACATAATGGAATTTGAGGCACAGTGGATTTTAAATCCAGATTTTGTGTTGACAGATGATACTGTTAGAATGTACAAGTGACAATAGATTAGGTAACTCATTTAATTTTTTTTGTTTACAGGGTTTATGAGACCCTCAAATTGGGGCATATGGATTGATTGATTAAAGGCAAATAGGCTGTTCATTCTGCAAGAGAAGTTGCACTTTGCAAGGGGGTTTCCTCAGAGCTTAGTGAATGTGATAAAGTTTCACTTTGCAGAGAATACCCAAATCAAGTGCAAGGAAAATAAAAAAAAACAGCATATTTGCTTGCACATGATTGGCTGATGGACATCAGCAGATCTTCATCTCATTCACTAAGCTCTTGGGAAAATTCCCTTGCAAAGCTCAACTTTCCTTGCAAAGGGAACAGTCTATTTGCCTTTAGTAATTCAACTGCACAAACACCAAATAAAGCCATTTTTGGTAGAGTGTGGGGAAAGGAGGGGGGGGGGGGGTAGAAACTTTGTCAGACTCTGTACCCCATTAAGGAGATTTCTCAGTGGTCTTTGAGACAGGAAGTGAGGGGAAGTCAGAGCAAGTTTGTCCTCCTTATAGTATCCAATGTATTTTTCTAAGGTATATTTGAACTCAAGCCACTGATATTCCAATACAAGTGACAATACACGAACATTACATAGTTCACAGCATCTAATGGCAGATTCAATTATAGGTAAGGATCAGAAATTACACGTAATTTCCAATAATGTAAACTAGAATAATCACCAACCTTTTTCAACAAAAAATTTTACATTACGCTGTTTTTTTCCATTTTCTTGTATGAAAAAATGGCTTATAGACAAAATAACAATTGGCTGAATAAAAAAAGCAAATGGTAAAATGAATATGTACTAGAAAAAGATGGGTGAGCGTGGTCATCTTTAAGCTATCACTATTTAAGTTCTTCCTGTCCATTTCACAGTAATTTAATTATCTTATAAATTGGTCCTTGGCACTTATCAGTAATTCCTTGCATGTACATGTCTGCCCTGGAGCATGCTCTCATTTGTGCTGCTGCACATACATCTGAAGTATGGAGTATTAACAATAATAGGCTATCAAATGACTACACAATCCATATTATTGCGATTGCTTTTAATAGATGTGCATGCAGTAAAAAAAGTATACATCAACTGCTATTGATAATCTCTCCTTTAGAATGTGCTAGTTGCATTCATGTGTGTTGCAATGTGCTGCCAGAAATGCTACATGCACCTTTTTTTATGTGTTTTGGTGCATAACGCAGCCCCTTTCAAATATATGGGCTGCCTTAATGCAATGCACATTACAACAAGGTATAAGACAATTTTTACGTGTATGCGCTGAAGCAACAGCATAGTGTGAATATGTCCTTAACACTTATAGAAGATATTCAGTCTAAACAATCTGGAGATCTTAAGTCTTTGTAGTGTTTACTTTGATTTAGATTGTGAAACTGATGGGTTTGTTAATATGCAATGTTGCTAAGCAAATTAGCTTAGATCCATAACAGTCAACAGAAAAAGCAAGTCATTGCAAATCAATAGAAGCTGTAGTGCACCTGTATACTCCTTCCCTAATCAATAGGGGTGACTAGGTGATGTAGAAGACTGAGCGTACTGGTTTTTTTTGTTAATTCTTCTATGTTGGTATAGCCAAGACATGCAGATTTCATAAACAGAGGATGTGTTTCATTAAAAGAGAAGTGGTTTTGTGACTGGTACTGATACAAGTTGTGCCCAGCAGTGTTCTTTAAAACATTTTCTTTTTAAATCTTACCAGTCAGATGGGGTGGCATTAATAATACATCATTTAAAACAATTGAGAATTTTGCTCAATATGTGCCTGAGAATTTACTTCTAGTACACAGGATTTAAAAGATTTAATTAAAAAGTGTATTGATAACTGTGCAAAAAAAGATTCATTTAAATATAGTCCTCAACAGCCTCATGGGATATACAGTATGTCTATTTTGGAGTGCAGTACATGCTTTTCAAAGCCAGATATTAACTTAAAATATTAGTGATAACATAATTTTTGTGCTGTACATAGCCTGTGCAGAGAACACAGTAGATCCTCCTATTACAGGCTATCTGCAGAAATCTAGAGGGGTAGGCAAAAGACCAGCGACCCTTCGCAAGCAATGAGTGTGGCAGTGAATGGTCTTTATTACATGAAGCTTCTGCACAGAAGAAAGCATTGGAGTTATTTCAAGGTGCATTACTGCACAGATCTAAAAGAAAAACAATAATGAAACCAAGATTCAACAAAGAATATGCATGTCCCTTGCATTTAGACAATATTTATTTATCCCAGATTTCAGCTTCTAAGCAAAAACCAAGATCTTAAAGAAATATTGAATTATAGGCCCCCTCCATACCCAAAGGTTGTACAATTTTTCATTAAAAAGTAGTGCCATTCAAGTAACTGTGCCTAGATTTAAGAATTATGTTAGCTGACTTTTTTCTGGCAGATGGAAACATTTCTTCATTTGTTGTGATATACACATAATTGAGGAGTAATATAAAATGTTCATATACCAACATCAGGTAATTCAGGTTAAGGTTAAGCAATCCAAACACAGAGCAATGATGGCAGGCATAAGCATGTATTCAGATAGTCAGATCTTAGCTTTCTGTCTTATGCTTTCATCATTCAACCACACATGGACAAAATGAGACTATCTATCTAACATCACTCTTTTATACTTTCCTCAGATGTTCTGAAAATATAGCAGTCCAAATTAATTTTGAAGTCTGAACAACTGTAATCTATCTTTTTAATTGTTAAACAGCAAGTTCCATTGCCATTGCCACACTCATATGACAACTCAAGAACCAGCTGGTCTTGAAGTTGCAAATAGTAGTTGTAATTAACAAATGGTTTGTAAATAATCATATTCTGTTAAGAGGTGTTTTTTTTAATCCAAACAAACCCAGGTTTACAAAATATGATATATACCATGAGCAACACATCTTATAGCCATACCAAAATACAGCACATAAAGAAAAAACAGGCACTTGAAAGGCTCAACCCTCAACATTATGAGGTATCATTATACATCCCACAGATCATCAGATCTCTGGGCGGCCAGCCCAGAGAAGGAAGGGCTGAGCCCAGCCCTGACAGTATCCCCTCCTCAATGACCCTTCCCCCTCAGAGGACCACCAGGCTTGAGGGGAAAACGTCTATGGAAATCATGGAGGTGGACAGGGGCATGTACGTCTAAGGACCCAAGAGCGTTCCTCTGGACCGTACCCCTTCCAATGCACCAGGTACTGTTTGCGCCCATGGAACCTACGGGAGTCAACAATGGATTGTACTTCATACTCCTCATGGTTCTCAACCTGTATAGGGTGAGGACGTGGCACAGAGGTGGTAAAGCAATTGCAGACCAAAGGTTCCAATAAGGAGACATGAAACACATTTGAGATGCGCATACTAGGAGGAAGGTCCAAGGCGTAAGTCACTGGGTTTATCCTGCGAAGGATATGGAAAGACCCAATAAACCGAGATGTAAGCTTCATAGAAGGAACACGAAGTCAGAGGTTGCGAGACGACAGCCAGACTCTGTCCCCAACCTGGTAGGAAGGCGCAGGCAGGCATCTGCGGTCAGCATGGAGTCTGTACCTATTGTTAGCATATTGCAAAGCCTCCTGAACTTGTGCCCAAGTGGAATAAAGACCACAGAGATGCTCCTCCAATGCAGGAATACTCTTCAGAACAAACAAGTCAGGCAACATGGAAGGTTGGAAACCATAATTCGCCATAAACGGGGATAATCGGGAAGCAGAATTCAAGGCACTGTGTGAGCAAACTCTGCCCATGGTAATAGGTCTGACCAGTTGTTATGATGGTCAGAAATATAGCAAAGTAAGAATTGCTCCAAGGACTGATTGGCTCATTCTGCGGCCCCATTAGACTGCGGGTGATACGCAGAGGAGAAAGCAAGCTGAATTTCCATCTGTGCACAAAAGGCTCGTCAGAACCTAGAGACAAACTGACTACCCCTGTCCGAGACAATCACCTTGTGTAGCCCATGTAAGCAAAAGATCTCCCGAGCAAAAATGGAAGCCAGTTCCTTAGAAGTGGGCAACATCTTAAGTGGAATACAATATACAAGAACAATACAATGACACATCTTTGAGAACCGGTCAACCACCATAAGGATAACAGAGTTGCCTTGGGAGTTGGGTAACTCCACAATGAAATCCATAGACAGGTGGGTTCAGGACCTCTCTCCATTGGGTATGGGTTGTAGGAGGCCCACTGGAAGATGTCGTGGAGTCTTACTCTGAGCACACACGGAACAGGCAGCTACGAAGGCAGTTACATCAGCCCGTAGACTAGGCCACAGAATTGTTGGGAAATGGCCCAAAGAGTTGATTCTTCCCAGGGTGGCCAGCTGCCTTGGGAGAATGATAAGTCTGGAGCATGGCAGTACGGAGACTCTCTGGGACAAAGCAGTGGTCACAAGGTTTCTCAGGAGGAGCATGGACCTGAGCAGCAAGAATTTTGTCACCCAAAGGAGAAGTAAGACTAGTGCAAACCGTAGCCAGAATGCGATCAGGAGGAATCACAGGAACCGGAACCGACTCAAACTTGGAAGTGGAGGAAAATTGTCGTGACAAGGCGTCAGCCCTTACATTTTTAGTACTGGGTAAGAATAAGACAATGTAATTAAAACTCGACAAGAAAAGAGCCCATCGCGCCCTTCTGGGAGAGAGGCGCTTAGCCTCAGACAAGAATATGAGATTCTTATGGTCAGTAAGAATGAGAACCAGCACAGTGGTACCTTCAAGTAGATGTCTCCATTCTTTCAGGGCCAAAATGATCGCCAACAGCTCTCTGTCACCAATCTCGTAATTGCACTCTGCAGGTGACAATTTCTTGGAAAAGTAGCCACATGGATGCATAGCGCTCTCAGAGTTAGGACGTTGAGACAGAAGGGCGCCAACTCCAGTCTCAGAAGCATCAACTTTTAGGATAAAAGGCAACACAGGATCAGGATGTGCCAACACAGGAGCAGAAACAAAGGCAGCCTTGAGACTCTCAAAGGCCTTAATGGACTCCAGAGACTAACTCTGTGGGTTACCGTCCTTTCTAGTCATATCAGTCAGGGGCTTGACCAGAGACGAGAAGTTATGAATAAACTTCCGATAATAGTTGGCAAAGCCCAGGAAATGCTGCAGAGGATGTAAACCCACAGGTCGGGGCCACTGTAGGACTGCCAAAAGTTTCTCTGGGTCCATCGAAAAACCAGCAGTGGAAATGACATGGCCCAGGAATTTAACCTGTTTACGATGGAACTCGCACTTCTCCAGTTTACAATAGAGATTGTTTTCTCTTAGTTTGTGAGGCACACGACAGACACCGGTGACTTGTAAAATATGAGTATATCATTGAGATAAACCACCACACATAACTACAACAAATCTCGGAGGACATTGTTAACAAATTCCTGGAAAACTGCCAGGGCGTTACAAAGGCTAAAAGGCATTACGAGGTACTCATAATGGCCTGTTCTGGTATTATATGCAGTTTTCCACTCTTCGCCCTCCTTAATTCGCACGAGATTGTATGCCCCTTCAAAATCAACCTTCGTGAAAACCGTTGCTCCCTTGAGGCGGTCAAATAACTCAGTAATCAACAGAATCGGGTAGGCATTTTTAATCGTGAGACCCCTATAATCAATACAAGGTCTCAGTTCACTGCTCTTCTTCTTCACAAAGAAGAAACCAGCACCAGCAGGAGATGAGGATTTTCGGATGATACCTTGAGAAAGTGCATCTGCAACATACTTCTCCATGGCCTCATCCTCCAACACCGACAAAAGGTAAACCCGGCCACGAGGGTGTATAGCACCAGGTTGAAGGTCAATTGCGCAATCATATGACCAGTGTGGAGGCAAACTACTGGCTTTACCTTTGTCAAAGACATTGCTAAAATTGCGGTACTCATCCAGCAGGGAGGAGAGTGAAGAGGTGCACAGGACCTTGGCTACCTTCTGGAAGCATATCTCACTGCATTGTGGTGACCAGGAGAGAACCTCAGCACGAAGCCAATCAAAAGAGGGGTTGTGCATCTGTAACCAAGGATAACCAATAACCAGCTGAAACCTAGGTGAGGAAATAACTTGGAATTGGATTATCTCATGGTGAAGAGCCCCTACGGCCATGGACAACAGAACAGTCTCATGAGCCACATGGGCAGGCTGTAGAGGTCTCCCATCAAGAGCCTCAATGGCAAGTGGAGTGTCACACAACTGCAGCGGAATCGAGTGCTGTGATACAAAGACAGCATCAATGAACAGGCCTGCAGCCCCAGAATCGATTAGAGCCTGTATCTCGATGGATGAGCCCAAGAAACGGTGACAGAAACCAGGGGCTTATCCTTCTGGATAACTGGGGATGAAACAACACCACCTAAGGTCTGTCCATGACAGGACCTCAAGGTTCGGGCATTCCCTGAGCGGGTAGGACAAGACTTCAAAAGTGACTTGCCTGGCCACAATAAAGGCACAATCTCTCCCTCCTCCTAAAGGCTCTCTCATCCACAGAGAGACACATGAAGCCCAAGTGCATGGGTTCTTCTTCACTGACCGACTCGGGAACCAGGAGGCATGGGAAGTGAGGGAGGCAAGGGTTAGACTGCAAAGCTCAGAGGTAAACGTACAGGGGGCTTCCGCAAGCGCTCCTTAAAAGTTCTCATACTCTGTTTGATGGACATGAGGCACTTGGCAGCAGAAGCGGAGCATGCGGGAACGTCAAATATCCTTTTAAAGGAGGTCACAAAGTCAGGGTAACTCAAGACAACAAGTTTTTGCATCTCCCATAGAGGGTTTGCCCAGGCCAAGACTCTCTCAGAAAGCAAAGATATCACAAAACCTACATCTGTCCATGGGAAACGCCTGGAGCAGCATCTCAAAGTAAATCTCAACCAGGTTGAGAAACCCTCTGCATTGAACTGGAACACCCCCAAATCACTGGGGAAGCAGAGTGGAACCAGACATATATCTTATAGAGGTAATACTCGAGGCGGGTGCCTGCACAGAGACTGGTGCAGCAGCAGGGAGGGCCTGAAACTGACGAGCAGAATCAACAACAGCTGGGTAACTGTGGAGAGAGATGGGAGCTGGCAATTAGCCGACAGCTGAGCGGCTGCTCAGAGAAGGAAGGGCTGAGCCCAGCCCTGACAGTTCTGAGCAATTTAAGACGTTTGTGGAATGTCACAGGAAGTGAATTGTGAGGGTATCTGGAAAGGAAGGTATAATTTTGTGTAATCTGTAAGGTCAACTGTACCATCTAGTTAAGAACATAAAAGCTCCTTTCCTGTGCTGAAGAAGCCACTATAAAAGTTTGTGCAGGAGGGTGAAGGATTTGAGAAGATCAGGGTCATAGAAGGTACAATAAAGCTCTCATTCCCATTGGACTGCATAGTGAAGTGTTGTGGGAAAGGTTTCCAACAGTAATAAACTGTAAAGTAATGAAATAACATCATCTGTTGGTCTATCAGATAATGGCAAATTTGTTCATAAGGGGTCAAGGAGAAGATGCCATCTAATGTAACAAAGGACAGAATTCATTAAATTGGAACTACTGCAGCCAGTGACATATATGGTATTTTATAGACTATGGATAGACCAAACTGTTGTAAAGATTTAAGCTGCTTAGTCTAGTTTAGATAATTCTAATACTAGAATCCCATTTGTACCAAACACATGCAACATCTCCGTCCATATGAAATGATACTAGGAAAATATGTAGTCTGCATTCTTTGACTACAAGCCTCAGTTAGAGATTATTCAGATTTTCTGTCATATCCTCAGTTGCACTATGGGAAGCAGTCCTGTAGTGTTATAGAAGCATTACAAAAGCTATGCTAAGTGAAAATGCAGCTGTATTGTGAGCCCAGTTTTTAAAATTTAGTTCCATAGCTACACTGGCCTGGCCTGCAGCAAAATGGTGTCCTTTGACTAAAGGAAATCCTGATAGTCTTCAGTTACAAATGTGGTATTATTATCTTTATTGATTTGCGGTAAAGCTATCATTCTATCAACATTTTCCCCCACTTGTAGACATATTATCAATCGTTAATGACATAAATGGTACATTTTTGTCGATCAATCACACGATATACAGAAATTATGTAAAGATTTTTTGATTTTTGTGTACCCTTCCACTCCCTAACTGTATTTATTTTATGAGCTAACAAAGAACAAATGAGATACATCACTCCCGTACATGACACATCTGCTGTTTGAGCCGTTTTTCATTGGCACATTCTTGTGTTCCAGCTATGGTTGCTCAAAGGAAGAGGAAGGTAGCAATTGCAATGCTGGCAATAATGGCACTGGATAAGGAGGAACAGAAAAAGAAGAAAAGAAAAGCGACAAAGAGTTTGGAGCAAGGACTGGCTTCTGAGGGGAGAAGAATTGTCCCATATGCCTTTGCTAACCCCAAGTTGAGGGAAAGTTATCCTGAAGACTTCCAGAATTTTCTCAATATGTCCCAAGAAGTGTTTGACATTTCACTTCAACTGGTTGGCCGTCACATAGAGAACAAATTAATTAATGAGGAAAGCTATCAGCCTAGAGTAAAGACTTGTCACAACATTGCATTTTTTAACAACAGGAAAAAGAAGATCTGAAATTTACAACAGGGATATCAGCATTTTCAAGGGGCAGGATTATTCTTGAATAGTGCAAGGCTATCATCAATGTCTTAAAGAATGAGTATTTGAAGGTAGATCATTTTTTTATAAACAATTTTATGTTTTGTTTGTAAACTTTAACAGCACATAAATCAGAAAATAAACTGTAACAAAAAATATGTGTTTATTGAACAAACAAACTACCAAAGACCTATAGATTTGTCTAATTTTTATCTGTCTAGGCACTCTTACTGCTTTTGGCTTTACATATTTTGCTGCCATGTGTTTTCAGTCTGTGAGTGGCATGTTGATATTGCGTTGCCATGTGGGTTCTGTTTGTGATTGAGAGGGCATACTCATATCTTTTATATAAAGAAAGCAATGCCACCTTTCACAAGCCCATACAATATGTAGACCTGTGGATGCTCCTGCAAAGCTATTTTCCTCAGCTGGGGAGAGAGGGCCAGAGAAATAAAAAACAACTATCGACTTAAGGTTGGGCACTTAAAATGACAAAAAGCTTGCTTTGGTGAGCAAGAGATAAGCCTATTTAATCTAAGAGCATTTTGACATTGCTGTAACCAATTAATAAATGTCTTTTAGAGTAAGTAATGCAAATCTTGGTCATTTAGGCAAAGTAATGTATAATAAAACCTTTGTTCCAATATACAAAAATGGTGAAAAAGTGGCATTAGTAATTACAGTGTAAGGGCTTGAAATTTGCATTATTTCATCAGGTGTCTGGCCAGCCTGTTCTAGATTATGAACAGATGTGTCCAGGTTAGAACAGCATCATTTAGCAGAGTGATTCATTTTGTTATAACACCTGCAATGTTTCCCTTCTACCAGGCAAAGTTTTTTGCATCCTTAAAGGTATGATGGACTTTTAAATGTTTTTGTTGTATTAATTATAAATTAGTGTAGTTATATTCCATGTGCTTTTTGTTTGCCTTACCTTGTAATGAAGGGCTCACGTGTTTTAACTGCAGTTTGTGGTGTCATGGCTGATCATGACTGATTGATTCCCCAATGCCCATGTATTACTTCAGCTAGCTTATCCCTATGTGCCAAAGGTACAAGACAACTTCCTGTTTCTGTTACGCATTGTCCAATGCAGTACAAAGCAGCTTGGTGTGCTGTAAATGAAAGGCTGTTCCATGGGTGAAGGAGAAAAGATGGACACTCCACAAAATAAGTAAGACTTGATTCAAAGAATCATTCATACTGTGTGCATTTAGCAATTTACAAATTAAAGGTCAGGGTCCTGGACACAAGGGAACATTTTTAAGCACAACTTAAAAGTATATGCAGGCTGGTTTTAGTAATCTGTTCTCAGATAGTTCTCAGATAGTTATGAAAAATGTAAGTCTTTCCTGGTAACAAGTTCACTTTAAAAATACTTAAAGAGTTATGCAAATAGTGCTCAGTAATTTTTTTTTAGCACTGTATCATTTGGATGGTGCAGCGTTAGCATGTTCCATAATTAAACTTACATGGCCAAGTTCAGTGTTGCAGTATTCTAAGATAGATTAGTTTGATTAACAGCGCTGTATACAAGCCAGAGGAGAAATATAAATGGAAAAGATACCCTTTATAAGAGCCTTCATTTTCATATCTTAATTTTCCTCTAAATGGCAGTGACATATAAATTGAGAAAGAAAAGATCTCCTTTGGGTAAAACATATCTATCTAATGATGTTTTGTAGGTCAGACTCAGTGCCAGAGGCTGTCTTCCCTTTGGAATCATGTCCAGTGTATGGATTTACCACCAGTAAATTTTGTGCCTTAGTCTCCTGACTTGTCACAAGGTATCATTGCATGATTTCTTACAATTCAATGCTTTCTAGTGAAGAGCACATTGACGTTTGGACTCTTTTATTAATGGGTAACTGTTTTCCTATAAAGAAAATAAATTGAAGGTTTTTGGGAAAGCTTTTACCTTTGTCCAATGTGTTTTATTTCAGTGCCTTTTTAAAGGGTTTAGTGCCGGAAAAAACTGTCAGTAGATTACTGTGGCATAAAACTCCAGGCAAGCCTGTCTGAAGTTTCATACAGAAATCATTACAGTTCCCTGTATTTGTCTCAAGACTAGGCTTCTATTAGAGCAACGTTCAAAGTAAATTTGAGAATACATGGGCCAAAAGCAAACACAAAACATCATGGCAAGCTCTGGTGTGGTGCAGAATTTTGTCAAGGATGGGTAGACCCCTCATCAACTATATCTCCCTATGTTGTGGAAGCAACCTATTCAGCATTTAAATTAACAGGATTCAGAACACAAACAGGTGGATGGAGGGTCTCAGACAGCTAGTTAAAGAGATTCTGAAATACTTAAAACTACTGATAGAAGTGTCTGCACAAAGCCGCAGCAGCTTTCAGCAACAACTTCTTCATTCAAATGATGGGCCATTCTGATCATGCAAAGATCTGAAACTTCCACATAGTGCTGAAACTAGTTGCAAAGCCCCGTATTTGCGCATTATTTTTGGCCCTTCACTTTGAAGACTCACTGGCTTTTAGGAATGTGTGGAGAATGGTAGATTGGAGACAAACATAACCACTAAGGCTGGGTTCACACCTATGTGAAATGGATGCTGGTTTCCCCACATCCAATTCGCATAGCAGGACAATGTGACCGGCTCTCTATGGAGCCGGTTCACATACCTCCGGGGCGGCTGTGGAGCACATTGCACAGAAACGCTGTGCGTCTTTGGCTCTGTTTCAGGGCCGAATTCAGGCAAAGGTTTGGCCCTGATTTGTCTCTGAAATGGAGAACAGGGACGCCCAGCATTCCTGTGCGATCTGCGGCCGGTTTAGGTGTGAACTGAGCCTAAGAAGTGATGAAGCTTTGTCCAATCAGAACAGCCTGGCATTTGGGTGAAGCAGAGGATACTGTAGCTTCTTCAGATATGTGCAGACTCCACTGGGGGGCAGTACTTCATCCCCTATTGTTAGTATTATTACAGAGAAACATCACTTACTAAAGGAAGTTCTACTTCTTCTCCTTCTCCACATCCCCACTACTGTTGGAGTTTTTTTTCTTTAAGGAGTGGGAACCTAATTTTGACAAGTACCCAATCCAAGTGGATGTTGGCACCTGCAACCCCCCCAACTAAATGTCAGAGGTCCCAGAAGGGAGTGTAGAGTGGCTCACGCATGTGCAGTGGTGAGTCGGCTGTGAAGGGAAGCAGGGATTCACAACTGGCTTCCCACAGTCAACATGGTGGCGCTGAGGACCCAAAGACCAACAAAGAACCAGTCCTGGTGAAGACAGCGCAGGATCCTTGGGCTGGTCAGTGTCTTTTTATTAAAAGTCAGCTGCTGAAATTAATTTGTTTTAACTCTAGTTCCTCTTTAAAGTGGCATATTCTTTAAAAAAGAAACAGCTGTGAACTGGAAGTAAGCATTTGATGTATAAATTGAGATTTTGTGGAAAAAAAGTGCTTTCAAAGTTCACAACAGAGGCACTAAAATCTTAGTTGTTGTTTTTTTCTTGCAACAGAAATTTGTTAACTTGCCAGCCTTATAATGTAAAACAAACAAGCATTTAGAGAGGTCAGGAATGACTTGTTTCAAAACTCTTTTACTGCTTGTTAAGAATATGTAACGCCCATAGTCTAGGCACAGGTTCACTTTAAAGTGCACCTTTCACTGCAGTGGCAAGGTCGGCTTATTCAAAGTACCCTCTTTTCTTCCCTAAAACACTGCAAAAAGTACCCTGGGGGGGGTATTAGTTAGATCAACCTTTTTCAACCAGGGTGCCCAGGTTTCTTCAAGGGTGCCTTGGCAAAATGCTTAAAAATTGCCCAAAAATTTTGAACAAGCCAGTGGGTAGAGGAACTGGCTTTCTAGTTCCCCAAAGCCACAAGTTTTTATTTTGCACCATTACAACCTTCCAGCCACTGACGTCTTAAAGACCAATTATGTCAGCGCTTGATATAGGGGATGTTGGGTGCCTACACTGCATCCTTGTTTGCACTTCTCATCTCACTAACTTGAGTCCAGCGCTGATGGAGGAGCAGAGAAACTCTGGAATGCTAGTCTGTACCATTGTGCAAAGGTGTATTTGCTTTGGAAGAGTAAATCATCTCTAACATTGGATGCCCTATGCGTGTGGATGTTGCTGTGTTATATAAACCTATTCATTTTTTATATTTTAGAATGGGGTGCCTCAAGAGTGTGCATAATTTTAAATGGTGCCTTGACTGAAAAAAGTTTGAGAAACACTGAGTTAGATAATATCTCCTCTCCCATGACCTTCATGCAATAGCACAAAAGTACAGACAACTCTGAGATCTGGCCAGAAGCAGCATGATATCACCCTTTGTCTCGGTGCTAAAGGAGGAAGTTGTGGTAAGGTAAGTCTGTTACATATCTATTTTTCCCCCAGAAGGCACTTTTATCCAGCATTTTAGGGAGGGGAAAGGTGCAACTTGAATAAGGAGACTGCCACTGATGAGGAACAACCACTTTAAAGACACCAGTGAAATATCTATTCGTTTACAAATATGCAGGTGGTAAACACCTGACTGATATCGAAAGCTAAGATATCAAGTTTAATGGCTTATTATCCAGTTTTTCATAGTTTGGCATATTAGTTATTCAGCTACTATTACAATTATATATCAAATATAACACAACATCTAAAATATAAGACAATCTCAGTAGTTGCAATAGAAGGCTCACAATGCTGTTAAGGGTAAGATATTTTTTGTCAGGCAGAAAAATAGTAAAGAATATATAAACAATCATAGGTCCTTGTTAAGGTTACTAGAAAATCATATACAATATTTTTTTGCTGTCCACAAACGACTGTAATTTATTCTTTTAATATACACAGCAGAAAGGTTATGTATGGTAGTTTTTGAAAACTCTATTTAATTTATTGGCACAGTACTGACTTCATTTCATTTTCTCTAGAAAGAGAAGAAGGATATTTGTGAAGAGACAGAAGCTCATTCATAATCAAGATTAATCCAGAGAGCAAACAACCTAACCTCTCATATACCCAGAAATCAATATGTGTGGTCATTATCACGCACGGCATAGAAACACAAGCAAATGCAGACGTTTTGCTGCATGTAACCAGTTTATTCCCAACTTCAGCACCATGGACAGATAATAATGCATCAGAGTTTGATTGGAGGTTAGGCTGGCTTTTATCAGGTCATTTACACGTCACTAAAAAGCAGAAGATGCATTAAACCTTGGCAACAGTGCCAGAAAATGTTACTGCAATTTGTCAAAAGCAATTTGCTAATGGTGATCTTGTCATATTTTAAACACAATTATGGGTTGTTATTTATCAACGTTTGACAACTTCAAAAATGTGACAGTGTGGGAACAAAACAAGCAGGCAGTTTATCAAATAAAAAAAAAAAAAAATAATATGCACAGTATTTTCTACTTTTTTCCTGTATAGTACAAACTACTTTAATGTTCACTTTGTAATGTAAAGAATAACAATAATATTAATAGCATGGCACAGGCCATACAAGGCTCACAATGTGCTTTTATGACAGGTGTAGAAGAGTTGGTGCAACTGTACTGTCTAGAATCAGCTCTAGGATTAAAGGAGTAAGGTCTAAGGTCAGTCTTAGAATACAATTTCAATTTGTGTTGTCCTAGGTTAAAAGGGATGGTGTAAGATCAAATGACATGCAAACAAGCTGTATAGGTAGAAGGGTCCGCGCTTAGGACAGTGTGAGAGCTGCTGCCTATTCCTGATTGGTACCCCAAAAGGTCCAATGATATAATAAAGTGATAAGGGAATAAAGACGGCGCTGCCCTCAATATGATTGGGTGCTAAAGCTGATGTGGTAAGTGAACCCAAACTAAGTGTTCATAATGCAATCTCACAGAATTTGTAGAAGTAACCAAAACCGTAAGATCCAAAAGATCCAAAAACAAAAACAAATGCCGTAACCTCAGTACATACGACACTACTGCATAAAAAGTCAAATAAAATACCATAAAATCCCCCCAGTAATTAAATATATCAAAATAGAGTGATGAGGTGAAAGTGAACTGTGATTAAATAGAAAATATTATATTTTCTCAAAACTCAAAAGTTTTGGGACAAAATGGCGCCAAGGGTGATGTGAGTAATGTGAAGAAAAATAATTACTTGGATGTGTATATAGTGTTACTGTGGTCTCCGTGTACCATTACCATGTGTATATCAGACAATGCTACAATTTCCAAAAGTATTGGGACACCATGGCGTTTATGAACCAAAAAACTAATTGTGAACCATGAAAAAAACGTAATTGTGACACCCTATTAATACACTCCCTATGAGTTAAATGCAATTTATATAAAAAACATACAGCAGCCATAAATCCAGTTTTTAAATGTGCATATTCAGCAATCATTAGCTCCTAAAAGGTCCATGCAAGGGGCCATGCATTAATGACCAGGTGGAGAAGACAAAGTTCAGCAATATAACTGCTGTTAATGTTATCCTTGGGGACACACTGAAGTGACTTCCGTGCCTTTCAAACAAGACGGTGACTTTCAGGTGCTCACCCCCCAGTGATACCCCACTCACCAGAGATGATCACCCCTGCAGGGGTACCGAGCGACAGAGTGGGTGTCCCAGGGCAGATGATATTCACTCCTAGTGTGCTTCCCTTCCTCTACAGCGTTCGGTCCTCACCGCTACTCCAAGGAACAGTTATGTTCTAATGTGATCAGGATATTCCAACGATTTGCCACCTTCAACTCTCCAGTATACCGGAGAAAAAAAGAAACACAAGGGGGCCTCCTTGGTGAAGTATGTTGTATAAAATTTATTGCACATAAGCGTTACAAAAGAGTCCCATTGCAAATGTCCACAGGTTACAAGCCAAAAAACGAAATAGAAAGTTAAAACCAGCACCGCTGTGTGCAGGGTAGGAACCGGCAGCGAACTGCGGGCGTGCGTTCCACCGTGCATTCCAGCCGGCACTTCCGGGTATGACGTGTGAGCGTGACTCCGCCTTACGCGTTTCGTCATAGGACCGTCTTTGAAAACGTCCTATGACGAAACGCGTAAGGCGGAGTCACGCTCACACGTCATACCCGGAAGTGCCGGCTGGAACGCACGGTGGAACGCACGCCCGCAGTTCGCTGCCGGTTCCTACCCTGCACACAGCGGTGCTGGTTTTAACTTTCTATTTCGTTTTTTGGCTTGTAACCTGTGGACATTTGCAATGGGACTCTTTTGTAACGCTTATGTGCAATAAATTTTATACAACGTACTTCACCAAGGAGGCCCCCTTGTGTTTCTTTTTTTCTCCGGTATACTGGAGAGTTGAAGGTGGCAAATCGTTGGAATATCCTGATCACATTAGAACATAACTGTTCCTTGGAGTAGCGGTGAGGACCGAACGCTGTAGAGGAAGGGAAGCACACTAGGAGTGAATATCATCTGCCCTGGGACACCCACTCTGTCGCTCGGTACCCCTGCAGGGGTGATCATCTCTGGTGAGTGGGGTATCACTGAGGGGTTGAGCACCTGAAAGTCACCGTCTTGATTGAAAGGCACGGAAGTCACTGCAGTGTGTCCCCAAGGATAACATTAACAGCAGTTATATTGCTGAACTTTGTCTTCTCCACCTGGTCATTAATGCATGGCCCCTTGCATGGACCTTTTAGGAGCTAATGATTGCTGAATATGCACTTTTAAAAACTGGATTTATGGCTGCTGTATGTTTTTTATATAAATCGCATTTAACTCATAGGGAGTGTGTTAATAGGGTGTCACAATTAAGTTTTTTTCATGGTTCACAATTAGTTTTTTGGTTCATAAACGCCATGGTGTCCCAATACTTTTGGAAATTGTAGCATTGTCTGATATACACATGGTAATGGTACACGGAGACCACAGTAACACTATATACACATCCAAGTAATTATTTTTCTTCACATTACTCACATCACCCTTGGCGCCATTTTGTCCCAAAACTTTTGAGTTTTGAGGAAATATAATATTTTCTATTTAATCACAGTTCACTTTCACCTCATCACTCTATTTTGATATATTTAATTACTGGGGGGATTTTATGGTATTTTATTTTACTTTTTATGCAGTAGTGTCGTATGTACTGAGGTTACGGCATTTGTTTTTGTTTTTGGATCTTTTGGATCTTACGGTTTTGGTTACTTCTACAAATTCTGTGAGATTGCATTATGAACACTTAGTTTGGGTTCACTTACCACATCAGCTTTAGCACCCAATCATATTGAGGGCAGCGCCGTCTTTATTCCCTTATCACTTTATCAAACAAGCTGTATGTTGGACTTCTAGTTTATAAAGATATTACCTTCTGTTAAGACTTAAATGATCAGTTAAATTATGTTTTTTTTAACATATCACATACTTTTATGTATGTATTAGTTTAGATTGAGGCTGGAAATGATCCAGATGTTCAAGACTCCCCCTCCAACACACACTCCAAATCCAGAGAGATCAGAAGGGGAAAAGGACCCCACCTCACCAATCATCATAACCAATGGGGATGGCCTGTCTACTCCTCCACCCAAGAATTATCAATACACTACCATATCTTCTATCTATTCTTTAGACCTATCAAGAGACACCCACATATACCGAGTCTGAAACCCAAGAAAATCACACAGTTCTTCACACGTCTAAGATCCAAATGCCAACATACAGACATCATAGAAGGGGATGAAGAGGAGGAATCAGAAAACAAAACAAAAACAGGAACCTGGAAAGAAATTCAAGAAACAGGAAAAATCATCAAGCTATCCATGTACAAACTAACTTCGGTTAACAAGTCACGTTTAAAAAAACTCTATTTTCTAGGGCCTCTGCTTTAAAAAAATATATAATGTTTGGGGGTTTTAACTAATTGTGTAGCAAAAAATACTGATTGTTACATGGGAACAAAAAGTGCCAGGAAAGGCTTGGACTGGAAGTGGTTAATGCATGAACTGAAGAGGTCAGAAGTATGTAATACGCAGTGGTCAGGGGTATATAACACACAGAGTTCAGAAGTCAGTATTTTGTAACACAAAGTGCAGGGTACAGGGATCATGATTGTGCGTAATGCTCAGAGTGCAGAGGTCAACTCAGAGTACAGGTGTCTGGGGTGTGTAACACATTAAGCAGAAATGAAAATGACACCCCCAGAACCCCCCACCAGCACAAATATTCTCTTCAGGAATTAATCCTTCCCAAATACAAATCTTCCCTTCTTAAACCAAAATCCACCTCCAAGAACAAATCTGCCCTAAATCAAAATAACCCGCAGCACAGTTTATCACTGCCACCTTGATTTACCAGACTTCCCATCCTTCCAGGATTCCCTCACCAGTGTCCCAAGGAAGACTAGATGGACCTCAGTCAAGGTTTATTTGGCTTTGTAACATGCCACTGAGTCTGAGGTCTGACAGGTTCGGTGTGAGACAGGTTCGGCAAACATTACAAAAGTTTAGGTGTCAAATCGGAATCCAACTGAAGTCAATGGGAGATGAACTATAAAAAAATTTAATTACCACTTTCTAACTAATCGCAAGTGATTGTCAAACAAATGACATGGGGGTAGGGCACTGCCCTGGGGGAATATACTGTATACCAAAGCAAACCAAAAAAATTCAATTTGGCTTGGAACAGCAATTTTAGTAATGTTTAAGGTGAAACATTAAAAGTGGAAAATAAGTTTATATATGCCTGTGGGATGCTCTGACCCTGCCTGTTAAGTGGCACATCTGTGTGATGTAAGCAAAAACTGACATTTACAAGGAAAGAAGCATGTTTAAAACCACTTCAGGTTTGGAAGATTTACCCCACTAAATGACCAGGCCATTTTTTGCAATACCGCACAGCTGATAATGCACGGTGTACCCAAATAAAATGTATGTCCTTTTTTTCCCCACAAATAGAGGTTTCTTTTAGTAGTATTTGATCACCTCTGTCGTTTTAATTTTTTTGTATTTTTTATAATTAAAAACAACGACCAACAAATTTGGAAAAAAAAACTATATTTTTTACTTTCTGCTATCCAATAAAAAAATGTAAAAAAATCAAATTTCTTCATCAATTTAGGCCAATATGTATTCTGCTACATATTTTTGGTAGAAAAAAATTCTCAATCAGCATATATTAATTGGTTTGCACAAAAGTTTTAGCATCTACAAACTATGGGATATATTTTTGAAATTTTTATTTATTTTTTTATTAGTAATGGCGGCAATCAGAAACTTATAGCGGGATTGCGATATTACAGTGGACAGATCAGACACCTAACTAACACTTTTAACACTTTTTCGGGAACCAGTGTCACTAATACAGTGGTCAGTGCTAAAAATATGCACTGTCACTGTACTAATGACACAGGCTGAGAAGGGGTAACATCAGGGGCGATCAAAGGATTAACTGTGTGCCTAGCTGGTGTTTCAGTGTAGTCGGGGGCTTCTTGTACTAGTGGAAGGCATGGATCTGTGTTTCTGCTTTAAAGGAACACAGGATCAATGCCTTCTGTACTCACAGAATGACAGTCTGCCTTGTTTACAAAGGGCACCCGCTGATCAGCTTCCAATGAGTAGATTCACAGCAGGAGCGAGCCGCCGGTGGCGTGCACTCACACCGGATACCTGACAGCTTCGCAGTGGCTTTGTTCTATTGGTAAACAAACTGGCCAGGGATTGCATGCAGTCATCTATACCAGACCCTTATCTTAGATAAGGGCCTCATATTGATATTAATGGGGGACCCCACAAAAAAAATGGCATGGTGTTTCCATCCTAATTTTTTACCAGGCGCATCAGGTATGTTACAAATTTTAAGGGGGACTCAAACACAGTGTGAAGTCCTTTCCAAATTATATACCAGACCCTTCAGATCTGGTATGGATTTTAAGAAGGCACATCATGCAAAAAGAAATACAACCGCTTCCTCCTGAACCATGCAAGGCCACTTGCCCTCAACTTGGGGGGGGGGGCAGTTCTTTTCAGGGAAACCTCCCTTCACTTTAAGTCAAGCAAAACATGGCTCTGACAGACAGCAGTAAACATGAGCAAAGTGGGGAGGAGATCACCTTTTTTTTGTAGAACTTCATACAAAATGAAATGGCTTATACCAAATAAAATTACTGTTTGGTGGGGCTCTAATATAGTTTTTTATACACTAAGACCTCTTGCAGATGAAAGTCTAATAAAACAAGTTTTTAGGCATCCAGGCATTTTTTTTGTTTTATTGATCTAAATGCAGTGCATTGCTTTTATTGGGCCTGTACACTCAGGAGCATAAACATGTATAGATCAGTAGAAAAAAAATATAAAAATCTACATTACTGGTCAGTATTTTTACACATGTGTACACGTACATGAAAATATGTGCAAGTATGTGCATGTGCTATACAGACCATTTTTTTTTGCCCGGAAAATCTGATGTTCATACATCATCATCGGTACCTTGCAAAAGTACCCTAATGAAAAAAACTAAGTGCGCTTACAGTCAAGTGATCAAAAATATGAGTAGAATAAATTAACTGTATAAATTGATATAATCAATAAATAAAATAAAATACATTAGCTGTAAATAATTGAACAATAAATACCAAGTTCAAAAAGTGCTTGTGAATAGATTGTGAATTCCAATACTGAATTAAATATACATTAGGTGACCTAACATGAAAATAAATATAAAATAATCAAATTTATAAAAAGCAGAGTGATCAAAGTTCATAAATTGCTAGTGCATTGGAAGATAAAAATACAAATAATAATAGTAAAGATACTGTAAGTCCAGTCCATTCATAGAAAGCTCAATGAAGGCGCACCAATCACATGAAGGAGAGCCACATATCCACAGTTCATTGAACACAGCCCGTGTGAGCGGAAAAGGAGGAAGGGAATGTGAAGGGATATCCAAGCAACCGTTGAATCCAGGAGACAATAAAGATGGACCCTTACCAGAAGCGGTGGACCTCCTTAATGGCAAGGTCTTATGTGCGTGCAGATACAGCCCTCTGCAGGGACAGATGGATGGCAGCGTCCGGATCCACAGCTGTGTGCCCTGTTCCCACGGAAGGCAATTCCATCACGTCAGCCTAGAAGGAAGCACTCAATGTTCCATAATGCAGAATCAGTGGGAGCCCTGAGCGTGTCACTTGCCATGTCACCAGCTACCATATGCCATCAGGTGTCCCCAGCGGAATCCGTCCTTATATCAGGTGCCCCCAGTGGTGCCCCCAGGTTCTGCTGGAACTCTGTCCAAGTGGTCTAAGTGGCTGCATGTAAGGAGGGACTTCACTGGGGGCACCTGATATAAGGACTGTAAGCGCACTTAGTTTTTTTCATTTTAGTTTATTACACTGGTGTTTTTTTCTTTTTCTTTATACTTAAAAACTACCCTAATGCTGTTGTTGTTGCTATTGCTGCTGTTACTGTTGTGAGCCTAATCTGTTTTGAACTGAATGTGTTTTGTGGCCAAGAGGCTAATCAGATTACTTTCATGGTTTTTGGAAGAGGTTAATTAGAATTACTTTAGAAGGAGGAGTTGTACAATATACCAGTCAATTAAATAGTTATACCAAGTGTGCATGTTAAATTAATTGTAAGGTAACAACCTCATTTTCTTCAATAAATAAAAGAAAAATTTGCTTAAATAACTACACATTTTCCCTTTAGAAATTGCACAGTTTTTCATTTCTTATATTAATCCCATTTGCTGTTTAATGTCCTCAAGGCATTTTCTACTTTATAGAAATATTGATGTCAAACTTTTTTAGTGTTATTAAATATGGATAGCATTCTGAACTCTTCAGATATACCAAATACATTAAAACTGAATTCAAATTAGTATCTCATTTCAGACTTTCTGCGGCACTTAACCTGAGGATAAATGTACCAATAAGACCCCATCGTACTGCATATATCATACAAATTATAAATAAATAAGCACTGCTGCTATCTGATAACAGTTTAAAAAATTCATGAATATATATGTAAATGTTCCAATACTCTGACAGGCCTTATGTCAGATGAAATTACCCATATCCCAAACCAATGTCTCTCCAAGCCATTGTCAGTAATCAGCACAATAATATCAAGTTCACTGCATGGGGTATAGACAAGGTGATTTGTCACTGCAACCTTACTGGACTGATGCCATGGCACATGAAAAACCCAAAATGAAATTATGAAATATAATATTTAGTACTCCATATCCTCTGAACATTATTACTTTGCAACAGAGTTATTTGTTAAATATTTTCTGCCTGCATGCAGCATTTCTTAGATTTGATTCCACTAAAGCTTATATCTAAAAGCTGAAAGAAAGGACTTTCTCTTATTTGTAACCAACCAGATTTCAGGTTGTGTTTGTGTATTGCAGATTAGACTCCAAACCACTCACATCCAAATTGTACTCATACTACCGTAACAAGTGTGGCTTGCAGTGACCTGCAAATATGCTGAAGAAATAACCTGAAAAGTTCTCTCTTTAACAAACTTATAGATTTAAAATAATTTTTTGAATAAATGGCATCTTTGATCCCAGCCAAGAACTGAAGATTTCCACTCACTTCCGGTTCCAGAGACAACTGTGAAATTTGCATTTCCCAGGTGTACTTTATGTGCTGGTAACAATGATCACCAGGACAAATAAAAAGGATAAGTATCGCCAATAACAACACAGACAGCAATAAAAGCCCTTCTCCATTTTATCAAAAACTAAGAAAGAAATATTTTAAAAACAAGACATATGCTTTTCAATAATTAAAAGTGTGTTCAATTGATTACACGTGAGTTTTATCAAAGGAGTTTTTTAAAGTTCTAATTTTTCTCCTGTTGTTTAACAGTACATTTCCTAAAGTATTGTTCAATATTTTTCATTGTAAGAATGTTTTAGGAACATTTGGTAATCTTTCTAATCATTAGTGGGGTCAAAACAACATTTTTTGTTGACCGCAGTGATGAGAAAATTCAAAGATGCAGGCTAGAAACTTTTTCTTGAATGTATGAATTACTTGTATGTGGTTTTCATTTGTCTAGTCCATTCATTCCAAAATCGAATGTTAAAAGCAAATGAAATATTGAACTATTTTGAAATTACATTTGAATGTACTGAGAATTTTTGTATAAATTTTCCTAAGAATTTTCATACAAATTTCCATTCCAAATTCTACAAGTGTATACCCAGCTTATGTTTGGTAGAAGTATGCAAGAAACCTTAGGCATAAAATGTTTTGAACATTTCCAAATCAGAGCACTAGAAGGCACTTGAAGGAAAGCCATTTACATTTAGATATTATGCAATATTTGCAGTTTTTGAAACAACGGTGTTATATTTACTATAATGGTTGATGACTAGCAGCAGGGTTAGGGAGCAAGCTTCAAAATGTACAAACTGTGCAACTACAAGCTTCAAAATGTATAAACTGAACAACTGACCCTGGATGTGTTAAGAACCAAATGTTGTTCTACTCCTAACAGACTGTAAGAGAAACACAGCCCAGGTAAAAGGCATTGTTAACTTTTTCAATATTGGGCACTTCCACCCCCTTCCTTTCCAGGCCAATTTTCAGCTTTCAGCGCTGTCCCACTTTGATTGACAATTGTGTGGTCATGCAACGCTGTACCCAAATTACATTTTTATCATTTTTTGCATGGACAACCAGGGCACTGATGATCTGTGCAGTTCTTCCCTGGGAAGAAATGCCGCTGATCGGCTCTCCTCTCCTCACATGTTGTCAGTGCAAGGAGAGGAAAGCTGATAATCGGCATTTCCTTTTTACATGTAATCAGCTGTTATTGGACACAGCTGATCACACGGATAAAGGGCCTCGTCATCGGCTCTTTACCGGGATCAAGTGTGTAATCGCGGTGAGAGTAGGACAATGTCATGTGAAGTTGTCCCAAAATGGGAGAGCCACCCCGCCACCGCCATTTGTCTATACGGTGGGTGGGAGGTGGTTAAGCTTGGTCAGAGAAACTGAAATACTCTTGTCTTTAAAACCTGGAAAGGAAAAGCCAAGCCACCAAGCCATGCAGCATGTCCTTGGGAAAATAGATCTGGCCAACCTGACAGAGGCCACAGCATGTCACCTAAAGACAAACAAGGCTAGCATTCCACTCCCCATTCTCTACACACTGACCACATGGGGTCGCTCACTTGGCATAACTGTCATTTACAAAACACCTTGAATTTTAAAAAATGAAATCAAGGAGTTCTCTGATTAGACAAAGTGGAGATCTTGATATCACTGCCCCACCTCTCTACCCTGACCAAGCAAAAACACCTTGTATTCATTAAAAAAATACAAGGCACTCTGTGAATGGCAGGAGTGTCTTGCGAGCAACCCCTTGTGGTTACTATGTAGAAGACCAGCAGTTACTATGTAGAAGATAGTAGCAAGCACTGTGGGGATTACTACAGTGATTATCACCTTTAACTGAGTTTTCTTAGGTATAAGAGATCAAGCTGGACCACTGTAACTACTGTATGCAAAAATGTTTTTACCTAGACCTCAGCTTTAAAGGAAACCTGCACTGAGAGAAACACAGGGGTTGCTATGTTGTCTTCTGTTAGCTAGAGTTAGCCAGATAACTAGCATTTTCAATTACATCTTCCTCTTTCTCATTGCAGGTTTCCTTTAATTGAAAAAGAAACACTGTCTACACGGTGAGGGTAACATTATTTGACAGAAACACTATAAAGAGCTACTGAAAATATAAGTACATTATTTGTTAGCATGACTGATGGCTTAATATTAAAAATTAATCTGACCTTTTCTGCTACTGTCTAGTGAAATACATGATTAAAATGGCAAAATCCAATGTCACAGCTCTCCGAAAAGTACAGTACAAAATATGCTATAAATACACATTACCCGGTGTGGAAGGACGGCTGGTTTAAAGGATTAACAGGCATACAATGAAAACCTAAATAAAGTACATTCTATAGCTTTCCCTGCAGTTCACATTTCAGATCAGAATGTGAGCACTATTAATTAAGGCAACACGCACCTGCAGCTGTAATAGCATGCCACATTCACAGCAATAGAAAAGAGATTTGCACACACTCTGGGAGGGAAAAAATTGACTAAATAAGTTAAGTGAATGTAATTGTTCACAAATCATAAACCTCTTTCCTAACTTCATAAAGACCTGAAAAGGCACAAAGTGGATTGAATTCTTCTTCCTTTCTTTTTAGGAAGGAGCTGGATTTTTGCATGACTGTATACTCAAGCATGAATAGTTTTAAGAGGGAAAATAAAGACACAATGAGGTTCGTTTATGAAATAAATGAAATCTCAGAGGGAATTTTAAGTGCTGTCTATGTCAGCCAATCTGATTCCAGCTGTCATGTCTCTATTGCAGGAGAAGAAATATAGCATTTGGCCATTAGCAATTGACAAAAAGAGACTATTTTTTATAATAAAGCCCGTGTCCACTATTAAGAAAAAGATCTGCCCTTGCATGTCTGAGGGTAGAGTAACAGGTATTGTTACCTAGTCTATAACCTCCACTGTGGTAGGGATTCCAGGGATCTCCTCTTCCCCCTGAAAATGTGGGAAGTCCTTCTGAATCATCTTGTACAATGCAGGGCTATCAACCATGTACTGTAAGTTGAGAAGGCAGGAATGAAACTGCAGCCGTGAGCAGCTTATAGAAGAGGGACTGGTTACATCACTGGATGGAACCTGCTGGAGTGAGAAATAGGACAAGCATCTTTTCTCAATCGGGCACCCCCTAGATATAATAAGCATTTAACCCTGTTTTCTAATTTCTGGAGGTGGGCTTTTAAAAACAAGGTATGTAAAAATATATTTAACGTAACTACATTCTTTTCAGCTTAGTGATTACTATAGTGTCAAGGACTGGTGTGGTATCTTCCCAGCTCATTCCTCCCAAATAAAATATCAGTCAGTCAGTTAGCACTTACAGGCATGCTCATAACAATGCCTATTTCTGATCATATCTGAAGTATAGGCAACAAAGAATACTTCAGAGAGTTCTGCAGCATGCACCTGTAATGAAAATGTAAGCGTAGGTTAGTTTTGCCTTAACAAGATGTGATGTGATCTGTAGAAGTAGTGTAATTGTAGATGTAGTTTAATTCTAGGTTATTAAAAATATCGTATTCAATATCAGTCATGCACATATGTTCTTTCATTAGCATTTGAAAAGGACAGAGCCAGTTTCTAGGATCTAGGCCTCAAAGAAAACTGCTAGTCATCTTGGCTACACAGATCTGCAGGGGCCATTCGCAAGGCCCCAGCTGGTTTGCAAACTTTGATTAATATTAACAAATCTAAGGAACCTATTTTATCTCTCATAAAAGCTAAAATATTAGCGGCAGAGAGATAAAAATAATTCCTTTTGATTGTACACGTGATGGGTTACGTGTACATGTAGCTATGTATTTTTAGCATGTGCGGAATCCTAGAGAACCACACAAAATAGTTATATGGCGACTGATTGCGTCAGGCAGACAGTGATTGGTACTTTGGCGATCGGACTGATGCGCTGGTATCGGAAATCCTATCTGTGACCCAGCAATTAGTGCCATTCTGGGCCATTCCACTCTGGTCATTTCAGAACACAAAACATCCTGTGGGCTGAGACAGGAACACCCCCCAGGGTTGATTGGCCAAGGGCTAAAGTCCAGCCCACATCCATATTTCAATAAATTGGGTAGCCTGAGATATGGACATCATTCTTCCGGGAAGCTAGTTCAAAACTGGGGAGTTCCCACATGTCCCAGTATGCTTCTACTAACGGATAGACTTCAGTAAAGTTTATTTCTGTTTTTATCCCCTTTCATTTTCATAGAAAATTGCCAATTTGTGTGTCTTTCTGTATTTTTTGTATCTTTTTTGGTAAATCCTTTTTCTTTGTATATCTTATATGCACTGCCCACTTTCAGGATATTAAATGATAAAATTAATAAGTGACTTCTGTGTACTAAGCTGGGACTCATATCTCTGGAGAGGTTGTTGTATTTTAGTGCCTAAGTACTCGGTCTATGTTACGTGCCAATCGGTATGCAATTGCTCTGTGTGTTGGCAGATTGCATGCAGATTGTATGCTAACAGATCTGCCGGAGATCTGTGTGTGTGGTGGCTTAGCAGACCAGTCTGCAGACAAACTGTTGGGTGGTGGCAGGCTATCGTTTTTTGTGTGTCTGGTGTGGGGACAGTGGGAAGAGTGATTAACACTGGGGTTCAAGCTTGCAGGATAGCTGGAGGAACCCTAGAAGCGTTTGCCAAATGCCAGACTGCTCCCCAACCCTTATGCAGCGTACACACGCGCAGACTTTTTGACCGGACTGGTCCGAAGGACCGAGTCCGGCGGACAATCCGATCGTGTGTGGGCTTCATCGAACCTTCAGCGGACTTTTTCAGTTAAAAATCTGACGGACTTTAGATTTGAAACATGCTTCAAATCTTTCCGACGGACTCGAGTCCGTTAGAAAAATCCACTTGTCTGTATGCTAGTCCGATAGACGAAAACCCACGCTAGGGCAGCTATTGGCTACTGGCTAGCAACTTCCTTATCTTAGTCCGGTCGTACATCATCATGTACAAATCTGTCAGACTTTGGTGTGATCATGTGTAGGCAAGTCCATTCATTCAAAAGTCCGTCGGAAGTCTGTCAAAAGTCTGACGAAAGTCCGCCGGAATGGCCATCAGACTTTTGTTGCTGAAAAGTCCGCTCATGTGTACGTGGCCTTAGAGTACACCAAATTGTATGTAGGATTCGTATCCGCCTGTGTGTGGTCAGCTAGCTGGATTGGAGTGGAGTCTCCCTCTAGTGGTGGCCAAAGGTAGTGCCGGCTGTGAAAGTACCACAGCCAGTCTTACATGCTCAGTATAAGTTCCCCCTTATTCCTTTAGTTCCTCATATAGCCCAGTTACGGAACGCACATCGCAGTTAGCTAGTCGCTGTGGGCGTGCGTAATCGTGACAGCACCTGTCCCTTGAGCTACTGCTAATGACCTTTCTTGGCTTTCCTTGGCTTAGCCTCACCCCCTCCTATTTCCTAAGCATTAGTATTGGCCCGCCGTGATGGGCTATTCCACTGACTGATAGTGAAGCTTAGTTGGCACAAGGCACAGGACTGGGCTCTTGACTAGAAAATCTGGCTTTTATTTGAATGCCAACTTGGGTTCTGAACAAAGAACTGACCTGAATTGTAGGCACTTTGAGGTGTCTGTTACATTGGGCTAGAAGAAGCTTAGGTATGACTTCTCTAACCACTTGCTTACTGGACACTTACACCCCCTTCCTGCCCAGGTCAATTTTCAGATTTCAGCGCTGTCACACTTTGAATGACAATTGCGCGGTCATGCAACACTTTACCCATATGACATTTTTTATCATTTTTTTCACACAAATAGAGTTTTCTTTTGATACTATTTATTCACCAAACTAAACAAAAAAAAGGCTGAAAAATTTAAAACAACAAAAACAAAATATTTTTCAAAATTTTGCAAACAGGTCATTTTTTCCCTTCACTGATGGACACTGATGGGGTGGCACTGCTGGGCACTGATAGACTGCACTGATGGGCACTGATGAGGTGAAACTGATGGGCACTGATGAGGTGACACTGATGGGCACTGATGAGGCAGCACTGGTGGGCACTGATCAGGAGTCACTGATTAGGTTGCACTGATAGGGGTACTGATGGGCACTGATAGGTGACATTGATGGACATGGATAGGCATCACTGATGGGCACTGGTAAGCAGTACTGATAGGCAGCACTGATAAGTGTCATTAATGATTAGGCAGTGATGGGAACTGATAAGGGGCAATGGTGGGCACTGATCAGCAGTACTTATGGGCACTGATAGATGGCACCAGTGGGCACTGATTAGCAGCACCGAAGGGCACTGAGATAGCAGCATTGGTGGGCACTAAGGGGACCGATGTCCCTCTAACAGAAGCCGGTTAACGGCTTTCTTCTTATCTATCTATCTATCTATCTATCTATCTATCTATCTATCTATCTATCTATCTATCTATCTATCTATCTATCTATCTATCTATCTATCTATCTATCCAGCATATATAAAGCTAAAACAAGCACCTGGTTTTCCAGCAAATCAAATTTTCAATATGCTAGTATTTAAAGTGGAACTTTACCCATAAAAACTTGATAAAAAAGAATGTTCTTTAGCAAGGAACATGCATTCCATAATAATAATTATGCTACTGAAATAAGTGTGTGTTATAAATTGCAACCAACATTGCTCCTGTTTCTTCTTGTTGGAGGCTGCCATTTTGCTTAAGCCCAGAGCCCCTGAACAGCAATATATCATAAAGCATAACTAAACCCATCTTCAATTAACAGTTACATTCTTGGAATGCAGGGATTGCTAACTGTCACATTTGCTTGTGTCAAACCATCAAATGGCTGGTGTCATAACTAATCACATGTGCAACACATGGCAAACGCAGATCAAACAGAGGCTAAGATAGCAGCTTCCTTGGCTGTAAAGGATAGAAGAGTTTAGTTCAGCTTTAAGGCTGTCAGCAGATCCGCCTCTACAAGCTTGGCAGTGCCTAAAAATAGAGAGCAACTGAGCATATGTAGAGAAGGGTGAGAGTGTATAAACTTGCAGTGTGCAAGCCAGGCCTTGAAAGATCCATAACAGGAAATTTGCAAAAGCAGCATAAATATCATGTTTCTGCATTCTGGCCCAGTTGTGCTGTGGACAGCCAGACAGCTACAGTAGTGGCAGATGTCTTGGATAATTATCAAATCAACAAATGTCCTTACTTCAACAAATCATTTGAGTATGATTAGGTAAACATCTGTGGAATAGCCTCACTTTTACTAGTCCTGTAACATTTATTAAATAAAAGGAATTGGCCAACAACAATAAACATACATTAAAGAGCTTCTGCATAAGGTAATGATGAATTAAGTTGTTTTTTTAGAAATTACTATAAGAATTTTTTATTAATTTTTTGTCATTTGAGAACTTGACTTTTGATTAATACTTACATTGTTTTCGTGTTTGTAGTATTAATAGCTTTTTATAACTTAACCATGTGTTTAAAAATCATGACTTATTTAGCCGAACGTTTAGCAATGGCAAAAATGTGTTCGCAAACAAACAAATTGCTTGTTTTATGATATTTGTGCATTACTGAACTACAATACTCATAACACTACCAGAAGGAGGCATTTTAAAATAAAAGATCATACTGAGTGTAGTATAAGTTAGAATTCTTATATTATACTTTACTATACTCAGTGACATTCATCACCCCTCAGGTTTGCTACAATTAAGTTTGTACACATTTAAATCTATTTGCATGTATCTGAATGCACATTGTTCAGTCAGCTAAGTTCAACCTTCCAAAACCAACACTAAATGGACTGCAAACACAATTCATTCTTGATTGGGGAATCAGAGCTATATGTTTCTAATGTAAATGGTTCGTATCATGCGGTAGACAAATATACATAGAAAACCATTGTTTACATTCAGATCCCTTCAACATTGTTTGGTTTATGGACCATGAACGTTCAATTTTTGATGCTAGTGTGAGACTTATTTTTTCTTAGTACATACAATGCAGAATGATCAGTCTTATAGGCTGACAATGGGACAATATAACAGAATGTAATCTTTGCATTACATATTATAAAACACTCATTAGAACAGAGGTTATTATTTAAAATAGGTCACTTAGTAATTCATATTTTTAGGCTGATATATATAGGAATTGAAAACCTTTACTTAGTAATTGTAGAGTTCACTTTACCATACAAATTTCAAGTACATGTAAAGCTAAAAAAATTAATTTTGCATAGAGTAGAGAAGTTTTACTATTCCGTCAGATTTTGTGCTGCTGTCTGTGATCCCACTAGAGAGATTCACCCTCTCTATTTCTCCTAGTGACTATAGTCACCAGAACAGAGAGTGATGGAAAATTCTAAATGTATAGCTGTCATCAGAACAGGAGGCAAGGAAGAAAATCTTCCAATTGGGACAATTGCTGCTGTAACAAATGTCTACGAGGAGATATCTCACTTTCAAGAGATTTCCTCCCTCTTCCTGCCGTGGCTCCAGAACAGGATGTGAACAGGAATCTCCCCAATAAGACACAGCAGAAAATTGACAGAGGTTTAAAACCTTCCCTACTATTCATCAGAAAAAAAAGTTTTGGTTTTGGATTTACTTTAAATATACTGTATGTGTATGTTTTTAATCTAGATAAACTAAATTACGTTAAAACAAGGGTGCAGCCACTTTTAACAAATTTCACTGTTTTCTAGATACCCTATGTTTTTATAAAGTTGGATTATAGACATAAATGTGGGATAGTTGAGGAAAGTGGAAAAGTTATCTCATTGGTATTGCTATCTCAAAAAAAAAAATTTAATGTAAATAATTTGGTTCCCGGGCAGGAGGTTTCTACACCCCTGAGAATCTCTACAGTTCTTTTGGTGTGTAGTGTAAAGTAACAAAAATGGAAATTAAAGCACCACACCATTTAGGTCTAGATACAACAAACCAACTGTTGACAAGGTCTGTGCTTGTAATCACACTGGAAGACATACTATAAAGTTTCTACTCACTTCTAGTCTGTTCAATCAAACCCGGATGAAAGGGTATATTTTCAACCCCTGAAATGTTTTAGGTGTACTTTGTGTAGTAATATGACCGAACAACAGTGACTCCATCTTGGCAACTATAAGTTTATATACCTTTAATTTAGGTCCAATACTTAGTTTTTAGCTTATTCTGTCATTTCAGCTTACTGTACATCTACATTTTGCAAGAGCACACAAGAGACTGGTTGCATAGGCATTTATAAGCATTTTATAATATATAAATAAAATGTGGTCTAGTCTGTCTTCCTGTTTAAGGGACATAAAAAAGGGACATGAAGGTGCCAGGAAGATGTCTCATTAGTTATCGCCAGATGGTATAATCACTCTGGTAACTTTATGTCAGCCATGTTTTTAGAGGTTATAGGCGTGTATAACCATATAATGATGAATTGTTTCATAATTAATGATATTCAATATATCCCTTTACTAATCACTCCCCCTACCCTATTGTGATTGGTTGTGATTGGTAAAGTTGAACCAAATATAAGCTGTATGCCTGCCCAATAAAATTCAGACACTTTTTTGAACTCACTCCTTGCATCTTCTGTTCATTGAAGTTGTCTCCCAGTACTGGGGGTCTCTCGGTGCAGTATTAACCCTTGGCTGGTCTGTCATGTACCTGGAGTACCTTTAAAACCCATTCATTTTGGACTTTCTCCCTGATTTTGTACTTGGAATAAAGTTGTATCTGGACTTCTTAGAGGTGGAGTGATGCTTCAATTTACATTTTGTTACATAAATAGGAGGTAGGGCCAGGGTTTCACATTCACAGTAAAGCATAATTTTTAAACGGATAACCAAAATGCATTGGTAACGTATAGCCTGCTCCATCAGGAGAGGGTCAGGGGGTCAAAGAAGGAAATATTTGTTTTTTCCCTACTGGGTGAATAAATGGCTTAAGTAGCAGACCATATTTATTCTCTGTGAGGTCCCTTAAGGTGACATTTAGCAAAGTCGCATTAGAAATCCTTGCTCCACAAGACCCATCAGGATCAACTACCATAAAGTTTAAATGCTTCTATGTATTAGAAATATTGAGAATTACACTGTGATATGTCCTAGATTAATAGTCAGGCAGTGGGAAAGTGAGATGTAGAGTTTGGCATAGGTTTTTGCTCTGTGTATTACCCAAACATGTTTGTTGATACATCAAATGTTATGAATATTACAAAACCAAATCATAGTGTAAATACTATTCAACACAAATATTATACAAGGTGCAAAGCAGATAATTGAGAACACCCAATCCTCAGTATATAGAAACAATGAAAGTGCAATCTACAGCAGCACCTTATATGTTTGTTATCAAAGTCATCAACAGTTTGAAAGATCTAGAACATGAAGGATCCTGATGGGTCCGAAACGATCATTTTGATGCGTTTGTAACTCTCCTAATAAACATACAAGGTTCTGCAGATCGGACTTTGAATATATATAAATGCTTACATGCTTACCACGTTCACAACCAAAAGCACCTACGATGGGCATTCTTTAATAGCACCCCATGAACTGAAGTTCCTACATATAAACATGGTACGTTCCAACATGTTTTGGTAGATTTTTAGACATTTATAAACGCGGTTTTACTATTAAAGGTCGCTTCGCAACAATTTGCACATGTACTTTTGTTTATAAATGTATCTAGTTTTTATTGTTACAATTTCATGTTTTCATGCATTTCCCCCCATATTATACATGGTGATGGTTTACTATGTCTTTATTATCATAATTGTACTTTTTTGAATATTTCGAGATATCCTTTTTTTCTTTTTTTGTTTATGTTAATCATCTCGTTTTGTGGTCTATTTCCATGTTTTCCATTTTTTACATGTTTTCTCAGGGGCCCCCGCATGTATGTATGTATGTATCTCCCCCCCTTTTTTTGGCCACATGTGTTTGCAATTTAAAATCATTGAATGCATCACGTGACATGTTTGAATCTGGTAAATATTTGTCAAACAATGTGTGGTCATTTAGCTATGACTAAGCAACAATGATGTTATGAAACGTGTCAGCTGTTTGTCCTGCTTCTGTTGTCACATGAACGTTGACTATTCATTACAATAAAGGCTTTTATCAGAGTGTGGCTGTCCAGAATCCATTTCTTCAATATTGCTCGTGCTGAGCCTGCACTTGGCTTCCACTTTGAGGAGGGTGTTTTCTTCAGTACGCCACCTGGAGTGGTTCACCCTTTTGTCACCTACAAATGGGCATTTGAGCATCAGACCTGGACAATGGAGCAATGGAAAATAGTGTATTTGAGGTTTTGACTTGGAATCCAAATTTCACAGATCTCAATCTAATTGGGCATCTGTGGGATATGCTGGAAAAACAATTCTGATCCATAAAGGTACAAGCTCCCCACTTACAGGATTTTAAGGATTTGCTACTGATGGTTTGGTACCAGATACCACAGTATACACTCAGAGGTCTAGTGGAGGTCATGCCTTGACTGGTAAGAGCTGTTTTGGCAACAAAACTAGAATCTACTCAATATTAGGTGGGTGGTCAGGTTATGGTGAGTAGTCATAATGTAATGACTGATACCATTAGCACATAGGTGTCACATAGAATAGGCTAGTGGGTATTTAAATTGAGAACTTTATTAGCATTGCAAGTAGAATTTACAGAATGCAAACTGAAGGTACAGCACTGCAGACTTTCTCAGCTTTAACTGGTTATAGGAGTCAATCAATCATCTCCATATATTATTCCATCACTCTAGCATGCAAAGCATCAATCAATACAAGCTGCACTTTTAAGGTGTTCACACTTCACCTTTAATGCATTTCATCTTTAGTTAGGATTTCATTTTTGGGATCACAGAATAGTCAATAAACTTAGTGGCTTCAAGTGGCAAGCTTAAAGTAGAACTCTAGTTTCTAACAAAACTTTTTTCCTGGTGCCCCCATGGCAGCATACCTGTGACAAGCTCTGTCTTGGCTCCTCCCTCAGGAACAGTGAATATTTTAAAAGAAAAGGATTAGTGCACTCCTAGCATTCTCCTTTTTTTCCTCATACCTCATGGTCAGTGAATGGTGGTTGAACGTCCCTTACCTCTTCAGTTGGCAGCTTCCAGCTGGGTTCAAGCCTCTCCCAGGTGCAGTCCCTATTCTTGGGCAGCTAAATCTTCTGATAAGATAGTGAGTCCCTTCTGTGGGTCTTTTGGGACAGCAGTTGCCTCTTAACTAAGAGCTCCTATCTGCATTTATATACTGGCATTTGCTCAAGCCTGCAGCAGAGAAAGCAGCTATATCTATTTTTCACTTAGCCTTAGCCTTCCATTTCTCCCTCCTGTCATCCATTCTCTCTCACTTTCCTTTCTTTGCATTTCTCTCTCTCTTTTTCACTTTCTTTCTCCCCCACCACTTTCCCCTCCTTTTGATATTGTACATTCCTGGTTACTATAGTGGTCGGCGTGCACCTTGCACTGGCTTTTCTGAGTCCCGCAGCATCTCCCTGCACATTCTGCACATGTCAGGAGCCGGCTTGGTGGGTCAGGCTGAGTCAAGCGGGCTGCATAGATCCTAGTGCCGCCAACCGCGCATGCACGGTCTGGCCTGAGGTTGTGGTGGCCATCTTGAATAGGGGCACATTTTACATTTTTTGCCCTTGTTTGTCAAAATCATTTTTAGAGGGTTGTATCTTGCACAGATGCCCCTCCCCTTTCCATTGTTTATTACTGGGGGCTTTCAGCATGGCAGCCTGTTGTCATCAGAGGAGGTTGCCTATATGGGGAGCTCCTGGAGGGGACCTTGTTTTTTGCCAACGGTAAATGTAAATTCTACATTTCCTTGCTCCAGCTGGAATACTAGTTACTAACTCCTTTATCTTTTTGTAGCTCCTTTTTCTGTCTGTTGACTAGGATTAGGATAAAGCAACTTAAAAAGGTACAGCTAGTGGCAATCTCTGCTGTGACAACAAGAGATGGGCCGAAGATCCTTTAATAATCTAATTCTTCAAGACAGTCAAGAAGATAAGCCCACCCATTAAAACAAATCTTTCCCACTTGGGATCTCTCTATCACTCTGAAGCCCTTATCCAAAAAGCCTTTTGCCCCATCTGATTCAGCATCCTTGTGGAATCTCACTAGGAAACAATTTTTCTTTGTGGTGATGGCATCAGGCTGAGGAGTATCAGAAATTCAGGTTCTGGGATCAGAAGACAATAATATTATTTTTTACACTCAGATAGAGTGGAACTTAGAACGGTACATGGATTCATCCCTAAGTTCTCTTCTTTCTCTACTATCTCCGAGCCTTGTGCCCTGTCAATCTTTTCAGATCCAATTTTGATCTTCTTCACAAAGACGATATTACTTTTGTACTAAGACACTATCTTCAAGCCACAACTCCCTTCAGACTTTCATCTAACCTATTTGTAATACTGAAAAAAAAAAAAAGACGGGGCAAAGAGAAGCATCATCTGGGGCCCTCCGGCCATTCCGGAACTGTGAATATCAGAGCTTTACAATACCTAGCCATAGTTTGCAGATCCCTCCTCTAGTATAATAGTTTCATGCATAATCAAGTTGGTTAAGAAGGTGTACAGGGATAGGGGACTGGACCCCCTCTTCAGTTGGGCTGTATGCCACCCTGTTGATTTTTGCTTCCTGGATGGCCAGAACAGACGTATCCATCAAAACGATCTAAAGGGTAGCATCATGGTCATCATGATCATCCCAACATGCATTTATGAGATGTTACAGAGTAGACCCGGCAGCTTTCTCATCTATAGAAACTGGCAGACAACCAATCAGGCCTGCATTTGGCAACCGGGGGCACTGGGAAAACAGAAAATTGTTTCATACTTACCGTACTTTTCTTTTCCTGGTGCCTATCCATGGCAGCATACAATCCCACCCTCAGTATGCTATGTTACGTAGAATGCTGGGAGTGCACTAATCCTTTTCTTTTATAATATTCACTGGTCTTGAGGGAGGAGCCAAGATGGAGCTTGTCACAGGTATGCTGCCACGGATAGGCACCATAGGGTTTTAACCTATGTTGGTTTTTTTTTTGCTAACTGTGCCCCATTGGGGAAATTTGCCTTTCCATCCTGTACCATAACCAAAACAGGAAATGAGAGGAAATCCCTGCAAATTAAGAGAATCCCTTGGGGACCCCCAGACCACCAGAATTAGTGTCCCTTCTGTAATATTTCCCCTTTATTACTTTTCTAGGGACAACCCAAAATTTGTCATTTTCTTTTACTTTCACTTTTTAATACTAATTGTAAACAGGAAAAATAGAGAGGGTGAATTTCCCCAATGGTGGCACTGACAGCAATAAATACTGAAAGGTGTTCTAATCCCTCTCCACTCTGTCCAAAACTAAAGAGAAAGTTTTGTCTTTACTTATACTTTTAGCATTCTTAACAGCAATGCATGCTTCCATCTAAATAGTAGCTGACAAAAATAATCTCAGGCTTTCAGACACTGCTTGTTGGCTCTATAATTAGGCCTTTGCTATCAATCCTATAGATACTGTGAATCACAAACTTACAATACCCATTAGACGCCTCCATCTTTTTGCAAATAATACAGAATTGGTATTCCCACTAAATGTACTAATACCATGTCCTCTGACCTCTGTAAGATCAGTTACCATTGAACTACACTCCCAAAGTTCTTGTTCCACCCTCCAGCATCTCTCTTAGCTAAGGATGCTGCTGTCAGAGCCACGTAGGCCCCATACTCTCTATGCAGACAGGAGAACAACACCTCAGGGCCCATACAAATCAAGACAGTAAACATATTTATTTCATTTTGTTTTTTTATGTTATAATCTGAAAGGATAAATTCACCTTTTATGAGGGCCGGTCCCCACTGGTGCGATGTCCGTCATCGGATGTGATTCATACCACACTGTAGTGTAAATCACAAGCGATCTCTGTGCAATACGATTTCAGCCATACATATAATATGGCTGAATTTGCATTGCATTCAGACCAAACTCGCTCAGGACCCTTTTATTGGTCCCCAGCAAAATCGGATCGCGTGGGTGTTCACACCTATGCGATCTGATTTTTGTCTAAATTTGCAGTTCGCACTGTGAAATGCAAACTGATTTGGGGGTATTATTAACTTTCAATTGACACTCCCAGGAGTTCGCACAGGGTAGTGTGAACTGCCGCCAGGAGACATGCGATGCGGGAATCCGCAGTGGATTTGCAGGGTTCCCGCTTCACTGCAGCGTGAACCGAGCCTAACATGTTACATGTTACACCCATATTCAAGTTATAACATGTAACATGCTACAAATCCACTGGCCCCCGCACCCCCCGGCTCCCCAATGTTACAGGTGGGGGATCTTTCCCCCCTCTCTGTCAAAATCTGCAGAGAATGCAACCGGACGGGCTCATTCACAGAGTTCTGTGAATTGAAAAATACAAGGTCCAGCAGCCGCTGCGGCTGTCGGCTTGTAGTTCTCATTGAACTACCATGGAGCTGTTGAGCGCTGTGGTAGTCCATTGGTGCTTCCTGTTGATGTATAACTGCTTTGCAGTACAATGTACAGCCAAACATCTTACATGCAGAGCCTGCAAGAGCCCTGCAAAGCATACACTATCTGCTGATTGTGGGTGCAATGCTTTCCAGGCTCCCAATTAAAAAAATACATGTAATTTTTTTTTTTTACCTGCAAAAAGATGTGCATTTATCCTTTTTTTCATAAGGTGAACTTATCCTTTAAGATGTCAGATATTTTGTGAGTTTTGTAACTTCTGGCATTTCATTACACGGATGTTACCCCCCCACTGCTTATACCTGCTGTGACAGAGCTTTCTTCCATGTAGTAGAGAAAGGCTCTAGAAGAACCATTTTTGCAGCTAACAAATGATCAGAATAATCAATTGTTTAGCACCCAATGTAATTTTGGTTTTCATAGACATAGAGTCATTGTTCCTGATACTTACAAATGCAAGTCTTGTATATACAGTATCTCACAAAAGTGAGTACACCCCTCACATTTTTGTAAATATTTAATTCTATCTTTTCATATGACAACACTGAAGAAATGACACTTTGCTACAATGTAAAGTAGTAAGTGTACAGCTTGCATAACAGTGTAAATTTTCTGTCCCCTCAAAATAAGTCAACACACAGCCATTAATGTCTCAACTGCTGGCAACAAAGGTAAGTACATCCCTAGTGAAAATGTCCAAATTGGGCCCAATTAGTCCTTTTCCCTCCCCAGTGTCATGTGACTCGTTAGTGTTACAAGGTCTCTGGTGTGAAAGGGGAGCAGGTGTGTTAAATGTGGTGTATTCGCTTTCACTCTCTCATACTGGTCACTGGAAGTTCAACATGGCATCTCATGGCAAAGAACTCTCTGAAAAACCCTCTAGATCTGAAAAAAAGGAAATTGCTGCTCTACATAAAGATTGCCAAGACCCTGAAACTGAGCTGCAACACAGTGGCCAAGACCATACAGGGGTTTAACAGGACAGGTTCCACTCAGAACAGTCCTCGCCATAGTTGACCAAAGAGGTTGAGTGCACATGCTCAGCATCATATCCAGCGGTTGTCTTTGGGAAATAGATGTACGAGTGCTGCTAGCATTGCTGCCGAGGTTGAAGGGGTGGGGGAGTCAGCCTGTCAGTGCTCAGACCATATGCCGCACACTGCATTTAACTAGTCTGCATGGCTGTCATCCCAGAAGGAAGCCTTTTCTAAATATGATGCACAAGAAAGCCCACAAAAAGTTTGCTGAAGACAAGCAGAAAAAGGAAATGGATTATTGGAGCCATGTCCTGAGGTCTGATGAGATCAAGATAAACTTATTTGGTTAAGATGGTGTCAAGCGTGTATAGCGGGAACCAGGTGAGGAGTACAAAGACAGGCGTGTCCTCCCTACAGTCAACCATGGTGATGGGAGTGTTATGGTCTGGGGCTGCATGAGTGCTGCCTGCACTGGAGGGGTACAGTTCATTGAGGGAACCATGAATACCAACATGTAATGTGACATCCTGAAGTGGAGCATGATCCCCTCCCTTCAGAGACTGAGCCGCAGGGCAATATTCCAACATGATCACGACCCCAAACGCACCTCCAAGATGACCACTTCCTTGCTAAAGAAGCTGAGGGTAAATGTGATGGACTGGCCAAGCATGTCTCCAGACCTACACCCTCCTCAAATGGAAGGTGGAGGAGCGCAAATTCTCTTACATCCACCAACTCCATGATGTCATCATGGAGGAGTGGAAGAGGACTCTAGTGGCAACCTATAAAGCTCTGGTGAACTCCATGTCCAAGAGGGTTAAGGCAGTGCTGGAAAATAATGGTGGCCACACAAAATATTGACACTTTGGGTTCAATTTGGACATTTGCACTTAGGGGTATACTCACTTTTGTTGCCAGTAGTTTAGACAGGAATGGCTGTGTGTTGGGTTATTTTGAGATGACAGAAAGTTTACACTGTTATATAAGCTGTACACTCATTACTTTACATTGTAGCAACGTGTCATTTCTTCAGTGTTGTCACATGAAAAGATAGAATAAAATATTTACAAAAATGTGAGGGGTGTACTCACTTTTGTGAGATACTGTATAAAATACTTTGGTTAGTTTAAGGGTAGGACATACAATAATTCTCTTTGAATTTGTTGCAGATGGACAATACACACATTTTTTTGTGTAACCTATGTAATAATTAAACCTTTTTTATTTTCATTTGAATAACTTAGGAAATGGTTATCACCCTTGTCTGTTTTTTTTTGCCATTTGTGTCCTATTGAGATTTCTCTTCACTTCCAGTATTGTAGGTACAACAGGATATCTCTAAAGTGAAGAAAATTTCTGCATAGACATTTGTCACCAGAACAAGTGTCCCTGCGCTAGAATATCTCCCCTCTGTTCCACTATTTTGGTGACATAAAGTGTAAACCTCCTGAACAGGAACACAGACAGCAATAAACACCTGAGATGGATTGCTACTATGTCTAGATACATTTTAAGTCTTAATTATTATAACCAAAAGATGTAAAAATGCAAAATTCTTTACCACAACTGCAGAAAACAACAACATGTTTGGAGGCATAGAAGACAATATAGTATATTTTTTTCTGTGCCCTACTTCTTAATGGAGTGTATAAAATACACAATTCAAACTTTCCAAATACAAAACACAACTTTTCAAAGTTACAAGTCCCCAGGAAGTCAACTTAAATGTCTGTGAAATTCCATGTTTATTACTCTGCTTATTAATCTCAAGTGAAAAAAAAAAAAAAAATCTCATGTATTATTCATGACTACTTCCTTTTACTAACAATCCCCGTGGCCTACATTTTAGCAGCTGGGAAAGCCACGGGTATCTAAAGCAAAATGTGCATGACATTGTAAGTCAAGTTGTTAGTTTTGTTGCTGAAAAGACTAGCATTTTCCCACACAGCATTACACCAACTAAAACAATATACAGTTGTCATTCTAATGTATGTTTTACTATTACTACTGAAAAGTAGCAATCTGACATCCAAAAAACAAATTCAGTGATTCAAGTACAATTTATTATTATTTTTTTTTTAGAATTACTACAGCTGTGCTGGTCTTCAGTGGATGTATCAAGGCTTGTTAACTCACCTAAAAATAGTAAATCAATGAGCACTTCTGTCAGTGTGGATTTTTTGGGTTAAGTTCTCACTGATTTCTCCCACTGATCATCATTGCTGTCTTCTATAATTTTGTGGAGGTAAACAGGAGAAACTAGAGAAGGCAGCAGGGAACCCAGATGATCTACACTTCCTGAAGAGCTTTTTTTTCCCCCTGTGGACCATTTCTACAGAATGCAGAAGCATTTGACAGTAGGTATATACTTATCTTATCTTACGTATTTTATTTTACAGAGTGAACTTAGCTGAAATATTTAGTAAAGTGTAAAGTGACAAGGTTTCTTTAAAGCTGAGCTCAAAATAGCCAAAAATGTATTTAACCTAGGTATGTAATAATACAAATAAATACATCTATTTGGTGAAAGAACAGCATATACGGTATTTCTAAATATGCCTTGAAATCAACCTCCTGCAATGCCCTGTACAGCAGCAATGGTATCACAGTGTTTGGCACAGTGCTGAAAACTTAGACTTCATCTTAATTACAGGATGGGAGATGACCTCATCAATGCTCTGCTGCTGTGAGTGAAGCTATAATAAAGTAAGTTGTAAACACATGCTTTTCCTTTGCTTTCCTGCTATTCAGTTCAGCCATTGGGAGAAAGAAAAAGCTGCACGCTAGTCAGAGCTTACACAGGACTAAAAACAAAGTTGGTGGTAAATAAGATTTTAACATGTTTGAAGTGTTTTAGCATGTTTTCTCCTGTACAGGGGTTCTAAAAATACATATTTTAGGCAAATAAACAACTGGTATTGTTAACCGCTTCCATACCAAACCATAGTGAAATGACGCTGGCAGGAACACGCTGTCCCTCCTGGTGGACGTCATATGACATCTGCCCATTCTCGCCGCTCTCACGTGCCTCCGGGGGCATGCAGCACGACGATCGGGGATGAGGCGTGTCCCTAGGGACACAGCCCATCCCCAATCAGTGTAAAGAGCCAATAAAAATGGCTCTTTACCACGTGACTGGCTGTGTCCAATCACAGCTGGTCACAAGCACTGTCCTTGTGCATGCCGCCTGTGCGTGCCCCTAGGCAAAATGTAATGTAAACAAATCACGGTAACTAGCTGTTAAAGCTAGTTACCAATCACAGTGTACATCAAATCACACTGATTGCCCCCAGTAATAAAGAGTACCTGTCATCAGCTCATCTGAGTACCTGTCACATCCCTCAGAGTACCTCAGTACCTGTCACCAGCCCATCAGAGTACCTGAGTACCTGTCACCAGCCTAGAGTACCTATCTGTAGACCATCAGAGTACCAAAGTACCTGTCACCAGCCCAGAGTACCTATCTGTAGACCATTGGAGTACCCGCGTACCTGTCACCAATCCATCAGACTACCCGAGTGCCTGTCACAAACTCTCAGAGTACCCGAGTACCTGTCACAAACCCTCAGAGTACCTGAGTACCTATCTGCAGACCATCAGAGTACCCGAGTACCTGTCAAAACCCCTCGGAGTACCTGAGCACCTATCTGCAGTCCATCAGAGTACCCGAGTACTTGTCTCCAGCCCAGAGTACCCAAGTACCTATCTGCAGTGCATCAGAGTACCTGAGTACCTGTCTCCAGCCCATCAAAGTACCCGAGTACCCATCTGTAGCCTATCAGAGTACCCATCTGCAGCCCATCAGAGTACCTCAGTACCTGTATCCAACCCATCAGAGTACCCGAGTAACTATCTGCTGCCCATAAGTTTACCTGAGTACGTATCTGCAGCCCATGCCTCATAGAATATACGCTGGGGTGTTTGCTTTTGAAAATGGTCATTTTGTGGGTAATTCTACTGTCCTGGTGCTCTAGGTCCTTCAAAAGTGTGATGGGTCATCAGGAAATTAGTCATTTATGCTCCTAGAATGCCTGATAGTACTCCTTGCATGTTGGGCCTCTCTATGTGGCCAGGCTTTATAAAAGTCTCACACATGTGGTATTGCCATACTCGGGATGAGTAGCAGAATGTATTTTGGGGAGTGATTTTTGCTATGTATATGCTATGTGTTAGAAAAATCTTATGAATTGCCAACTTTGTGTAAAAAAAAATACATTTTCATTTTCTTTCCACATTTTTCAAAAACTTGTGGAAAAAAATGACATGTTCAAATGACTCATTATGCATCATAGAATATACATTGGGATGTTTGCTTTCCAAAATTGGGTCATTTTGTGGGTAATTCCACTGTCCTGGTGCTCAAGGGCCTTCAAAAATGTGATAGGTCGTTAGAAAATTATTTGTGTAATTTATGCTCCTAGAATGCCTGACAATACTCCCTGCATGTTTGACCTCTCTATGTGGCCAGACTGTGAAAAAGTTTCACACATGTGGTATCGCCATACTCAAGAGAAGTAGCAGAATGTGTTTTGGGGTATAATTGGAAGTACGCATATGCTGTGTGTGAGCAATAACTTGTTATTTTGACAATTTTGTGTAAAAAAATATATTTTTTTTTTCATATTCCCAAGAATTGTGGGAAAAAATTACAACTTCAAAAAACTCACCATGCCTCCTACTAAATACCTTGGACTGTTTACTTTTCAAAAAGGGGTCGTTTGGGGTATTTTTACTGTCCTGACATTTCAGGGCCTCAAGAAATGATATAGGCCATCAGTACATCAGGTGTGGTCATTTTTTTAAGATTTGCACCATAGCTTGTAGACTCTATAACTTTCACACAAACTAAATAATATCCACTAATTTGGGTTATTTTTACCAAAGATATGTAGCAGTATAAATTTTGGCCCAAATTTATGAACAAAAATTACATATTTGCAAAATGATATTATATACACTAAAAAATGTGTTTTTTTTCAAAATATTCTTTTTTTTCACAAAAAAAAAACCCAGTGGTGATTAAATACCACCAAAAGAAAGCTCTATTTGTTTGAAAAAATATATAAAAATGTTGTTTGGGTACAGTGTTGCATGACTGAGTAATTGGCATTCAAAGTGCAAGAGCACTGAAAGCTGAAAATTGGTCGGGGCAGGAAGGGGGTATAAGTGCTCTATATTAAAGTGGTTAAATAAGTGTAACAGTTTCCGGGACAGAAGGGGATGTTTTTTGTATGTTCCGTTCATTGACTGTTTGGGATCTGACTGGTTGCTATTGACTCTCCTGCTCTCTAGCTTCCTTGTTACCTCCTCCCATGCTCTCCTCCTGGACTTCTTCAGAGCATTTCCTATCCTCTGAAACTCCCTGCCCCAGTATATCTGGTCAGCTCCTACCCTGTCTGCCTTTAGGCGATCCTTGAAAAGTCACTTATTCAGGGAAGCCTATCCCACCATCACCTAAAAACTGTACTTGAGTCACCTCCATCAGATCATCCCCTGCAGCTATTATCTTTTCTACCACCCCCCTCCTATTCCTTATGTGTTGAACTATATTGTAATTGTACTTTCCCCTTTTTATTGTAAATTGTTGGTGCTATATAAATCCTGTATAATAATAATAATATAGACTACTACATTTATCATACAATCAAAGCCCCTTGTGGTTCTTAAGTAACTAGACTTGTTTTCACATGCATAAAAGAACACACTTTGTTTCTTATATTCAAATTGATCTTAATAACAGTGATGGAGATTATATAAAAATACCAAATTAGTATCGATAAAACAATATAAAAGTCCTGTACTGCTGGTATAACAAAAACTGATTTAAGAGTCTCTAAGAGGTCGTATATGCCTTTTCTTTATCGGGAATGGGAATCTTAAAATGTGAGTTACTCAACTGTATTCCTTGGTGACAGCATTATAACAGATGGTGATCTACACGCAATGTTAGGTTATTGTCTTGAAATAAAAATGAATTACTAAGAAAACTAAGTGTAAAGCAACACAGCATGCCCTTCTTCATCTATAAAGTTGTTTTTTCCCTGCAGTTGTTCAGAGAGAAATACAATCCACCTGAGAATGCCAGTTAGAGAAATAAATTCCAGTATCACTTGTACTTCATTAAATAGTTTCACGGGTATATATATATTGCTTACCATTCCTACCCAGTCTGCAAGAATAAAGAAAAAATTAAAAATAATAAGACATTTTACAGTAAATGATTATGGCAAACAAATACAGGAAAACGGAATGGTAACTTAGAAGGGCAAGAAATATCTTTACAGTGTTTTCATCAATAGAATTCATAAATGTAACGTTATATAAATATTCTGTTGTCATTATCATTGTCACAATCAAGGGCTTGTCAGTTTGCAAGCACCAAAACAGTTAATTTCCCACAATGAATACTTGCTGAAGGCAAGCATGACTATAAAAAGTATAAGCATTTCTACATTGTGCCAGACAAATGATTTTATTTCACATTTGTCAGTTTTGCTTTAATGCAAGGCTACAAAAGAGACAGGTAAAAAATATGTAGAAGTGCCAATCATTTTTTCCTTAACTCTCCCTATTTACATAATTGTTAAAGTGATTCCAAAGATATTGTTCATTTTTTACCCTAATGCATTAAGGTAAAAAAAGTCCCACCACCTTTTCTCCTCCCCATTCCTAAACACTTACCTGGCTTCTCTCTCCAATCCCTCACTGTCTCGGTTGCAGCACATTGGGAGTCATAGGCTTCTGCTGCTGTTAGTCAAACTCCTGTGAGGAGAGCGTGGAGGTGGGGCTTACCGGTGCTGTGTATGTCTATGAACACACACAGCCAGGATTGGGGTGCCCCCATAGCAAGTGGCTCACTAAGGGGGCACTGGAGGTAAAAGGAACAGACAGTGCCAGTGGGGGCCCAGCAAAGAGGAGGTAAGGGACTGCTCTATGCAATATCCTTACACAGAGCAGGTAAGTATAACATCTTTTATTTTAGAGCAAAAAACTTTTTGCCTTTAGTATCATTTTGACACTTTAAAGCGGCCTTATTAGCCTTGTGAGTGCTGGCATTCCAGTGCAAGTCAGGCTTCTGCAGTCCTTGCACTTATTGTAGTTGTAACATCTCATTGCAAGTGCATTATCCTTTAAGTTTAACATGGTAGATTTTAACAGCTTCATCTTTATATTATCAAAAACATTTTACTACTTTTTATGCCTCATGCACACTGGGCAAATGCCGATAAACGCTCAAAAAACACAGCTCATCTGCGTTTAACATTTTTGATCCCATTGATTTAAAAAAAAAAAAAAAAAAGAAAAAAATGCTTAAAATCGCTAACGCTAAAAAACTTTGAAAAACTCACTGCAAAGCTACTGGTGTTTTTATAAATGTTATTATAATGTCCAGTGTGCATTAGGCCTTAAAATGAAAGAGTATCATAAGGCACAACTTTTTTTAGTGTTAGATAGGGCAAAGAATTTTTGGAATCTCTGTCAGGTTTTGTTTGTTCTTGACTTTTTTGTGTTTGCACCATGAGGAAGATTTCTATTCACTTCCTGCCCAGTAGACATAAAACAAAGTAATAGAAAATCTCTCCAAAGCGAGGAAAGTTCCTTAACATATTTCACAAGAACAGCTTTCCACCATTGAAAGATTTTCCCTCTGTTCCTGTTTTGTAGCTTAAACTAGACCTCCAACTAAGATTTTTTCTAATTTTTTGTTGAATAAAGTCTGTAATTTTTATTCCCATCTGTGTCTACTGTGCCTGTGAAAATATGACACAGGTTCTAACCCTTCCCCGGATTAAACCAGTTTTAAAAAAAAAGTTTGTGGCCGAGTTTTACTTTAAGAGAGACATTTATTTGCACCAAAATGAAGTGTAACATAATTGCTGTTTGGTATTTCTTTTTAATGTGAGCTCCTGAAATCCTGTGGAGCTCACTTGGGTCTTTTCTTTTTAAGTTCAGATCTATCTACAATGGCTTCTGTTATCTTGTTTCACAAGCAGGACTTTTAGCTTCAGAATAGGCTAAAATTTGACATAACTATAAAGTGCATCTAAAAACAATATGCAAACACTGGTAAATAGCAATTACTAAGAATTATTTATTACTTAAGTTTAGGTGGTTTATAGCTTTGCTTTTGTGGCCTTTTCCCTTTCTCCTAACTACTAACTCCCTTGTTTTGTCTTAAGGTCTGCTTTAAGTCTTTTCATACAGAAGCTAATTGAAATGCTTATAAATTATACAGGACTATTTCCAACTGCTAATAAGGGAATTACCTTATAAAGAAATGTTTATACTCCAAAAAAGCAGGAGATCCCACATTAAAATATCATTGTCAAATGTCAAGTCCTGCTATTGATATATTCTTGTCACTCTGTACTTGTAACTCTGTTAAACTCCAGAAAAACAAGTTCAAAGGCAAAAATAAGGTAATGATGTCACATAATAAAATTTTCATAGACCTAATGGTCGATGTAAACACAAAACGCACTAGGGGCCAGTTCACGCCAGATCACCGTGTGGGAAATTCATGTTCCATGCATGTTTCCCTCACGGCACTCAAAGTGCACTGCAGTTGTGATCTGCAGCAAGGGTCACTATTAGGTTTAAGTGATTGTAAAGCTTTGAATATATTTTTTTTAAATAACAAACATATCATACTTACCTCCACTGTGCAGTTTGTTTTGCACAGAGAGACCTCGAACACTGACTTCTGAGGTCCCTTGGCGGCTCTCGCGACTCTGGCAGCGTCACTGCATTCAGGTAGCCGCAGGGGCTGCAATTTCTGGATACAATAGTCCATAATGGAGATTCCTCCATGCACACTGTTTATCATGGATGGACTAAATGGAATATATCAATTTTAATTAATGTAATAGAGATTGCACGCATTGTTATTTAGGCTTTTCTAAATAGGCGGCCTTGGGTATTATTTAGATCTTTAGTTTGATATTATTATCAGTAACATTCTTGGTTGTACTTACATAGTTGGTCTGGTTGAAAAAAGACACAACTCCATCTAGTTCAACCAAATCTGGTTGTAAAAAGACCCAAGTCTAGTTTTTTTATTTAACCACAAGATGTCTCTCAAGAGCATTTGTGTTGTACCATATGGACAACGTAATGGGTAAATTCCTGGTTAGCGTTGCCCAGGACACTATATAAGCATTGTAGCATGATGTGCTCCATTTGGCCAATCCCCCTGAAGACATTATCTTCTGACAAAATGGGTCGGGTGTGCCCTACACATGATGCCATCATGCTATCTGTCTGCTGGGATATCGGCGCTCAGAGACTGCCTGTTCGGAAACAGCTTTTGGAATGTTTAACAATATTGTATCTGAGATATTGTAAATGCGATTCTATTACTAAAGAGACAATGTTTTAAAACATTATGCTATGAAGTTTGTTTTTTGTTGCTTTTCATTTTGCAACTGGTTGCTGGAATAATTGGATAACAAGTGGCATGAGCAGACTCTGATTGAACCAATTGCTTTTGACCGTTTTGTTTATAATGGTCATATTGGTGGGTAAGTGATTTTTTTAATTGGCATAGAGTGGTAACACAGTGATGACAAGCACTTGGAGCACCTTACTGACTGAGCACTTCATTTGTGTTTTGTCGAGTTTTGTATGGCTTTTACTATAGGGTAAGAGGCCATTCCCTACACTTGGCATGGGATTATATATTTCTCATCACATTGGAGTTTTATAGGCTGTCCCAATGATTTTACTATCACTTTTGAACATTGTCCCAGCCTGAAGATCATTGTACTTCCAGGATTGCCCATGGATTAAATTATGCTTTCACACATTTGGGTTTATTTGCTCACTCTGCAAAGTGAATGTTCACTTAGTAAATAGGGTGAAGCTTAATTCACTACAATCATTCAATCATGTGCCAGCAAAAAAGCCTGTATTTTTAATTTCCCTTGTACATTATTGGATATTCAAAGTGAACAAAGATTCACCATATTTACTAATCTAAGTGAACATTGCAAAGTGAACATTTGCTACTCCTTAAAGTGGAATTCCACCCAAAAATGGAACTTCCACTTTAAGGGAAGATGACCCCCTGACATGCCACATTTGGCATGTCATTTTTTTAGAGGGGAGCGGAAACCCTATTTTTAGGGGGTTCCAGCTCCCACTTCCTCCCGGGGCACCGCAGCGCTGGAAGTAAGTTCACCTCTCCCTCCACCCTCTCGACAATAATCTGGGACACGTCACAGGTTCCAGATGATTGCCCAGCCAGTCACAGCACGCAGCATGGCTTGCGCATGCGCAGTGCGTGCCCGGCTGTGAAGCAACAGCCGGGCGGCCACAGTGACAATGCTGGCGTTGCAGAGAGGAGGGGGAGACGAGCGGGGCTTCGTCCCCCGCATCACTGGACCTCAAGACAGGTAAGTGTCTGATTAGTCAGCAGCTGCAGTATTTGTAGCTGCTGACTTTTTTTTTTTTGTCGGAACTCCGCTTTAAGTAAAATAACCCCAGTGGTTGAAATTGCTCTTAATAGCCATTTATTACAGAGGAGAACCATACTCAATTTTTGAATGTTCACTTTTTCAGTCTACCTGCTTACACTACGATGGTCCTCTTCCTGTACTTTTACCTCTTTTCAGGTACTACAAACTGTAGTTCTTCAACTACTGTTTAAATTACTATTCATCTATAATATATCTATAATATATGAAATAAGGCAAAATCTGCTGCCTTATGTTGACCTTTTTACATTAAACAATTTTCTGTAACATTTCAAATAGCACACCATTGTGCTTAGTCTTGATTACAAAGACTAACCTGTAAATTACCTTATTCATTTTCTATTTCAATTTGAGAAGGGGAATTATTCATTAGAACAATTATGTATTTGTGTTTTTTCTATTCATGCCTTAAAGTGCTAAGTGACTCTGCAACTCTTTGTGCTTATTAAATTGAAATCTTTTATTCATTACTGCTTTCTTGTTTCATTTATTTACACAGTCTAAAAACATTTCAAAGCCCACAGGCTAAAATCTTTTCTAATGTGCTGCAGTGTCACATTTTTGCAGTTCCCTGGACTAAAATTGAATCTAAAGTAAAATAAAAATACTACAATGTTAACAAGTATAAAGTTCAGGCACCTAGAACTACCTGCACATATACTTAGCAGGCTGCAGTCCTACTCACCACCACTACCAAGCCTTCAAAGTTTCAACACATTTTGACTTTGTCAGCATTTGTCTCTTGACCTCCTACAATTTACTATTGGCCAGTGAGACAGCCAATCATAATGATTAGCTAGGAATGTGTGGAGGGCGGGGGAGGGGGAGATACCACTACAAGATATTGCTTTGAAAATTAGAAAGGCCTGGTATTCAGGTGTAGTAATGAAGACAGCAAGTTCCTCAAGGTAGGTATCTGCATTTTAAAATTCTTAACACCATTTTTTTTTGACAAAGTGTCTTTAAATGTATATTTTTTACTATAAAATTTGTAAATAAAGCATATATTTTCCATGGAAGCTGCAGGCATACCATAGAACAGATATCTGAAGGTGCCTGCATGTAGGGCCACTTACCTTATAGATCCCTCCTGGTGCCCAAAAGCCTGAGAAGCTCTAATGTGCAAGTAGTAATTTAACTAACTGGACCTGTCTCTATGCCTGTAGCCCTACATGGTATGACACCATACATGCAAATCAAGACAATGTTTTTTCTTCTCCCACTTATAATCATAAACATGTAGGGCCAGATAAACTAAGAATGCCACTTTTTAAAGAATGAGAATCTTGTTTTGACAAATCTTAAGTCATTTAAACTATTATGTTGAAATGCATATAATTTGGCACATAGTGGAATGTGTAACTACTGTATGTTGCTTCCTCCTAGGATACTACTGCATACAATTATAGTACTAAATACTATCAAACCATTTTTCATCACCATTTTTTATTTGGCACAGATTGTGAGACTTTGTGTGAAAAGTCACACCTGGGATTCTTTTGTGAGACCTTTTGTGTGAAAAGTAGCATTTAGGATTGATTTACAATTGCCTTACTAGTCACATCTTTCATTTCAAACCCTTCAAATTTAACTATAATGTATCTTCATAGTAAAATGTCATGTTAATAAAAAAACAAAAAACATCTGGCTTGATTGGTCCTAAGAAGTACATGGAACTGGGAATGTCTAGCCATAGCAATGTCTGTTGAACCTTTATCACCTCCATGCAGACATAATCCCAAGGAAATGTTGAAATAATTTTTTTTTCTTTGTAAACGGAGGTATATTTTTGCAGAGTAAGATCCAAGACCTTTTGAGTGCACTTTTAACTTTAGTAAATCAGATATTTGGAGTAAATGACTTCTTGGAATCGCAGCTTGTATCAAAGTTCATACTAGAGGTCTTAGAATCTCAAGACTGAGACATTCTTGTTTTATTTTCATATTTTATTTATAAAAGTTTTTTACTAAACACAAAACAAAATTACCAATAAATGACAAATTATATCCCAAAAAAGGGGTGAAAATTAACAAACATAATAGTAAAATATTATACAATTTTAGAACACTACCTACCATAACCTTCTGCCCTCTTGCTCAATATAAAGAACCAACAAGCTCAGAACATCCATCATCCTCACATCAATTAATTCTATAGTGATTCACTTCAAAATAAACTCCACCTACATCCCTTACATTTTACTACAGTAATAATCAAACAAATAAATAGTTTGGTACCAGACCAGGTATCTATATACATTCCAGCCAAATATTTGGAAATTTATTTAAGCCTCTCTATATTGAAAGGTCAATTGTTTAGCTTCAAATGCAAATTAACTATCAATAGCCACTCCATTACTGTTGTTGGACATGGCAAAGTCCACCTCCGTGAAATTTGATTTGTAACAAGAAACAATGTTCTACTAAGCCCCAGGCTTAGATTGACATGACTGGAAGATGTGAAAAATCTTAATGCCTCAAAATACATGTATATGGATTCTATTGCACTTGCTTTAACCTCCCTGGTGGTATGATTATTTCAGATGTTGTATCTCAAAGCAGTACAATTAGTTTGAATAGAAATTTGGCGTTTTATTTTGTAGGTCTGTAATTCATAGCAATAACACACTTACATCTATCCACCAAGAGTCTAGTAGATATCCAGGGTATGATGAAGTTTGAAACACAAAACATAAATTATAATAAATAAATATAAATAATTTAAAAAAAATAATAATATAATAATAATAAAAATAATAAAATACATTTCCCCACGATTCACTATCACTCAATTCTGCAAGTGTTCTAATTTACTTTAGCTGTTTTCTAGCTGGTCTAAAGCCACTTTTGACGTAAAGGGACACTTTTTGGTTGCTATGCACAATCTCAAGTTTCCAGGCAGAAAGAACAGTATATATAATATAAAACTGCATGCAGGGCATGGGCCAAAGCACTGGGGACAAAAGGGAAGTGAAATGATTTCATACAGTACTGTAATATTACAGTACTGTATGTGTTATGATTTTTACATTTTTTTAAATTTGCCACCAGGCTCCGCACCCATGCGTCACGACGCTCGCAGAGAATGGAGCCTGGCATGGAGAGGCTTCAGGCAGAGGATGGAGCCCGCAGACAGCATGGGGGGACATTGCAGGATCCTGGGGACAAGGTCAGTAACCTTCACCAGGATTCTGAGATGTAATCCCTGAGTTTGGCTCGGGGTTACTGCTAATGGTGCTGAAATTTAACCCCGAGCCACACTCGGGAATACTATCAGGGAGGCTACAGATAGCATTAATTTGTTATTTTGTTAAATACCAAGGGGGTTATTTGCTAAAGGCAAATTCACTTTGCACTACAAGTGCACTTGGAAGTGCAGTCACTGTAGATCCGAGGGGGACATGCAAGGAAAATAAAAAAACAACATTTTAGCTTGCACATGATTGGAGGATAAAATCAGCAGAGCTTCCCCTGATTTTAGATCTACCCCTCAGATTTACAGTGACTGCACTTCCAAGTGCACTTGTAGTGCAAAGTGGATTTGCCTTTGGTAAATAACCCCCCATGTTTCCTATGTAGTACAAGCATAGGATATTTTCAGAGAAGATGGATAAATCTCCTGAGGCTTGAACACATTGAGTACAATAATCTTAAATACTTGTTTTATAAAATGAATAGTGGGTTCTATATGTCCTATGAAAAATAAATACCTGAGTTATTCTCTGAGATGCTAATGTTGAGACTGAAGCAATCACATGTAGCCCCTCTATCCACTTATTTTCATCTCCCCAATGTCTTGAGACCATTCCACTCTACATTTTGAAGGATAGGTCATCAGATATTTATGAATTTAAATATCGTATGTGGAAGATTTTATGCACTTTGTATGATCAAAAAACAATATATCCTTTATTACTGGTATCCTATGATGTGTCATAGATGTTACTTCCCCTTGAGAACAAATCGCATGATGAAATTGCAGATATTGGAAGGACAGATAGGGGAGAGCAAAGGAATGAACAGCTGAAAAAATAAGCATTGTTTTACAAAAAGGAGCACTGCATGTTGAAGTAGTGATGACATTCTAATGCACTGAACTATCTGTTTAGCCATTTTGCTAATTTTATATTTCAGTTGAAGGATAGGGACTCCTTTGTAAAGAAATTATTTTTCTCTAAAGCCTTTCAAGGATCTACATATCCTACACAGGAACATAACAATTGGTATAGGGGATAAGTACCCTTACCCTACCCCACAAGATGCTGCACCTGTGCATCTAGAAAATAAATCCATGGATTAGGGGTGGGTAAAATACTAGTGATCATTTGGAAATAGCTCTATGCAATACACACCAGCGAATTGTGAAGTACAACACAATAATTGAGGAATTTTGATAGTCTTTAAAAAAAAAAAAAAAAAAAGGATAAAGGAAGTTTGCACCATGAATTACATTATGCACAAATGATTTATGACACATTATTTAGAAATTAGTGAATCCATGTCTAATAAATTGTATTCCTTTAGGAATACAGGAATGACACCTAAATATTTTTTAAAAGCTTAATTGAACTGGCATAGTTGGTAAGATCAAATCATCCATAGGTAACGCTACATGCTTATTCCAATAAATAGGTTGCCCAACCCTGAGAATTGGTCAAAAGGTGGAAATAATAGTCATAGAAGATTCTTAACAATGACCAGTGTCTCTTGGAAACAAAATTAACTTTATCTACTTATAAAGCTGTTTTTCCCACAGAGCCTCATTTAAAATCATTAGGCCCCTTTCACACGGGCAGACTGATCAGGTCCGCCTGTCAGTTTTTCAGGCAGACCTGATTGGACCCTCCAGTCTCTTCTATGGAGCAGCGGATGACAGCGGACACATGTCCGCTGACACCTGCTGCCATCCAATATGATCCTGTCTGCCAAAAACAAATGGATGGTGGTCCTATTCCCCATCCATCCAGCAGATTGGATCGGAAGGAAACCGACAGGGTCCGTTTCCATCTGATTGCCCCATAGAGGAAAGTGGGACTGTGTCCGTGTCTGCTCTGCATAGCAGACATGGAACTGTCATCCGCCTTCTTAGTGGGAAACAGTAGAGAGATTCTAGCAGGGGCGCACGTGTGAAAGGGGCCAAAATATTCAGGGAATATCCAATCATAGCTGCTACAAGTAGAAAGGGGGCCAAAACCACCCCTGATGATTTATAGCCATGTGCACACTGAAATATTTTGTTTCCGAATTTCGTTTTTGTCCGAAAAATAAATTTATTTAGTTACTCCCAAAATTCGTTTTTATTTATTTATTTTTTCGTTAAAAATTGCATTCGTCCAAAATCCAAATTAAGGTTGAATCTGTCATTGAAGGCTTATGGTGTTTGTTGAATGTTCAAAGAAGATTCGACGGAGCAGCTAAACTGTACAACACCATATAGTTTACCTGCTACGTTGAATCTTCTTAGAACTTTCAACAGACACCATAAGCCAAAGTACGTGTGTACTTAGTTCTAGCTATTTTACTGCTCCTCCTCTTTGGTTACAATCAGCCTATAACATTCATCATCATTATTTTTATTCATCTTTTCTCCCCTACGTTAAATCTTTTCTCCCCTACATCGAATCTTTTCTCCCCTACGTCAAATCTTTTCTCTCTATGTAGAATTATCTTGGACTAATAGAGTTAAGGTTAGGCACATTCGACCACAGGTTTGATGGACACAGATTGTTATTGTCATCATCATGTCGAATCTCCTATCTATATCGAACTGTTGTAGCAACGAAAATGAAAATAAAGCATTTGTTTATGTCGGATCTTTCATTTTTCGGATTATGCACTTTCGTTATCATTAGTTAAAACGATAACGAAAATGCCTGAAATTCGGACGAAAATGCATTTGGACAAAAACGAATGCACATTTCTAATGGTTTATCATGTGTAATTTGCTTTGGGTAGATAGACAGTTACTTACTTTAATAGGGCGTACACACGGTCGGACTTTGTTCGGACATTCCGACAACAAAATCCTAGGATTTTTTTCAACGGATGTTGGCTCAAACTTGTCTTGCATACACACGGTCACACAAAGTTGTTGGAAAATCCGATCACTCTGAACGCAGTGACGTAAAACACGTACATCGGGACTATAAATGGGGCAGTGGCCAATAGCTTTCATCTCTTTATTTATTCTGAGCATGCGTGGCACTTTGTCCGTCGGATTTGTGTACACACGATCGGAATTTCCGACAACGGGTTTTGTTGTCGGAAAATTTTATCTCCTGCTCTCCAACTTTGTGTGTCGGAAAATCCGATGGAAAATGTCTGATGGAGCCTACACACGGTCGGAATTTCCGTCAACACGCTCCGATCGGACATTTTCCATCGGAAAATCCGACCGTGTGTACGGGGCATAACTCTTATGCAAGGATCAATTTATGACCAAAGCAAAAATATTTATCATTGCCTGCAAATAGAGCCATTGAATACTATCAAAAGCCTTGGTTGCATCCAAGAACATATAGTTACATAGTTAGTAAGGTTGAATAAAGACACCAGTCCACCCTGAGTGAGTGTGGGTGTCTACAATTGTCCCTATTCCTGTACATTGCGTCTCATTTATTATATTACTATTTATTTAAGGTACCCATATAGCACTGTCAATTTATGCAGCACTCCACACAGGAAGAACATGCAACTTCCAGGTAGGTAGCATTGTGGTTGGGATTTGAACCATTGACCCTTTTTATTGCTAGGTGAGAGTGCTACCCACTATACCACTGTGCCGCTGACATAACACTGCAGCACCCAAATACCCAAGGAGGTATTTAAACATGTTATAAATGATCTATACTGAATAATAAAGTCAGAGAAGTATAAAGTATGAAGCCTGTTACATCAGAATTTATAATTTTATGTATTATTGTAACCAAACAATTTGCCATCATTTTGGCAATCAATTTTGGATGTGATGTTGCCACCTCCATCACTACCCACTTCAAAGAAACTGCTGGCAACTCCTATTTGCATCAGAGGAGTTGCCACCACCCTAAATGGTAAGATAATAGACAAAGTCAGTTCTGTAGGCTATGCAGGAATTGTAGTAGCACCAAAGATTATGATGATCAGGCAACCATATTGACAAAAAAGTTTTTGGAAAAAGGATCTGCAGATCATCACATTCAAAAGACGAGAGACCAATATAGTGAAGGCATCCAGAACAAGATTATGACTACATCTGCAAAAGAACAACATGACATTCTTTTTATTACAAAATTCTACAATCAGCACTGGGCGATAAACAGAGCTGTCCGAAAGCACTGGCTAATTTTGGGGCAGTACAATACACTTGGAAAAATCCTCTCCAATAAACCTCAGGTAGTATTCTGACGTGCAAAAAATGTGAAAAGTTTAATTGCCCCCAGTCGCCTTAAAGACAAAGCTTGAAAATGCAAAACATCCTTCAATTCTTTAACATTATTGGATGTTATAGATGTAAAGGCATTAAATGTAAAGCGTGTAAATTTATCTCTCATGGCCAGAAGTCATTTCGTTGTAAAGATGGCCGTACCTTCTACATTAAACAATTTATATGTTGCAATACCCAGTTTGTTATCTATGGGTTGAGGTGCCCATGTGGGTACCTCTATGTAGGTAGAATGGTGCGTGCGATGAGGACCCGCTTTGGTGAACACCGTAGGTTCATATAAAAAAAAAAAAAAGGTTGAGAAGCATAGTGTGCCACGTCATTTTAAGTATAAACATGATGGCAGCACTACAGGGTTGGAACTTTTTAGAATAGAATCCATACCTATGTCTATCCCAGAAGGTGAACGTTTTGCTAGTTTATGCAAACGTGAATCCTATTGGATTTTCATTCTAAACAGTATGGCACCAGAAGGGTTAAATGAAGAACTTGAAATAGGTACTCTCATATGAAATTACCCAATGTATAAGATATTCTTTTTGACATTGTTTGGCCTTACATTCAGGTGGTGTTGTGGATGGAAATTGAACCGGTGACCCTTTGTTCTGCCGGTTGAGAGTGCTACCCACTACACCACTGTGCTGCCATGTATACTTATTCAATTTATAAATCCTCCATATTCATTATTTTAGTTTAAGACTTTCGTTTTGTATGAATGAGGTTATAATTTTATCAGATAGGGGTCCATTTTAGTACCACCATATACTTTATAGCTTAATATAACTATTTTTTCACCACCTAAAAACCATATAATATAATACAATTAATTTCTACATTGGATATGCCATGACGTCTTGCATCTTTATCAATATGATGTTGTATTATATATATATTATATATCTATTTATGTATTTTGATATGTATGATTATGCCCTCACAGCGTGATTTTCTGTTATTGATGATATTAACTAACATATAGTGTATATTTTAGAGTATATTTTATAGTACTGTTCACATAAGTACTTTTTAAATAAGTTTTAATTACATATGACAAGAATTCTTTTTATTTAGATTTACAATAAAGATAGTGCTAATTCTCTATGTTTATTTGTACTAAACACCATTTTAGGATGCTGTTGCTATATAACCCCTTCCGTCTTGTAGATACCTCTTGCTGTGTACTCCGTGCTCCTGGTCTGTTATGATGCCATTGGTTCATAGATAGGAGGGGCGGGGGGGGTTTGAGCATATATTATCACTAGAGGAGATAAGGGCGTTACCTGAAGAAGGAGGCCACGCCTTCGAAACATGTTGTCGTAGCAATTGCATGAAGCTTACGAGAGGAGTCAGCTGCATTACTGTGCTTCCCCTCCCTGGCCACATGTGACGTCAGGTAGCGCCGGCTGGTCCGTGCGAGTGCTTTGGGCCGTGTGTGTTACAAGGAAGCAGGCGGTCTGTGCTTACTGAAATACTTTACCACGCTGCTAGTTGCTGTGAGCCAACTGATTCCTACAGACCAGGAAAGGAGGCTATTATGGAGCTGTTTATACCATTTAACGCTGGATGTTTGTGAGTGCAACCCTCATTTTTTATACACTTATCTTCATCTATTAACTGATAACACACTGGGGCTGGCATGCACCCTCTCTTGTCTTTATATATTTTCTACCTCCCACTAGCATTCAGCTGCTGCAGGAAGAAAATACAGGGATAGGTACCTGTAAAAAAGTTGACCCAGCTGTCTCTCCTGTTCCTGCCCCTTATTCAGCTGAAGCCCCCCTCTGCTCCTCTGCCCCCTTCTCTGGTCTCCCCTCCAGTCCCCTGCCCTCCTTCTCTGGTCTCCCCTCTGCTCCTCTGCCCCCTCCTCTTCTCTGGTCTCCCTGCAGCGCTCACCTCCTCTCCTTTGCTAGCTGTGCAGTGCGAGCTGAATAATGACAATATCCTCAGCACAGAAAAGCTCATTGTACGATCCAGAAGACAGCCACACAAAGTTATAACATAATTTTCCCCGGCACTTGTACTCTTGCTCTTTCCTTCCCCCACCCTCCATCCTGTCGTGGGGAATCTAGGTGGGAACCAGAGGAACCTGGGGGGAAGAGGAGTTTGTGGGGGACAGAGTGCACAGGTATCAGAGGAACACAGGGTGGCCAGAGGAGCATGAGTGGGGCAAAGGAGCACTGTGGGGACCAGAGAGGAGGGGGCAGGGGTGCAGGGGGGACCAGAGAAACACAGGGGGCCAAAGGAGTTTGGGGGGGACCGGAGGATCACAGGGACCAGAGAAACACAGGGGGGCCAGAGGAGCATGGGAGGGTAGAAGAGCACAGGGGACAAGAGTAACACAAGGGGGGCAGAGGAGCATAGGGGAACCAGAGGAGCACAGGGGGGACCAGGGGAGCACAGGGGGGACCAGGGGAGTTGGAGAGACCAGAGGAGCAAGGGGAACCAGAGGTGCACAGGGGGGGCCAGAGGAGCAAAGGGGCACCAGAAGAGCAAGGTGGGAACCTGAGGAGCACGGGGGGACCAGAGGAGCACAAGAGGGACCAGAGGAGCACAAGAGGGACCAGAGGAACACAGGGGAACCAGAGAAGCAAGGGGGTAACAAGAGGAGAATGGAATGACAGAGGAGCATGGGGGGACCAGAGGAGCATGGGAGAAGGGAACAGACAACTGACTCAACAGCTATGGCCTGGGATTTTCCAACTTTCCTGCCTAATCCCCCTGCCTATTGTATCAGCTGCCCTGCTTGCATTATCTCTTTCACACAGGCAGGCAGACTTGGCCAGCAGATCCACCTTCTCAGCATGAGATCTCTTGCTGATCCCTTCTGAGCAGGCAGGTGACAGGTCTGTGTCCGCTCCACCTATACAAAGCAGACACAGACCACTTTCCTCTATGGGCAGCTGGATGTAAATGGACTGCCTGTCTGTTTAAATCCAACTGTCATCCAATCCACCAGACAGATGGGGAACAGATCCCCTACCGGTCTATTTTTAGCAGATAGGATTGGTTAGAATGTCAGTGGGTATCAACGGACACATGTCTATTTACATGTGCCACGCCATAGAGGGCAGTGGAAAGTCCACCTAAAAAAAAAACTGACAGACAGACCTGATCGGTCCACCCATGTGAAAGAGGACTTACACTGCCAAATTCCTGAATGCTGGAGAAGCCACTGACCATGGGCATCAGGGGTTGCAATGGCAACCCCACTTATGAAGGGGGCGCCAATCTGGTTCTTTGCCCTGGGTGAAAGAATGTCTAGCTTTGCCACTGCTGCCAGTAGACTATTTCCCAGGTGCCTTATAATTAGGAAGTGTCTATAATGTATTTTTCAGCTCCTCTAAAGTAAAAGGGAGTAAATAACATATATTCTGACTGCAAAGATATCGGAAGTAAATAATTATGTAAACAATATGAAGTTGTGTATGCATATAAGTTACTTCAGAACACACAGAATATCAAATACGGGCATACACATATAGAAGATATAGACAAACAAGATTTCAGGAACAGAAGAAACTACAACACATTTTCACTTTCTGTCAGCCCTATGCAGTATATTTAGAGGGCTGTTGGGCCCATGATAAAATTCAATTGCTACTAAGTAGCAAACTTTATATCCCTCTTGGCAATAATGCTGTGTTCCACTTTCTTCAATGCAATGCTTTTCTTGTACCACTTCCAAAACCATTTAAAGTGATAATGGAATGGTTACTAATATACCACCCCCCACACTCTTTACTTGTACCATCAAACACTTCTCCCATACTTATAGATGGGCCTTAACAGCTAAAATTTTCTTACGGGTAGCCATTGAAGATACACCTTTAAGGTGAACCTGAAAAACCAAACAAGGAACCATGGAATTTTGCCACATTAAAGCAGGATTTACCAGTGGGTTAAACAAAAATACAAACAAACACAAAAGTGATGTGGATGCAGGGATCTGCCCCTGTTCAACAGAAGCCAGTCTGATGACCAGCTTATGTTGAACAGACAGGGGTACACACATGTTTAAATGTGTCCGGTTCCTTTTGAAAATTTTGATATGTGTATACCTAGCTTAAGAGATTGTTAAGGTCAGAGTGAATAGAGGAAGATGCAGGAAAAAATCTCAACTAACATTTAGTTGTAAAGATGGCCATACCTTCTACATTAAACAATTTATATGTTGCAATACCCAGTTTGTTATCTATGGGTTGAGGTGCCCATGTGGGTACCTCTATGTAGGTAGAATGGTGCGTGCGATGAGGACCCGCTTTGGTGAACACCGTAGGTTCATATAAAAAAAAAAAAAGGTTGAGAAGCATAGTGTGCCACGTCATTTTAAGTATAAACATGATGGCAGCACTACAGGGTTGGAACTTTTTAGAATAGAATCCATACCTATGTCTATCCCAGAAGGTGAACGTTTTGCTTGTTTATGCAAACGTGAATCCTATTGGATTTTCATTCTAAACAGTATGGCACCAGAAGGGTTAAATGAAGAACTTGAAATAGGTACTCTCATATGAAATTACCCAATGTATAAGATATTCTTTTTGACATTGTTTGGCCTTACATTCAGGTGGTGTTGTGGATGAACCGGCGACCCTTTGTTCTGCCGGTTGAGAGTGCTACCCACTACACCACTGTGCTGCCATGTATACTTATTCAATTTATAAATCCTCCATATTCATTATTTTAGTTTAAGACTTTCGTTTTGTATGAATGAGGTTATAATTTTATCAGATAGGGGTCCATTTTAGTACCACCATATACTTTATAGCTTAATATAACTTTATTTTTTCACCACCTAAAAACCATATAATATAATACAATTAATTTCTACATTGGATATGCCATGACGTCTTGCATCTTTATCAATATGATGTTGTATTATATATATATTATATATCTATTTATGTATTTTGATATGTATGATTATGCCCTCACAGCGTGATTTTCTGTTATTGATGATATTAACCACTTCAGCCCCGGAAGGTTTTACCCCCTTCCTGACCAGAGCACTTTTTACAATTCGGCACTGCGTCGCTTTAACTGCTAATTGCGCGGTCATGCAATGCTGTACCCAAACGAAATTTGCGTCCTTTTCTTCCCACAAATAGAGCTTTCTTTTGATGGTATTTGATCACCTCTGCCGTTTTTATTTTTTGCGCTATACACGGAAAAAGACCGAAAATTTTGAAAAAAAATGATATTTTCTACATTTTGTTCTAAAAAAAATCCAATAAACTCAATTTTAGTCATACATTTAGGCCAAAATGTATTCGGCCACATGTCTTTGGTAAAAAAAATGTCAATAAGTGTATATTTATTGGTTTGCGCAAAAGTTATAGCGTCTACAAACTAGGGTACATTTTCTGGAATTTACACAGCCTTTAATTTATGACTGCCTATGTCGTTTCTTGAGGTGCTAAAATGGCAGGGCAGTACAAAACCCCCACAAATGACCCCATTTTGGAAAGTAGACACCCCAAGGAATTTGCTGAGAGGCATGTTGAGCCCATTGAATATTCATTTTTTTTGTCCCAAGTGATTGAATAATGACAAAAAAAAAAAAAAAAAAATTACAAAAAGTTGTCACTAAATGATATATTGCTCACACAGGCCATGGGCATATGTGGAATTGCACCCCAAAATACATTTAGCTGCTTCTCCTGAGTACGGGGATACCACATGTGTTGGACTTTTTGGGAGCCTAGCCGCGTACGGGGCCCCGAAAACCAATCACTGCCTTCAGGATTTCTAAGGGCGTACATTTTTGATTTTACTCCTCACTACCTATCACCGTTTTGAAGGCCATAAAATGCCCAGATGACATAAAACCCCCCCAAATGACCCCATTTTGGAAAGTAGACACCCCAAGCTATTTGCTTTGAGGCATGTTGAGTCCATGGAATGTTTTATATTTTGACACAAGTTGCGGGAAAGTGACAAATTTTTTTTTTTTTTTGCACAAAGTTGTCACTAAATGATATATTGCTCACACAGGCCATGGGCATATGTGGAATTGCACCCCAAAATACATTTAGCTGCTTCTCCTGAGTATGGGGATACCACATGTGTGGGACTTTTTGGGAGCCTAGCCGCGTACGGGACCCCGAAAACCAATCACTGCCTTCAGGATTTCTAAGGGCGTACATTTTTGATTTCACTCCTCACTGCCTATCACAGTTTCGGAGGCCATGGAATGCCCAGGTGGCATAAACCCCCCCAAATGACCCCATTTTGGAAAGTAGACACCCCAAGCTATTTGCTGAGAGGCATGGTGAGTATTTTGCAGCTCTCATTTGTTTTTGAAAATAAAGAAAGACGAGAAAAAAAATTTTTTTTTTTCTTTTTTCAATTTTCAAAACTTTGTGACAAAAAGTGAGGTCTGCAAAATACTCACTATACCTCTCATCAAATAGCTTGGGGTGTCTACTTTCCAAAATGGGGTCATTTGGGGTTTTTTTTTGCCACCTGGGCATTCCATGGCCTCCGAAACTGTGATAGGCAGTGAAGAGTGAAATCAAAAATTTACGGCCTTAGAAAGCCTGAAGGCGGTGCTTAGTTTTCGGGGTCCCGTACGCGGCTAGGCTCCCAAAAAGTCTCACACATGTGGTATCCCCGTACTCAGGAGAAGCAACAGAATGTATTTTGGGGTGTAATTTCACATATTCCCATGGCATGTTTGAGCAATATATCATTTAGTGACAACTTTGCGCAAAAAAAAAATAAAAAAAATAAAAAATTGTCTCTTTCCCACAACTTGTGTCACAATATAAATTATTCCATGGACTCAACATGACTCTCAGCAAATAGCTTGGGGTGTCTACTTTCCAAAATGGGGTCATTTGGGGGGGTTTGGAACTGTCCTGGCATTTTATGCACAACATTTAGAAGCTTATGTCACACATCACCCACTCTTCTAACCACTTGAAGACAAAGCCCTTTCTGACACTTATTGTTTACATAAAAAAATAATTTTTTTTTGCAAGAAAATTACTTTGAACCCCCAAACATTATATATTTTTTTTAAAGCAAATGCCCTACAGATTAAAATGGTGGGTGTTTCATTTTTTTTTTTCACACAGTATTTGCGCAGCGATTTTTCAAACGCATTTTTTGGGGAAAAAACACACTTTTTTACATTTTAATGCACTAAAACACACTATATTGCCCAAATGTTTGATGAAATAAAAAAGATGATCTTAGGCCGAGTACATGGATACCAAACATGACATGCTTTAAAATTGCGCACAAACGTGCAGTGGCGACAAACTAAATACATTTTTAAAAGCCTTTAAAAGCCTTTACAGGTTACCACTTTAGATTTACAGAGGAGGTCTACTGCTAAACTTACTGCCCTCGATCTGACCTTCGCGGCGATACCTCACATGCATGGTGCAATTGCTGTTTACATTTGACGCCAGACCGACGCTTGCGTTCGCCTTAGCGCGAGAGCAGGGGGGACAGGGGTGCTTTTTTTTTTTTTTTTTTTTTTTTTCTTTATTATTATTATTTTTTTATCTTATTTTTAAACTGTTCCTTTCATTTTTTTTTTTTTAAGTCATTTTTATTGTTATCTCAGGGAATGTAAATATCCCCTATCATAGCAATAGGTAGTGACAGGTACTCTTTTTTGCAAGAATTGGGGTCTATTAGACCCTAGATTTCTCCTCTGCCCTCAAAGCATCTGACCACACCAAGATCGGTGTGATAAAATGCTTTCCCAATTTCCCAATGGCGCTGTTTACATCCGGCGAAATTTAAGTCATAAAATGCTCGTAGCTTCCGGTTTCTTAGGCCATAGAGATGTTTGGAGCCACTCTGGTCTCTGATCAGCTCCATGGTCAGCTGGCTGAATCACCGGCTGCATTTTCAGGTTCCCTGTTGAGACAGGAGAGCCAGAGAAAAACACGGAAGACGTTGGGGGGGGGGGCATTCCCTCCCACTGCTTGTAAAAGCAGTCTAGAGGCTAATTAGCCGCTAGGATTGCTTTTACATGAAAGCCGACCGCTGGCTGAAAAGAATGATACCAAGATGATACCTAAACCTGCAGGCATCATTCTGGTATAACCACTCAAAGTCGTGAATGGCGTACCTGAAGACAAAAAAATGGTTAACAATAAAGCACAGTAAACGGTAAAGTATAAAAAATTGCATACCTGAAAAGCAAACATGATAAAACATAATAACAATAAAACATTGCAGAATAGAATACAGTAAAAAAGAGCAGAACAATAGAGAGAGAATAGAGAGAGAGAGAACAATGAAACGACAACTATTTTTTTTTTTTTTTTATATTTTTGTATGTGTTTTTTTTTTTTTTTTTACACTTTTTTTTGTAACTAACTTTTATAACTGTAACCGGTTCCAGGTTCGGGTCTCTCAAAATGCGATGGCATCTTGGGAGACCCTGTGAAAGTGTGCCTAGTCTGTGGAATGCTGTACCCTACGCTAATACTCAACTAGTGCATGGTAGCGTTCAAAACATTCACCAATGCAAAGACCAGGATTGTCAGGACAGGAGGGACAATAATAGCGGGTGTCACGTCTATATCCGCGCTTGCTGCAGACACGACATCTATTTTGGGGGGGTTCGCTGGGTAGGGGTACTCGGGAGGACGTAAAGAAAATGCCTCTCATGCAGCCGACTGCATTTGGTTGGGGATGTGAATGGGGGAAGTACGGGCGCTGCAGAAGTGGTGGGTTCCCAATTAGGATTGGCGAATGCAGCAGGAAGGGCATTATGGGCACGACGGGCCTGTGTTTGTCTTTTTGGTGGCAGCGGGACACTACTTGTGCTTGCCACCTCACCAGCTTGAACTGCACTTATGGGACTCGCCACGTCACCAAGTGTTACTGCAGTGCTGGTTTGACTAGGACCGGGGTGTACTACGCCGCTGGTGCTTGCCAGTTCACCAAGACGCTACCAAAAAAAACTGTTAGCGATCGCAGGGATCAGGCCTGACTCTGCGAACGCTGCAGTTATGCGTTTAGTGTTTTGTAAGTGACAGTGATCGATCGATACTGCACTTGGGTGGGCTGGGCCGGGCCGGGCGGAGGGGCAAAACGCAGGTGCTAGCAGGTATCTGGGCTGATCCCGCTAACACTGCGTTTGTGGGAACCCTAAACTGCTGGGGACGCTAGTATAGATCAGATCGGATCAGATATTGATCCGATCAGATACTATACCACTAAGGGAGGCGTATGCTGCGTGCGTGGGTGTTAGCGGTACTGGCGCTAATCTGACGCTGCCTGGGGCTGGTGCTTGCCAGTTCACCAAAATGCTACCAAAAAAACTGTTAGCGATCGCAGGGATCAGGCCTGACTCTGTGAACGCTGCAGTTATGCGGTTAGTGTTTTGTAAGTGACAGTGATCGATCGATACTGCACTTGGGTGGGCTGGGCTGGGCCGGGCGGAGGGGCAAAACGCAGGTGCTAGCGGGTATCTGGGCTGATCCCGCTAACACTGCGTTTTCGGGAACCCTAAACTGCTGGGGACGCTAGTATAGATCTGATCGGATCAGATATTGATCCGTTCAGATACTATACCACTAAGGGAGGCGTATGCTGCGTGCGTGGGTGTTAGCGGTACTGGCGTTAATCTGACGCTGCCTGGGGCGACGCATATCACCGCCGGGCGATCAGGGGGCTAAACCTTTATTCGGTAATAAACGGCGGGTGCCCTGACACTATAAAAAATAAACGAACTAACCAGCGTCAACCGTAACGGTTATACGGTGATCAGTGGTGAAAGGGTTAACTAGGGGGCAATCAAGGGGTTAAAACATTTATTAGATAGTATATGGGGGTCCCTGACGCTATAAAACGCTGACGGCGAACCTAACTATTTACGTACCTAACTAGCGTCACCAGCGACACTAATACAGCGATCAGAAAAATGATCGCTTAGCAACACTGGTGACAGGGGGTGATCAAGGGGTTAAAACTTTATTAGGGGGGGTTAGGGGGGTATCCTAGACCTACAGGGGGCCTAACACTCACTGCCCTAACACACTAACTGTCACAAACTGACACTATGCAGTAATCAGAAAAAAAAAAAAAAAAAAAAAAAAAAACCTGCTTGGTGTCAGTTTGTGACGGGGGGGGGGGGGTGATTGGGGGGGGATCGGGGGGGGGATCGGGGTGTTTAGTGTGCCTGGCATGTTCTACTGTGTGTGTGTGTTTGGTGCACTCACAGTTCAGTCTTCTCTCCTCGGCCCGGAACGGAAAATACCGAGCCGAGGAGAGATGACATCATTTCCTCTGCCTCTGTGTACAATACAGAGGCAGGGAAATGATCCCATTGGCTGGGAGCGATCGCGAGGGGGGGGCCACGAATGGATGGCCTCCCCCTCACCACCGATCGCCGGGGGACATTTGCCGACCGCCGCAGGCACCGGGGGGGGGGGTCCGATCGGACCCCCTACCCGCGGGCAGGCAGGGACGTACAGGTAAGCCCTTTTGCCTGCCCGTGCCGCTCTGTTGACGTACATCGTCGTGCGGCGGTCGGCAAGTGGTTAACTAACATATAGTGTATATTTTAGAGTATATTTTATAGTACTGTTCACATAAGTACTTTTTAAATAAGTTTTAATTACATATGACAAGAATTCTTTTTATTTAGATTTACATTAAAGATAGTGCTAATTTTCTATGTTTATTTGTACTAAACACCATTTTAGGATGCTGTTGCTATATAACCCCTTCCGTCTTGTAGATACCTCTTGCTGTGTACTCCGTGCTCCTGGTCTGTTATGATGCCATTGGTTCATAGATAGGAGGGGCGGGGGGGTTTGAGCATATATTATCACTAGAGGAGATAAGGGCGTTACCTGAAGGAGGCCACGCCTCTGAAACATGTTGTCCTAGCAATTGCATGAAGCTTACGAGAGGAGTCAGCTGCATTACTGTGCTTCCCCTCCCTGGCCACATGTGACGTCAGGTAGCGCCGGCTGGTCCGTGCGAGTTCTTTGGGCCGTGTGTGTTACAAGGAAGCAGGCGGTCTGTGCTTACTGAAATACTTTACCACGCTGCTAGTTGCTGTGAGCTAATTGATCCCTACAGACCAGGAGAGGAGGCTATTATGGAGCTGTTTATACCATTTAACGCTGGATGTTTGTGAGTGCAACCCTCATTTTTTATACACTTATCTTCATCTAGTAACTGATAACACACTGGGGCTGACATGCACCCTCTCTTGTCTTTATATATTTTCTACCTCCCACTAGCATTCAGCTGCTGCAGGAGGAAAATACAGGGATGGGTACCTGTAAAAAAGTCGACCCAGCTGTCTCTCCTGTTCCTGCCCCTTATTCAGCTGAAGCCCCCCTCTGCTCCTCTGCCCCCTTCTCTGGTCTCCCCTCCAGTCCCCTGCCCTCCTTCTCTGGTCTCCCCTCTGCTCCTCTGCCCCCTCCTCTTCTCTGGTCTCCCTGCAGCGCTCACCTCCTCTCCTTTGCTAGCTGTGCAGTGCGAGCTGAATAATGACAATATCCTCAGCACAGAGAAGCTCATTGTACGATCCAGAAGACAGCCACACAAAGTTATAACATAATTTTCCCCGGCACTTGTACTCTTGCTCTTTCCTTCCCCCACCCTCCATCCTGTCGTGGGGAATCTAGGTGGGAACCAGAGGAACCTGGGGGGAAGAGGAGTTTGTGGGGGACAGAGTGCACAGGTATCAGAGGAACACAGGGTGGCCAGAGGAGCATGAGTGGGGCAAAGGAGCACTGTGGGGACCAGAGAGGAGGGGGCAGGGGTGCAGGGGGGACCAGAGAAACACAGGGGGCCAAAGGAGTTTGGGGGGGACCGGAGGATCACAGGGACCAGAGAAACACAGGGGGGCCAGAGGAGCATGGGAGGGTAGAAGAGCACAGGGGACAAGAGTAACACAAGGGGGGCAGAGGAGCATAGGGGAACCAGAGGAGCACAGGGGGGACCAGGGGAGCACAGGGGGGACCAGTAGAGTTGGAGAGACCAGAGGAGCAAGGGGAACCAGAGGTGCACAGGGGGGGCCAGAGGAGCAAAGGGGCACCAGAAGAGCAAGGTGGGAACCTGAGGAGCACGGGGGGACCAGAGGAGCACAAGAGGGACCAGAGGAGCACAAGAGGGACCAGAGGAACACAGGGGAACCAGAGAAGCAAGGGGGTAACAAGAGGAGAATGGAATGACAGAGGAGCATGGGGGGACCAGAGGAGCATGGGAGAAGGGAACAGACAACTGACTCAACAGCTATGGCCTGGGATTTTCCAACTTTCCTGCCTAATCCCCCTGCCTATTGTATCAGCTGCCCTGCTTGCATTATCTCTTTCACACAGGCAGGCAGACTTGGCCAGCAGATCCACCTTCTCAGCATGAGATCTCTTGCTGATCCCTTCTGAGCAGGCAGGTGACAGGTCTGTGTCCGCTCCACCTATACAAAGCAGACACAGACCACTTTCCTCTATGGGCAGCTGGATGTAAATGGACTGCCTGTCTGTTTAAATCCAACTGTCATCCAATCCACCAGACAGATGGGGAACAGATCCCCTACCGGTCTATTTTTAGCAGATAGGATTGGTTAGAATGTCAGCGGGTATCAACGGACACATGTCTATTTACATGTGCCACGCCATAGAGGGCAGTGGAAAGTCCACCTAAAAAAAACTGACAGACAGACCTGATCGGTCCACCCATGTGAAAGAGGACTTACACTGCCAAATTCCTGAATGCTGGAGAAGCCACTGACCATGGGCATCAGGGGTTGCAATGGCAACCCCACTTATGAAGGGGGCGCCAATCTGGTTCTTTGCCCTGGGTGAAAGAATGTCTAGCTTTGCCACTGCTGCCAGTAGACTATTTCCCAGGTGCCTTATAATTAGGAAGTGTCTATAATGTATTTTTCAGCTCCTCTAAAGTAAAAGGGAGTAAATAACATATATTCTGACTGCAAAGATATCGGAAGTAAATAATTATGTAAACAATATGAAGTTGTGTATGCATATAAGTTACTTCAGAACACACAGAATATCAAATACGGGCATACACATATAGAAGATATAGACAAACAAGATTTCAGGAACAGAAGAAACTACAACACATTTTCACTTTCTGTCAGCCCTATGCAGTATATTTAGAGGGCTGTTGGGCCCATGATAAAATTCAATTGCTACTAAGTAGCAAACTTTATATCCCTCTTGGCAATAATGCTGTGTTCCACTTTCTTCAATGCAATGCTTTTCTTGTACCACTTCCAAAACCATTTAAAGTGATAATGGAATGGTTACTAATATACCACCCCCCACACTCTTTACTTGTACCATCAAACACTTCTCCCATACTTATAGATGGGCCTTAACAGCTAAAATTTTCTTACGGGTAGCCATTGAAGATACACCTTTAAGGTGAACCTGAAAAACCAAACAAGGAACCATGGAATTTTGCCACATTAAAGCAGGATTTACCAGTGGGTTAAACAAAAATACAAACAAACACAAAAGTGATGTGGATGCAGGGATCTGCCCCTGTTCAACAGAAGCCAGTCTGATGACCAGCTTATGTTGAACAGACAGGGGTACACATGTTTAAATGTGTCCGGTTCCTTTTGAAAATTTTGATATGTGTATACCTAGCTTAAGAGATTGTTAAGGTCAGAGTGAATAGAGGAAGATGCAGGAAAAAATCTCAACTAAAAGGGTATAATTTCCAAAAAACAGAGGTATCTCTAAAATTGCTTTTGAATTATACTACTATTGGAGAATGATCAGATATTCCCCTAACCATATAATCGGTCTTGTGGATTAATGGATTAATATTATAAGAGCCAATTGCTAAGTCTATCCTAGATAAGGTGGAATACAACTTATAAAAAATAAGATTTTTTTTCCTCTCTGGGATACAGTGTGAGCCATATATCTATTAACCCAAGCTCCTACAACAGTTACGGTAACCAAAATAAGAAAGACAACTAGAGAATTGTACTCTAGGAGGAAAAATTCTATCCATTTTTGGCAGTATGACATTATTAAAATTTCCTACTGCGATAAGAAAGTTATACTGCTTATTCAATGCAAATGTAAGAAAGAGTTTTGTCAGTTAACATTAATTTAGTGATATAATACAAATATTAGCAATCATATATTTAGCACAGCACTACAAAATCTATATTTACCATTAGGATCCACCTATGTCTGAATACAAATGATTATTATTATTATTATTATTATTATTCAAGACGTATATAGTGGCAACAGTTTGCATAGCACTTTATAAAATAAAGAAAGTCAGTACAGTTACAATGCATTTGCAAGATGGTCAGGATTGCCCTTCTTGAGGAGAGCTCACATTCTAAAATAAATTATACCAGCATGTGTATAAGTTCACTAGAACCAGGATAGTATGAATAAATAACAAGAATGTGTGTTGTACAACCTGAGTGTACGTTATCCATTGTAAATGCTTTACTGTATCTGGAATGGCATGTGACTGCTTTACACAAAGTATAGCAAGCTGGTACTGTTTCAACAGGTGGAAGATAGCACCATATTTAGTGGGATCCCCATTTCAATGCTGAGGGCATTGTCGGACCGTCAATTCATTATAGCCGCGAGTAGTTTTAAATTACTTTTTTTCCTTTGGAATGTCATTTCTAAACACGGGAAACATGCGCCCCTTTACAGGCATACTATAGACACCCGCCAGGTATGAAATTTAAAGGGATATTACACTTTTATTGTTTCACTTTAAGCATTATTAAAATCACTGCTCCTGAAAAAATGGCCGTTTTTAAAACTTTTTTTTGCATTGATCCATGTCCCCTGGGGCAGGACCCAGGTTCCCAAACACTTTTTATGACAATACCATGCATATAAGCCTTTAAAATTAGCACTTTTGATTTCTCTTGCCGTGAACACCCCAAATTGTTCGCTGTTCGGCGAACTGGCGAACAGCCGATGTTCGAGTCGAACATGAGTTCGACTCGAACTCAAAGCTCATCCCTACTAAGGAGCAGCACGGGAAGCCTGCCTCCGCCTCATTAAAACAGATGACTCATCAGCTGACTGCTGAATGTAAAGAAAACATGTTGACAATTAGAATTAAAATCCATACCAGACCTTTATCTGAGCATGCAGCCTAGCATTTCAGGAAAGGGAGGGACGAGCAAGTGCCCCCCTCCTGAACCATACCAGGCCACATGTCCGCAACATGGGGGGGTGCTTTGGGGTGGGGGGGGGATCTACTCCCCACCCCAAAGCACCTTGTCTTCATGTTGATGGGGAAAAGGGCCTCTTCCCCATAACCCTGGCCGGTGGCTGTGGGGGTCTGTGGGCAGGGGACTTATTGGAATCTGGAAGCCCCCTTTGACAAGAGGCCCCCAGATCCTGCCCCCCAATGTGAATGAGTATGGTGTACATTGCACCCCTACTCATTCACCAAAAAAGTGTCAAAAGAAATAAAAACACACACACAGTTTTTGCCAATTCCTTGATTAAAACATTTGAATAAAATGTCCCCCCGAAGTAGATCCATTGTCAATCACAATGCCCACCCCACCGACCAGAGAAAAAAAAGAAACATAAAAAACCTCCAGCTCCTGCTCCGCCATCTGAGAGTTCTTAAATAGCTAAGGGGATGAGTTAAACGGTGACATCATTGGGTGGACTCACCACCTTGTGTCATCACTGCCCAAGCATGCTCCTGGCCGATGTCACAAGGTGTGGTGGGCACCCTGATTGATGGATCTACTTTGAGGGACATTTTTTTTTTGGTGGATGGCTTCCTTATCCACTCCTTAGCAACCAGCAATTGGGGGGAACCCCACGCTGTTTCTGAAAAATACCACATGTGATACCGCCAGCAAAACACTGGTGATAAATATTGCATTTTTTTACTCTGTTCCCTTTTTTTTTTTCGCAATATTTGACAGAACATTTATCATTATGTGGTAAATACCACATAATCACACATTTTTTTGTGAATTGGACTTTTTTTTACCTCATGCGATCATTTATACAAATGAGTCACATGACCATGTCATCGCCTGCGGTAAGTGAGAGGGTCAGTTTGACCCATAACATCATCTTTGTAGGGACAAAATGTGACAACAAACCATTTACATTAGCAAGAGATCAAAAAATCCCTACTTAAATAGAAAAGGCTGTCTACATAGCTTCTAACATTTTTCTAGTCCTTCCATAATGCTTATTGAAAACTGTTGCATCAAACAACCTAGAAGCAATTGACAGTGCATAAATAAATGTTATGTCTTCATCTTCTACCTGAAAACGGAAAATTTTTATGAAATACTTACCGTAATTTTCCTTTCCTGGCCCATCCGCACGTAAGCACACAATGGGTTAACATCTCCTCTGGAGCCCCACATTACCACCTGTATAGCTGAATAAAAGGCAGCTCCTTCCCAAACTAAGACAGTTCGATAACTTAGCCTACGACAGACCACTAGGGAGGGAGTCCTGTGCTGACGTGCGGATGGGCCAGGAAAGGAAAATTTACGGTAGGTATTTCATAACAATTTTCCGTTTTCCTGGCCCATCCTCCCGTCAGCACACAATGGGATATACCAAAGCTTAATATTAGGGTGGGAGAGAACAATTAACCACTTCCGGACTGCTGCACGACAATGTACATCCAAACTTTCAAGGGGGATACTGTTGTTATGGCAGCAGCTATAAAAAAAAAAAAAAAAAAAAAGGAGCACAATGGCAATGTCCAAAATTCCAGTTCTTGTTAAATTTGTATAGGCACAAGGATTTTCTGATCCATAGATAGCCCAGCTCATAGGCTAAAGAAGGCAAAATTGAAACACCCTCATGTGCCACCTGGCCCAAGGTACCACCACTGCCAACAAGATCTTTCAAAAAGATTCCATGGCGCCTTCCTTGCCCCCATTAGCCTGCTGGTGCATGATGTTGGGGACTCTTGAACGGTGGCACCCCCGGCCCTGGCCTCCCCTTGGTTTTTGGCTTCACACTTTGCCTCCTTGGATCCTCCCTCTTCTCATTGGTATTCTCCTATGGCGCTCTTGCCTCATTCACCCCTCTAGCAGGTAATTCACTTTTTCACCCAGTCTCTTTCCCCTTCTTTTCTTTCTGTTTTTTTGCCCGCAATCATCACTTTTGACTCACTTCGTTTTACAGGCCCTTCCCCCCAATTGGGGCATCCTGTCTTATCTGCTATTTTGCTCCTGAAGAGTGACATAAAGGCCCCGAAACGCATAGAGCTTACAACTACCGAGAGGTGTATCTAACCAATAACTATGTATGGATGTTCCATTTTATTTGTGCTCTCTTGCTCTTCTCCTTTACACTTTGTAACATTGGTATCCTTGTACATTATATGTTATATGTTATTGTGCCTTTTCAGCTATATATTACATACTCATATATGAGTCCATGTTGGACCGCCTATTATGATATATTACTAATTATTTATACTGATCTTATGTAATACCATTGGAAATGCATTATCTTTTTACAATTAAATTTGTTTTTTGCCCCATATTAATTGCCTCTGTGTGCCTCACTCAAAGTCCCGCCCTACGTTCTCTTTCTTTTTGTATTCCTGGGAATGTGCCAATTCTGTAAAAGCACCTGAACTGGAAGTGACATCTGGCCACTGAAAATCTCACATGCCTCTGGCGCTCCGCATTGATCAGTACATGGAAATATGAGTCGGCCGTCAATTGATACCAACTGGTCCTCCAGCTGAACTGTCCCTGTGACTGTCTGCATGAACCATCTTGAACTGATTGGCGTATATGAACACATTTGATCCTTCAAACTAAAACAGGCCAGAAGGCTCCTGCCTTAGGTACTAGAAAACTGGGGAGAAAGGCCCCCAGATGATTCCATGTCTTCAGCATCACTGGCATGATGGCCTTGTAGCAGTATAAAAATCTTGTCAACATCTTCTCTTCTGAGATAGATTAAATGGATTCAGTGGTCAGCTTTGGAATTTTCCATTGTACGCCCACCTGTCTTCTGGACCCACTTGTCTTTGACTGTCGTCCAAACCCTCCGGAAGGGGGCGACAATCATCAAATTCACTCAGGCCCCCTGGCCAACTGGAAGAGACTGGTTGGACGCACCTTCAAAAAGATCTTCCAGCCATCTTAGTAGCTTGCTCTGGACTTGATTGCATGTTAAAAGTAATTTTAAGACACCTCCACTGTGATCTATTAAACTGTAGCCTGTCCTATAAGATTTGGCCTCCTGCACCCGCCGAAGTTTAGTAGGCTTGTGTGAAGGATGGCGAGTTCCTCTTACTAGTCTGTGTCCAGACTTTTTTCCTCTTGTCATTCGCTTAATTGCGTTGTTTAGTATTTGGCCAAACAATACCCCACATTATAGGAAATGTTAAAGGATTGTGTAGACGTTCTACCTGCCCTCCAGTGGTGTAACCACAATGCTCTCATAGCAGCGACTGGGTGTACCAGCCTTGTACTAGGTCTATCAAAGCATCCACCAAAAGTCATTTTCCAGGTTCCAATCTTTCCAGATACTATGCCAAATCTTGTAGCTTCCAGTGTTGAATGTAATGCCATATCTAAAGTTAATATATATCAAAGTTAACATATTGCTGGTTGGCAGGCAAAATCTGTGACTGTATAGATTCTATGCAAGCCTGGTGGCCAGATCACCACAATTTGTGTTCCAGATGTGTTTCTGCATGAGTGTTTTGATGCATTCTCAATGTGTTTTGCCGCTTCTAGATGTGTTTCATACCGAAACAATGCAACATTCTATTTTTGTTGACTGTACTAGAATGCGCTGTACTGGTGTGAACTATTCAACCAGGAATCAAAGTTAAACACTGTCCATGCGTTCTTGATGCAGAATAAAGACGCACTGGACTGCATTTGGTGTGAACAAGTCCACTTTCTCATCCATAGGATCTCTGAAGGCAACCAAGTTATAAAAAGGCAAAGACACTTGCTGCACCAGACACTAGAGGGCAGCATCCACCCCTGGAAGTGCAGTGCACAAACATATAGCAGCCATCATATATGGATAAAGTTTAGAGAACCTGTTACTGTAAATAGGTCTTCTAACAAGGTATCTGTCAACCTTCATCAATGAGCACTTTACGCTCTATCATTATGGGTGTTGCTTGTGGTGTGGATATCTGTAGCATCCTTTCCACAATAGCTGCCTTAATAGGGCTTAGCATTTTGCACAACCACATCCTTGTGAGGCAACCTGTGAAATTTCATTTCTCTGCCTCTGCAGACTGCATGCAGGCCCAAAATGCATTGTGAACTAGGTGAGGCATTCTCTATCATGCTGCATTTATGCCAGTTTCCTGGATCCTGTACCTTCACAGGGTAAGTGGAAACAACTCCTTCAGAGTGTATAGACCACATGCTTAAGTGGATTTGAACCTAAGGCTAGGTTTCTACTAGTGCGACTTTTCATGCGATTTGGGACTGAAAAGTCGCATGACAAGTTGTACCCACTGATTTTCAATGAGTACTGTTCATATCTGTGCGACTTCAAGATGCAGCGACCTCAAAGTAGTCCCTGCGCTACTTTGGTCCCACTTTGATGCAACTTGAGGTCCATAGACCTCAAGAATACACAGGCATTGCTTCAAAATCGCGGCAAAAAAATTGCGGCAATATCGCGCGACTTTGGGGACGCAATAGTGGAAACATAGCCTAATACATGTAATTTGAGCTGGGCACATATATCTTCAGTGTCCTGTAGCTCTCTCCTGACCCATTCTTCTGTTATCAGCCTGATAACGCCTGACAAATTCTTGGACACATCAGAAAAAAACAGCCTGACATTTCTGTCTGGGGAGGCTGCTATAAATAGATTAGCAGGAAGCTGGCCCTGTACAAAAAGTGATGAGAGGGGGTGTGTGACTTTCCTCCAATCAGCAATTTACGCTATCTTGGCTGTATGCCCAAGCACTCTGTGTTAAACAGGAAGAGAACACGATCCAAACTTTCTAAACAGTATATAAATGTGAAGACAGCAGATATACATGTAGAAACTTATGTAGAGAGATTTGGTTCATCTCTGTGTATCATTTGAGGCCATTCACATCACTGGGTGTATGGAGGGTTTACATCCATCTTAATGAATGTGACAACCTGTTAGGTGCCATTGTCCTGGTCAGGATAAGATGATTGTTGGCAGGTTTTATGTCTTTTTCGAGCGTTTGCATTCAGGGTTTCTGATTCTAAAATAATACAAAACCCCTAATTTGCATAGTCTCCTTGGGCACTTTTAAGAACCATGTCCCGCGTCACCCCCTCCTACCTTTGCTAATCTTCTGTGTCACTAACAGGTGTGGAAAGCTCAAATTTGCACAAAATATATGGAGAAAAGCATATTACCTCTCACCAAAAATATGGTACCCTGTCTCTTTCGGAGCCATCTGCCTTCATCCACTCACCTTAGAAGCATCAGGCGAGCTTCAGGCAGCATTTCCAAAGGCAAACATCAGACACAGTTAAGCTGGACACACACTATACAATCTTCTCTGGATTTCTTCCCTCAGATTCACCAAAACCCCACAACAAGAGACCAAACCTAAGAGTCTTGATTTGTACGCAATCAGGCAGGCCCCTGCACTACATGGCTCTGCTAAATCTAAGGAAACCAGACAACAAAAGTTGCATAGTGTGTATGGGGTCCTAATGTCTGAGACAAAAAAAACAGTCAGACTGTCAAGCTCACAGGAGTACACAGCATAGCAAGGGAGCCAGGACAGTGCATCCAGAGAAAGACAGGAGAGTCAGAATCTGAGGTAAGTCCTTTACCTGTGTCCCTGCACCCTGTGACACCATTCACAGCCGCTCTCAGACTGACAACAAAGCCAGGACAGCAGTGCGCTGCATATAAAGACAGGAAAAAATAAAACCAAAGGGAGAGACAATGATAACATTGCAGAGCTCTTATAATACCACACCTGTACAATATCAATGCTGTTTAAGCACCATTTTTTCCATAGCCTTGGCACAAAAAGGCACCCAAAAAAAAGGATTTACCTTCAGCATTCAGGGTCTTCCAAACTCCATGAGAGGCTGAACATGGAGGGGTAAGTTTGGCAGGGGGGTGGTTCAGCAAACAACTTACTTACCAACTGCAATCAACAGGTGGCCTGGAGCAGACCAAAAAAGAACTGTCTTAGTTGGGGAGGAGCTGCCTTTTATTCAGCTATACAGGTGGTAATGTGGGGCTCCAGAGGAGATGTTAACCCATTGTGTGCTGACGGGAGGATGGGCCAGGAAAACAGAACTCCCTTGTATTTCCACCCATTTCAATACTTGTGATGTGTTCATGGTAAATGCTGATTATTGTAGTTAAAGGATTCACGTATAAGGGGTACAGAAAAGGTGCTGAAATGGACAGCTCCCAAAGATCCGAGGATCAATCCACTAAGCTATAGCCAATGTGTTATTAGTCTCATTGTCTGTTATTGAATAAAAATAATGGTTGTTAAGGAACATAATGATCACCATAGTGCAGCTTAGTGATTTTAGCTTCATAGCAGACAGACTAGTCCTTTCTCTACAAGTATATACACTTACAAATAAAACACATATGCCATAGTTGTGCTGTGGCTATATTGCCAGACTGTTCGTTATCCATCCATGTTATTTATTTTAGCAAAAAACAAACTACTGACCAAAACAAAAGGAAAAAATATGTACACATTTTTGTAATGCAACTTTGAAAGAAAAATATTGTCAAATGTAAATATTTTACAGCAGATATTGTAAAAAGCAGCGTTAAACAGTCATGTTATATAAATAAACAGAATACAGGTAATTAATTTTAAGCATGGTTTAAATACATATGAATTCAGTAGAATTATACAATTAAATCTGGAAAATTCAATAGAAGGGGGAAGCACATAAAAAAAGCTGGTAGGCAAAGAATTTCAGCAAGGATAAACAGGAGATGCTGTCAGAAGCAGTTAGAAGAGGGAATGAAGTTCACATTTGGAAATAGAATGTTACAGAACTGACATACTGCACAGGAGGACAGAGTTAATGTTGTGAGGTCATTGCTTTAAACGCATAGTGCACTCCAGACATCAGAGCTCAAATATCACAGGCCATGTGCATTTAAAGGCTGCTGGGAACAGAAGATTAAACCTCTGTAAATGCAATAAATCTGCCATAAAATGAGTAACTGGGTTCTGATTTTACATAGTAAATGAATTCTGCAGCGTAGCAGAACAAACAATAGTCTTATTATTGTGTTAATATGAGTGTCTGGGGCAGATCTGGTGCAGGCACAAGCACAATCCGTCTTACGCAAAGACTTCTATTTAACCCCATGCTGTTTACCGATTAGTAGGAAGGGTGAGTCTATGAATTAATTTATACCACCTGCTGTCTCCATGTTGAGTTTTTTCCTGTAAATAACCTCTATGGAAAAACTAATTAAATACCCAGAGTATAGGCTGGCTTAAGAATAAATACATACTGAATATTTTAAGCAAATATTTGTAAGACTTTTTAATTTCAAGTAAAAAAGCCATTATGTTTCCTTTTCAGCTCAGATAATGTAATGTCAAGGTTTCAGTGAGTATTTTCCTTTCATTTGGAGGTCTGTGATTAGATTTTTTTAATTCATTTTTGCATCTTGCAGCTTGTATGGCATTGAAGGAATGTGTAGAACCATTTGATGTGAAGTTTTTGCTGTAGCTGTATCACAGCATCTCTCTCTTTGATTATTCTGTTTCTCTAAAGTGTTGTGTTGTGTGGTAACAATGTCCATATACGTTAAGCCAATTCCCTTATCAATTCTGTTGTGCCTTTTTAAAACAGTAAGATGATCAGGCATTTAGGGTAAAGTAACCGATCCACAAACATCAAAGTTAGAGTGTTAAATCCACTAAATTCACAACAGTAAAATCAGTCTGTACAGTTCCTTGAAAAAGTATTCACACCCCTTGAAATTTTACACATTTTGTCATGTTACAACCAAAAATGTAAATGTATTTTATTTGGAATTTTATGTGATAGACCAACAAAGTGGCACATAATTGTGAAGTGGAAGGAAAATGATAAATGGTTTTCAATTTTTTTACAAATATTTATGTGAACAGTGTGTTGTACATTTATATTCAGCCCCCTTTACTCTGATACCCCTAACTAAAATCTAGTGGAACTAATTGCCTTCAGAAGCCACCTAAATAGTAAATAAAGTCCATGTGTGTGTAATTTAATCTCAGTATAAATATAGCTGTTCTGTGAAGCCCTCGGAGGTTTGTTAGAGAACCTTAGTGAGCAAACAGTATCATGAAGGCCAAGGAACACACTAGACAGGTCAGGGATAAAGTTGTTGAGAAGTTTAAAGCAGGGTTGGGTTATAAAAAAATACCTCAAGCTTTGAACATCTCACGGAGCACTGTTCAATCCAACATCCGAAATTGGAAAGAGTATGGCACAACTGCAAACCTACCAAGACATGGCTGTCCAACTAAACTGACAGGCTGGGCTAAGAGAGCATTAATCAGAGAAGCAGCCAAGAGGCCCTTGGTAACTCTGGAGTAGCTGCAGAGATCCACAGCTTAGGTGGGAGAATCTGTCCACAGGACAACTATTAGTTGTGCACTCCACAAATCTGGCCTTTATGAAAGTGTGGCAAGAAGAATGCCATTGTTAAAATAAAGCCATAAGAAGTCCCATTTGCAGTTTGTGAGAAGCCATGTGGAGGACACAACAAACATGTGGAAAAAAGATGCTCTCGTCAAATGAGACCAAAATGTAACTTTTTATGCTTCAAAGTAAAACACTATGTGTGACGGAAAACTAACACTGCACATCACCCTGAACACACCACCCCCACTGTGAAACATGGTGGTGGCAGCATCATGTTGTAGGGATGCTTTTCTTCAGCAGGTACAGGGAAGCTGGTCAGAGTTGATGGGAAGATGGATGGAGCCAAATCTCTCTTCTTAGAAGAAAACCTGTTAGAGTCTGCAAAAGACTTGAAGACTTGAGACTGGGGTGGAGGTTCACCTTCAAGAAGGACAACAACCCTAAACATACAGCCAGAGCTACAATCGAATGGTTTAGATCAAAACATATTCATGTGTTAGAATGGCTCAGTCAAAGTCCAGACCTAAATCCAATTGAGAATCTGCAACAAGACTTGGAAATTGCTGTTCACAGATGCTCTCCATCCAATCGGACAGAGCTTGAGCTATCTTGCAAAGGAGAATGGGCAAAAATGTCACTCTCTAGATGTGCAAAGCTGGTAGAGACATCTCCAAAAAGACTTGTAGCTGTAATTGCAGTGAAAGGTGTTTCTACAAACTATTGACTTAGGGGGCTGAATACAAATCCACGCCACACTTTTCACATATTTATTTGTAAAAAAAATTGAAAACCATTTATCATTTTCCTTCCACTTCACAATTATGTGCCACTTTGTGTTGGTCTATCACAAAAAATACCAATAAAATACATTTATGTTTTTGGTTGTAATATGACAAAATGTGGAAAATTTCAAGGGGTATGAATACTTTTTCAAGGCACTGTATATGCAGTAAAACATGCTTGTTATACTCACTGTGGAACCTAAGAGGTAATCCTCTGCTCTGTGTAAAAAGTCTGTTTGATCTTGTCTTCTCTGTTCCTCCCCATCTTCCATAGTCACCAATCTATCTGCTGATAGAACAGAGACTAGGGGAAAAGCTGCACGTGTTCAGTTTGCTGTGTATTGCTAGATCAGGGGTACTGCATCCTGATAGGGCAGTCATATCAGAATGAAAACTCCTCCTACAAGCTTTAGCCAGACACTGATATGCCCTGTACACACGGTCGGACATTGATCGGACATTCCGACAAAAAAATCCATGGATTTTTTCCGACGGATGTTGGCTCAAACTTGTCTTGCATACACACGGTCACACAAAGTTGTCGGAAAATCCAATCGTTCTAAATGCGGTGACGTAAAATGCGTACGTCGGGACTATAAACGGGGCAGTAGCCAATAGCTTTCATCTCTTAATTTATTCTGAGCATGCGTGGCACTTTGTGCGTCGGATTTGTGTACACATGATCGGAATTTCCGACAACGGATTTTGTTGTCGGAAATTTTATAGCAAGTTCTCAAACTTTGTGAGTCGGAAATTCCAATGAAAAATGTGTGATGGAGCCCACACACGGTCAGAATTTCCGACAACAAGGTCCTATCACACATTTTCTGTCGGAAAATCCAACCGTGTGTACAGGGCAATAGAAGTCACACGACTGATATATACTGTAATGCTAAAACTATTGCATTTCCATGTTCTGTGTACTGTGGGGGAAAAGATGTAGTGAATTCAGGAACCCTGGAATTAGTAACAGTTTAATGAAGGATCAGGCCAATTTGGTTGAGAAGAATGCTTATGGACATTGCATAATATAGGCAATTGCAATTTACGCTGCTACCCATGTACTTTGTGTGATATTGGCAAGTCTACTCATCAACTCTAGTATCCCCTGACCAATTCAGGTTTTGTGGACTAACATAAAATGTGTGTTAGGGTAGTGGCTACTGTTAGGTAGCATCAGTTACAGTGTAGGAGAGTGGAAAACCACTGTGTTCCAGCATGTGCTTTCAGTGCCATTTCTATTTTTAAAAAAAAGCATTCTCATAGAGATTTTGTCACCTCTTTTTAGCCAAACACTCTTACCCAATTATACTCACCTTTGCTCAACTCCCCCAATGCTCTATTCTCTAGGAGTTAAATCCTGTAAAAATTTGTCAAAATTTACACAGGGTTGATGATATGTCCTCCTCATCAGTGATTAGACCCTATGATTGACCAATCACATACTCCACTTACCTGGAAGGGCATTATATTTACCTGTAATAAATATTTGGGAGACCCTGATGAAGTAACAGAGCAGTGGGGGAGCATAAAAACTGTGATTGCACGTGGGTCAGAGGGAAGCTAATAAATGACTGTCACTTTGCCCTGATAGGGTAAAGCCTCAGTAAAATTAGTCTCTAAATTGCCTACATATTTTAAATATTGCTTACAGAGGACACTCTCAGACAGCATGTATCATTTAGTATCATTCAGTAATGCCACAAGGACTTATGTCGGCCATACACGGTTCGAATTTCGTAAGAATTTTCTTTCGAAAATCGTATGAAAGAATTTTCGTATGAATTTCGCACCATTAGTGGGCTGCAACAACAACCGATTTTCGGGCGGCAATCAAATTTGAGGAATCGGACATGTTGGAAATTTTTAGAAAAACAAACGATTTTCTAATCAATGATGGGAGAACCGTGCGAGAATTGTAATAAGAAAAGAACATTTACGGAGAGAAAAGAAGATTCCCGGCCAAAAAAACTCTTTTCTGTAGCAACATGTGGTGAAATTGAAGGCTTGGTCGGCCGAATTTCAAAAATCAATGGTGGCGTCATCGGATCACAAAAAAAAATGAACTTTCTGATTTTGAAAGAAAATTTGTTCGAAATTCGACCGTGTATGGCCTGCTTAAGGTAAGAAATTGTACACCACATGTAAATTCTACATGCTCATATTCCACTTTCAGCTCCAAAATCATAAAGTTCCTATGTAGATGAAATAAAATGCATGCTGGTAGTTTAATTTGCCCCATCTAAATTGGCCCTATTATGTTTATGCATGGATGTGAGTTAGGGACCTAAGATAACACACATATATATATATATATACATTTAACCACTTCAAAACCAGGCCAATTCTGACATTTCTACCATAAATGTAAACATTTTCAATGTTTTATTTGGAAAATTGCTTAAAACCCTCAAATATTATATATTTTTATATTTTTAGGCAGGAGCTCTAAAGCATAAAATAGAGGGGGGTTGTAATTTTTTATATGTCACGCGATATTTGCTCAGACGTTTTTCACAAACGTTTGGAAAAAATACACGTTGATTAATTTTAGTGAAAACAAACATAATATAATAACCAATTTTTCAGGTAAAATATAAATGACAATGTTACGTCAAGTAAATAGATACCAAACAAATCATGCTTTTAAATTGTGCAAACCAAATGGAGCAAATAAGAGAAGTTAACTGTTGGGGTATATATACACTTTGAACCAATTACAATACAGTACACATTACAGTATTTGAACAAATACAAAGGAGAAAAAATGTGTTCTTAACTTTGCTGCGCTTGTTGGGTTAGTAGGTCAGCCGTAGTCCACTGTGTATTCAGAAAGTGTGTTTCAAGATATTACTAGAATGTCATATTGTAGTAGCTAAGTGTTTCCTAAGGTCAGTTGCAAAGAACATGCTTTTCCTCAAAAGTAAATTAAATAAAATATATCTTTTACAGATATGTGTATAGATCTAGGGGAAATTGTGGTGTTCTGGACTTACTGCAGTGCTGATCAGGTTCATAAACTCATTGCACCCTTCTTTTATATACATAGCACAGTTTCTGAAACTATTCCTATCATTTTTTGCACATGTGATCACTGAGTGTGTCTTAAGTGATCAGATTTTCCGACGGGAATTGTGTGATGACAGGCTGTTGGCAGAAAATCTGTCCGTTTGTAAGCTCCATCAGACAATTGTTGTCAGATTTTCCACGGACAAATGTTGGATAGCAGGCTTTAAAATTTTCCGTGGATAAATGTCTGTTCTCGGATTTTCCTGAGCGTGTGTACACAAGTCCGTCATACGAAAGTCCAAAGTACAAACACGCATGCTTGGAAGCAAGGACGAGCTAGAAGCGGCCGGTTTTGTAAACTAGCATTCGTAATGGAGAATTAACATTCGTGATGTGGCAAATTATGAAATCTCGAAATGCAGCGCACAATTCTCTTCTTCTTTATCTAATGGGATAATAATTAAGCTGCTTTGCTGGTGATACTGATGGAGTAATGGCAAACTAATTTTCAAAGGCTTTTTTTCTAGTGATATCAAGAATAATATTATTATGCTTGTTATTTTTTTTTTTTTTGTTTTGGTGCAAGTTACCACAACACCATTATCCCATAGTTTTTAAGATCAGAGATACAACTATAACTATATCTATGTTGGTGTCCCTTGTTAATTTTACATTGTATTTTTTAAAATGTAACTGCCTACTCCCAAACTGTCATTTGAAGTAAAACACATAGCCAAGTATTATTCTCCACATTTTTTTATTGTGCATTAAAAAAAGAAAACAAATAAAATTAGACATGCTATCTGCCAATAGAACTTAACTAAAAAGTGCATTCTATGCATCCAAAAATGTAGAAAATATACCAAATCAAATCATTATTCAACCAAAAAATAAAAAAAAGCCTCATGCATGTGTCCAGCTTCTTAATATAGGGGGTCAACAATGCCAAGAGTTGGTGAAAGCAGGGGTCGATCATCCAGAGATAATTCCGAAAATCATCTGGATTATTCTCCTGGAGCTCCCGCAGCAAAGACATATGACATAAGTGGTCACGATTAATAAAGCAACCAATTTTTGGTCCAAGAAATCCTCCTCCTCCTGTTCCCGGACTGGACTTGGGTCAAAGCAATAACTTCAAGGCCTATAATAAATAACATGTTATCTCCTCTGATTCCGCAACATGGCTGGTTGACGAACGACCGTTCAGAAACAAACTGAAAGCGCGAAATGAAAAGCCCAAAATGAAAAGTGCAAAATGAAAAGCGCAAATCCACACTCACCAATCTTCTACTAACACTAAATTAGCAGAAGGAGCCCAAAGGGTGGCACTAAAGACCTGAAAAAACACGTAGTATATCACTACGATTGTGTTGGTTGGCTGACAACTGTGTGCCGTTTGTATGCAAGACAAGTTTGGGGCCAACGCCCTTCGAGCAAAAGTCTGAGGTTTTGTCTGCGGAAAATCCGATCGTGTGTATGAGGCTTTAGACCTCTTATCTGATTGCAATTGATCTTGTCCTGTCTCATAACTGATGGGTAATAATTACCAATACATTGCATTTGAAACATATTCTTGGCTGATAGCATGCCAGGTTCTGCTACATATGTAACTAGCTTTTGGTAAAACTGGGTCTGCAGAGAGGACCATAGGCATGAACTGGCCCAGTATGTCATACAGGTGTATCCACCACCCCCCACACTCTCTAGACATAGTCAACATCCCTCCTCCTCTTGCCATCATACAAAAAAAGCATAAAAGCACAATACAATCTCATTATAATGATCTGCCAATTCATGAGGTGTATATTTAAATTTTGGGTTTGATTTTTGTAAATTGGATGTGGAATAATCTTTGATTATAATTATTACTAACCCTGGGAACACGTTTTGCTAAAGACAAAAAAATCATCAAGTTCATCTGAATTAATTTATCCTTTACAAAATACATAGGTCATATAAATGACAATATCATGGATGTTATTGTCTACATTTTACAGCTATCAACATGTTTAAAGAACATTTGAACAACCTGTAAACTCTGTTCTAGGTTGTAAGGCATAAATAACTAGCATACTTTTTGCAAGGGTAGAGCTAATTCTGATGACAAATCTCAGAGAAGAAGAAACACAGCTGCTCTGTGAATGTTGTGGGTTTTACCAGATGGTGTTGATGACAAAATATATTTTAAAATATGCAACCCAAGAAATAAACAGGTGAACAGAGCTTCCTTATAGCACACTGATAATAATTTCAGTGATTATCAATATGTTTTTTTATTTTTGAATAAAAGTGCACATATATATAAAGGTTTCTTTTTTTTGTGTTTTTTTGTGGTTTTTTTTTGATAAAGTAAGAAAAGATTTAAAACTCCTGTCAGGAGGTTTTACTGCTGTCAAGAATCCTGTAGGAAAGATTCCTTCACTTCCTATCTGTTAAAATATGTTTTTACCAGGGCAGGGAAAAAAGGACGTCAATTTTGTTTGGGTACAGCGTCACACAACCACTCAATTGTCAGTTAAAGCGACGCAGCACCATATTACAAAAAAATGGCCTGGTCATGAAGCAGCCAAATCTTCCGGTCTGTAAGTGGTTAAGTTAAAACGGAATTATATTCAGCTTGGATCTAGTGATGTGACCCATAGCTCCCCATCGGCTGCTTACATCTTCAGACTGCTGGCTTCCATGTTATTGTTGTTATTTAATGCAGGATTAAAAAAACTAGTGTCCTTCCTTGCTTACATGTTTCAGCCCTGTGTGGGCCTTAATCATAGCAAGTGTAAAGATGTAGCCCACTTCAGTTTAAAATTACTGCAGCCAAAAAAACGCTGTATAACACAGCTGTCAATGAACTACATCAATAACAAATGATACATTTAAATTAGATGTAATCTTATAATGCTCCCCTAGTCTAGCTCTAAAGGAACAAGTAGTACAGCCTATATACTGTATTGAACATCTTGTACAAAGAATGCTATACACTATTATGTGTGCCACAACTGACATAATCCCTAATGAGGAAAGTCTTCCAAGTAGTATTTCTAAAGGAAAACAGAAGGGGTGCCAAGCTAAGTGCAACATTAAAATGTATGGGATTTATTAAAGCACAAATAAAGTGGCAACTCACATTTGATAAATGTTATAAATGTTGATAAGCATGTACAGTATCTCACAAAAGTGAGTACACCCCTCACATTTTTGTAAATATTTTATTCTATCTTTTCGTGTTACAGCACTGAAGAAATGACACTTTGATACAATGTAAAGTAGTGAGTGTACAGCTTGTATAACAGTGTAAATTTTATGCCCCCTCAAAAAAACTCAACACTCAGCCATTAATATTTAAACTGCTGGCAACAAAGGTGAGTACACCCCAAGTGAGAATGTCCAAATTGGGTCCAATTAGCCATTTTCCCTCCAAGGTGTCATGTGACTCGTTACAAGGTCTCATATGTGAATGGGGAGCAGGTGTACTAAATTTGGTGTTATCGCTCTCACTCTCTCATACTGGTCACTGGAAGTTCAACATGGCACCTCATGGCAAAACTCTCTGAGGATCTAAAAAAAAGAATTGTTGCTCTACATAAAGAGGATTTACAGGTACAGTGCCTTAAAAAAGTATTAACTACATCAGCCCCAAAAGGATGTACCCCCTTCCTGACCAGAGCATTTTTTTGCGATTCGGCACTGCATAGTTTTAGCTGACAATTGCGTGGTCATGCGACGTTGTCATGCAATGTTTTTTTCCCACAAGCTTTCTTTTGGTGGTATTTGATCACCTCTGCGGTTTTTATTTTTTGCAACAATTTTGAAAAAAGCTATTTTTTTACTTTTTGCTATAATAAATATCCCCCAAAAACATATAAAAAAAACAAATTTCTTTCACAGTTTAGGCTGATATGTATTCTTCCACATATTTTTGGTAAACAATATCGCAATAATCGCATATTGATTGGTTTGTGTAGATTTATGGCATTTTTATTATTAATTTTTTTTTTTACTAGTAATGGCGGAGATCTGCGATTTTTATCAGGACTGCGACATTATGGCAGACAGATCAGACACTTTTGACACTATTTTGGGACCATTGACATTTACACAGCGATCAGAGCTACAAATAGCCACTGATTATTGTATAAATGACACTGGCAGGGAAGGAGTTAAACACTAGGGGGCAATCAAGGGGTTAAGTGTGTTCCTTGGATGTGTTCTAACTGTAGTGGGGATGGGCTCACTAGAACATGACAGAGATCACTGCTCTCGATGACAGGGAACAGTAGATACCTGTCATGTCACTAGGCAGAACAGGGAAATGCATGGTTTACATGGTTTGGAATTACCCCGTTCTGTCTCCCGTGGTCACCAGCGAACATCGAGTTTGCACGCTCCCGCAGCTTTCTCTAGTGGGTGGCATCACGTGCGTGACCGCTAGGCGGCAAATTTAAAGGGACGTACGGGTATGCCCTTTTGGCTGCCCGTGCCATTCTGCTGACGTAAATCAGCGTGCGGCGATCGCAAGTGGTTAAATACCCCTTGAAATTTTCAGCATTTTGTCATGTTACAACCAAAAGTGTAAATGTATTTTATTGGGATTTTATGTGATAGACCAACACAAAGTGGCATATAATTATGAAATGGAAGGAAAATTATAAATTGTTTTCAAATTTTTTTACAAATAAATATGTGAAAAGTTTGGTATGCATTTGTATTCAGCCCCCCTGAGTCAATACTTTGTAGAAACACCTTATGTTGCAATTACAGCTGCAAGTCTTTTTGGGTATGTCTCTGCCAGCTTTGCACATCTAGAGAGTGACATTTATGCCCATTCTTCTTTGCATAATAGCTCATGCTCTGTCCGATTGGATGGAGAGCATCTGTGAACAATAATTTTCATATCTTGCCACAGATTCTCAAATGGATTTAGGTCTGGACTTTGACTGGGCCATTCTAACACATGAATATGCTTTGATCTATACCATACCATTGTAGCTCTGGCTGTATGTTTATGGTAGTTGTCCTGCTTGGAGGTGAACCTCTGACCCAGTTTTAAGTCTTTTGCAGACACTAATAGGTTTCTTCTAAGGTCGCTCTGTATTTGGCTTTATTCATCTCCCCTTGTACTCTAACCAGCTTCCTGTCCCTGCTGAAGAAACGCATCCTCACAACATGATGCTGCCACCACCATGTTTCACAGTGGGGATGGTTTGTTCAGGGTGATGCGCAGTGTTTGTTTTCCGCCACACATAGCGTTTTGCTTTTAGGCCAAAAAGTTCAATTTTGGTCTGACCAGAGCACCTTCTTCCACATGTTTGTTGTGTCCCCCACATGGCTTCTCACAAACTGCAAATGAGACTTCTTATGGCTTTCTTTCAACAATGGCTTTCTTCTTGCCACTCTTCCATAAAGGCCAGATTTGTAGAGTATGTGTGACAAATAATAGTGCGCTACAATCAACCTTCTATATACACACAAACTAAAATAATAATAATAATAATAGTAATCCTATTAGTGCTCAGTGCAATATACTAAATAGATACAGTAGATCCAGAGGCATACAAACACATCAACAGCACCAACGAGGAGAACTGATGACACCCCCAAACTAAACAGGAATATTCACAGATGCTAATGAATATATAGCCTGTCCAGAGAATGAACTGCAATAAAAAGCACAATGATTCACTGGTAATTACTCCAAACAGCTACTCCTACTACACTCTCAATCCATTAATGGTAATTCAGCTGTTTTCTCTTGCTGCTCCTCTTGTTTTTCCTCATTAAGTATGGGTAGTCACATGAAACAAGAGAGATGCATCATTGCACAATGATAAGAACGTGTAAAGGTATAGGGAAAGAAAACAAATCCACTCACATTTGCTAAGATCGACCAAGGCTTATTGCAAATGGTCAGATGCCTCGATTAATCCTCACACCGCATCTATTGTTTTGACTGACATGCGCACTAGATGTCATCACTGGCTCCTCCTGAAGCATTGACGCAACGCGTCGGGAGGAGCCAGTGACGACATCTAGTGCGCATATCAGTCAGCACAATAGATGCAGTGTGAGGATTAATTGCACTACAGGTGTCTGACCATTTGCAATAAGCTTTGGTTGATCTTAGCAAATATTATTATATAAAAAATATTATATATTTATTTATTCATATCAGCGCTTTAGTATAACTTTCACAGATTTGTAGAGTGAACTAATAGCTGTCTTGTGGACAGATTCTTACACCTAAGCTGTGGATCTCTGCAGCTCCTCCAGAGTTACCATGGGCCTCTTGGCTGCTTCTCTGATTAATGCTCTCCTTGCCCAGCCTGTCAGTTTAGGTGGACGGCCACGTCCTGGTAGGTTTGCAGTTGTGTCATACTCTTTACATTTTTGGATGTTGTATTGAACAGTGCTCCGTGAGATGTTCAAAGCATGGGATATTTTTTTACAGCCTAACTCTGCTTTAAACTTCTCCAAAACGTTATCCCTCACCTGTCTGGTGTGTTCCTTGGCCTTCATGATGCTGTTTGTTCACTAGGGTTCTTTACAAAAGACTGAGAGGACTTCACAGAATAGCTGTATTTATACTGAGATTAAATTACACACAGATAGACTCTATTTCCTAATTAGGTGACTTCTGAAGACAATTGGTTCCACTAGACTTCAGTTAGGGGTATCAGAGTAAAGGGGGCTGAATACAAATGCACGCCACACTTTTCAGATTTTTATTTGTAAAATAATTTTCCTTTCACTTCACAATTATGCGCTACTTTGTGTTGGTCTGTCACATAAAATCACAATAAAATACATTTACATTTGTGATTGTAACATGACAAAATGTAGAACATTTCAAGGGGTATGAGTACTTTTTCAAGGCACTGTATTCATCCTGCATCTATAGTAGCTCCTATGTGAGAGCTATGTCCTATTACTATTGCAATAAGAGGAAAAGAGGCTAGGAGTTAAAATAGAACCTAATGTAGGAGCAAACGCTAGAGAAATTATACCCTTTTTTTAAGATCACTTGCAAATAAATGTCTGAATATAAGATAGGTATTATTTTTTTACAATATTTACCATCTTTATACTCTAAAGAGTAAGATGTAACAAAAGAGGTTGATTTGCTAAAATTGGAGAGAGCAAAATCAGGTGCAGCTGTGCATGGTAGCCAATCAGCTTCTAATTGCAGCTTGTTTAACCACTTGCAGACCGCTGCATGCCGATATACGTCAGCACAATGGCAGCGGTGGGCAAATGGGCATACCTGTATGTCCCCTTTAATTGGCGGGGCTAGTGGGCATGACTGTGCCTGTGGGACCGGTGGTCTTGATGTCCGCCGGTCTCCCGGTGATCGTGTCACGGAGCCGCAGAACGGGGAAATGCCTAGTGCGGAGAATTTCCCTGTTCTGCCTTGTGACATGACAGAGATCACTGCTCCCTGTCATTGGGAGCAGCGTTCGTTGTCATGTGAGTTGGAGCCCATCCCCCCACAGTTAGAATCACTCCCTAGGACACACTTAACCCCTTGATCGCCCCCTAGTGTTTAAGCCCTTCCCTGCCAGTGTCATTTACACAGTAATCAGTGCATTTTTATAGCACTGATCACTGTATAAATGACAATGGTCCCAAAATAGTGCCAAAAGCGTCCGATGTGTCCGCCGTGTCGGCCATAATTTCGCAGTCATGATAAAAATCGCAGATCACCGCCATAACTAGTAAAAAAAAAAAATAATAATAAAAGTGCCATAAAACGATCCCCTATTTTGTAGACGCTATAACTTTTGCGCAAACCAATCAATATACACTTATTATGATTTTTTTTACCAAAAATATGTAGAAGAATACATATCAGCCTAAACTGAGGAAAAAAACATTTTTATATATATTTTTGGGGGATATTTATTATAGCAAAAAGTAAAAAATATTGCTTTTTTTTCAAAATTGTTGCTTATTTTTTTGTTTATAGCGCAAAAAATAAAAACCGAAGAGGTGATCAAATACAACCAAAAGAAAGCTCTATTTGTGGGGAAAAAAAGGACATCAATTTTGTTTGGGTACAACATTGCACGACTGCGCAATTGTCAGTTAAAGCAACGCAGTGCCGAATTGCAAAAAGTGCAGGAAGGGGGTAAAATCTTCCGGGGCTGAAGCGATTAATTAAGCTTTGACAAAAAAAAAACTGGAAGCTGATTGGTTTCTCTGCAGAACTGCCCCAGATTTTGCACGCTCCAGTTTTAGTAAATCAACCCCTTCATGTCTGACATGTTTGGAATGTCTCTAATAAAATGTGAGAAAATAGATGAGTTCTCCAAGTACCCAAATACAGGTTCACAAATGAGGGTGAAAATGTAACCCCCATCGATGCCCCATACAATTAAATAAAAGAAAGTCTGTTGGGGGTAAAACTCACTAGCCAGCACAAGATACTCCAGTAGACCTTCATTAGAACTATCTTTATACAAGTGCAGACCATATGGCTAAAAATGCCAAATGATTGAGTTATAGAGGAGTATAGCAACTGAACATCAAGGGTAACCAATGTAAAATCCTCTAGCTAAGTAAGAGCCTTCAGTTGAGAAAGAACCATCTTAGTATCTTTAATATTTCCAGATATTCTTTTTACTAATGGTTGGAGGTGATATTCTACCATAGTAACATCAAAAGCGAGCCAATTTCAGCTACTTTAGGTCTCTTCCTGGGGCTTCCTCTAGATTTATGTATCTTGGGTAGGTGGTGGAATATAGGTGTCACTGGATGCTCCACATATAGATACTCTGCTATTGTATTGCTAATAACCTCACCAACCAGAAGACTCTGAAGAGAGGTCTAGAAAGCAGAGACTGGATTATTTTGAAGAGTATTGTAAGTGGAGGTGTCACTTAATTGCTGCAAAGCCCCACTTTGTATTGTGCTGCACTTAAAAACATCACCAACCTCCCCTATCTGCAGCCAGTATCACTATAGAATTTAGCCGCTTAAAATTCTGTAAAGCATATAATTCTTCCCATGACAGATTGTTCCTGGGAGACTGATGTTGGTCCCTCACTCTTTCAACCAAAGTTGTTTTTTTCTCCGATTTAATAACATTTAGAAAAACCTCTACCAGACTACTTCTGGCCTGACCTGGATAGAAATATCTGTCACCTTTGATTGGAAAGGGAACATCAGTGCTGCAAGAACCCCTGGTGGATAAAGTCTGCAACTGTTCTAAGTAGGGCTAGCACAAAATCCTGAACATAGAAGATTGAACATTAGGGTAATCAGCAACCAGCTCATACTGTATATAGCGTCATCTGTTTCTGGAATATCACTGACAATTTTTTTCTTAAGAAGGGCATTTCTAATAAAGTGATTTGCATCCAAAATAGTACTAAACAAATAAAAGTGTTTTGTAGGGGTGGAGGAGAGACCTCTAGGTAAGAGAGTTAATTCCTTCTGTGTGAGCTCCACACCTGAGATATTAACAACATTTTCTATATTCAATTCTTCCTGTTTCATCTGCTCGGGCATTGCGTTTTGACGATAAATCAAAGAGAGAGCACAGTCACTAAGAATATCATTCTATCACTTCAGAAAATCATACATCGTAGTTAGTGACTTTTTAATGCTTAAGCCCAGTAATATCATATTCTCTGCAATGTTATGCTGGACACTAGGGATGAGCTTCGAGTTCGAGTCGAACTCATGTTCGACTCGAACATTGGCTGTTCGCAAGTTCGCCGAACACCGAACAACTTGGGGTGTTCGCGGCAAATTCGAATGCCGCGGAACACCCTTTAAAAGTCTATGGGAGAAATCAAAAGTGCTAATTTTAAAGGCTTATATGCAAGTTATTGTCATAAAAAGTGTTTGGGGACCCGGGTCCTGCCCCAGGGGACATGGATCAATGCAAAAAAATTTTTTTAAAAACGAACGTTTTTTCAGGAGCAGTGATTTTAATAATGCTTAAAGTCAAAAAATAAAAGTGTAATATTCCTTTAAATTTTGTACCTGGGGGGTGTCTATAGTATGCCTGTAAAGGGGCGCATGTTTCCCGTGTTTAGAACAGTCTGACAGCAAAATGACATTTCGAAGGAAAAAACTCATTTAAAACTACCGCGGCTATTAATGAATTGCCGGTCCGACAATACACATAAAAGTTCATTGATAAAAACGGCATGGGAATTCCCCACAGGGAAACCCCGAACCAAAATTAAAAAAAAAAAAAATGACGTGGGGGGGTCCCCCTAAATTTCATACCAGGCCCTTCAGGTCTGGTATGGATATTAAGGGGAACCCCGGCCAAAATTTAAAAAAAAAATGACGTGGGGTTCCCCCTAAATTCCATACCAGACCCTTATCCGAGCACGCAACCTGGCAGGCCGCAGGAAAAGAGGGGGGGACGAGAGTGCGCCCCCCCCCTCCTGAACCGTACCAGGCCACATGCCCTCAACATTGGGAGGGTGCTTTGGGGTAGCCCCCCAAAACACCTTGTCCCCATGTTGATGAGGACAAGGGCCTCATCCCCACAACCGTGGCCGGTGGTTGTGGGGGTCTGCGGGCGGGGGGCTCATCGGAATCTGGAAGCCCCCTTTAACAAGGGGACCCCCAGATCCCGCCCCCCCGTGTGAAATGGTAAGGGGGTACTTACCCCTACCATTTCACTAAAAAAGTGTCAAAATAGTTAAAAATGACAAGAGACAGTTTTTGACAATTCCTTTATTTAAATGCTTCTTCTATCTTCCTTCATCTTCTTCATCTTCTGGTTCTTCTGGCTCTTCTGGTTCTTCCTCCGGCGTTCTCGTCCAGCATCTCCTCCGCGGCGTCTTCTATCTTCTTCTCCTCGGGCCGCTCCGCACCCATGGCATGAGGAGAGGCTCCCGCTCTCCTCTTCATCTTCTTCTTCATCCTCTTCTCTTCTTCATCTTCTTCATCTTCTTCTTCTTCATCTCTTCTTCCTTCTTCATTTCTTCTCCGGGCCGCTCCGCAGCCATGCTGGCATGGAGGGAGGCTCCCGCTGTGTGACGGCGTCTCCTCGTCTGACGGTTCTTAACCACCTCAATACAGGGCACTTACACCCCCTTCCTGTCCAAGCCATTTTTCAGTTTTCAGCGCTGTCGCACTTTGAATGACAATTGCGCGGTCATGTTACACTGCACCTTAATTAAATTTTTTGCATTTTTTTCCCCACAAATAGAGCTTTCTTTTGGTGGTATTTGATCACCTCTGCGGTTTTTATTTATTGCGCTATAAACAAAAGAAGAGCGACAATTTTGAAAAAACACAATATTTTTTACTTTTTGCTATAATAAATATCCATTTTTTTTTTTTTTTTTAACAAATTTTTTCCTCAGTTTAGGCCGATACGTATTCTTCTACATATTTTTGGTAAAAAAAAATTGCGATAAGCGTATATTGATTGGTTTGCGCAAAAGTTATAGCGTCTACAAAATACGGGATAGATTTATAGCATTTTTATTATTTATTTATTTTTTACTAGTAATGGCGGCGATCTGCAATTTTTATTGTGACTACGATATTGCGGCGGACACATCGGACACTTTTGACACATTTTTGGGACCATTCACATTTATACAGCGATCAATGCTATAAAATTGCATTGATTACTGTGTAAATGTGACTGGCAGGGAAGGGGTTAACACTAGGGGGCGCTCGAGGGGTTAATGTATGACCTAAGGAGGTGATTCTAACTGTGGGGGGAGGGGACTGACTGGGGGAGGTGACCGATCGCTGTCCCTATGTACAAGGGACACGCCATCGGTCTCCTCTCCTCTCTGACAGGACGTGGATCTGTGTTTACATTCACAGATCCACGCTCCTGCTCTGTTACCCGGCAATCGCGGGTGCCCGGCGGACATCGCGGCCGCCGGGCACGCGCACCGGGTCCCGAGTGACGCAGCGGGCGCGCGCGCGCGCCGCCGGCGGCGCGCGCGCGCCCCCTAGCGGCTCGGGAGGGCGAGGACGTCATATGACGCCCAGTCAGAACAATAGGCTTACCGTCCGGCCGTCATATGACGGTGGGCGGTAGGCTAGTGGCTAAATAACGGGGGGCGGGGCCACCCGGTGACCCCGCCCCCCTCTGACGCACGGTGACTTGACGGGACTTCCCTGTGACGTCACGGGGAATGCCACAGGGAAGTCCCGTCATGTCCCGTGCGTCAGAGGGGGGCGGGGTCACCGGGTGGCCCCGCCCCCTGTTATTTAAGAACCGTCAGACGAGGAGACGCCGTCACACAGCGGGAGCCTCCCTCCATGCATGGATGCGGAGCGGCCCGCAGAAGAAAATTAAGAAGAGAAGATGAAGATGAAGAAGATGAAGAAGATGAAGAAGATGAAGAAGAGAAGAGGATGAAGATGAAGAGAAGAGCGGGAGCCTCCCCTCATGCCATGGGTGCGGAGCGGCCCGAGGAGAAGAAGATAGAAGACGCCGCGGAGGAGATGCTGGACGAGAACGCTGGAGGAAGAACCAGAAGAGCCAGAAGAACCAGAAGATGAAGAAGATGAAGGAAGATAGAAGAAGCATTTAAATAAAGGAATTGTCAAAAACTGTCTCTTGTCATTTTTAACTATTTTGACACTTTTTTAGTGAAATGGTAGGGGTAAGTACCCCCTTACCATTTCACACAGGGGGGGGCCGGGATCTGGGGGTCCCCTTGTTAAAGGGGGCTTCCAGATTCCGATAAGCCCCCCGCCCGCAGACCCCCACAACCACCGGCCACGGTTGTGGGGATGAGGCCCTTGTCCTCATCAACATGGGGACAAGGTGTTTTGGGGGGCTACCCCAAAGCACCCTCCCAATGTTGAGGGCATGTGGTCTGGTACGGTTCAGGAGGGGGGGGCCGCACTCTCATCCCCCCCTCTTTTCCTGCGGCCTGCCAGGTTGCGTGCTCGGATAAGGGTCTGGTATGGATTTTTGGGGGAACCCCACGCCGTTTTTTTTTTTTTTTTTGGCGCGGGGTTCCCCTTAAAATCCATACCAGACCTGAAGGGTCTGGTATGGAATTTAGGGGGAACCCCACGTCATTTTTTTTTTTAAATTTTGGCCGGGGTTCCCCTTAATATCCAAACCAGACCTGAAGGGCCTGGTATGGAATTTAGGGGGACCCCCCCCCCACGTCATTTTTTTTTTTAAATTTTGGTTCGGGGTTTCCCTGTGGGGAATTCCCATGCCGTTTTTATCAATGAACTTTTATGTGTATTGTCGGACCGGCAATTCATTAATAGCCGCGGTAGTTTTAAATGAGTTTTTTCCTTCGAAATGTCATTTTGCTGTCAGACTGTTCTAAACACGGGAAACATGCGCCCCTTTACAGGCATACTATAGACACCCCCCAGGTACGAAATTTAAAGGGATATTACACTTTTATTGTTTGACTTTAAGCATTATTAAAATCACTGCTCCTGAAAAAACGGCCGTTTTTAAAACTTTTTTTTGCATTGATCCATGTCCCCTGGGGCAGGACCCAGGTCCCCAAACACTTTTTATGACAATAACTTGCATATAAGCCTTTAAAATTAGCACTTTTGATTATTCATGTTCGTGTCCCATAGACTTTAACGGTGTTCGCGTGTTCGAGCGAACTTTTTTCCTGTTCGCATGTTCTGGTGCGAACCGAACAGGGGGGTGTTCGGCTCATCCCTACTGGACACCAGTTAAATCCAACCACAGGCAAGTCTTATTTTTTTGGAGCAGTTCTCAACCTATTGAACACTATGCGGTAATCCACATTTATCTGTGTAGTGTTCACTTCCCTAGTAAACACCTGTGACAGCTTAGTTTTGCAGTCATCCTCTTGGGAAGCATTCTCATTCTTTCTGTCCATATGGAAGTTATTGGTATAACCCTGTATAATTATGACAGTGAAAACAAAGAGGGTCCACCCACTCACACCCAAATATAGTCAGTCCGCCGCTTAATCTGAAAGTCCATGTAGGTATGGTGCAAGTGTGCAGTGCTGAGGAGTCTCCTTACAGCCACAATAGCAATATGAAGGTGTAGACTAGCTCACGCTAGGGGGATCACAATACTTATTTACTTAACACAAAATTGTTAGAACATGAAGCATGGTGGATCCATCGACTAAATACCCCAATTAAAATAGGACAGATGAATGAGATGAAGTTCTATCAGTTATTGACATCTTGTTTTCTTTGTCTTACCAATACCCATAGCAACCCATGCCGTTACTTCTAGCAACCTGTATGAGAGAAAGGAAAAGTGTGACCTCATGAATACATATACATATACTAATCAATTTAACGGCATATAGAATTGACCAAAAATTTGTATGGATAAAATAAACAGATTATTGCAAATGCATATATATATATATATATATATATATATATATATATATATATATATATATACACACATATACATGTCATCTAATTTGCAATAATCTATTTATTTTATCCATACTAATTTTTTTGTCAATTCTGTATGCCGTTAAATTGATATGTATATGTATTCATGAGGGCCACACCATGTATGTATGTGTATGTGTGTGTGTGTGTATATATATGAAATCATTTTTACTATGTGCATTATTGTTATGTATTGTCACACCCATGCGATCTGATTCCTGCACCATTTGACAGTTCGCACTGAGATATGCGAACCGATCTGGGGGTGTCATTAACTCTCTATTGACACCAGCAGCGGTTTGCATAGGGCAGTGTGAACTGCCTGCGAGTTCTATGTGATGCAGGAACAAGAACTCGCTAAACATGGGGACAAGGTGCTTTAAGGTGGAGTGCGCAGAGCCCCCCTACCCCAAAGCACTCACCCCCACATGAGTGCTTTGGGGTATTGCTGGCATTCTTTTCTTTACATTCATCTGTCAGTGGGGAAGCCAGATGACAGATGATAAATCATGGCTGTTAAGGACACAGGCGGTGGGCTTCCCGGCCTGCTGCTTAACAACCAGCTATTTCTTCACACAATATTCAAAACAGTCGATTGTTTTTTGACCAATCTGAATTCTAATCATTTTGAAAAGTTGGAATTTGTTATAGAATTAATAAATGAAATGAATTTTAGTGAAAACTAAACAAAATTTATTGAAAACTAAACTAAACAAATTCCGAAACCAAACTAAATGAATTCCATAACTGAAGAAATTAGTAACATAACAAAACAAATTTTTCCTTTCTGCACATGTCTACTAAGAAATACATCTAAATGTTTTTTTTTAAATATCTACACTCTCTGCTGACACCAAGGGAGGGAAGATCAGGGAGGTCAAGGGAGGTCCACATCCTCACTGCTTTAACATTAAAGAACCTCTTATGCAGTTTAAAATTGAATCATTTTTTGTCCAACTTAATTTTGTTGGCATGTAACCTAGTATTAAAAAGTTTCCTCCCGATGCTAGAGTCACCATTCAAAGATTATTATATTGCTATCATATCACCTCTTAAGCACCTCTTCTACAGGGAGAATACATTTAATTTCTGTAGTCATTCCTCATAACTGAGGAGTTTTGTAAAATGGTAGAATTATAGTTTTATCTCTTGAGGAAATAATATTTTTTAAAACGTGCTAATACATTGCTGTCTTGCTTGCTGCAGCTTGGTACTGCATGCTATTTCTAAGTCTGTCATCTAATAGAGCCTCCAGACCATTTTCCACCTTTGATTTCCCAGAGGTTCTCCCCCTAGTATCATGATCAGAGGTCAGGCTCAGAGACCAGTAGCTATAGCAGAAGGGAGACTCCGACCAACCAGCAGGATAGGTATACGAGCACGTCACCCTGGCTGAAGACACAGGCTCACCTGAGGTGTGGAGTCTAAGTATGTAAGTTGTTCACAGAGCTCCTGATGGTGAAAATGGGTTTTGCTGCATGTTAGTACCAGGTCACGGTCCTCAGGATCGCCTCACCAGGAGGTGAGCAAGCCAGGGTCCAGTAGTGGATATAGCAGGTAGGGATCAAACAGAAGTGTAGTCAGTAAACAAGCCAAAGGTCAGTAACAAGTAGTTGTAGGTTGGAATCAGGCAGAAGCGTAGTCGAGGAACAAGACAAAGATCATAACGAGTGGTAGCAAAATTATGGATGGCAGCAGGGAAGACAAGAGCAAGATATTGGCTGGAGAGAGCAAAATAATCTAGCAAACAGGAAATGCAGACATGGCTTAAATCAGGACGTTCATGGGAGGAGCAAAGAGTTCAAGGTTCAGCAGAAGTCAAAGCAGAAGTCAAGGCACAAGTCAAGGCACAAGGCAGGGTTGTCCAATGGATCAGACACAGAGCTGTTCAGCATTTTAGGTAGCTCATTGAGAAGAGTCATTGCCAGACACAGCAGAGGTCCCAGGTTGAAGTACAGGCCTTGACACCTAATTTGTTACTTGCATGCATATTTTAGCTTCCAAATGCATTCCTACATTGAACCTCATTTGTCGTTATTACACCTTCTGTTTAGAAAACTTTGACGTCCATCCAGCTAACAAACTATGTGTTTGTATTAGTTAGGGTCTTTTCACACAAGCTTTCTGATCATGTCTGCCTGTTAGTTTTTCAAGCAGAACTGATCCAAAGTTCCATGCAGATCTATGGGTATGCTGATGTAAATGGACTTGTGTACGTTTACACCTGTCTTCTTCTAACTGTGTCCTTTACTGTTTTTCCTGAACTAAACGTGACAGATCAGAGGTAGTCTGAGCTAGAGCTATCACAGGTCCGTCCGTGTCCCGTGTGTAAATGTGGACACAAATTCACAAACCGAATAGGCATGGATGTAAAGAAACTGACATCTGCCCTGGTCAGCTCTGATTTAGCAGAGGACCTGTTCATGCATCCCCTGCTGAATGGAGTGGAGAAGTGCTGTATGAAAGAGTCCTTTATATACATTTCTACAAGCAGACAAGGAGCTAAACACTGAAAGGATTTTTTTATAAAGCAGTGAATGCAATTTTGACCAAAATTTTCACTGCAAGTGAATCAATCATTTTAATTTAACTGCTTGCCGACCGCAGCATGAACATTTACATCGGCAGAATGGCACAGACAGGCAAATGGGCGTACAGCTACGTCCCTTTAAGTTTGCCGCCCGTGTGGTCGCATGGGCGACCCTGCCGTGAGCTCCTTGAGTGTGATCGTGGGTCCTGCAGACTCGATGTCCATGGGGATACCCGCGATCGTCTCATGAAGAGGAAGAATGGGGAAATGCTGATGTAAACAAGCATTTCCCCGTTCTGCCTAATGATACTGACACTGATCACAGCTCCCTGTGATCAGGAGCGGTGATCAGTGTCATGTCACACATATCCCATCCCACCCACAATTAGAATCACTCCCTAGGACACACTTAACCCCTGCAGTGCCCCCTCCTGGTTAACCCCTTCACTGCCAGTCACATTTACACACAAATCAATGCATTTTTAATCGCACTGATTGCTGTATAAATGTGAATGGTCCCAAAATAGCACCAAAAGTGTCCGATCTGTCCGCCATAATGTCGCAGTCACGATAAAAATCGCTGATCACCTCCATTACTAGTAAAAAAAAAAAATTATAATAAAAATGCCATAAAACTATCCCCTATTTTGTAGATGCTATAAACCAATCAATAAACGCTTATTGTGATTTTTTTACCAAAAATATGTAGAAGAATGCATATCGGCCTAAACTAAGGAAAAAAAAATGTTTATATATTTTTTGGGGATATTTATTAAAGCAAAAAGTAAAAAATATTGCTTTGTTGTAATAATACCACTGCTAAAGGTGACATCTTCCTGCTAAGGGCTTTTGGTTGTTAGTGAGCTGGCATCCTAAGAACCTGTAAGTTATCCCTGCCAGGAACATTTTGCCGGCATTTTCCAGCATTTTGAGACATTCACAAAGCAAATATTTTATAAATAGACCTGTAAGTGTGCTTTACATTCTGCCTAACACAAGTTAATGATGAAATTCTAATGACATAAATTATACATCGAGATTATTTAAAAATACAAAATGGCTACCTAGTTGAAAACTCAATTCATATTCGATGTACAAGCAACAAAACTAGTACTTTCCAGAGTGGATCTAGATCTGTGCTAATCAGGCTTCAAAAATTGCCTATAACACATACAAGTAGTTAAGTTAATCTTGTGTTCCTTTTTTCAAACCATGATTAAGCAATGAAATGTGACTGTAACTACTTTCATAAAGATCAGTTTCCTTTCCTAATTAAATTAAGATACATCAGAAACAGACATTAACTGTGATACTATATAGAGCAGTGATATCCATCTCACAGTTTGGGAGCCTAATTTGGACCTTTTGGCTGTTTCTTATAATGCTGAGCCCATGTAAAGAAAGTACATTTTTTTCAGTTGCAGTGCTTCTTTTCAGAATATAAAGTGCCTGAATGTGTCATGTAACTTTTGATTCATATTAGTATGAATTGCCCTCACTTATGCTACATGATTATTAAATATTGTGGCATTTGTGACATATAAATCCATTCATCCCGCATATGGGACACCCTAAAATAGTTAGATTTTCAAGAAAAAAATGTTAAATAGATGGTAAGATCATTGTTTCAGGATATATTACTTTAAAGGAATGTGCTGACAATGAAAGACTGTCTTACACAAAAAGACCCATTGTCAAATAGCAGTATCAGGGTGTATCCACAATACTGATCATCACTGATTATTAAAACATAAGTAACCTGGTCTGGACCTGATAATGGCTGTAGAACTTATTCATTTGTTGCTGCTGTATTATCCTTCTGCAGTATAGAGAGGGTTAAACTGAATATTCATTAATGCAGAAGTGCAGGAGTCATTTTTAAGGAAACCACTTTGTAATGGTTATCTATGGAGTGTCTTCTGGGACCTTGACAGTCCTGAATAAATATGTGTTCTTATGATTTGTTAATTTTTCACTGTGCAACAAATATTATTTTAATTATCTGTATGCATTTTGATCTTTTTTCACATATTTTTTTGTTCCCTAAACTCCTGAGGAAGCAGTGCATAATGTGAAACATGTTGAGAAAACTGTCCACATGTTCCTGAATGTTACGATTTAAGCAATCTGTTATACATATGTCTTTTTGGTCATACACTTTGCCTTTGCATGAGCATCTATCATTATGATACTTTTAGTGTTGGGTTTGTCTAACTGCTTGTAATAAAACTTTTGTATGATTTTAACTGATATGTTGTATAAGTTGCCCTTGACAGTACATAGAAAATCCATATTCCTTACAAAATCTTCTCCTTTGATCAAGTTCTGGGAAGGAAAAATTGAAGCAGCCTCTACAACAGTAATGGTAGTAAAAAATATGTGGAAAATTGTACCATCATCCAGAAACTTAGAGATATAGGGGTTGGAAGCTTGGTCCCCAACCAGGGCTCCTTAAAGAAGAGGGACAATTGTACTATCTCGGTATAAGATAAGCTGAGGTAAATTCAAATGTGTAAACAGGTATGTAGAAGATTTTATATAGAGGTTTATTAATACAAAAGTAATACAACATAACAAATACTCAGATACAGAATAAAAGCATGGTAACCATCCATGTGTATCACCAAAACAGTGGTCCCCAAACGGGGAACATCACAGTGGGATAGTTGATCAGGGATACATCTCAACTAGTTTTGCGGTCTATGCCGCTTCGTCAGTAGGATATCTGTAATTTGATTGGCAAATGATCAATAGCAGTACAATTGACTAAATTAATGACAGTATTTCATACAGTAATGTCAGTAACAAGATAAATATGGAGGGGAAAAAAGAGCATCGCTACTTACCTATAACCCCCGGCAGGCACAGGACACAAGCCATCACCAAAAGGCTCCCCCGTGGCAACTGGGGGGGACTTACAAATCAATAGACTGGTATCTGGGTAGATAGAGTAAAACTGTTGAGATGGGTAGACTATGCACTTGGGGGGCTGGTAGTGGACGAATGTGACTGTGATAGTGGTGTTGTGAAGGGAAGGAAAAAGAATGAGGGGAAAGGGCAAAGGAGGGAAGCGAAAGGGTGTGGGTGGGAGGGGAGGGGAGGGGGTGGGGTTGTAAGGAATGGGAAAGGGGAAGGGGTAGAAGGGAGGCAACACTGGGAGGAGAAAGAAACAGAAAAAATTAAAGTAGGCAAAAGGTGGGAAGGGAGAGGGGAAATGGAAAGGCAGCGGGGCAGAGGGAAGAAAGAAAGGGGAAAAAACACAACAAATAACAAGGGGAGGGAAGGAAAGGAGAAATATTAGGGGGGGAAAGGGGGGAAAGGGGAGAAAGGGAAGAATGGGAAGAGGGAGGAGGGGGGAAGGGAAGGGGGAGGGAAGGAGAAAGGGGGGAAAAAAGGGGAAAAAAGAAAGGTGGGAGGGAAAAGAGAAAGAGAGACCAGTGAACGGGAGAAGAATTGTGGGAGGGGGGAGGTAAAAGGAAGGGGATAGTGTATACCTTGTATGCAGATACGGTGGTTTTAGGGGTCCCAGGATTAAAGAACTGACTGAAAATGGGGTTACTAGTGTTCCGTGGATATTTGCACCACTACAGGGGAAAGGGTAAGAAGTGGGGTGCATTGAAGCACACACACTCCTGCCCAATGTATATGACCTACAGGGGAGAAAATAGTAGACACAGATGATTTAAAAGACAGTTTTGCAGCTCCATTAATGGAGGCTGCAAGGTGGCTATAGTGGGAAGTGTACCAATGAGGTATACTTTCTGTTATTGTGCTAAGGTAAACGATTCCCAGGCCCAGAATCCAGAGCACTGGCAAGCAGGCAAAGCCTGTTCTTGTAGTCCCTGACCCAGCGGATGCCAACCATCGCCAGCGCGTGATGTCACTGGGTCAGAGCTCCCGCAGTGAGCACGCACGAAGAGATTGCGTGTGCGTATACATGCTTGTCCTATGGCCAAAAGGGCGGAAGCCCATGTCAGAACGTACACAAGTAGGAAGGGCAGACAGACGGGACTGGTCCATCCACCAGGGAGATCACCCAGCTGCCGCACAGAATGAGGTTCCTTTGTTGTCTTGTCTTTTGGCACTTATTTCTATAAGTCTCCAGTGCAAGGGGTAGCCATTTTGGCTGGGCCTAGAGGACAGTGATTGACTGAAGCAACAGAGCAAGGAGACAGAAAACTGGTTTTCTGGAGAAAGGGAACGCCACTGTGTCAGTCTGTAGAATACAGGGAGGAAGCCAATGTGGGGACCATGTCCTGCTGCACTAATTTTTCTGTGTTGAGCAGCTGAGAGAGGGCACCACAAGGTAGCAGTGAAGGAAAAATAGTGGTATGGGGCCAGAGTTTGCTTAAGCTATCTGATTCCCAGCAGAAGAGGGCTGAGCAGAGACCACTGCTGTCCTCATACTCTGTGAAATGATACATGTGAGAGGAGAGTCTTGAAGCTGCTGCTGCATTATTCCTTGCTATAGCTGACCACAATCAGGTGAAAACTCAAAGACATAAAGACACTGAGAACTTTCTCCCTTGGAGGGTGTGATTTGGATGCCTTTTCAGAGCAGACTGTACTAGAGAGCACTATCACCACTTGTAAGGAACAAAAAGAAGGACTGTCTCAGCGGGATTGAAAGAGAGAGATCATTATCAACTTTAATTCCTGCCTGATTTGAGCTTGACTTTTAAAGTCAAAGCACTTGTCCAGAGACCTAGAAGAGGGTGCCCTGGGACTAGTAAAAGACTAACAACAAACAAGTTCATCTGTTGTCTGCTCAGAACTATTGCGCTTTTTTCAAGGGCCCCAAATTTTCCAGCCAAGGTTTTTTTTTCATCAATCGCTGGCCAGTGGGATAAAACTTGACTGTTATAGCAAGTTAGAACTGTCTTTATAAACTGTTGCTAAGCAAATGCAGTTCAGTTCTGTTAATTAATTTTAGTCAGAATACTGCAGGTGTTTCAACCATAACTCTCTGAGTAATGTTGTTGTCTTATTGATTGTTTGTAAAGGTACATTTGATAAACCTCTTTTCTTTTATGCTATGCTTGGCCTAATACATTTTTTGAAATTCATCAAGGTGTGTCAGTAAGTTCTAGGTGTGCCATCTTCAGGTGTGCAGAGAAATCACAAATAAATTCAGTGTCTCAACTAGGGGACGCGCTACACATATGGTTCAAACAGCAGATCCTATTTTTATCCTTCCTATATTTGCAGTACTAAAAAAAGTTTAAAAAAAAAATCAATTATGGGGTTTATTTACTAAAGCTAGAGAGTGCAAAATTTGTCACATTTCTGCATAAAAACCAATCAGCTTCTAACCACAACTTGTTCAATTAACTTTGACAATAAAACCTGGAGGCTGATTGGTTTCTATGCAGAATTGTGACAAATTTTGCACTCTCTAGCTTTAGTAAATAAACCCCTATGAGTAGACTGAAGAATATTCTTTAGTAAAAATAGGAGTGTCATGTAGGTAGTGGATATAATTTTAGGTTGAGAAGGTGAAGGCTGGGAGTTGACCCGACTATGAGAATCCAGTAGGCACCAATAGGGTATACTGGAATGTACAGTTCTGCAGAGATCTGTGTGGCATTAGAGGCACATGTTGGGGCTTGCAGACAGTAACTCTGGCAAGACCAATGGTGTATTTTTGGATTAGTAGTTCCACCAACAGGAGTGACTGCAGAGATTTGGTTTGAAGAAAATACCAATATATCTTAAGAATCTAGAAAACCAACAGGTAAAAGAGGCAGATTACAGCTAACAAAGTTAGCACTGGTGTGCTCACTTACCCTCACTTTTACACGTTTTTCCAACATGCCCTTGTTTACATGCTAATTTTTCTAAACTACTAGGTGCAAAAATGACCTAACTGAAACATACTGTACAAATGCAAACACACACACACACAATCCATTTCACTCTGACCAATTTTAAAGCAAAAGAAACAAGCTGAACAAACTGTTTCTCATATTCATTCTTTTTTTAACATATTGATCTAGTTTACTGTTCAAAAATACACAAACCTCAAGGACAATCAGTTCTATTAAAGAAGTAATGTGAAGCAAATGTTCCAATCAATTTAAAAACAATCAAATGCGAACATGGAGAAGACCTTCGATAAAACATCAATTTCCAGGAAGAAAATGACAGACTTTAGCTGCCAGTTTCATTATATCATTATGTAGTAGATAGAAAAAAAATGTTTTGACGCACACCTCCTCAGATAACTTGAAATAATGGGTGCTGCAAGACAAATTTTTGTCACAAAACTTATACATAAAAGACCTGGCTTATACTCTTATTCATTATAGATAACAAAATATATTAAAATATTTTGGCCAAATATAAATTAAACATATAATGACCTGCACTCTACTGAAATTAGTGCTCATATATGTATTCAAAACCCAAATTGGTTAGACCTCCAGTGGGGTATTCAAAGTATATATAACCCTCTGCTGAAATCACAACCATTTCTTGAAGAATGCATTCAAAATCAGTCAAGCCCTACAAAATATGGGGTCAAACTAACAAGGAGTGCGTGATATATGACATGGATCATAACATATAGCAATCTTTTGCTGCCAGAATTTGTTTGTATCCTGCCATATGATGGAAGAGCACACTAAGCATCCAATTGGCTACTAAGCTGCTAAGTCCAACATTCTTCAGCATATCCATTGCTTCACATGTGCACACTTAAGTCACCGTGGACAATATTCACTGTTGGTCTCTCAAAAGGAGATTAAATGAACTGCTTTGACAATCCCTGCAAACCCTTCTCTTTAAAGAAGCCTATCTTGCTTCTAATGCTCTGTACACACGGTCGGACTTTGTTCGGACATTCTGACAACAAAATCCTAGGATTTTTTCCGACGGATGTTGGCTCAAACTTGTCTTGCATACACACGGTCACACAAAGTTGTCAGAAAATCCGATCGTTCTGAACGCGGTGACGTAAAACACGTACGTCGGGACTATAAACGGGGCAGTGGCCAATAGCTTTCATCTCTTTATTTATTGTGAGCATGCGTGGCACTTTGTCCGTCGGATTTGTGTACACACGATCGGAATTTCCGACAACGAATTTTGTTGTCGGAAAATTTTATATCCTGCTCTCAAACTTTGTGTGTCAGAAAATCCGATGGAAAATGTGTGATGGAGCCTACAAACGGTCGGAATTTCCGACAACAAGGTCCTATCACACATTTTCCGTTGGAAAATCCGACCGTGTGTACGGGGCATAACTAATACACTGTTTTCCTTCCTCCATCAGCTCATCCCCCCACAGCTATTACCTTTTGTATCAATTGACCCCCCATGAGCAGGGCCCTGTGATTCCTCTTGTACCAAATTGTAATGTAACTATAATGTCTGCCTTTATTTTGTTAAGCGCAGTGCAAACTGTTGGCGCTATATAAATCCTGCTTAATAATAATAATAATAATAATAATAATAATAATAGATCAATGCCATAAGTGTTTACTGCATATAGCATTTCTACTGTACACTCATAATGCACAGATATATCATACAGGCAACTGCTTAATATACAGCTTAAGCAAGTAATAAATGTGTAGTAAATACAATGTATCCGGAAAGTATTCACAGTGCTTGGTCAAGATTACCTCCTCTCTCATTCTTTGCAACAACATCTATTACCCAGCATTTCAAAATGCTTGTATTTATATTATGTGTTAGACAGAACGCCTAGTGACTGAAGTCTCAAGGTGATAAATGGCAATATTATAGATGTGGTCCTGCAACTATCTGCAAATGGTCTTCCTAATATAAGGCCCCACAGGCACAGGTCAAAATGTAGACCACCCAGAGGTGTTGCAGTCCGCACTCTGCTTGCACCTGAGGGTCCTCCCAATTGGTAAAGTAATTGTGCCTCCTTCCATGGTAATATGACTATGAATCAAGAAGTCACCCAGGGATCAAGTCTTTCTATAGACATATTGAAGGTATCTGGAGATAACATTTTCTCTAGGCTCTTCTTGTTCAAACTCACTTTGTTTTGTACAGTTGCAACAGGCCCTTTAATACAATACCTACCTGTAGGAATGTTCTGAATTAGTGCTTCAAGATGGAAGCTATTGGCATGTAAAAAACAGTTTGTGGCTGTGAATTTTATATACAGTTTGATCCTTATCCAACAGTCTTGGCCCAATTAGATACTTAAATCTAAGAAAGTGAAATGAAAGAACCTGATTTACACTCAGTAGAAAATTTGAGAGTATATCCATTTTGTGCCAAACTGTCCACAAACTCCAAAGATTCTTCCCTTGAGCCCAATCCACAATATGAGGATATCGTCATATTGATCCCAGAGAGAATTCGAGACACCAAAGATCCTCCCTTCACGTGAAACAACTATGTCTCCCAACAGTCTAAGTAAATATCCCATAAGCTGCACCCCACTGCAGTGCCCAGGGATTGACAGAAGAATTGACCATTTAATAAAAATGTGTTGTACGTCAAAAGAAATTCTGTGTGGCCCTTGCCTGGGGCACTTTCTCCACTTCTTGAACCCCACTATGATGCGGAATGAACAAATAATGCACCTCTATGTCCAATGTAAGCAGAAGTATATTTTCTGGTACTAGCAAATCATGCAACAATGTTAAGAGGTGCATCATATCTCTGACAAAAGAAAGCTGATTTACCACAAAGGGCTGAATAGTGCGATCAATATGTTCACTAATATTCTCAATGCACGATCCCCGTCCAGAATTAATAAGGGCACCCTGGAGGGGTATTTATTTTTGTCCATAAGGACAATAGTGCCCCATCCCCCCATGTTGGTGTTTTTTATTTCAATATTGGTTCATTGTTAACTCTTATGCACTTCTTTCCATCAAACTGAGATTATCCCAAAACCTAGAACTAGGGTTTAGCTGTCTTAGTTACTTTGTAACCGCCTTAACAATGGAGGTTATTCCCGGAACCGCACACATAATTTTTGATGAAATCTAGTAAGAATTTTGCCCACGGGACTTTGGTGAGTAGTGCCAAATAAAGTTGATAAAAAATTTCTCAAAAAGTACTAACTTTATTCCATATTAAAGTATTTGTTAACCCCCCCCCAAAAAAATCAGATCCTGGTCCCTTAAAGCAGGTTAAACAGTGGTTTGGTTTGTAATCTGCCCCCTCTAAACTGTAAAAAAAACCTCCCAGAATCAGACGCTTCCTGTATCCCCTCTCTGTACTGACCACGAAAATCAGGGCTCCTAAGCCCTGACCACTGTGGTCAGAGTGCATCCCTCTGTCATACGAAGCTCCTTGCCTGTCATCTCCCTCTCTGTGTCTCCACCCTGCCCCCCCAGCCACTAAAATTAACAATAAAACACCTACAATGGTCACTGCCAGACCCTCTATTAGAGCCTGGCATGCCACAATATGTAAGTCATTTCTAAAAATGAGCATTGTAAATACCTTTATAGAGCTATCTTTAGGCTGGTCACATGACTCATGGCCGCATTACAGCTCTGAGACAAGACTTCTGCGGGAAGCCACATGATCTCCCCAGTTGACATCAGAGGAAGGTCTCGGCCCCTCCTGCAGAAGCCATGTATCAGAGCTGTGAAGTGGCTGCGAGTCGTGTGACCAGCCTGAAGATAGCTCTAAATAGGTATTTACAATGCTTGTTTTTAGAAATGACTTACATAGTGTGGTATGCCAGGCCCTAATAGAGGAGCTGGCAGTGATTTATAAATTTGACTTCACAAACACTTTAAGGTAAAACCAGACATATTGAACACTACATATGTCATAATAAAATAGAGAAAATAAACAAATGTTAATGTAAATTAGCTGGATGTATACAATATTGGACTGAAATCTCTACGCATTTTGTGGAACCACGCCCACTTCCTCAGGAGACAGCCAAAATTTGTGTATGAGAAACCATGTGGAGAAATCATGTCAGCAGAAAGAGAAAAAAAGAGACAAAATATAGTAAATAAATAAGTTTTACTATATTTTTGTCTCTCTTTTTTTTCTTTCTTCTAACATGGTTTCTCCACAGATACACTAATTTTGGCTGACCCCTGAGGAAGTGGGTGCTGTTCCATAAAATGATCAAGATGTCAGTCCAATGCGCACCCATTTGAGTGGATTTACAATATTGTATACATCCAACTAATTTAGGTCAACATTTGTGCATTTTATTATGACATATGTAGTGATAAATATGTCTGATTTTAACCTCATTATGGAATACATTTTGTACGTTGTAAGACATTTGTTTCAACTTTATTTGGCGCAATTAACCAAACATTATTTAAGGGACTGAGTTCTGCCAACTTCGTACTTGTGGCCCTCATTTTGTTGTATAATTTTTGATGGATCAATCATTCCTAGGCTTAGCTTCGGGATATTATTTTCCAGTGCTCCCTCAAAATCATCATTATTAGCATAGTTTCACAAAGCAAAGAGGATCAGATTTCAGAGGGATGAATTTAGCCTGATTATTGCTAAAGCAGAGCCATAGTAGTATTATGGATAAGCAGTACCCTGAACAATCACTCCTTTTCTTGTACTGTATCTGTGAAAGTTTTTTTTTTAACCAGATCATGCTATAGTTAGTAGTTAAAGTTAAACTCTAGCTTTTATTGCCACACATGTACTATTAATCTAATAACCATGGTGTCATGCAATGTGTCAAGTCAGATGCTGATTGTTCTAGAACACGACTGGATGTGAAAGTTTGTGAAACTGCCCTGTTCTAATTATATAATCCAAACTCCATGGTCCTCAATAAATAACTTAGTACTGTATATAGATTATGATATATAGATTACAATATTCAAATCAACACTTTGGTTTATAGTCTTACTTTTCAACAACATGTCTTCTTCTCTAGGTACCAGACTTTTAAAGTGGACATTCACTTTAAACACTTTAGCCCCGGAAGATTTTACCCCCTTCCTGACCAGAGCACTTTTTGCGATTCGGCACTGCGTCGCTTTAACTGACAATTGCGTGGTCGTGCAACGTTACACCCAAACAAATCTGACGTCCTTTTTTTCTCACAAATAGAGCTTTGTTTTGGTGGTATTTTATTGCCTCTGCGGTTTTTTAGTTTTTGCGCTATAAACAAAAAAAGAGGGACAATTTTGAAAAAAACTCTATATTTTTTACTTTTTGTTATAAGAAATTTCCCCCAAAAACATATAAAAAATTTTTCTTCCTCAGTTTAGGCCGAAATGTATTCTTCAACATATTTTTGGCAAAAAAACGAAATAAGCATATATTGATTGGTTTGCGCAAAAGTTATACAAAATGGGGGATAGTTTTATGGCTTTTTTATTATTATTATTTTTTTACTATTAATGGCGGCGATCTGCGATTTTTATGTTGGGACTGCAACATTATGGCACACCCGTCGGAGCGATAAATGCTATAAAATTGCATTGATTACTATAAAAATGTCACTGGCAGTGAAGGGGTTAACCAATAGGGGGCAGTGAAGGGGTTAAGTGTGTCCTAGTACATGTTCTAACTGAAAGGGGATGGGACTGTGCATGGGAGATGACAGATCGTCTGTTCATACTCTGTATGAACAGATGATCTGTCTGTTCTCCCCTCAGAGAACCGGAAACTGTGTGTTTACACACACAGATCCCGGTTCTCTTTGTACCCCGAGCGATCGCGGGAGCCCGGTGGTGATCGCGACCACCGGGCACTCGCATTTGCTCTGTAGACAAGCAGGGGCATGCACGCACCTGCCTCCGGCGGCGCGCACCAGCTCCCGGCGGCGCGCACCTGCCCCCTAGTGGCCGTCTGTGTTACTGACGTTACTGACGACCATGTTGCCACAGTACAACTGCAGTGGCTGGTCTGCATGCGGTTAAAGTGCATTCAATTAACACTAAGTGAGTGCCACCTTATGAAAAACCTTACTTTTAAATTCTTACTATAGTGCAAGTCACTTTTTTATGATACAAAAAGAATGCAAGAACACACCTACATATAATAAGGCTTAATCTCCTCAAAACATTTATAAGACCAAGCTTTAATGTTTTGAGATCTTGATTAACTTTTAGCAGCACTTGATGTCCCATTGGCTTCTGATGGTAATTATTTGTACAGCATTATCTATGTTGTCACTAATATATTCAACTTTTTGTGCCATATTTCCCAAATATGTGTGGATCAGACACAGCACTATGGGGTTGATTTCCTAAAGGAATATAGAATATGCACTTTGCACTCTGCAAGTGCATTTGCTCCAAAGATTAGTGAATGGGGTAAAGCTTCAATTTGCAAAGAATACTCAATCACGTGCAAGGAAAGTATAAAAGAATCTGCATTTTTGCTGGCACCTGATTGGATGATCGAAATCAGCAGAATTTCTGCTCATTTACTAAGCTCTGGAGTAATTGCACTTGCCCAGTGCAACTGCACTTTGCAAGTGCACTGTCCATTTTCCATTAGTAAATCAACGCTATATGTGATATACAGTATCATATGATTCATGCTGCCCTTACTATCCATGTTTCCCTTTGCACACACTCTACAGGGAGAATGAAAGTGGAGATCTGATTTATTGCTATGGGCAATATCGAACGACATGCTTCTTCTCATGTGCACCTTGAGTAATAATACCAAATGTATAAATTCCCTATTGTACAACAGTAATAGTAATGGAAGCTTAGATTCTTTCTAGGGTTCATAACAGTCCTTGTATACAGAAAAAATCTTTATTTTTATTAAACCATGTTGCCTTCACCCTTAGACTTTAATCATGAAATAATTTAAAACATAAGTTGTGGATTTTTTTTTTCTTTAAGCTAAGCTTATGAACAGAACTCCCACTCTTGTCAAAATGGTATATTATGATGTTTATTCTAAGCCAGCCTTAGGCCTGTGAGCACATATACCCTATAAAAGTCCATAAAAGTTTTACTGATGTTTACAACATATGAAGCTATAAATGAGCCCCGGACATGTCTTTTAAATGTATTTCTTGCATGATGGTCATCATTGATATCTTAGTGAGTGGGATTCTGCTCCTGAGATATAATCTACAAATCCACACACAGCACAGCCATACCAGTGACATTTAATTTACAATGCACTAGGCTCTTTAGTACCGGCATAGGCACACCATTTAATCTGGGTCAAAGCACTACGTTAGCTCCTAGGAATTTACACTCACAGGAAATAATTGAAAGTGACAGTTCATTAAGTATGCTTCACTCCAAGTGCATTATGGTTTGAACTCACTGTTATTAAACTGCAGACTGCAAATGGCCCAGCTTACATATGATGCAAACAGCAAATAGCGTGACAACAGGTAGATATTAAAGATGATAAGCACCTAATGTATTTACAACAAATTCTTGTACATTCATTTTTATTTCGCCCCATGAACCTAGTGAAGAAAGGAAATTGGACTGTAGAAAAACACAGGCTTGGTATTTAAAGATGGCATAGCTCTTTTTTTTAAATTACGTGCAGCAATTTCATATTACTGGGCCATATCAGGTGTAATATATACCATAGCTATTTGCTATTGTACATTCATGCAGTGTAGTAATACACAAGCTAGGTTATTATAAGCTTAGCCTGCCAAGAAAGCAATGGTTGTAAATTATTTTTTTTCTTTATGGTTTATGTACATTAAAAATACAGTTGCTCACTGAATAATGCTTGAGAAGATAATATAATAGAAGCCACTTATTCTGATCTATTTTAAATTATATTTTATCCATTTAATGACTTATATTACTAGATCTTCTCCCCCAGGATTTGAGCTTTCCTATAGCAGACTCTCAGTATAGGTTTATATTTGTATTTAATAGCCTATTGCTTTCATAGGTAGGTTTTATGAGTCAGCAGGAGAACATGCATAAGGTACATGGGGTCTACACCTTCACTTTTAAACAAGCAATTATTGTACTTGAGAAAATAGTATTGCCTTAATACTGCCTAGTCATAAATATACATATTTCAGACAGGCTTGATATGACTGCTGTCTGTAACTGAGAATTTTTATGTAAAAAAAAAAGGGTATGAAATAACTTCAATTGGAAGTAGCAATGCTGGTGGCTTTGAGGGGGATAACTGATCGTTTTGTAAATTTGCTTTTTTAGTGTTAGATACAGTGGGTAAGGATTAGAACCTTGTTGGATTTTTACTGCTATTTGGAACTCTATTGGAGATTTTTTTTCTCATTTATTGTTCTGATGACATCACAAAGGAAGAAGTGAAGGAAAAATATTCAACGGCATCAGATATGGTAACTTTGCCAAATATCTAAGGGGTTTTAGGTATGACAAGTCTACTAACAAGGAGTCATCTTTTTTTTCCCATAGCAACTGTTCTGCTTACAACTGTCATTTTACTGTCCATTACTTAAGAATGAAACACAAAATAAAAAATAGTGTCTTACTGGCAAACTTTTAATATATAAGCTCCATTCTAGCTTTGGACAGAGTGGGGAAAGGTTATAACCTATGTCAGTTTTTATTGCTGACCATGCGTGTCCCTTTTGGGAGCTTTCTTCTTATTGTTCTACAGGCACAATAGAAAGTGAGAGGAAATCACCCCAAAATAAAACTTTGATAGGTGTCCCCAGATCAAGTGCCCTCATTAGGTGGTTTCACCTCTACTTTTGTTCTGGAGACAACTATAAAAGTTTTAGATTTCCCTTAACTCTTACCTTTGAGAGCTCACAGGACATGAAGTTTAAGTGGATCTCCTAAACAAGTCTACAGAGAGTAATAAAAAAACAGAGTTTCCAACCCTACAACTAGAAAAATGAATTTTATTGTAGTTCCACTTTAAGGGCTCAGTTACATTTGTGGCTGGTGGGGGGCACTAAAAACAGCTGAGATGCATTTTTTTCGCTACCCAACCACCCTCCTTAAACTGCAAAGGGAGCTGGACAATGGTGTATACATGCCACAGCCGTAATGCTCTGTATCTTGGCGAGGCAACAATTATCTCCACTGTTGCATTTAGCGGGCAATAATTGTTAAGGGGAACGAGGCTGTGCTGTAACCCCATCACAACTGCCTCACAACAGCATGCACTAGTGTAAATGAGCTATAAAAATGTAGCAAGGCTTTTCTCCAGTAATAATGTCATATGGAAAGAAGGCAGTGTACAGAACCCCAGTATACCAATAAACAATAACTTAAACTCCACCAAGGTTTTATGAGGACATAGCTATACACAGTTGCAAGTGCTTGCAGTTATTTTGTAAGCATTCTGTAGAAGAGACCAGGAAACAGGATGCTTGTGATTGATTATAACCATTTCTATGGCATATTCAGCTAGATGTATTTTCTTTCTTCTGGGAAATATATTTGTTAAGAACTTTGAGGTGCCACTTTGATTGATTAATAGCACATCTTCCTTTTTACATTCACTTACAACATGCTTGTGAATGATGTCTGCGCAAAGCACAGCTGTAGCTATCATGGCACCTTTTTCCACTAGCAGGTTTAATCCTTGCTAGCTGAACTCAAAACAAATAAAAAAACGCAATTTAGCACAGTTCCTTTCACAATAATTGAATTACTATACAGTATATAGTAGAAAGTGAAAATACAGTTTCTTCTTAGTTTTGGAGGAAAGGGTTAAAACGTATGTCAGTTGTATACTGTCTGTGGCCGCATTTAAAGATTATTCATCTCTTCCTGTTCTGGTGACAAAATTGTTAGTTAGAAGTGTGGAGAAATCTCTTTTGGGCACACAGAAGCAATCCAAGAGGTGCTGGAATTTTGATATGAGTTTAAACAAGGAAGTGAGAAAGCAAAAAGCATTTGAAGAGCCCACTGGTATGGGTTAGGCTGCTCACAACAGACAAGGTTACCCTTCAGAAAAAGGCGTGTGTATATGGAATGAGCGCCAGACCAAAAGATAAATGAGTCCAAATTAATTTATTGATATTGTGTTAAAAGACAACCAACGTGTTTCAGGTGTCAAAGGAGCTCCTCCTTCATTGGAGCTCCAATAGTCATTCTGTGTGAGGCAAGTTCATATCACTGTTTTGCTTCAAGGAACCCTTGAACCCTCATTCTTCTTGTATTAGAGACATGGCAGTTGTGCAGACCCTGTTTTTTTTCAATACTTTACTAAACCAGGACAAGCATGCAGATATCTGACTTTACTACTTTAAAGGTGTTGTAAAGCCAAGGCATGTTTGACCTTAATACATTCCTAGTATTTGTGTGCCCCATCCCCTCAATTGCTTTCTTAATCCAGCGCTGTGCCCATCTGTAGTGGCTCAATCCTCTCTCACTGCATTCGCAGGACACAGAGGCAGCAGTGGAAGCCATTGACTCCTGTTGTTGTGTGATGTCTTTGGATATATATAGCCCAGCTCAGGAGAAAGCCTGCTCATGCGCCACCAAAGCAAGAAGCAAGAAGCTTGCTATAGTGGTGCATAGAACTCTGGTGGGGGGACCCCATAAGAGAATATTCAGGGCAGCTCTGTGCAATACCATGGAGCAGATAAGTATAACATGTTTTGTTTTTAGAAAAAAAAAAATATTTTGGAAAACAATCCAGAAAGAAGGTCAGCAGTATTAGCACCCTGTATTTCTCTAGGAATGCATTCAGTTAACTCCAGAAATGAAATTGGATTTATCCTTCTGGCTGTGCTGTTTGGCAGAAGTGTATAAATCACAAAACTGGCTGGATAGAATTTCAATTCAAGGATAACACCATTCACATACAGTATATGTACTTCTCCCATGCATTTAGCTGTTTGACTAGTATTCCGCTTTAATCACAATAATTATGCCCAAAATTCTCTCTCTTTATGCAGCAGAAATGTTATCAGTTCAGCTACAGTATTTTTTTTAAAATAATTATAAGCAATCAGGTCATCCGGTCTTTTTATGATATCCGTGCCAAGCCATGACTGATCAATCAAAAGATGACAATAATTTCATGGAAAGAAAAAAAAATTCTGCATTTCTTATAACTCATCAATATTTCCGTACACTTTGACTGTCTAGGCTTCTGTCAACCATGTCAGGTCATATGAATTATGTATGCCTGAATGAAGCAAGTGCAAGGTTACAGGGTGATATTTCCTGTTGCTTGTCAATGAGTTGTCTGGATTGTGCTGAGTACTGTAAGGCCTGGAACACTTTGTTGCATACTTCGACTATTTTGAAGAAAGTTTTGGGATGGAACACGCTGAAAGCATATAAAAAGAGAAAGCAAGCTAATGTATTTTACACACTCCTGTTACACAAAATAAAAAGGATAGAATTAATTCCACAGGCCATCTAAAAGCTGAATTATATAGTCACCGGGGCTCAGATATTTTACACATAGTATCAGCTTGTACTTTTCTTTTTATGACCTTCAGTGGGTAAATTAAATGTGGAATTTTTGCAGCCTTGGTTAACATAATCTTTTATATCTTAGGCAGATCTAGTCAGAGCTGCTTTTGCTTTTCATTCAGAATCATGAAAGTATAATTCTACCTTCTGGACTAAAGCTAGATGTGATATTGTCAGGCTGTGTATTGTAGTATCAGCTTTCTGAATAGTATGTATAAAACTGCTACCTCTTCCTTTTTTTTTTATGCTTCCTTTATGCTTAGTTTGGTTTCGGTTAAACTCAATAGAACTACAACTTAGCTGCATTACTATACTCGTACATGCTTATTAAAAGGATTGTACAGCCTTTAATTAATTTTATTTATTTTTTTAGATATACTTGTATAATATATCAGCTTTATGTAAAAAATTATGTTATAAAAAAAAGATTTTTTACATAATTTACATTTAGATAGGGTATGTATATGAGGTGTAGCAGAGCGTCCCAGAGAGAGCTGGGAAAAGTTCGGAGTTTATATGTCTTCCAGGCTCCTCTCATATACATCCATGGTCCAGTTTGGATCTTGGTCCTCTCCCCTAAGCCAATTTAAACTTACCTGAGACAGACAGCCAGTGCTCTTAGCCTGGGAACCTCAGACAACATCTGTCTAGTAGAGCAAAAGGTTGGTAAAAGTTATTAAGCTGTGTATGTGGAAGCTGACAAGCTGTAGGCTTGCTCGGCTTGGTAGTTAGAATCTGTAAATACTGTATGGTTAGTGCCGAGACACGGCTAGGTTTTTGTTTGGCTATTATTGTTCCTATTTGTTTTTCTGGAACCCTGTACAGCACCTGCATATAAACTTGTATATATCACAAATAAACACCGCACTGTTTGTCATTACCTCACTGGATTTGGTATCTGTGCCTGAAAGCCTGCTCATTCCAGGGAGCTTTGTACCTGCTACCTGTCCCCTAGACTACAGAGGATATTATATTCACAGACCCACTTTTTTACTTTTTAAAGCTTCACATTGGTTGTGCTTTACAGCTCATTTTCACAGTGCGAGTGTATGGGCACATAAAAAATAAATGTCTGACGAAGGGGTCCTGCGTGACTCCGAAACGTTGCACTCTCCTTGTGTTGTGATCATGCAATAAATAATCCATTTGGACGCTACTTTGTGTCGATCCATGGTGTGCTGGCAAATATCTACTTCATAAAAAATAAATGACCCCAATGCAATCTGCCCTATGTCTGGTTGCTGCTTCTTTGCTTAAAATGTTTATTTCATTAACCCTTCACAGGGTTGTACAGTAAATGAAATACTGCAGGTGCTGAAACTTACAATCCACCTGGAAGTACTGAGATCACTGCAGGTCTTTTGCTCAACATCTCTGCAATTTACAAAACATCTTGCATTCTTTGAATTAATACAATGTGCTCTGTCTTTGGAGAAGGTGTGAACGAGTGTCAAAATCTCCCTCTTCCAATCTCAAAATGCTTTGTATTCACTGAAAAGTGCATGTGAACAATGATAGGGAAGGAGAGAAATTCCATGGTATTGCTCTCATCTAGCTGATGAAAGCATCACAGTGGAGAAGAGGCACAGGTGGATGTGTAGGTGGTAGTGAAATATAAAGAAATCAAGACTAAAACTAAAGCAAGAGGCAATGATTGCACTGTTTCTCAAGACAACTTTGTGAGCAGTGACAGGGGAACAGAGATCTCACCTGCCATCATTCCTATGTGGCACCACTGGACACTGGGAGGGGAGAGACTCAGGCTCTAGTTCAGTGAGGCTGCCTCAAGTGAAACTACTATTAGTGGTTGCTACTACTGGGTGGGAACATATGCAATTAGATGCTAATTCAGTGTTGTCTGGCAGCAGAGTGGATAATGTCATATCATCCCCTCTGTAGAATCTGGAACTACAGAGGGGAGTAAAAACGACAGGGGAAATGTCAGGAAGTTGCTATGCAACCCCTATTGTAGCACAACTGTAAGAAAGCAATTTTTATGAAATCCTATGAATTATTTGGCTGTTGATTGCTTATATGCAGTTTATTGCAGAAGACACATGGTTTGTCTTTTTTGCATTAAAACAAACTTACCTGCCTGTTTGCAAATTTCTTTAGAATGTATACTGAGCTATGCATGTTTAGCTCAGTGTACATTCTCGTCATGCATGCACATGAGCTACATCATTCTGACCATTCAAGTTCCTGAACCCGGAAGAAGACCAAGTGAAGATGCCGTTGGAGCAAAGGAAATTGAGTTTAGTTTCTATTGGTCTCTTCTGCCATAACTGCTTCTCCTTGCCTTTGCTAATTTACACTGAGCCATGGGAGTGACATCATCATGGCCTGGACAATGAAGAGGCCAAAAAGTCAGAAGCCAGAAAAATGACCCGGAGAAAATGTAAGTGCCTGTGACTGCCATGAGAGCTGACACCGCAGCACAGATGTATGTTTTTTGGCAGATAAGTCTACCATAATGTGCAAATACGAGGTGCATACCAGTACATTATGGCATGAAGCTCCCAGGGGGCATTTTTTTATATTTTTATGCGGAGGTTTATTTCTGCTTTAAAGTGGTTGTAATGTCAGAAGGTTTTTTATCTTAATGCATCCTATGCATTATTATAAAAAAAAAACTTCTGAGTGCAGCAGCCCCCTCAACCCCCCTAATACTTACCTGAGCCCTTCTCGATCCAGTGATATGCGGGAGAGTCTCGGCTGCCTAGGACTCATACTCCGCATTGGCTGAGATAGCAGTGTGGCGCAATCAGCTCCCACTGCTGTCAATCAAATTCAGTGAGCCAATAATGGGAGAGAGGGGGTGGGGCCGAACCATGGCACACTGAGCAGCGGCTCGGCTCGGGTGCCCCCATAGCAAGCTGCTTGCTGTGGGAGCACTCCGCAGGAGGGAGGTGCCAGGAGTACTGGTGTTTAACCCGGGAAGAGGAGGATCCAGACTGCTTTGTGCAAAACCACTGCACAGAGCAGGTAAGTATAACATGTTTGTTATTTTTAAATTAAAAAAGCTGAGACTTTAGTAACACTTTAAATGTCTGTATAAAAATATTGTGGTTTAAATAGATTTTTTTCTTTGTACTTTCGAACCGTAAACATTTAGTGTATTTACAACATATTTAGACCTTTTTTTTCCATTATCTGTTGGTTATGTTGTGCTCTCATTACCTCCATTTTTAATGAAATGAATGGCCTCAACTGTTTTTGTAATTCTCCCTCAATGAGTATGATGCAGTAAGTAGTGAGTAAGAAGTTTTGTAAAATCTCCCTGAAAGTGGAACTGATTTTTTGCTTTGCTCTGCTATAATAAATAGAATAGGATCAAGGTACCACCCGTGTGCAATTTTTTGTATCTGATGAGTTTTAGGCAAGTGTCCGGAGTGTCCCAGCGCTAAATTTATTAAATTGAGGATAGATAGATAGATTCAAATGATGTGAGGTATTGGAAAAGAGAGAATTTAAAAAGGAATGCATATTCATTCATTTAATAAATTGGTCAAAAGCGCAATGGTGTTGTGCAGCAGCCCATTCTATAAGATTTCAGTTTACTGCTGTCAGATTAGAGGAAGACGAACTGTGGTTGTTAAAGAATACTGCATTTTGCAGATTGCTCTTTGCCTTATTATAAAGTCAAGTGAGATCAGGGAAGTCAGCCTCCAGGAAAAGTTAATTTGTCTTTTTAAAGGTAAACTACTGTGTATGTTAATTTGTTTTGTTAAAAGAATGGAGTAGTGAAGTACGACTGTTGTACAATATTACTAAACAGAAAGCAAAGCCTACCTAATGAGAAAATTAAGCCAATTTACTAAAGGCTTTGAGAATCTTAGCACAATAAATAGGGTGAATATTACCTTCAATTATCTAATTAACGTAAAATTAAAATCTCTGTTTATTTAGTTACTTGAAAGTAAAATAAATAAAAAATACATTTGTATGTTGGACTTCTAGAAAAAGATTGCTGCACTGGAAGGGTTCTGTAGTACAAGAGGTGATAGGTGTCTTAATGTTTGGCTTCCTTCTTCCTTTCACCCCAGAAGTGGATACCTCCCCTTTTCACCCAGATACACACACAATGTACAAAGCACCCCCCGAGGCTGGAGGACTGACTGGCCCCTACAGGCTGCACTGGGGAGGAGGTGATTTATCAGAGAGAGGAGGAAGTGGGCAAAGAGCCAAGAAAATCAAGGTTCAATTTCTCTTAAAGTGGTTGTAAACCCACTCTAATAAATAACAAAAACTAAAAAAAAAAAACCTGCAAGACAAAGGCATAATGAGCTAGTATACATAGCATACTAGCTCATTATGAAATACTCACCTTAGTTCGAAGCTCTCGCAGCAGTCCCCGTACACTGGTCCGGCCAGTGACATCGCTCCCAGAGTTATTTCCGGATATCGTGGGCTCCAGCGCTGTGATTGGCCGGAGCCGCGATGACATCAAATGTGTGGGAGACGCCGGTAACGGCACATCAGCTGAAATAATGGCACGAACGAGCCGTTGCTTCAATGCGCATGTGCCGATGATGTCGGCACATGCTGATGAAGGGGATATCTCTTGAACCGTGCAGGTTTAGGAGATATCCAGGGTAGCTACAGGTAAGCCTTATTATAGGCTTACCTGTAGTAAAAAGTGGATTGTAAGGGTTTACAACCACTTTAAGGTGTTTGGGCAGGGACAGAGGGGCAGTAGTGGACTTTTCAGTGGCTCACTGGCAGAAAAGTTCAGTGTCTGGGGTGTTGGGGTTCAGTGACAGGGGTTCTGGGAAACAGGAAGGTTCAGAGACAAGAGTGGAGGTGATTTCAGTGGTGGGGTACTGGGGACAGGAAAATGTAAATGTGTAGAGTGCCAGGAGTATGAAGTTTCTCATAGGCCTGAATACTTGCTTCCTTGCAAGTATACAAAGAATCCCCTGTGAGCACTACCCATAATGATGCAGGTTCCTGGACTGCATCGCCTGCTGAACTATAATAAGTGTAGAGGGTTTTAATTAGCATGGGGCAGGATGTGATTTGATTTAAATTATTTAAAAGTATTGTTAGCCTTTAGGCTTCCTTTGCACCTATACTTTGCAGTAATGTATATTTTACAACAACAGTAACACAGGCATTGTGTTCAGTGCATTGAGTTACCATTTATTTAGAATAACATCTCAATATACAAGTACTGTGTATTTTTTTTTTTGCACTGCAATAAATAAGTCACAGGTCTGTTTTTTATCTGCCCATTTTTGATGAACCGGCTGTCGCAACACAGTATACTACAATGAAACAACATAGTGTCAAGGGGCCTTAATATTTTGACCTGTACTGCTACTCATTTGATGTGTGAACTATGAGGATTTACTAAGGGGCTTCCCAAAATGGCAGGCAGTATGTGTTTTTCATTTGTTCCAGCTTTTTGAAACTCAGCTGCTATATTATACAGTATGCTTGAGATCTTAACAAATATGTTTTAAAATATTTGAGCATTTCCTAAATTGGATGCTTTTACTATTAAAAGAATCACCAAGCAATATATTGAAAAACACTGATATAAATACCTTATGATTGAATTTAACTTAAAGGTTAAGTAAACATTTAAACAGCATTTTAAATGTTTCCTCACCATCCCCCCTCCCACTGTGCTGATTGAACCCAACCTCCGACAGTATATTTACATACCTATGGCACTGAGTCTACCAGCGTTTCTCTACAATGTTTACCTGCCTAAGCTGGTCCTATAGATGTCTATAGGTTTCTACCGAGCATGCATAGGAAGCAAGAATGATCTCAGAAGCATCTCAAACTGATGTCAAACTAATTCCAGAAACACAAGCCCAGAACCTGTTGACACAGGCCCAATCTCCCCATATAAGGCTATAGGAATGCCAAAGTAGCTAAAGGAGGTTTAATGCAGATCAGAAAGAGTCAACTGCACCTGCAATGATTTATAAACAATCTCAGAAGCATCTTAAACTGATGACAAAATCAAATTGAATTTGCTCATAGAAGCCCATCAACACTGACAATTAAAGTGTATCTAAACCCTAACACTTAAACCATATATGATGTTGTACGTGTTCTTGTAATGTCAAAAAAGTTCCATATTTTTTAAACATCTTGCTTACATTTAAATCTAACCAGAAAATCCACAAAACTCTTCCTGCCCTAACGTGATAATATTTACTTAGTCCAGCTGTGGTATTGTCACCTTTTGCTGTATAATTTTAAACTGGGCTATAGACAGACATGACAATACACAATGCACCGGCATATTCTGCAATAGGCATCACAGTAAGTGCCTGAGTTGATGATGTTTTGTTAGTGTCAGAACTACTACTACTGCATTAACTACAGCTCAAATCAAGTTAATGCAGCTTGGAAGGAGATCAAATGCTGGTCAGCAGGAGGTCAGCTGCAGGTCAAATGCACATATCAATGAACTATGTATTATCTTAGGAGCACCTGAAACAGGTCTTAACCCTCCTAGCGGTATTTCCGAGTCTGGGTGGATTTTCAATACCAAAAGCTGTATCCCCGAGCCAGACTTGGGATTGCATTGCAGGATCCTTGTAGAGGTAACTTACCTTCAGTGGCACCTCCAGCTTTCATATTTAGGGGGGGCACATGGGGGGACAGGGACAAAAGTAGGGGGGCAACAATAAAATGCAAATATATATATATATATATATATATATATATATATATATATATCCCACAACAGCTCTTTCACATATTCTGCAGTGAGCTCCCTTCCTACTGTATTGGGGCCCCCCAGGGTGGCAGAAAACAAGAGATATATGTCACCAGCATACCAAGAAAATATAAGGGTCCAAAGCAGGGGGAGAACTATCAGGGTTGCAAAGGTTGTCTTGCCTCCGGGCCCTGGTGTTCTGCCACTGTGGGGTTCCCCAGCCTCCTCTTGCTGTCCTGCCCCTGCTATTGACAGCGCTGGTCTGGCATCTCTTGGAATTTACAGGCTGGTTCTCCTGTCCTAAGGATGGGAGAAATTAGTCTGTTTTTTCAGTGACTGAGAGTCCTGGTGGAGTCCTTCCTGCAACTCGCTCTTCTCCCTGCCAATGAGGATGCAGGGGAAGGAGCAAATCGGGCAGCCGTGGTTGTGTGAGTGCTCGCATTATGCAGTATCAGCGAGCAGAGGGAGGGGGGAGGAATCACCTGCAGGAGCTGACTGGGGACGCTCTCCCTCTTAGACATTGCCTTTTTGTAAAAAAAAAAATGTTTCTTTTTAATTGGGGGGGGGGCACATGGTGGGGCACAGCATAATGTTGGGGGGGTCAGGGCCCCCTCTGCCCCCCCCAGGGACACAATTGCTTACCTTGTCCCCTGGATCCTGCAATGTCTTCCCGCTGTGATCTGCGAGCCGCCGTGTCTCGCTCGATTTACAGTGCCGAGCTCCGTTCCCTGTGTGTTGCAACGCACGGGGACGGAGTTCGGCACCAAATTCAAAAAGTAAAACACACAGTATAGATACTGTATACTGTAATCTTACAGATTACAGTACTGTATCAAATAATTACACATCCCCTTTGTCTCTAGTGGTCTGTCCTGTGTCCTGCATGCAGTTTTATATTATAAAAACCGCTCTTTCTGCCTGGAAACTGGAGATTGTCCATAGCAACCAAAACTGTCCCTTTACATCAAAAGTGGTTTTAGACCATCTAGAAAACAGCGATAATAAATTAGAATCACTTGAAGAATTGAGTGATAGTGATTTGTGGGGAAATCCGTCATCAAACACTAAATGTAACGAAAGTGACAATTCTGCAACTGAGCAAATTTCAGTGTTTTTTATTTGATTACATTATTGAATAATTTTTATTATTATTATTTGTTATAATTATTTATAGTTATTTATTATATTAGAATTTTTTATTTCGTTTTTCAAATTTATCATACCCGGGATGTCTACTAGACTCTTGTTTGGACAGATTTAAGTGAATTATTCCTAAGAATTACAGGCCTACAATATAAAACGCCAAATTTTTGTGCAAAATAATTGTACCGCTTGCAGCATCAAAAATCTGAAATAATCATACTGCTAGGGAGGTTAAATGCATGCATAATGAATCTGAATGCGTGCTGCATATGCTCATGGACATAACCCCCAAAGTTTGGCAACATAGACCCTGAAACTGTTATATTCTATTGCCACTGCAGTATGCCCACATCCACAGGAATTTCGTACAAAGATGTACAGGACATGTATAGCACAATAGCACAGTAGGGGAAAACTGTATTTTTGTATAAACAATGCAGTCTAATTTTAATGACAGTGCTCAATATAACAAAGAATTTTTGTTAAAGTTTTTCAATACTGTAAAGCAGAAGTAAACAGTTGAAATACAAATATACTGTATGAACTGATTATCTGCCAAAGCATTTGTAATTGTGTTAAGCCAATATCTGTCCCAGACACCTCTGCAAGTCACCATAGCCAAATCATGACCTCACTTTTCTTTGCAGTAGTTAGGTAATGGAGCTTAATCATTAAGCTGACATCAGCTTGTGATTGGTCAAGAAGCAGCAAGATGATGAGGTCAGTGTTCTGTTCTCCCCTATGGGCATCATAACACTAATGATTCTGTGTACAAAAAATAGAACTAAACATAGAAGAGTGATAGCAGAAAAAAAAGACCAAGTGGTCCATCGGTCTGTCACTTTATTTTGTTTTTTTGGTAACATTTTTGTTTGAGTGTGGATCCCAAGCATGTTTGAATCCACTTACTGTTGACCGATTCACTACCTCTGTTTTAAGTCTAGTTCAAGCATTAAATAATCTCTCAAATAAATAAATTATTTCCAAGATTAGTTTTTAAGTTTCCTCCTGTTAATTTGACAGTGAGGTCTCCAGAACTGGACACAGTCTTCTAAATGAGCTCTAACTAAAAGTCTATACAGGGGAATCAGGATCACCTATATCCTGCTGGTGACCCCTCTAGTGATGCATTCTAGAATACTATTTGCTTGTCTGTTCACCCTGATAGACACGGGTCTATACAGGAATGGAGGTATTCACCAGGGTCTCCCTCAAGAGAGTTTACACTCAGCTTCCTTCTGGCCCAAGTTACTTCTCCCAAGATACTAGAAAATATAGTAGGAAAATGCGACAGAACCACCAGCAGGATGAACCAGTTGACCAGCAGACCAGGGAGGCAAGGAGAAAGGCGGTGGGAGCATGGAAAAGTGATTTTTGGTTGTACCCAGCTGTGAAGGCCTGGAGGGGCAGAGCATACTAGAAGAGAGCCAGCAGGGGAAAAGGGCTTTTTGAATGTGCACAGCTGCAAAGGCCTGAAGAAGAAGAGTTGGCAAAGAAAGCATACAAGGATGAAGCTGGCAGGACATGGAAGAGAGATGTTTGAATGCACCTGGTTGCAAGGGCTTGAAGGAGCATAGTTGGCAAGCCAAGTGTACACAGAGGAAGCTGAAAATGGTGGCACAGGTGGTTGGGGTGTACCTGATAAAATATTTGGAAAGAGGAGCTTACAAATGGTGCATACTAGAAACAATAGCTATAGTGAGTAGCTGACAGAAGGAGCATACCAGGTGACCACAGGTGAGTGGTCCAGGTGGCAACAGAATGTCAGGAGAAGCTCAGGGACTGGAAAGACACCAGAGCAGGCAAGTAGCACATGGACTTGGAGACAATGTGGACAAACAGTGCATGGGTCTCTGTTCATGGAAAGCAACAGCCCTTTATGGAAGCAGCCAAGTAATGTGGAGGCAACTGATTGGCCATGCTACTACACCCAAAGTAAAACCTGGAAGCATGGGTGGACACACATCATAGAATACACACTGCTGGACAAAGGAAGATAAGTAGTCACTATACTCAGAGTGTTTCTGCTCCGTTTCTCAAAGTTAGTGCTGCTGTCCAGCAGATTATAGAAACCTTATGTAAAAATGAACATTACCATTTTCAGTGAATACATAGCTGGATTAAAAGGTGCTTTTCTTCTATCTGCCTGAAGTTCAGATTTAAATTTTTGCAAAGTGAGTGCTTGCTATATTAATTTGGATGAATTATCTGTTACACCCAGGTGATCTGTTAAAGAGCAAATTGCATTTTGGGAAATGGATATTTCACAGTCCACAAAGAGTTCAAGTGTTTTGGCTAGTCCCATTTGCTGCATTATACCTTTTGTGCCAAGGAAACTGCATTATATTATGGAGGCATACAATGTTTAAATTGTTGTCGGCTCACTGGGTTAATATATCTGTCCTATACTACAATAGCCTACATATTTCTGTGTCAATTGGGTATTTATCTTCTTCAAATATTGCATTTATCTGCTTGGTAACGGAGGACTTGCATGATGAATGTCTCTGCAGCAAGGGAACTGAAAAGAGATTGAGGAGATAGCGTTGTATTCTAACTAATTGCTTTATAACCAAAGAAAAAGCCAAGTGACCTGCAGTATTTGATCAAACGGCTAAAAAATGATTTCAAGCAGGATCAAAGTTTAATCTCTTAAAATTAAATTGCTCGTGAATTCCTTTTGAGAAGTGCATGAAAATCGTTTGTCTCCATTAACCTGAACTACTTGAATGGACTTTTATGCAAATGGCTAATAACATAATAGTACAGAAAGAAGAGAGAGATAAGGATGTGGGAAGATGGCAGACATCGGCACTAGTTTCAAACTCTGTAATAACATAGCGTGAGAAGGTATCAGCAAGCCTTACAAATCTTTCTCCAGCCTCCATTTAAAATCCAATTAGTTTCAGCAGATACGACATACCTATTAATTAAACCACCTGTCCAATCATTACTTGGGATTTCTTTTTTATGGTTATATCAAGGCATTACAAAGATAGGTGGACTGTTAGGGGAGACAGCAAGTTCTCAAGAAATTAACCTGCCACCTAAAAATACATTTATCTTACTTCAGAGAACTAATTATTCTGTCCATAGATTGTTTAAACTAGACTGATGTAAAATAAATACTTTGGTAGATATTCTCACTTTTCTTATTATTACTCTCCTGGCAGAGAGTCCACCGAGAATCTGCAAGCAAACAGTTATTACTTATATTTTACTGGAGTTATAACATTTTTAACACGTTTTCTGGTTTGGCTAAATTCATAAGTAAAGCTAGCTGAAAAGTGTATTGAACTGGATACAGAATAGAAAAAAGAATGTGATTTGAAACGGGACAACTGTAAACATACTTGTCTAAAAAAAAGTAAAAGTTTTATGTATTCAGTGCCAGCACAGAAGAGCACAGCCCAGGGGCATAACTACAGATCGTGGGGCCCCATAGCAATATTATGATGGGGCTCCCTGGAGACCTCCAGGCCTGAACATGAAATATGTCTAAAACATGGACAGGTAGCAGGTGATCTGACGGCACAGGCAGTACATTACTAGACAGCCAAGACCAGTGCTGTAGAATAAAATTGTTAAGAAAGGAAGGGGGGATCAATGCAGAGAACTAACTTTAGACATTAAAGTTACAGCTAACTACTCTCTCCTTAGCAGTTTACCAGTCTTTTTAAACATATTACATCTCTGGGCCCCCAACCCCTACCACAACGACAGCAAACAAGTGCTGAAATAAATGGTATTTTAATCAGTAAAAAAAAAAAATGAGTTGTGGTCGCAATAATAATGACCCTCACAATGTTTTATATTATGATATAACTCTTAGTACTTCTGCGCACAATTACTAGTTTTACTTTACTACTAAACACCTTAAAACTATGTTTTTTTCAGAACTACAGACAGCTGTAGGAAACACTCTGGGATTTTTACAGTCTCAGGAAGACTGTATTAGATATACAGGGTTACTTCCACTGCTGGCTGGGATAACCAGAAACTGTTAGGGCAAGAAAGCCACATTACTATGACAGCTAAACAAATTCTCCTTACTGTACATTCTACAGAGAAATTGTGACTTTTGAAAAAAAGTCTGAAGTCTATAGACACACAGAGCCCCGCTCAGCCCTGCCCACTGCTTTCTCCTCACTGGATTTGATTGACAGCAGCAGGAGCCAATGGCTCTTACTGCTGCCTTTATGTTCAGTGAGGGAGAGAGAGCAGCAATAATACTCTTGGCCACAACGCTGAATCAAGTTCAAGCTCAGGTAAGTATTTAATTGTGTCAATTACCTGAAAAAGAAATGGCACCATGATGCAGTATGGGAAGAAAGCAAGCCAATAGCGGCAGTGTGATACTTTGGGCAAAGTTGCTGGGAAACCCTGATCCTGGCATTCCTGTGTCAACATTGTTGCTGGCCAAATACATGCTTTCATGGAAAAGCTATTACCTGATGCTAGTGGACTTTTTCAGCAGGATAATGCTTCACCCACATTTGGGTTTGGTCCTTTTAAGATGGATGATTTGCATGCTGTTGGTGTTTTCACCCATGCAAGGTGAGGGATTCTGGGTAGTCCAATCAGAGAGGGCTGACTTACAACCTACCTCCAGGAAGAAACCCTTAAAGACAGGAAGCTCCTAGAGCAGGTGTAGAGTAGTAAGGAGTTTGGAGAGCAGACTAGTGTCTGGAGTGCTGCATATTGGCTGGGAGCTGCCCAAAAGGGTTTGAACTGGACTTTTTCTACCCTGTGGGTAAAATCTTTGGGTGGCTAATACACTGTTATTCTTACTCTGTGCTGAAGATAAGCTTTACTTTACCTTTTATCTAGGATTTTATTTAGCAATTTTGGTGGAGTTCAGCTATTTTTCCTTGCTGCTGAAAGCCCTGTTTTGTTTGGCTTTGGAAAAAGAAAGACTTTCTGTTTATGGAAAACAGTTTTGTGCATGATCCCAGAGCACTACCACAGTAGCTAATACCCCTGAACTGTACAATATACACTTCCATACAAAAGTTTTAGGGAGATGTGAAAAAATGTTGTAGATTAAGAATGCTTTCAGAAAAAGAAGTGTTAATAGTTTATCAGTTAATAAAATGGAAAGTAAATGAACAGAAAATAAATCCATTTCAAATCAATATTTGGTGTGACACCCTTTGCCTTCAAAACAGCATCAATTCTTCTAGGTACCCTTGCACATAGTTTTTAAAGGAACTCAGCAGATAGGTTGTACCAAACATCTTGGAGAACTAACCACAGATCTTCTGTGCATGTATATAAGGAAATGATTCCGGACAGCTGCACTTTAAAAAAATCCTTTTATTGAAGCTTCATATGATAAGTGGTTGACAGATGGAGCAGGGGACAAAAAGGTAGACGTGTTTCGCGCAAATGTTAGCTCTTAGTCATTTGTATGAATATTGCCAATCACAAGAGTTCAACAGCTCAAATTAAGAACTTTAACAGAAGAGGGCCTAAGCATGATAATTTAATTTTAAGTATAAGCACACCTTTTTAAGAAATCTTACACTCAACCCCAACCCCCCGATCAAATCTAAATTTAGGACTAAATACCTTACTATGTTTCAAAACCAGTTGTCACTGTCTATTGCTACTTTTCTGTTTTGATTATAGACTGACAAATACACACAAAAAAAATTATTTTATTTTCTAGTTTTTAACCGGTTCAATACAGGGCATTTTCACCCCCTTCCTTCCCAGGCCAATTTTTAGTTTTCAGCGCTGTCGCACTTTAAACGACAATTGCGCAGTCGTGCGATGTTGTACCCAAAAAAATTGACGTCCTTTTGGTGGTATTTGATCACCTCTGCGGTTTTTATTTTTTGCGCTATAAACAAAAGAAGAGCGACAATTTTGAAAAAAAACACAATATTTTTTACTTTTTGCTATAATAAATATCCCAATTTAAAAAAAAAAAAAATTTTTTCCTCAGTTTCGGCCGATACGTATTCTTCTACATATTTTTGGTAAACAAAATCGCAATAAGCGTATATTGATTGGTTTGCACAAAAGTTATAGCGTCTACAAAATACGGGATAGATTTATGGCATTTTTAAAAAATATATACTTATTTATTTTTTTTACTAGTAATAGAAAATTTTTTTTTCGTGACTGCGATATTATGGCGGACACATCGGACACTTTTGACACATTTTTGGGACCATTCACATTTATACAGCAATCAATGCTATAAAATTGCATTGATTACTGTGTAAATGTGACAGGCAGGGAAGGGGTTAACCACTAGGGGGGGCACAAGGGGTTAAATATGTTTCCTAAGAGAGTGATTATAACTGTAGGGGGCGGGGACGTACAAGGGGAGGAGACCGATCAGTGTTCCGCTGTACTGGGAACACAGATCGGTCTCCTCACAACTGACAGGACGTGGATCTGTGTGTTTACACACACAGATCCACAGTCCGGCCCGGTTAACGGGCAATCGCGGGTGCCCGGCGGACATCGCGGCTGCCGGGCACACGCACCATGTCCCGAGCAACGCAGCGCGCGCGTGCGCGCGCCCCCTAGGTGGCCGGGAAGCCCAGGCCATCATAAGACTTCCACCCAGGATGGGAGATCCCATCTGTGGACGTCATTTGTCTATGGCCGGGTAGGAAAGTGGTTAATAAATGTATTATTTTATTTAATAGTGCAACAGTATCTGACAGTTACGCTGTTATTAGATGAAATGTAAAACAGAGAACCTGTAGAACTTGTATTTGGAACCCTTGTTCTCTGGACATAGTATACTTCTTTTTTCCCCATAACAAATCGGTACAAATAAAGCAAAAACAAGAAAAGAAGCGTATGTCCTGTAATGGTACGTTTGCACTATGAATTGACCATAAATGACACAGAAATACGCACAGCATTCCGCTGCAATTCATATGTGATTCAGTGTGGTGTGATTTGGGAGCATTTATTTTGAATGGGCTCACATTGCACCAAAGTAATGCATGCACTACTTTTGAAAACGCACTGCAACAGCATCTCAGGGTACTTTTAGTACCCTGTGATCCGATGCAGGCAAACACACTTTGTTTGCGATCTGCATTTGCAGTGTCATTAACATTGCACCGACACTTACTGCAAATCCAAGGAGCAGTGCGTTTTGAATGCGGTGCGGGAAACCCACAATCCTGCCCTGTAATAATTAGTGAAAGAAAGTCATTTAAAATATATTTTTTTCCTTGAAGGACCTTACGAAGCAATCAATAAACTACTTTAAAATCCCTGTTTTCTTAAATAAATTCTCTTTGTAGCCATTTATAACACATCTCAATCTATCAAGAAACAAACATGAGATAAAAGATTTGCTAAAGCTCCATGAATTGTGACATACTTGATACATTAAACCTGGGACTTAATCCAATAGCTCAAAGCTTTTTTGTTTTGTGTTTGTTTTTTTCATGTTGGGACTCTATTTTACAGACTTGTGCTCTTCTGTACATGGTTCTTCTTTTGTACATGGACACAAGGGATCATTAGTTTTAAACTCATTATGGTCAGACCAGGTCATGCTAATCACCTTATTAGTCATCAGGGGTTCTATGGCATATCATCTGAGAGTAAAAAATGCCTTCATTCAGATAATGCCCTATAGGTTTGTCATTAATCATTGTTCATATCTGGACGGCGTTAAGACAAGGGCAGAAGATTCAGGATGGGACTTCTCTGCCATTAAAGAAATAAATCTGCAATAACTTAATGGGTAAGTATTGTAACTACATTAACACATCAAAGCCCAACTCCAGCCAAATATATATATATCTTTTTTTGCTGCGGATAGACTTTGAAAGAGTAAATAATTCTGTTGAGTGTTTTTTACTGTCTCTAACTCATTGTTGAAATTTCATCTCACTTCCTGTCCTCATAAAAGCGGGATAAGAGATGAGGAGAGCTGTTCTCAATGGTCATAAGATAAATGCAATAATAACAAGCTGAAAGAGTTTATAACCCTTCTGCCTGGTATTACAAAAAGTGTTTTGTTGAGATCTGTGTCAGCACTGTAGAGATTTCCCATAATTTGTTGTCCTCACTAGAAGTGAATGAAAATCTCCCCAATGGGGATACAGATGATAAAAAAAATGACAGCTGTGCCATCCCGTCCCCACTCTGTCCAAAACTGAAACAAGTTTTGGATGGATTGGACATTAAAGTATAGATGTGAGCAGTGGCAGCTGGTGAAGGGCCAGACCCCGCCCTTCCTTTTTGACCCCTCCCACTTCTCATAATTCCCACCCCTTATAGAATGCACCCACTCCGTCTCCTGTAATCCACTTGCTTCCACCCATAGTGTCAGGAGTATACAGCTCAGCATCACAGTACAGAGAATACAGCCCCAGCATCATAGATCAGGGTATATAGCTCAGCATCACAGGACAGAGTATATAGCCCCAGCAACACAGATCAGGTTATACACATCACAGATCAGGGTATATAGCTCAGCCTCACAGATCAGGGTATATAGCTCAGCCTCACAGATCAGAGTATACATCTCAGCCTCACAGATCAGGGTGTATAGATCAGCACTACAGGTAATGGTATACAGCTCCACATCACAGATCAGGTTATATAGCTTAGCCTGACAGATCAGGGTATATAGCTCAGCCTCACAGATCAGGGTATATAGCTCAGCCTTACAGCTCAGGGTATACAGCTCCACATCACAGATCAGGGTATACAGCTCCACATCACAGATCAGGGTATACAGCACAGCCACAGGATATACAGCTCAGCCTTGGGGCCTAGCTCACACCACCCCCCACCCGCATTGCGAAATTGACAAACACCAACGCCCCGGGCCAGTGGCATGGGATTGACAAACATCAACCTCACAGCCAGCGGTGTGGGACTAACAACTCCCACCCCCTCATGCTGCCAGCATGTCAGAACCTACCCAAACCAGGCCTGGGGCTGTGGTGTCCTCACCTTCTCTCCTTCGCTTGTGCAGCAGTGGCTCCGGTGTCCGCTCCTCCTGCGTCTTCTCTCTGTTGCTCCAAAGCACAAGGCATCATATAGGATCACCTGACGCTTTGGCCAATCAGGAAACAGGTCTCACCACCTGCCTCCTGATTGGTGGGGAGGAACGTTAGTGTGAAAATAGCGAAAATTCATTCACTATGGTCACACAATTGGGTGGGATCAGGGCACACTCTCTGCGCCCCAAGCTCACCCTATTTTGAAGCCTATTAGAACCTCTGCCTCTAATCAGGTGCTTCAAAAATAAACACCCCCACCCACCCACTATAGGAATCCATGCACCTGGCATCCTGAAAGGGGCCACAATGCACGGGCCGCCACTGGATGTGAGGATAAGTGTAAGCTCTGGGTCTATCTGGCTTCTTCTGCCATCTTTCTCTTAGTGAGTCACTGACCTAGAACAAGCATGGATCATGTGTAGTCTGAACAGGATTGAACCTCTAGCCCTACTTACTTGTCCTGTGCTTGTGATTCACAAAGGTGTGACCTCAGGATGAGGCAATGACAGCTCCCATAGTCCTATTCTCACAACTTTCCTTTGAACACTTCAGTAGAGCTAAGAGTAGCAATACTTTTGATCAAGTACTCATCCATACTGAGTGAGTACCAATACTTTGCAGTGCAATTTGCATCAATACAAAAAAAATTTGGCACATATCACACTGCAAAGAATCACATGTGATTAGAACAGGAATGTGGTGCAATTCCTGTCTGAATCACATGCGATTTCCCCCACTGCTCCTGTGCATGTGTATAGAAAGGGAAATTCGCCATTTAGTGGGCAGTTTATTAAAAATGTTAGAACTCACTTTAAGTACATATCTGGCCAAATCCAAAATTTGCATAGGTGTCCTGGTCTCGCGGATGATAGCAAGTCACGCTTGAGGTTCTCACAGGAGGAGAAGTTCCAGGACCTCGTAGGTATAGGGTGGAAGTGATGTCAGCTTGGGTGCGGACCACCTCTAAATCTCCTCCAGCCCTGTGAGCACCTCCAGCAGCCATGACTTGCTATCATCGGCGGGACCGGGACACCCATGCAGATTTTGCATTTGGCCAGACATGTACTGTGAGTTCTAACATTTTTAATAAATTGCCCACTAGATGCCGCTTTTTCCTTTATATATATATATATATATATATATATATATATATATATATATACACACACACACACAGGGGAAATTGCATGCAATTCAGATAGGAATTGCACCGCATTCCTGTTCAAATTGCATGTGATTCTTTGCAGTGCAATTTGCGCCCATTCATTTTGTATTGACGCGAATCGCACCGCAAAGTATTGGTTTTCGTACCAGGAGCACATAGTGCCTGTCCACATCAGAAACTAACCACCACCCCCCACCCCTTTCCTTCTCATAATACTTTAGAAGATTTGCAAAGACGTGACTGAACTAAAAGCTGAAAAAAGGTATGAGTACTTTTTGGAAAATGTAAATCCCAATATGGTGCCTACACATTATCAACTTCATTAACATGTGTCTTGGAAGTTGTGTGTTTATGCATACTTTAATCAGGTAAGTAAGCTTTTATGAATTATAAAAACATTCACTATTATGCAGATTAATAAAATGTTGAAACAGATCAGCAAGACCTTAGTATATGCTTGCCAAACATATTTTGTGCTTATCTTTATTAAAACACAAATTAATAAACAAAAATGGACCTTCCACATCAGTATCAAGGTCTGCTTATGCAGGCTGTCTCCCTAAAATGCAAAATTAAAGTACCCACATGGGTATATTAGTTAGATGGCATACTTACCTTTCCCCAAATTTCTACCATAGTGCCTGGACAAGGGTGATATCATCCTGCTTCTGGCCAATCCTGGGGAATGTTGAGTAGTCCAAATCCCATGAGAAAATGGTCCTGCACTGTGCTGCAAACTCTTGTGAGATTTTGGCTACTCAACATTCTGAAAGATCTTGTTAGAACTAAGTTAGGGAAAGGTGGGTGTATTATCTATTTCCCCCACCACTAATACTTTTATACAGCATTTTAGGGAGGGGAGGGGGCACCTTGAATAAGCAGGCCCTGCCACTGCTAAACCAAATCGCTTAGCAAATTATGTTGTAATATTGTAACTGAACCACAGACTTCTTTCACACATGGTTTCTTTCTGTTAGCTGGGCTATTATCGTCTGGGAGCCAAGAGTATTCTCTGTGTGACAGCTCTCTCTAAGCACACATTTAATGAATATTCTATACTGCTGTGTCTTTGAGCAGGAAACAAAAGGAAGCATAACTCTGAGGAAACAGTTAGTTTGTTCCACTGTTTGTTCTGTTTAAAACATTTAGCATTGCTAAAACCCTTTGTGCCCTGCCATTGTCTCTGAAACACCTACCTGTATGCAGGCATTTTTAAAGACCATACTTACACCCAAAGGGCAGTACCATTAGTGGAGCTTCAATAATTATCTGTAAACAAAGATATAGAGATAAAAAAGTCCCTCTTCTATTAGTAATGTGTGAAATTTGGTATATCCCTATTTGTATCCATTTCAGAAACTTAGAGGTGTTGCTTTAGTCTCCTTTATCCCAATTTGGTGGCTCGAATTGCGGGTGCTGGCTGGAGAGAGTCTATCCCAGCTCAGTGCACTAAATCCAGCAAAGAAAATGTCCCGCACACCACACACCAACATGCCCGACAATCGCTTGAGTGAAAGCAGCCTCAGCCCAGGTCCCTCTAGGCCACAACCCTGGATGGACAATGGACAAAGCTGGACTAAGGCTGCTTTCACTCAAGCGACGCTCTGACATGTTGGTGCATGGCGTTCGGGACATTTTCTTTGTTGAGTCCTTTTTTGTATGCTGTTTTAATGCTAAAACTCCTTAAATATTGTAACCAGGCAAAAGAAGTATAAATAGTAGATTTTGTAACTTTGACCCCATGAGAACAGCTTTCACCTTAACCATGCTTTGATAAGATAAGGAATGACTTTCAGCACTGTTGAGAGGATTATAGTTATGTTTTGATACATGGCCTTAGGCCCCATTCACATGGGCATCATCCGTTCAGTCACATTTTTGCTAAAATGTGACTGAATGGATCAGTTAACATACTCCTTTCATTTAGTTTCATTCCATTTACATCTATTTACATCCATTTTTTCATCTGTTTATATCTGTTGTTCATACACTTTCATTTTTTTTAAACAGAACAAAAATACATATTTGTTCTGTTTAAAAAAAAAAAAAAAACAGAAGCAGACGTTAAATAGACAACGTCCATTTACATCTGTTTGGCTGTAGGAATGCATTCCTGTCTGTTTTTCATCAGACAAGCTGATGGAACACCCATGTGAATGGAATCTTAGCCTGCAACCCCCCCCCCCACATTTCATCTCCTATAGCCCCCAGACCAATAATATTCTTACTAGTAAGTTATTCAATTATTTCCATAGACTGGAAAGCAAGCTTGTTTCAGGGAATACTTGGATGCATGATATACATAAATGACCACTACTGCTAATTTGTGCCTTAAGCACCCTCTGAACTACTGACACCTTTTATAGGCTACCACGGTGCCTGCATGACTTTGTGAGATCCAAAAGGGAAGGTACTTGTGGAGGAACTGACTTTTGTCAGAATTTGAATGCAACATGTGCCTTGAGTTAGGGGAGCAGTTTAAGCAAGTTGGCACCTAATGCCTGGACTAAGGCTGGATTCACACCTATGCAGTTTTAGTGCTTTTTGCATTTTGCAGATTTGCACTACAAAAAGTGTTCCATAGGAAACCATGTTAAATGGACTGTAGTGCAAATCTGCAAAATGCAAAAAGCACTAAAACTGCATAGGTGTGAATCCAGATGTGGCTCTAGTTCACACTAATACAGTCTGAAACTACACCAGAAACTGACCGGAAACTGGCTGCATGGTGTGAACTAGATCCATTGGAATACATGGAGAACACTGTGCATGCAATTTTAGTGCAGAAAAAAGTGAACAGAACTGAATCTGGTGTGAACTGGCTCTAACTAGGTATTGCTGATTCCACAAATCTTTATAATAATACAGTGAGGGAAAAAAAGTATTTGATCCCCTGCTGATTTTGTACGTTTTCTCACTGACAAAGAAGTGATCAGTTTATAATTTTGATGGTAGTTTTATTTGAACAGTGAGAGAACACATGGCCAAGGCAACAAAGGAGTGGCTCAAGAAGAAGCACATTAAGGTCCTGGAGTGGCCTAGCCAGTCTCCAGACCTTAATCTCATAGAAAAAAATATGTAGAGGGAGCTGAAGGTTCAAGGTACCAAAAGTCAGCCTCAAAACCTTAGTGATCCCTTTGATAAAGTCACGTGGTGTGACGCAATGCATCAGGGTAGGAGGAGCCAGGTGCCGGCGCTTCCCGGGGACGGCCGAACCCGGAAGCCTTATTGTTCCTGCTGCTATTTTCGTTTTGTAAATGTAAGTTGCTACTTTTGTTACATTAAACTTTGATTGAATTACTACACTATGGGAGTATCTTCTTCCTCATTATCATTCTGGGGTTGCTGTGAGCGGTGGTGACTACTACAGAAAGCCTGACCCACGCACACCCTCTGGAGGAGGGGGATAGCCTCAGGACCTTCATCCTCTGCATAGAAGCACTAACCACCTGCCTGACTTGGCCCATTGGGGGCCGCCATTTGAGGTGAGAGGCTGGGGGAAACACCTGTTTGCTGCACCAGTTTTTAAGTGGAAGAATTCAGCACTAAGTCACCTTTATTGGCACGCCACAATTGACCTTTTTATATGGATATTATGAGTCACATTGCATGAAGCAACATTTCATTGGACTTGACCACACTATTTGTCACATTTTTTTGCCAATTTTTTTGTATTGCTTTTAGGTGGGAGGGGTGTTGATTTTGAGTCATTAGTGGAGTCGCATTTTTATATGCATGATTTTTGCACAATTGTCACCTTGTTTTGCACTTGATCACTTATGTATAGATGTGGGGTGCAGAGTCGCATCCTTTAACTCACATATGCATTTATGATTAGTTTGCACGATGTGATTATATTGTATTATGTTTATTTTAATAGGTACTCATACAAGCATTGTATCACAGTTTTCATGCCTATAGTATGAGGAACTGTATTTCATTTATTCACCTTATAATACATATTTCATGTTTTGGTCATATTTTCACACGTTGTGGTTTTAGGAATATTATGTACACTGTATGATTTGTTTATTTTCACCAGGAATGGTAACCAGCACTAAGCACTTTAATACAGTTTGTCTGTTTTTAAACAGGAAAAGTTAGTAGTCAGCACTGAAGTGCAGTGTTCATATAAGTCATCTTGAACTTTCATGCAGTCTGCACTTGCAGGAAATGTAGTAGATTGTATTCTATGGTAACTATCTGTAGGTGCTCATTGGTCGTTATACTGACTATAGGCATTACGTGCACCGTGTATTAGAGAATTGGAAGGTTTTAGATTGATGCTACTTTGAGAGGTCCTTTCCATAATTTTGAGTGGTACATGTAGATAGATTAGCGCCACATACTTTTTTTACCTTACATTACGTATCCATCAGGGTGTGTGAGGACACCTTTTATGTTGGCAGCTTTTTTATCTGGTACTATCGTCCATGTTTGAGAGTGTGGTTTTGCGCACTAGTTTTTTGCTATTTAGTCACTGATAGACACTGATAGGCACTGAAAGGCGGCACTGATGGGCACTATTAGGCGGTAATGAAAGGTGGCATTGATAGACGGCAGTGATGGGCACTGATCGGTGGCACTGATGGGCAGCACTGATGAGGAGGTACTGACAGGCATTACTGATGAGCAACTGAAGGGCACTGACAGACATTATTGATGGAACACTTATAGGCACTTTTATGGGCACCGATTGGCACTGTTATGGGCACTGATTGGCACTTTGATGGGCACTGACTGGCAGCTGATGGGTACTGGTTGGCATTGTTGTGGCACATCTGATGGGGGCTCTGCTGATAATCAATGTGCTGATTATCAGCGCAGACCCCCCTCTGACAGGGGGAGCCACCGATTGGCTCTCCCTGTTGGAGCGAATCAAGGAAAGCCGATTTCCAGAACTTCCTGGTTCATGCTGTAATCAGCTGTGATTGGTCACAGCTGATCACGTGGTAAGGAGCCTCCGTCAGAGGCTCCTTACCTAGATCAGCGTTGTGGTGTGTCACTATGAAAGACGTCATATCACGTCCAGTCAGGATAATGGAACCACCGCCCGGCCGTCATTCTATTATAGGCTGGGCAGGAAGTGGTTAAATATCATGCCGGGGGGGGGGGGGGGGTCCCCTTGGTCTGCCTGTAAAGTGACACATCTGTGTGATGTGTTTTACAGTGCCACAGCAAAATGACATTTCTAAAGGAAAAAATGTAATTTAAAATTGCTTGCGGCGGTAAAATATTGCTGACTCCTGGCAATATAGATAAAAATCAAGGAAGAGATTGGCGTGGGTTCCCCCCAGTCCATACCAGGCCCTTCAGGCATGGTATGGATTCTAAGGGGAACTCCTCGACAAAACAAAAGTTAAAAAATTTGCATGGCCCCCCAAAATCCATACCAGACCCTTTTCCGAGCATGCTTCCTGGAAGACAGGATGGGGGGGCGAGCGCCCCCCGCCTCCTGAACCATACTAGGCCACATGCCCTCAACAAGGGCCTCTTCCCCACAACCCTGGCCCGGTGGTTGTGGGGGTCTGCAAGCGGGGAGCTTATCAGAATCTGGAAGCCCCCTTTAACAGGGAAACCCTAAGATCCTGGTCCCCTTTTATGTGAATGGGTATCAAGTACATTGTACCCCCACCCATTCACCAAAAAAAAGTGTCAAAAAGTAAAAAACACAAAAGACAGTTTTTGACAATTGCTGCAGAGGTTGAAGGGGTGGGGGGTCAGCCTGTCAGTGCTCAGACCATACGCCACACACTGCATCAAATTGGTCTGCATGGCTGTCATCCCAGAAGGAAGCCACTTCTAAGGATGATGCACAAGAAAGCCTGCAAACAGTTTGCTGAAGAAAAGCAGACTAAGGACATTACTGGAATCATGTCCTGTGGTCTGATGAGACCAAGATAAACTTATTTGGTTTAGATGGTGTAAAGCGTGAGTGGCGGCAACCAGGTGAGGAGTACAAAGACTACATTCAAGCATTGTGGTGGGAGTGTCATGGTCTGGGGTTTACAGTTCAATGAGGGAACCATGAATGCCAACATGTACATGCAGTCAGGTGCATGCTTTGGCCAATTATCAGACGTCAATGCATTGCGATCTCGCAGTGCATTATGGGGTGTTCCGCAGCTCTCCAATTTGCAGTGAACGCTCCATAATGTTTGCTATACGGTGAACGGGCAAACACCTAATGTTTTTGTCGCACATATGTTCGACTCGAACATCGGGCCCATCCTTATATATGACTGACAGATATACTGTAGCATAGGCCCATGGAACATGTAATTAAAAAAAGAGATAGGTTTTTGTATTACATGTATCACTGTTGAGGAAGAATAGGAAATGCTGTGGTATATAGGGTTAACTGGTGTCATGGGCTGTCCACATTTTTCTCAGTTTCAATGCATGGACAGAAAGGCAGAATTACTGACTAATGTCAAACACTTACAATAATAAATATAGCAAATACCTTTATTTATATGTATTTTCCCAAAAAAGGTAATTACTATATTTATCCTTTCTTACCTATCCTTTTTTGTATGACATCCCTTTTATTTGGAAAAAAATAAGAAAATAATAAAAAAGGTGTTGTGGCATTTAAAAAAGGTATTTGGAAAACCAGGTCAGTTTTTCTTTGTCTGTTTTTTTTTATAAATTCTAAATGTCACCTATTGTCTGCAGTAGACTTGACACTAGCTATGTTGCTTTCTTTTATAAGCCTGTATACAGATCAATCATGCTAAGACTTCATTCAGCTTGAAGAGTCTTAGCTGTATATTTTAGGAGATCCAGCAAGGTGGCTTAAACTCTCCTTTTTATGTCATTTAATGACCATATTGACTGCTGCGCTCTGTGCTTGCACAAGATAAATACACTTGAATCCTCTTTATACTTCTGATTAAATGCGTATTAAAAAGGGTAAACGTTAATGAAATAAAGCTAAAGGGATTTACTAGGCACTAAGGAAATAGCCTAACAACATCTTATAGGTTAATGAAAACAAATGTTTGCTTTTGCTGTAGTAGTGAATATTTCAAATTTATCTGTATTAAAAATAAATAATAATCTTCTAGATAAGGAATGCTGGCTGCAGATTAACAATTGCAGATCCTGCTGACTCGTCTGTTACAGAATACTGATAGAAAGAAGGACATTTTAGATGACAATTTTAGAGGGTTTATAACCTGTGGAATGGCAAAATAAATGGGTTCACTGAACATAGAGGCTACTGTGGTTTGGCAGCCTTATGGTTTACACACATTAGAATACCTCCCAACTTTGGAACCTAAGAAAGAGGAACACCTTAGGCCAGAAAAGACATGCTGTGCATGTAGTGAGCTGTGACAAAAATGGGTATGGCTAAATTCCGCTGAATGTTGGGGACATTTTAAAGTAACATATTTAAATAGAGTCTTTGAGGAATAAAAAGATACCTTGATATCAAATGGGGAAAAATGTGCCCATTGATGGTGGTCAGTGGAAGAATTATGCCAATCAACGGTGGTCATTGAGACAAAAAAAATGCATCCGAAAGTATAAAAAAAAAGCCCTGTATTAGTATCTGCAGATGGAAGCACACCCTGATCTTGGTGGTCAATGGGGGATGGGGAGGAGAAAAGATGCATTCAAGTCAGCACGGCATGGTGAGGGTTATTGGTGCTAAGTGGGGGTAAGAGGGCAACAATAATGCTCAGAGAGTACATTGGTATTCATCAGGGTGTGAAGGGAACAATATGGCTTAATCAGGGGAACAATATTTCCCAGCTGGGGGAGGTGGGCGAACATTTATTCTTGGATGGGGGGGAGGGTTCAATACTGCTCAGTGGGGCAGTGGAGAGGAACAATAGTGACATTGGTTTCAGTGGAAAACTCCTTGAACAGAGGTCTGTGTCCTAGGTTGCTTAGCTCTCTCTTCCCCTTCCTCCCTGCCAGGACTATGCAGACTTTGTCGGGGAGGAGATTACTACACCACACAAAGTCTGTAGAAAGTTGGAGCCATGTGCTCCAGCACATGGATACAGACTGTATCCATGTAACATTGAGTTAAAATCCTGGGGCAGTCACATAAATACAGGATGATATTCCTTTGCTAAGGTTGCCAGAGATGGACCGCAAGCTGAGGGGTTGCCGTAGCTGACATGTTTTGCGCGCCTGCGCTTTGTCAAACCTCCAGTCCATCTCTGGTGATTTGGTTGCTGCACCCAGAACGTCTGCACGTCACACATACGTCTCTGCGCATGCTCGGCCATGTCCGGCATCCCTGTCTCCTCTGTATCAGCTCCACTCCTGGACACCGCTGTGGCTGGCAGAAGTTTCCTTCGCTCCCCATCTCCACACTTACTGGCCCCAGTACTACAGGCGGAGCTCTCTGTCACCTTACCTCATTGGAGCCTGAGCATCCTTCCCTGCATGACTTCTTGCCTGTGGAACGGTGAGCCTCCTGATAGCAGTTAACCCCTCCTCTTCAGGAACATATTGGTGGTACTGTGCAAAAAACTATTTTTTTTAATTTCATTAATCTTAAGCGCATAGTTTTAACATTTTTTTTTTTTTATACATATGACTGTTTACACCCCTATTTATAGCCCTATGGATTTGGTTGGGCTCCAAATGTATGTGCAATAAAGTGCTTTTTTAAAAATTCAATCCAAGGTGTACATATATTTATGTGTGAATACACATATATTTTGACTTTTTTCCCATAGAGCACTGCATGTGTTTTTGTATATTTTTTTTAGAACATGATGCATTGTGGGAATATAACAGTAATGATAACACTAATAATAGATGGGAAATAATGATAAAACAATAGAAAATAAAAGGTTTGTGAATGGCAGAGATGGTAGAAGGGGGCAGGTGAGTGGCACAACTTTTCTCAGTAGCAGCAACTGCTGTTAACTCACTCAACACCAGAAGACAGCTGCTCAAGACAGATTTTCAGAGTAAGCACAAACCTGCAGGTAATGGAACACATACAATGTGTATGGAGATGTATCCCAAAAAAACCTTCTGTTTTAAAGGCATTATACACCTTCCTACCTGCAGCCTGTGTTTTTCAGCTGCATACAATGTATATTGAACATGTAGTTTCATGGTGTCATTTGTTGGTCTGTACAAACAATCTATAGTAGAGTGAATCATCACATTACATTATTTGAAATCTCTGCTTGTTTGAAACATGAGGCATGTGTCATAGCACTGCACAGGTTGATGTTTGACCTCTGTCTGTAGTCTAAGAGCTGACACTTCCTGTGAAGAAACTATATATCCCACAATAGCTGGGTCTCTCAGTCTATTGCTGGTGCAAGAGAAAGCAATTAACAGAAGTAATAAGGGAATAAAAACGGCGCTGCCCTCAATATGATAGGGTGCTGTTAGGTGATATGGTAAGTATCTGTTCCCTGGAGTAGCTGTGAGGATTGAACGCTGCACAGGAAGGGAAGCACACTTGGAGTGAATATCACCTGCCCAGGGACACCCACTCTGTCGCTCGGTACCCCTGTAGGGGTGATCATCTCTGGTGAGTGGGGTATCATTGGGGGGTGAGCACCTGAAAGTCACCGTCTTGAGTGAAAGGCACGGAAGTCACTGCAGTGTGTTCCCAAGGATAGAATTTACAGCATTTATATTGTTGAACTTTGTCTTCTTCACCTGGTCATTAATGTATGACCCGTTGCATGGACCCTTTAGGAGCTAATGATTGCTGAATATGCACTTTTAAACTGGATTCATGGTTGCTCTATGCTTTTTCATATAATCACATGTAACTCATAGGGAGTGTGGTAACAAGTTCTCACAATTAAGTTTTCTATGGTTCACTACAAAAGGTTTTTTTGGGTTCACTAACACCATGCTGTCCCAATACTTTTGGAAATTGCAGCATGATCTTATCTACATATGGTAATGGTACACGGAGACCATAGTAACACTATAAACACACCCAACTAACTATAATCTACCACATTATCCACATCACCCTTGGCGCCATCTTGTCCCAAAACTTTTGAGTTCTGAGGAAATATAATATTTTCTACTGAATCACAGTTCACTTATACTTTATCACTCTACTTTGATAACCCACTAGGGCAATTTCATTTAGTTTATTTTACTTTATGCAGGAGTGTCGTATATATTGAGGTTACGACATTTGTCCTTTGTTTTTCACCTTCTGGGTTTTCTTCCTTTTGGATTTTTTGGTTTTTGGTTATTTCTGCAAATTCTGTGAGATTGCATGATGAACACATAGTGTGGGTTTACTTACCATATCACCTAACAGCACCCTATCATATTGAGGGCAGCGCCATTTTTATTCCCTTATTACTTCATTTACCATTGAACCCTTTGGGGTATCAATTAGGAATAGGCAGCAGCTCTCACATTGTCCCAAGCGCAGACCCTTCTACCTAAAGCAATTAACAGAGCTCACCATGCTGGCACAGATGTGTTTGTTTCATAAAACATTTGTGATGCAACACAGAAAAATAGCTAGACCTACATGTGATAAGGAACAAGAAGCTGTTTGTCTTTTTAGTGAATAGGGATAAGCAAGGTGGATTACTGGATGGAGATAGAGGAACAGATCAACCATGACACTAGAAACTGCAGCAGTAACATGTGAGCCATCATTGCAAGGTAAGGCAAACAAACAGTACGGGGAATATAACTACAATGACCGCTTGCTGATCGCCTGCTGTTTGACGACGGCAGAATGGCTCCCCTGCACAAATCGCCATAGCTGTACGACGGCCGCTTTAAGGGAGTAAACCTCTCTTCACCCTCAGTGACACATGGAGTTGGTTTTTCTTACACTGATGACATCAGTGGGTGGTATAGCTGGCCTAGACCCCAGGGGGTCTAGGGGTCTAGGGGTCTAGGCTGGCTACACCACGCACTGATGTCATCAGTGTAAGAAAAACAAGCGCCATGTGTCACTGAGGGTGAAGAGAGGTTTACTCCTGTGGTCCAATATGTCCCCCTATTGGACCAGTGTGAAACATTAAGACAACATGAGCAGCATCTGAGCACCATGACCAGACCCTACCAATGAATCCTTGCACCCAGCTGATGACGATTCGCCTGAGATGTAGCAAGTTTGATTCCCGCCACCAGTATCCGATCCTGTTGACTCTGCTGACATTACCCCTTAAAGGGACCGCTATGTTTGACCTGACTGATACACTCAGGAGTCCATTATTTGAGGTGAGCGCCCATTACTCTTGATGGTGGAGGTTGTCACACAAGTCACTATACTGGAACCTCAGATCACTGACTCCACTGGGTACATGCTGGCGTCTCTGCCAATTTCATCAATGTTTTTCCTATGAAGAAAATGGACTGTTTATTTGTTTTATTTTAATTTATTTTATTTTCAGGAGTGTTTTTTCTGCGCTGTACTGCCTTTTTTATATTGTCATTTACAGGATTTGATATTTTGACCCTCAGTATTTCAGCTGCAGTATCTTTAGGGTTTATTTTTCATTTTTGCGCTGATTGATTTCTCTTTTCTGCTTCAGTATGCCAAGGTACATGTTGGCATTCATGGTTCCCTCAATGTACTGTAGCTCCCCAGTGCCAGCCCCAGACCATGACACTCCCACAACCATGCTTGACTGTAGGCAAGACACACTTGTCTTTGTACTCCTCACTTTGTTGTCACAACACACACACACTTGACACCATCTGAACCAAATAAGTTTATCTTGGTCTCATCAGACAACAGGACATGGTTCCAGTAATCCAGGTCCTTAGTCTGCTTGTCTTCAGCAAACTGTTTGCTGGATTTCGTGTGCATAATCTTTAGAAGATACTTACTTCTGTGATGACAGCCATACAGACCAATTTGATGCAGTGTGTGGCGTATGGTCTGAGCATTGACAGGCTGACCCCCCACCCCTTCAACCACTGCAGCAATGCTGGCAGCACTCACGTCTATTTCCCAAGGACAACCTCTGGATATGACGCTGAGCACGTGCACTCAACATGGTCAACCATGGCGAGGCCTGAGTGGAACCTTTCCTGTTAAACCACTGTATGGTCTTGGCCATCATGCTGCAGATCAATTTCAGGATCTTGGCAATCTTCCTATAGCCTAGGCCATCTTTATGTGTAGAGCAACAATTCTTTTTTCAGATCCTCAGAGAGTTTTTTGTCATGAGGTGCTTGTTAAACTTCCAGTAATCAGTATGAAAGAGTGAGAGCGATAACACCAAATTTAACACACCTGCTCCCCATTCACACCTGAGACCTTGTAACACTAACGAGTCACATGACACCGGGAAGGGAAAATGGCTAATTGGGCCCAATTTGGACATTTTCAATTAGGGGAGTACTCACTTTTGTTGCCAGCGGTTTAGATATTAATGGCTGTGTGTTGAGTTATTTTGAGGGAACAGCAAATGTACACTGTTATACAAGCTGTACACTCACTACTTTACTTTGTAGCAAAGTATCATTTTTTCAGTGTTGTCACATGAAAACATATAATAAATTATTTATAAAAATGTGAGGGTGTACTCACTTTTGTGAGATACTGTGTATGTGTGTGTGTATATATATATATATATATATATATATATATATATATATATATATATACACTGTGTGTGTGTTAGTACAAGAACATACTGTTTTCTAATAAGGACCTTGACAGATTCTGAGTGATAAAAGGCATGAGCTAAAATTTTAGCAGTCTAAGTAATAAAGAGGCACAATTTAATTTTTAGGTTGCTGGGTGGCTTACTAAAGGTTGCGAGAAACTTTCAAGACCAATAGCATGTCGAATTTATTTTCCTAGCTTTTTCATGACTATAATGAAATTGCTTTTATTTACAGCCTTGTAAGATATTAAATTGCAGACAAGGCTTTGCACAAGCTTGTAATAAAACAGTTGATTCTGCACATTAGCTGATCTGAACTTTTCAAAATGTTGTCTTAAAAAATCGAGTGCATCTGCATTATCAGATGTTATTCTGTTTTCCAAGTGACTTCCATCTGTTGCGATCAAATACGGAACAAACGAGCCATTCTCGTCTCTGATTACTTCTCTGTGAATCTTGCTCCGTTGGGGCCTGTTTTCCAAGGCAAGTGTTGAAGTTAAAATTCTGTTCTGCACATGCCTCTAGATTTAACATGAACAGCTGACAAGAGTTTTGTTAATTGTGTTCAAAATGACACTTGATTTTAATTTTTTTGGATGTATGTTCATTAACTATTTAGAAGGTTATAGCAGTCAATATGATTTAAGGTTGGTATATAGGTGTGCTTGACAAGAAATGTTCTAACTTTAGAATAAATTACTAAGAATTACCTAATGTTTGCATTATTATTATGATGCAGTAAACTTTCTTGGTCGGAAAATACAAAGCTGAAAAGATCTAAAAGTTAAGATCCTACAAGATGAAACCCACCAGGAGGAGCAAATATTTTGCTTTTTAATGTTCAGCAGGTGTTTTTTTCAATTTCTTTGATTATATAAAAAAACTGAGATTTCACAATCATGCTGTGAATTTCAATGATAAGTATCTATCAATAAACAAATTGAGGGTGATTCAATAAAACATTTGCAACTGCAGTGATACCCCCCCCCCCCCCCCAAGGAGCTGCTTTGTTTGTTAAGTCCATTACTCTGCCTCTCAACCCTAATAGCAACCTTAGCCCCCTCTGGCATACCTGGCAATAATGTAAGTGCAGTGACCAATAAGAAACACACACGTCATGATAAAATGCATAAATTGTCTTTACTGCAATATTTCTGTGGAAAGATGAGCAACAGTAATAGTACATATTCAATTACTGTATTTATTGGCATATAACATTCACTTTTTCACCATGAAAATCAGGTGCAAATAGCGTGTGCGTGTTATATGCCAATACTTCAATTTTAGCTGCCATGAAGGGGACAGGGAGGGAGAATCTCCTGTTTACTTGGTGGCCTCGGTAATAGGAAGTCCCGTCCTGGGCCGCCATTGGACCACTGTTCTGTCTATCAGGAGATTCTCACTGTATGTAATCTGTTGGCACTCATCCTGCCCCCCTCCCTGTCACCTCTAGGCTGCAGATGGGCATCAATCAGGCTGCACTGATTGCAATGGTGAGGCCGCTGCATTGATGGCAATGGTGAGGCTGCTGCATTGATGGCAATGGTGAGGCTGCTGCATTGATGGTAATGATGAGGCTGTTGCATTGATGGCAATGGTGAGGCTGCATTGATGTGTACTGATGAGGCTGCATTGATGGCACTTGTGAAGCTGCAGATGGGCATTGATCAGGCTGCATTGATGGCACTTGTGAGGCTGCAGATGGGCACTGACCCTTATATCCTTATTTAAAATTTAATAAAAACATTTTTTCCTGAAACTTCCCTCTTAAAATGAATGTGTGTGTTATACGCCTGTGCGTGTTATACGCCGATAAATGCGGTAATCAACTAGAGAGCAGTAAATGAGATTTAGGAGCAATATAGCTCTCAATCCTATATTCAAGCTGCTCTCAGGGATTCCAAACCTGAGAATGTCCCCAAGAGCAGAGGCAAACTCAAATGGTAAATAAAGCACAATCTGACACTTTAAATTGGATTGGTTACCTTACTCAGGTTAGCTTTGAGTTCAGGCAGGAGGTGAGCAGAGGAATGACACTCTTTGTGTCAGGCCTCTCTCTTTTGTCCCCTGTCACCACAGGCCCAACTTTTAACATGTATTCAAACCAACAAGTAATGGCTTAACTTTCTAGATAAACTGTCTCCCATACCCAATGCATATGCAGAGTGTGTGTGGATCTGTATGGCACTAGGAGCTTCGGTCCTTTTGAAGAAAAGATAAGATTTGTTGTCTTCAGCTAGTCACTTTTCGTTGGTGGTGGTGCACATTAACTCCTGGGTAGCAGGGCCAAACAACACAACTGGCCCAGATTATCAAGTGAAACAGGCAGGGTTTTGCTCAACAAGGTGAGAGGACAATGGTGTCTGTATACATTTTCCGAGAAATGGGTAACCTTATCCTTTATCCTTGTGGTACTACAAGTGTCAGCAAGATGACTACCAGCAATGATGTCTGTATACAGTATTCAAATTACTCCTTCTGTAGTGCATGGCCTGATGCGGAAGCCAGATGGTCACATAATCCCAGAGCTCTGGTAATACAGGGACACAGCGGCTAAAAGCAACCCCATCCGGGATATCTATCACCCTGAACTACCATGGTAGTTTAGCCTGGGACATCACCGGGAGCATGCCTAACAAACAGCATGGTGATAGGAAACCTCAGCACCTCACAGACTTCTTCACCCTGACCGCTAATGGAGGTAGGCAAAATGGCACCGAGGCCTGCTTGCCTCCGCTTTCCTGCTGACAAAAGCCTCAAAGAAAGGCAATCATCTGCCAATAAACAACTCCCCAGCTAGCCTGAACTCCTATCCTCCCCATCCAAAAGCAGCCCTGCCAAGTCAAAACCCAGGCTGGATGGCAATGTCTTAGGCCCAGCGAGGAGCCCTACCTCAGAATCAGGGGAGGACACTAGGAGGATGCCAGAATCCATAGAATACTTCCCTACGCAGAACCGGCCTGTGGGCTGGATACTGTGCTAAAAGACATGCTTCTGTCTCTACAGAGCATGATCCAAACAGATATGGCCACCTACATGCCCAGATTTATTCAAGATATACAGGCAGTGGGAAATAGAGTGGACCACATAGAGTCCAAGATGGAGGAGTATGCAGACATCATTAACAATTTGTTTGACGCTCATGATGAGAGGGAGGGCGAAAATGAATGGATCAAAGCTAAACTAGCTGACATGGAGGACAAGTCTAGAAGAAACAATCTAAAAGTAAGGGTGATCCCCGAAACTGAGCCGACCTGAACCTCTATACGGCGACAATGATTAAAAACCTTCTGCCCAGTCTCACTGACTTAGATGTCACTATCGACAGGATTCACCGTCTCCCCAAGCCGCCCCACCTACAGGACCACATTCCCAGAGATGTACTCCTCCGCCTGCATTTCTTTTCATGTGGAGGAACTTCTTATGGCAACTATGTGGAAACAAGATCAAATCCCCTCACAGTATCAGAGCCTACAATTCTTTGCTGATCTGTCACAATACACACTTCAGAAAAAAAAGAGTTAAATACAGTCACCAAAGTACTCCGAAATAATAAAATTGCTTACAGATGGGGCTACCCTACAAAAATGACCATCACCAAAGAAAACCACACCACACCAACCTCTTTGGAAAAGACTTACTTAATTACTCTACTAAAGGAATGGGGCATTCTCCCAGATCCAGGCGGGGAAAACCCTACCACCAGTACCCAACGCCAAATAGAACATGAATGGAAAAAAGTTATAGCAAAGAACGCTAAATCCCATGCATAATTAGGACCAGGTGGTCTACTTTAGCTCCCTAGTCCTTGAAAATATTGCGTCAGAGAGTAAACGGTTGAACTTAACCACTAATAATATTTGTCTATGGGTACGGCACACCCACTTTGCTTGTTGCACCAGGTTGGGTGCTCATTAATGTTATAAAAAGTATACTGTTATTTTCTCTTTTATCTTTTCATATTATTTTCAAGTTTTTTGGATGTTGGTAGATTCAGGAAAACAGAAAAATCACCTCAACACCATACAGTTTGAAGCATCAACATCTACAGTGGGACACCTCCTTGGGTAATTTCCAACATCACAGGAAGAAACCACGCTGTTCACTGTGAGTACCTAACTACCTTTTTAAATATCAATCCACTCTTCACTTGCAGCACTGGTTACAACCACCAGAGGGAACCTACACTCCAGAAAAGAAGATCATCACCTTGCCCACAGCATTCACTATAATTTCAAGAAATGACACTTAATGTTCTATCCATTAATACCAAAGGGCTCAATCATTCTGAGAAATGCAACTCTTTATGGAAGGAGGCACTTTTGCACTATATCGATGTTCTATGCACACAAGAGACACATTTCAGCTCACTAAAATCTCCCTTCTGTAGTGCAGTGTCTCTGTTCCCTGCAGATGGGCAAAAATGCCCTCTCACCAAATCCTGCGATCAAGGCCCAAAGGAACGTCCTGGAATAGACAGGCTCTCTTGGCAACCCTACTGGTCCCCTCCCACTGGAACTGGAGAAAAAGAAGGTTTGGGACTTTATATAAGGCACAGGTAGGCACCTCCATCCCTGTATTGGATACATTTAAGGAGGAAATGGGACTTTAAATTAAGCGGTTGAAATGCGGAGGTGATGATAAAATATAAAGTTTTATTCATATCAGGATAAGTGATAGGGTAATTTCATATATATACATATAAGCACAAGGTATAGACATGGTGATACAAGGGTATATAAATATGCACAATATACACATAAGTAAAGATTGATTCATGGTGATTAATTAATAATATATAACAGCAATATGGCCTAAAAATGCCGAACACAGCATGCCCAGCACCTGTAATGATAGTCACATAGTAGGAATCTACAAATATTGGGTTCATGTTATGACATCATTGGAGCATATTATGTGTCTCTGTAGCATCCAATAGCTCTACGCGTTTCGTGGAAGTGTCTCCACTCGTCAGGAGCAGATGCGACAGATTCCTGTAAATTATACAATTATGGTAAACCACACTCTGTTTGAGGGTAAAAAATGGTATTAAAAAAGGTAACCAAATACACTCACCAACCCCAGCAGTGAGTGCAATATGGGGCGAGCGAGACACGGTTAACCGGAAGCATAAACCACATCACGGGAGCTGAGGCAGTGTAACTGTACACAAACAGCTTGGGGTGAGGGTGAGGTGCCTGGGGTGGTCTCCATGAACAAGAGTGCTGGCTTGTGAGTTTACAAATCGAAATGTCTGGAAACAAAATAAAAGTGTGTGGAAAATAAAGTATTGGGGGTGTGGAAAAACAAGTGAGGTGTGCGTGAAATGAAGTGATAAATTGGATAATGTGTAATGTATAAATATACGCCCAATGTATCCGCATGTGTTGGTAGTGGGGGAAAAAATGTTATGTGAAATATAAATGGTGTAATGTGTGTAAGGTGAGCTGACCTGAATATGAAAAATGTCTGAGAAAACTAGAGCCTAGTGATAAAATAAGAAAAAAAAAATGTGAATGTGTGTGAACAAAAAAGTGCAAAAACCAATCATATCAACCAAAAAATGGACCTGGACCAAAGGACACTTACCCAAGCTGCATGCCATGCAACACCTTACACACATTACACCATCTGCATTACACCTCTGCATCCCACATCTGTGGAGGAGAGCTACAAATCTTAGCTAATTAGAAGAATGAATGGGTTGCAGAGATAAGCCGTGGACAAGAGTTATCTATGGTGGGGGGTGCAGTGGTGAGCTGTGGAAGGGGGGGTGTGCAGAGGTATGCTGTGGAAAGGAGGGAAGTGTGTGAAAATGAGCTTCAGACAGGGGCTTCAGAGGTGGGTTGAATAAGGTGTGGTGCAGAGGTGTTACAGGCAGAAGGTGCAGGGATGAGGCAGGGATGAGTTGTGGACAGGGATAGAGGGTTGCAGAGGAGAGCTGTAGACAGTTGTAAATGGGGGTGCAGAGGTGAGCTACAGACAGAGGTGCAGACATAAGTTGTGGACAGAGAAGTAGAGGTAAGTTGTGAACAGGAGGTATAGAGGTAAACTTTAGACAAGATTTCAAGGGAGTGCTGCGGACAGGGGGTGCAGAGGTGGGTTGCAGATGGGGGCTGCAGAGATGGGTTGCAGACAGTGGGGTGTTGCGGACAGGGGGTGCAGGGGAGAGCTGTGAACAGGGACAGAGAAGTGCAGAGGGGAGTTGCAGATGCTTGTGAATGGAGACCCAGAGGTGAGCTATGGACAGAGGTGCAGAGATGAGTTGTGGACAGGGGTGCAGAGGTTAGCTTTGGAGAAGGGTGCAGAGGTGAGTTTTGGATGAGGGTTCAGTGAGTTATGGACAGTGGGGTACAGAGTTGAACTGTGGATGACTAGTGCAGAGGTGAGCTTTGGACAGGGGTACCGGCAGTGGGGTGCAGAGGTGACCTGTGGATGGGAGTTACAGAGGTGAGCTGTTGACAGGAGGTGCAGAGTGAGCTGTGGCCAGGAGGTGCAGAGGTGACCAATAGATAAGGTTTGCAGAGTTCAGCTGTCAATGAGGGCTCCAGTAGTGAATGACAGGTGCTACTTTTTTAGGGGGAAAAAGAGTTCACTTGGGAATTTCTATTTGGTGGAGAGGGACAATACAGCATACAGAGTTCAGTGGTCAAGAGTATTTATTGTAGCAGCTGGGATTTTGTGGCAGGGGAATTAAGGTGGCGAGCCCTATATAGGAGAGGGGGTTTGGGAAGATTTTTGCTGGAGGTAAATTCTGGTTGTAAACTGGCCTGTGAGATCTGCACTCTTGAATTCTGCATTTTGTGCATAGTGAACTCCTGAACCCCACACTATGTGTTATTCACTCTTTTTTTTAAAGTTTTTATTTTTAAAATGTTTCCGTTATTAAACAAATAGTATGTGTTATGCAGTTTTGGTTTTATTTAACATAGGGGTTTATTTAATAAAGGCAAATCCACTGTGCACTACAAGTGCACTTGGAAGTGCAGCCACTGTACATCTGAAGGGGACATGCAAGGAAAATAAACAACAGCATTTTTGCTTGCACATTATTGGATTATAGAAATCAGCAGAGCTTCCCCTCATTTCAGAGCTTTCCCTCAGGTCTACAGAGCATGCACTTGTAGTGCACAGTGAATTTGCCTTTAGTAAATCAACCCCAGAGCCTCAGTATAACCTCTGTTTGTGCAATTTGGCCACACCCACCCTATAACATGGCGTGCACAATGCATTTTATCACTATCCCCCAGCTGGTGGTGGTTCGGGGTGGATGAGTTCCTGCACATATTCTCACACATACAAAGGGGACCTTCAATATGACATCCAATGCAAAAAATGCAACAACAATCTTACGTTGCCAAAACAGTACAAAAATTGCAAACAATAATTAATTTACACAGACATATCATTTATGAACATAAGCAAGATGATTTTTGAACTCCTGTGGGACATCATTTCTCACAACCAGACCACACCATGGAAGACATGATACATTTTTTGATACATTGGCCATCAATTCCATCTGCCTACCTACTTGGATTGGAGAGATCAACCATCTCTGATTATACTGGATTACATCAGCTGATCAGCATAGACACAGGCACTCCAGTTGAGGATATCACCTGTAGGAGAGCTGTATCTACTGGGACTAAGCTGAGTGGCTGAGTGGCATCTGTGGGAGACTGTGAATGGTGATTCGTGAGGTCTGTGAGTACACTTGTTATCACCATACTGGAGCCTTGAGGAGTATAGCTATACTTGTGACAGGCTGAGATTACCTGCATGCTGTTGGAATTTTCCTGTCCTAAAACGTGTCTTTACATCTAAATGTGTGGCAGTCTCCTCTGTGTTGTGTACAGAGATCCGATTTTACATAGAAGCTATCCTTTTTTTCACACACAACGCATCAATGCAATCTCTCCTTCCATATCCCCACATGGACAGCCTACTTTAGGTAAAAACAGTCAGGACTGATCATTCACACGGTTGAACTCCTTAGATGTGTTACTAGTGCTAATTAGCTGGGCATCGGATGATTTGATATCGATTGGATATCGGGGTGCTCTGTCCCAGTCTTTGATCACCATTGTTCCATGCTTGACTGACTGACTTATGAATGTGTAGGTGTCCTAACGGGCTTAGTAGGTTGTGGTTTATATAGGCCAATGTACCCCTGTTCCATCACGAGACAGTGAATCATACGTCCATTGTGGCTTTAAGGTGGTTCACTGCTCTCTCCAGGGAACGGGTTTCAGGGATCTCTAGCAGTTTGGCTTAGAGTCATTTTTAAGGGGGTGTTTGCATTAGAGAGGGTGGGCTCAGCTCCCTGCAGGGACTGCATCCCCCACCCCTCGCCAGGTTACAAGGGGTGGTGCATTTTCATCCCATACAGGGTGAGGTATTTGGGTTAACCAAGGAGTGGGCTTCTTTGGGAGATCATGGGGGATGTGGGGTAATTTGGTTTGTGCTAGCAAATTTTGTATAGTTATTTGATACAATAAATATGTAGTTAACTCAGTTGGGCGTGTAGAATCTTCTGTTTGTTGTTTTGTGATTTTGTTTATTATATATTTGATTACACCCCCCCCTTAGATATAGGGTGAGTACTACACATATTAATTAGGTGGGATTCCCATTTTCTTCACTTTTTTACAAGAATGGGGTACACCCAGAAAGCTTGTCCTGAAATTTAGAATGTTAGAGCAAATAAAAAAACAGTACTCAAATGTTTTTGTAACAAGTGCACTAATTCAGCTATAATCACCTCAGGCACAATGGAAGATAATATATATAAATAAGGATGAGCCGAACACCCCCCCCCCCCCCCGTTTCGGTTCACACCAGAACATCCGAACAGGCCAAAAAATTCAGAAGAACACACACACACACCGACAAAGTCTATGGGACACGAACATGAAAAATCAAATTGCTCATTTTAAAGGCTTATATGTAAGTTATTGTCATAAAAAGTGTTTGGGGACCCGGGTCCTGCCCCAGGGGACATGTATCAATGCAAAAAAAGTTTTAAAGTTCTTTCTGGAGCAGCAGGGATTTTAATAATGCTTAAAGTGAAACAATAAAAATTAAATATTCATTTAAATATCGTTCCTGGGGGGTGTCCTTTGTATGCCTGTAAAGTGGCACAGTTTTCCCATGTTTAGAACAGTACCGCAGCAAAATTACATTTATAAAGGAAAAAAGTTATTTAAAACAGATTGTGGCTGTAATGAATTGTTGGGTCTCGGCAATATAGCTAAAACTCATTGAAAAAACGGCATGGAGTCCCCCCAGTCCATTACCAGGCCCTTTGGGTCTGGTATGGAAATTAATCGGATCCCTGTTCCAAATTTTAAAAAAATGGTGTAGGGTCCCCCCAAAATCCATACCAGACCCTTCAGGTCTGGTAAGGATTTTAAAGGGAACTCTGCGCCAACATTTTTTAAAAAATGGCATAGGGGTCACCCCCAAAATCCATACCAGACCCTTATCTGAGCACGCAACCTGGCAGGCCGCAGGAAAAGAGGTGGGGACAAGAGAGCAGCCCCCCATCTGAATCGTACCAGGCCACATGCCCTCAACATGGGGAGGGTGCTTTGGGGTCTGACCCCAAAGCACCTTGTCCCCATGTTGATGGGGACAAGGGCCTCATCCCCACAACCCTTGCCGGGTGGTTGTGAGGGTATGCAGGCGGAGGGTTTATCAGAATCTGGAAGCCCCCTTTAACAAGGGGACCCCCAGATCCCACCTCCCCCATGTGAATTGGTAATGGGGTACATTGTACCCCTATCATTTCACAAAAAAAGTGTCAAAAATTGTAAAAAACACAAGAGACAGCCTGGGATAAGTCCTTTATTAAAAATGAAAAAAATAAAAATGTCCAGCAATGTCCATTCATCTTCTATCACACTGCCGATGAGCCGAAAAAAGCAAAAAAGCAACACCTCCGCCTCCATGGGAGGCTCCTGCCGAGTGACGCTTCCCATTGGTGACAGCTGTTATATACCTGAGGGCAGGGCCACCTGATGATGTAAATGGGTGACCCCGCCCCCTCTGACACCACAGGGTTTCCCTGTGGCATCATTGGGGAACCCCAATGTGCCCCATTACGAATGCACATGGGGGCGGGATCTGGGGGTCCCCTTGTTAAAGGGGGCTTCCAGATTCCGATAAGCCTTAGCCTGCATACCCCCACAACCACCACCGGGCAAGGGTTGTGGAGATGTGGCCCTTGTCCCCATCAACATGGGGACAAGGTGCTTTGGGGTCATACCTCCCCATGTTGAGGGCATGTGGCCTGGTACGGTTCAGGATGGGGGCGCCCCCCTCTTTTCCTGCTGCCTGCCAGGTTGCGTGCTCGGATAAGGGTCTGGTATGGATTTTGGGGACCCCACGCAATTTTCTTTTCAATTTTTGGTTCGGAGTTCCCCTTAATATTCATACCAGACCCAAAGGGCCAATGCCATAGAAATGTAATTTTGTTGCAGTACTGTTCGAAACACAGGGAAAATGAGCCACTTTACAGGCATACTATAGACACCCCCCAGGCATGATATTTAAAGGAATATTTCATTTTTATTGTTTCACTTTAAGCATTAAAAAAATGCTCCCGAAAAAATGGCCAGTTTTTAAAAAAAATTAGCATTGATACATGTTCCCTGGGGCAGGACTCAGGTCCCCAAACACTTTTTATGACAATAACTTGCATATTAACCTTTAAAATGAGCATTTTTCATGCTAGTGTCCCATAGACTTTAACAGTGTATTTCGAATTTGGCCCGTAAACTGCATATTGTTCAGTGTTCGCCCGAACATCCGAACAACCAAAGTTCGGCCCGAACTTATGCTCAGGCCGAAACGTTCACCCATCCCTATATATAAAATAAGGAAACTTATAACCAGTCTATGGTGATAAGAATGTATACCCATCTGCCTATAATAAAGTTGCCATTGTAAAGCATCACTCCACATATTTATAAAAATGCACATAATCATTTCCACCAGCTTAGACTACCGCAACCTGCCCTTTTTGACTAGCAGAGCTCTGTACCATTTTACATCTTGTCAGGAAAAAAAAACTGAATTGATCATAAAATATCCCAAAACCTTTACCATGGAGTCAGAAAAAGAGGGCTTTCAAAATACTACAGTCTTTACGCATAGGGCTTTAATACAATCTACAAGTAATTACTGAACCACAAACCCACTTAGCGAGTACACTGAATGGGTGAAGTAGCTAAGAATTGCCAGATTGTCTTATGATTATTTTCTTATGATGGTCTTGGTGTGTAGTGGAACTCAGTAACTATAAGAAGTGCAAATGGCAGTAAAACTCACCCTGTACAAAGTATTACATTTTTAATATACAGAAATGGCATTATATTAACCAATACCTACATATAGAGTGAAGTAAATTTTGTAATCCCAAAATGAAATTACATATTATAAAAAAAAATGTAGGTATACTAAACCTCATGTCATATTAAATATGCTATAACGTTGCCAATATATTACTAAAGAAGTTTAGAAATGTAAGTGTAGAGCAGTGAAAAATTGAAGCAAATTTGCTAGGGATTCTGAAGAAGTCATTGAAGGCATCAAGGGAAGACGTTATCATGCCTGGTGTGCTTACTCAGCCTCCTGATTAGGCATCTCAGTTACAAAAAAGCCCAGAGATTAAGACTAATTAGTTTAGCTGTTGGCAAAGATTTAATCTGGGAGCAGCAGTTTGAAGAAACATGGCTCGAAATCCAAACATCCATTGATCCTTAACAGTCATTGTAAAGCTGCATCAGCTGGTCTCACCTCATCACACCTCTGTGTACTGAAAGAAAACATAGTCCAAAAAAGTTCTTAATCATGCAGAGCATCTCATTATGGCCATTTACCATATGCAGTATAATAATAATGGCCAGGTACATGCTGTAGTGTTATACTGGTATAACCAAATTCTAGCAAATCTCTTCCATTTTATTGGAATTAATCATTCTTGGTGTTATATATATACAGTACATACGGAAAGCTTTTCAAATTCATATCTACATATGCTTATGCTTACCTATTGACAAAACACAGATGTGCAAAAAATAAGAAATACACTATACATCACATATTGGCTCTATCAATTGATGTCTACACTACTGGATAAATATTATATGTACACATTAGGTTCAAGACATTACATCCGATTCATCAACAGGGACTGCAGTTTCTTGGCTGTTACAGAAAATATTGGCAGATGTCCAGTATTATCTGTTCTCACATTAACAGCCTCTCTAACACTCATTTGGGGTTTCTTTACTAAAGGCAAATCCACTGTGCACTACAAGTGCACAACAAGTGCACTTGGAAGTGCAGTCGCTTTAGATTTGAGGGGAAGATCGGAAATGAGGGGAAGCTCTGCTAATTTCTCTCATCCAAGCAAAAGTGCAGTTTTTCTTCTTTTCTTGCATCATGTCTACAGCGACTGCACTTCCAAGTGCACTTGTAGTGCACAGTGGATTTTTATTTAGTAAATAAACCCCATAGGGCTTATTCACCCTAGCGTTGACTTCTGAAAAGCTTGCTTTTTAGAAGGCATTTGACAAATGGTGAGAAGGAGTTATGTCACCTCCCCACTGCCTGTTTTAAACACTAAAAGCCCGAATCACCACACCGAAACCTTGTGCATTGCAGGGCACTTGTGGCATGGCCCTATTCACTTGAATGGGTCTTGTTCATCCGATAGTACCACCGCCAAACACAGCAGTGTGGTAATTGTTGCTGCACATGTGTATACCCTCATACGGCTGCCATTGCAGCTTAAAGGGGGTCGTAAGCCCTCGTGTTTTTTCACCTTAATGCATCCTATGCATTAACCTCCCTGGCGGTATGATTAGTTCAGATTTTAGGTGCTGAAAGTGGTACAATTATTTTGCATGGAAATTTGGAGTTTTATATTGTAGCCCTGTAATTCTTAGGAATAATTCACTTAAATCTGTCCAAACAAGAGTCTAGTAGACATCCAGGTATGATAAAGTTTGAAAAATGAAATCATAAATCATAATATAATAAATAACTATAAATAATTGTACCAAATAATAATACAATAGTAAAAATTATTAAATAATGTTATCAAATCAAAAACACTGAAATTTGCTCAGTTGCAGAATTGTCACTGTCATTACTTTTCAGTGTTTGATAATGGATCTCCCCACAAATCACTATCGCTCCATTCTGCGAGTGATTCTAATTTATTATCGCTGTTTTCTAGCTGGTCTAAAACCACTTTTGATGTAAAGGGACTGTTTTGGTTGCTATGGACAATCTCCAGTTTCCAGGCAGAAAGAACAGTTTTTATAATATAAAACTGCATGCAGGACACTGGACAGACCACTAGGGACAAAAGGGATGTGTAATTAGTTGATACAGTACTGTAATCTGTAATATTGCAGTATACTGTATCTATAATGTGTGTTTTACTTTTTGATTTTGGTGCCGAACTCCGTCTCAGTGCATCGCAACGCTCACAGGGAACAGAGCTCGGCACTGTGAATCGAGCGAGACACGGCGGCTCACAGATCACAGCGGGGAGACATCGCAGGATCCAGGGGACAAGGTAAGTAAACTCTACAAGGATCCTGCGATGCGATCCTGAGTCTGGCTCGGGGATACCACTTTTGGTATTGAAAATCCACCCTGAGCCAGACTCGGGAATAGCACTAGGGGGGTTAAGGTGAAAAAACACCTGGCAGTGACCAGTCCCCCAGCCCCCCGGTTTACTTAACTGAGCCCCTTATTTCTGTTGGCGGAGACGTGCTCTCCACTGGGTCCCGACTCTTGATTGGATAGATTGATAGCAGCGCAGCCATTGGCTCCCGCTGCTGTCTATCAAATCCAATGATGCGAGTGTCGGGGGGCGGAGCTGAGTCTGGCATTCATGTCTATGGATGCAAATGCTTGACTCGGGAGCGCACCCGCAAGGTAATCCCCCTGGGAGAGCGCTTCTCTTAGTAGGTTATCTGATACAGGGAGGAGCTGCGAGAGCCGCCGAGGAACCCCAGAAGATGAGGTTCGGGGCCAATATGTGCAAAACGAGCTGCACAGTGGAGGTAAGTATGATATGTTTGTTATTTTAAAAAAAAAATTGAGCCTTTACAATCACTTTAAGGTGAGCGGTTGGAGGAAAGTAAAAAAAAAAAACACCTCAACCACAATTTTGTTTTACTGCTCCCCACAACCGCAAGTATAAACTTAGCAATATATTGCCCATTTAGGAAAACCTATCATTGAAATTCACACCTGACATGAATCAGTAATGAACTGGTCAACATTGCCAAATCACATTATTATTTTACACAAACTATACCTTTCCCTTGCCATGATAAAAAAAAAAACAAAAAAACACTGGTCTCGAAATCTACAGTGTGACCTAAAAAGGTTAAGGAAGCCTACTTCACAGAGCCTACCAGTTTGGGGGTACGCATCTCTGCACTTTGTGCACTTTCTGCACTTTCAAGCAAGAAGCAGGATCTGCATAGATAAGGAACAAATATAGCTGCCTCATGTAACTATATAAAACAAACTATCCAAACACATTGTTGTTAACACGCATTAATACAATTATTTAATTAAATTGAGAACTTTCACATGTATACCTAAAAACATTGAAACAGACAGCCATCCTCCTTTTAATTAATCAGAGTATGCATGTGGGAGATATAAGAAGGACCTTTCAGGGTGCAAAGCATTTCCTAATGAATAACCATGTTCATATATCTATGAGACAGAGGACTAAAAAAAGAAGGAATACTTATATTATTACAAGGTTTTGTTAGCACCACATATCCAGCTGCATTGCTTTACTGGTACAGTATAACCAAATTGTAGTAACTCTCTTCTATTTTTTAGGGATTAATAACTCTGGTTTCTATATCAATAGGGCAAGCCTTTCAAATACATTATAAATAATAAAAATTTCTAATTTTAGGATAACGTGCTCTACAGGAGTCATGGTTTCCATGAACTCCACTAATGGTGGCCAACAAGTCTGAAAATCTTGTATGCAGTTTATGATAAACGGGCTCTATAATTTTAGGCTTTTTCTGTGCTGTTAACCACTAGTTCAGGATACAAACTTAGTCTAGGGCACGGATGGCAAACCTTGGCGCCCTAGATGTTTTGGAACTACACTTTCCATGATGCTCATGCACTCTGCAGTATAGTTGAGCATCATGGGAAATTTAGTTCCAAAACATCTGGGGTGCCAAGGTTCGCCATCACTGGTTTAGGGGCACATGATTTGGTTAGCTCTGCCCACTATCCTAAAATAGGCATTAAAACCCTACATTTTGGATTTGTTATAGAAGTAAAATATATGCATAACTTATTTTTTAGGAAGGCTCTGCAGTGCCTCATAGTAAAGCAAACCCAAAATGTATAATTATGTTCCTCTTGTTGTTGTATCAAATTACCAATTCAAATTATAAAATAAACAGATGTATTAACTTACATGAATTGATCTATGTACATAGTAAAGCGCTAAATGATATGTCTGTTCTAGAGAAAATACATGCATAAAAAATATTTACTATATAAGAAATGGATGATGCGTTTATAGCATGTGATAATGAACAACCAACTTGACTTCTGAAGGAACATGTGTTTTTGAATGCTTTGATGTTTGATTTCAGAGAAGAATCTAAACTGCTATGTTGATTAGATGGGGACTGTGGTGTGCAGAAATGTCTTGCCTTAGGGCACTCTCTAAGTCCTGGTGTTTTGTCTTCCCTTACTTCACTACAAGGTTATTCAAATGCACTGTATTAGCATATGGCAAACCCTTTTTTTACTGAAAAGAAAAAGCACAATGTTTGGTATTTATTATCTGCAAACAACGGTTATTTACTGCATTAGCCATGACAAAATACACAGGCAGGGTGTAAGCCAAAAAGATACAATTTTAGCGGATAACTATACATTCTAAAACAATCCAGGCTTTTTAAGCACTTAAAGGGTTCGTAAAGTCGGAAGTTTTTTATCTTAATGCATTCTATACATTAAGATAGAAAGCCCTCTGTGTGTAGCAGCCCCCTAATACTTACCTGAGCCCCATCTCTGTCCAGCGATGTCCACAAGTATTTCAGCCGTCCAAGACTCTCCCTCCTGATTGGCTGAGACACAGCAGTGGTGCCATTGGCTACCGCTGCTGTCAAAGTCAGTGAGCCAATCAGGAGAGAGAGGCAGTGGGGCCAGGCCACAGCTCTGTGTCTGAATGGAGCTGCTTGCTGTGTGGGCAATCGACAGAAGGAAGGGGCCAGGAGCACAGAAGAGGGACCTGAGAAGAGGAGGATCTGGGCTGCTCTGTGCAAAACCACTTCACAGGGCAGGTAAATATGACATGTTTGTTATTTTTAGAGAAAAAACTGAGACTTTACAATCACTTTAAGCTTCTTTCTTATTTCTTAACAATTCAATGTCTAAGTCAGAATTTTCAGAGCACAGTTTCACGTCCCAATAATGCCTAAATCAGAGTTTAATTTTTGCCTCTTCCCTTTTCCAGTGACATCACACCCCCAGCATATACAGTAGATTGTTTTTTCCCCATTGACATCACATCTCCAGTATACAGATTGATCTTTTCCCAGTGAAATCCCACCTCCAGCACACACATTGGTCTTTACTCTGTAAGATTCATCATCCAGGACACATAATCTGATCTTGCCACAGTATCCCTTCTCCTTAACAGTTTTTCCTCCAGAGACTTCTCAGTTTGCAGTCACACATGCTGTAACTAGGGTTTGCAAAGTCAGTAGATGCACACATTTTTTTTTAAATCCTTGAGGCTATTGAAGAATAAATTTAATTGAAGTACAGTACAGGCAGTCCCCAAATTACAAACATTTGACTTACATATGACTCATACCCATGAACAGAGGGGGACAGAAAGTGAGGTGAAATCTTCTGAACAGGGGCACAGACAGCAAAACAAATGATACAGAGGTATCAACCCTTTCCTATGCTATCCAAAAAGCATAAAAATAAATTTTGGGCTCGAATTACACTTAAAAAATGTACCTGTTCCAACTTACATACAAATTAAATTTAAAAACAAACCTACAGACCCTATCTTGTTCAAAACACGGGGACTGTCTGTACATATATGTTTTACTTAATACAGTTTAGCCTGAGCTATTGAATTCTGTAAGCATGTATTTTTAATACATTTTGGACAATTCCATGCTCCTAACTTTGTGGGAACAGTTTGGAATGGCCCTTTCCTGTTCCAACATGACTGTGCACCAGTGCACAAAGCAAGGTGCATAAAGACATGGATGAGTGAGTTTGGGGTAGAGGAACTTGACTGGTTTGCACAGAGCCCTAACCTCAACCCGATAGAACATCTTTGGAATAAGTTAGAGCGGAGATTACGAGCTAAGCCTTCTCATCCAATTTCAGCGCCTGACTTTACAAATGCGCTTCTGGAAGAATGGCCAAACATTCCCATAGACATACTCCTAAACCTTGTGGACAGCCTTCCCAGAAGAGTTAAAGTTGATATAGCTACAAAGGGTGGGCCAACTCAATATTGAACCCTACAGACTAAGACTGGGATGCCATTAAACTACATGTGTGTGTAAAGGCAGGCGTCTCAATACTTTTGGCAATATACTATATTAAAACTGTGTAAATGAACATTAACATTTCCTAGACTAAGTTTATCTTGAGGAATCATGCTAAACAAAAGTGAATTCTGCATTATTACTCCTTAAAAAAGCAACAGAGAGACGCACCACCTTGACAAAATCCCTTTACACCTACCTACTTTATACCAGTGGTTGACCTAATGTGCAAGCACTAGCTAACTTCAAGTACATAATCTTCTCAAACCACTACCGCAAGAACCGAAGGAGGGTGAGGAGCATAGAATAATCGGACTTTGACTGTACCAACTAAAGACATGAAGCACCAATATATTAAAAACAAAATTTATTACAAAAGTTAAAAAATTGTCAACATAAATAAAATCAAAATCACACTTCATATTTTCCTTATGAAGCAAATAGAAGAAAGAAATTGATCAAGAGATTGATAAATCAACAAACAACCTAGTAATTATTATGGAGTTTCTAGATCAATGCATTTCGTGAAAATCACGCTTCTTCAGGATCCTTGTCAATCCCAAAATATGTGTTGTTAATGGTGTTTACAAGAGAATAATAAATACATTTAATAGATGTATGGTGTAGGTATCCCCCTCCTTTTGTTTTTCTTTCATGTTCCCCTTTCAGGGTAGGTTTTGATCATTTGCATTTTGTTCAACTGTTTTTTTTTGTTGTATTCGATTTATTTATTATTCTCTTGTAAGGACCATCAACCACACAAATACTGAGATTGGTGAAGATCCTGAAGAAGCAAGATTTTCATGAAACGTGGTGATTTTCTGTAAAAACACTAGATACTTTTACATATCTGTTTTATGCAGGAGAGTACTTATGTATAAACACAGGATAATAATATCTCCCTCTAATATCCAATGCATTACAATAAGAAATATAGATCATTTAAAAAAAAAAGAATGCACATATATATATATATATATATATATATATATATATATATATATATATATATATATATATATATATATATTTTTATATATATTTAGGAAATATGTGACACTGTGCCTTTTTCTTTCTACAGTAACTTTATTGGTAAAAGAAAGCTGTGCGACATCCATTGACTGCTATCTCTCTCTCTCTCTTTCTGACTCTCTCCCTCTCTTTGCAAAACTGTCAGGCAATATATCAAGCAATAGAGATACAGTATATTCAGTAGTGTCACGAAGGTAAAGCATATTAGAAATGACACATGCTTCATTCTAACTATAGCACTTGTTGCTCATTATTTATCACCAGCAGATTAATTTCACAAAATATGCAAGTCTGCATTTAAAGCCTAGTCTAAGCTTACATTGTATACTATCATTTACATTGTTAGAAGGCTCACAAGTAATCCATAATTCAAAGTGAGGCTGTTTACGACTCCAGCTCAATAGCGGGAAGTGAATGTCACTCTAATGGTGCCTCTTCCAAAGATTTAATTATATTAAATGTTATGACAATAATAATAGTAATCAAGAAAGATTAAGCAGATGGTGACTATTGACCAAGATGATAAAAAGGCATTAATTTACTACTTTTAATGGGCTTATCTAATCTGATTGTGGCTATAAACATTAATTACAAAATCAATCAAGGCAAAGCATTCACTCAAAGCTCTTCTTTAGATGAGCACTTAGCACCCTCTTCTTTTACTGTATTTCCAAAGATAAAATGATTATTATAAGAAAGAAAATGCAACCATTATATTGTTTGATCACACATTAGAAAAACACAACTTAATTAAGTCAGGTTTATGCTACTTTTGGAGGAAACTTTGAAGTGTTTGAAGGGTAGAATTGCATTTCAGCAATGCAATAAACAAATATTAGCACTGACATTCATCCAGTATTCATGCAACTTTTTCAGAGCAGCCAACAACTTATATTGTATTGACTGTACTTGAAATTGTTATAGCATACCCTTTGTATCTATGCTTACCCATAATATGTCAAATAAAAAATAACATAGATATGATGTAAATAAACAATAGATCATCCATAGGTTTATTGATTAAATTACACTAGATCATTCATGTCTATCGTAAAACATCCTATATGCACACCATATCCTGAGCTAAGTACATTAAAAGCCATAACTGTAATAATCAAATGCGCTGGCAAGGATGTAAGTCAGCTCTTAGCTGTGATAAATGCACCAAACAAAAACATGAATAAGCCAATATTGGTCAGGAATATTTAACAAAAGGAAAGAAAGAAGGGAGGCAGGAAAGAACCTTGCTTTAAAAAGAAAGAAAAAAAAACCTTCCTTAAACTTTCCAATCTCTGTATAACATTATTCTGTGAAAGCATCCTCTCTATTCTTATCGATCCTGTACCTATTACTTCTAGCTAAAATGAATGAATCATAAAAAATCTAATCCATTGACAGTGCCAAATCTACTGTACCTTTGCAGTCTGACTTTCAAATCAGCTAAGCTGATTTTTTTTTTTTAAATTTTCCTAAATTCTTATAGATAACAGATAAGTAGTGGATAGTGGATAGTTTACAGACTCACGTGACAAGCTGTACAGAATGTTGCATTCATAAACTTCTAATTCTTTAATTTGAAAATATAAACTTGTTATATATATATATATATATATATATATATATATATATATATATATATATATATATTGATAGAAGATTACCACTCCTAGGGTTAGGGCTTTGCCTGCTAGTGGAGCACAGTGGTCTAATGGCTGGCCTTTCTGCCTTGAAGCATTGGGGGTCGTTGGTTCAAATCTCAACCAGGACACTACCTGTATGGAATTTCCCTGTATTTGCGTGAGTTTCCTCCTATACCCCAAAGACATGCTGGTAGGTAGATTGGCTTTTACTATTTTACTATGTGAGATATGCATCTATGGACCTTAGATTGTGGGCAGGCACTGATGTGCATGTACAAGCACTGCATAACGGTCTATAAAAAATAGAAACACGAAAAAAGTACTCTTGCGCACTGGTGTGTTAGCTAAAGAAATTCAAGAGGGGGTATGGGCTTCGGCTTTGCTGCTCTCGAAGGATGGGATTATCCTAATAGTGAAAAACAAAGAAAGAAACAAGAGAGCGCACCAGCCTAGCGCATTATCCTTGGCAAATTTTAATAAATTAAAAACAAGGTAAAAAGCTACTCACAAAAGTCGCAGGTAAAATAGCATATCAACCGCACAAGGGCAATAATTCCAATGGTAGGCAGCTATCCAGGTCCCAGGAGGGAGGCACACGGACCGCCGCTGGCTTACGCGTTTCGAAGGTTTGACCTTCTTCCTCAGAGCCTTAGTGGTGGCAGTCTCCTGCCGACTTTTTATATACACATGTTAGGCTGAACCAGACTGATCTGATTGGTATCGGGACTCCTCCCTTAATTGGTGGGCGGTCCTCTGAGAGGAGGGGAGGGGGGAGAGGGGGGGGGGTTTGTGTTGTGGATCTTGACAAAATAAACATTATTGAAGGGCCATAACATATTGATTTATTGATTTGATAATTAATTGGTGTGCTTTCATAACCATTATTGTTATCACTAGTGAAATTAGTGAAATTAGTCTAACCCATAATGGGTGAGCTGATAGGGTCGTACCAGTAGTTTCCCATACACAATCTGCTGTTCTACCCTCACATTCTTACATCACATGAATACTGCAGAGTAGTGTGAGTGATCAGAGGGTTATGAGTATGAGAAAGGGGGAGGGGGGGTATTGTACCTTATCTTCTGTTGATCTAATGCCATCTCCTCTGCTCAAATGCGTTTTTCTGCAGGGGCTGTGTCCGTATGGGCTGCCATTGCTGACACGTTCGCTCCTGTGGAACTAGGTGGAACGCACGCCGCCGGTTTACTTCCGGGTTGCGGTCCACAGGGCGGAAGTGCGGTCGTGATGTCACATCCTGTGCGCCGTTCGGCGCCTGGGATGTGACTCAGTATAGTAAACAGTCGCCTCCATCTTGCTGTAGACACAGATAGAGGTCAAAGTCAGACTAATAGCGTCTGACTTCAACCAGAGAGAGTGGAAATGTTAAAAATGTGTAACTAAATAGATGACTACAATAAATAGTAACAATAAAAAGTGGTGAGCAATAGTATGCAATGAGAACAGAGAAATTTGAGGGGGACCGAGGGAGGGGAGTGGTGGAATCTGGTCTAAAACAATAGTTGAAAATAGCAATGCTCAAGACATGTGTATTTGGAAGCCAGCAGGAGACCCACTTACATAGTATTCAAAATACATGATAATAAAAATACATATAATACACCTTCTATAAAACATTATAAATATATGTATACACATATATATAGAAAGTAGAAGCCTTATACACATCCATCGCATATCTATATATGTACATACGGTGATTATTGAAAAATTACAAATCTTTTTTTAAAATCTATATATATATAAAAAAGCAGTTTTTTTGTAGAAATTAAAATCCGTGTATAAGTACAACGGACTGTGTACCTTGCCTGTCTATTCTAAAAAGAGAGAGAGAGGAGGGGGGAGGGGGGAGGGGAGGGGGAGGGGAGATTATGTTACTATCACCCCATATAGACATTCCTATAGTGGTTTGTATATTAAAGCGAATAACTCAGAGGTTATTTTAGTATAAATCGGTGAACGAGATATAATGTGGGAGGGGGGGGGGGGAGGGGGAGGGGGAGGGAGGGGGGGGGGGGACAATCAACAACACTTGATACCATTATTAATATTATTAGACTATTTTATGTACTTCTGGATCCTCGTTTAGGCCTCCTGGAGTGAGACTACCGAGGGTAAAGATCCAGAAGGCTTCTCTTTTGCAAAGCCTCTGGTACCTTCTTCCTGTATCCAGCTCCCTTCCAATCGACTCTATCCCAAATACTTTCATGCCTGCAGGGTCCCCCTGATGGACTTCTACAAAATGTCTAGGGACTGGGTATTTGTCTCTTAAGTTTATTATGCCACATTTGTGTTCACCAATTCTCACTCGCATTGGGCGTTGTGTGCGGCCTACGTATAGTCGCCCACAGGGACATACTATACCGTATACCACATATTCTGTTCCGCAGTTGATAAATTGCTTAATTGGGTGGATTTTTCCGTCTCTCCCAACCACCGTTTTTTTCCTGTGCCACATGTACTTACATGTGCCACAGTTCCTGACACCACATCTATAGCAACCTTTTTGATCGAAAATTGTTGCCCAGCTATTGGTTGGTTTGCTAGTACATGTTTTTACCCTACTTGGGGCTATCAGGCTCCTAAGATCTTGGGGTTTCCGAAAAACTATATTGGGGTGATCGGGGAGTGTCTTACCCAAAACAGGGTCGTGCTTCAGAATATTCCAATTCTTTTTGATAATACTCTGAATTTCGAAAGCCTTGCTTGTATATTGGGTAGAGAAGCAGGCCTGATGCATAGCTGGGGTGGTGTGGTGTCGGGGTTCTGTGTTGTTCAAATCTTTACTAGATTGTTCGTCATAGAGAGCCAGATATTTAGAAAAGGCTGATTTTATGTGATTGGCTTCATAGCCCTTCTCACTGAATTTCTGCATAAGAAGTTTGCTCTGTTCTAAATAATCCTCTTTCTTGGTACACGTTCTTCTGAGGCGGCAAAATTGGCCGAAGGGGACATTCTGTATCCACCTGGGGTGATGGTTGCTTTTAGCATGTAAGTATGAATTGCCCCCACTGGGTTTAAAATGAGTTTTAGAAAAGATGTTACCATCTTGGTCACTCTGTAGTTCTAGATCCAGGAAGACTAGACATTTCTCATCTAGGACATGAGTGAATTCTATTCCAAATGGGTTATTTCTACAATGTTCCAGAAAGCTCTGGAGACTTTGGTCTGACCCATCCCAGATGATCAAGATGTCATCAATATATCTTGCATATAGAACCAGGTTTGCCCCAAAGGGATTGTTCTTCCATATGAATTGTTCTTCCCAAAATCCCATGAAAATATTTGCATAGCTAGGGGCAAACCTGGCTCCCATAGCTGTACCTTTTATTTGCAAATAGTGGTCACCTAAGAAGGAAAAATAGTTGTGCGTGAGGGAGAATTCCACACAATCCAATAGGAACTTAGCCTGCCGAGGATTCATCCTGTCATCCTTTAGTAGGAAATGGTTAATGGCTCTTAGGCCAAATGTATGGTTTATTGATGTATATAATGAAGCTACATCCAAAGAGAGCCATCTGTAACCAGGTAGCCATTTGTAGTTTGACAGTATCTCCAGCACATGGCCAGAATCTTTAACAAAGGATGGCAGCTCGAACACTATATCCTGCAGGAAGTGGTCAATATAGCACCCCAAGTTACTAGAGAGGCTGTCAATCCCAGATATTATAGGTCTACCGGGAGGATTAAGGAGGCTTTTGTGTACCTTCGGTATGTGATAGAAGTGCGGGGTGGCAGCATGTCTATTATACAAAAACAGGTACTCATTTTTGGTGAGGACCTCTTTGGATAGAGCATCATCTAGAAGTATTTTGAGCTCCTTAGTGTATTCCAGAGTGGGGTCTCTTTTTAATGCAGCATATGTTTGGGTGTCACCCAGAAGTCTTCTTGCCTCAGCTAGATATTCATCTCTATTTTGAATGACTAGACTCCCACCTTTATCAGCCTTTCGGATAATTATATCCTTGTTCTGTTTGAGGGCATCTATAGGTACAGCTTTTTTGTCTATATTCATATTAGTCTTCATAGGTTTATCGAACTTTATTTTAAACGTGTTAAAAACCGTATCATAAAAAGTGGAGATAAATCTCCCTTTGGCCCAATGGGGAAAGAAGGAGGATTTTGGTCTAAAAGAGGTATGGACCATAGCACTTTCACATGGGGGGGCAAATTTGGGTTCGGAAGTTGTTTGACCCTCGAAGTGTGCTTCTTGATAGAGCTCTTCGAGAATATTAAGTATGGAGTCCTCTTCCATGCTAATATCAGATGGTAATGGCTCTTCCGACTCTACTCTCACATTATCTGTGCTATTCACATTCTTAGCTTCTTTTAGTGTGTAGTATCTTTGTATAGTGAGCTTACGAATGTATTTATTTAGATCTATAAAAAGTTCAAACAAATTTGGTACACTAGGTGGGGCGAAGTTCAGGCCCTTCCTAAGGAGGTCTAGCTCGGTTTCAGAAAAGACGGAGCTAGAGAGATTATAGATCTTAATAGTAGAGTGAGCGGTATCTAAAGTCTGCCTCTTTTTGTATCTCTCTCCTCCCCTTCTTCCTCTTCGTGTTCTTCTTCTCTTTTCCTTATTTTTTTCCCCGTGGACAGTATATGTGATAGAGGATCCGGTAAAAGGTTTGTTGCAGACCCCCCCAGGGTTGCAACTGCTTGTTCTAAAAAAACCAAAGGGGGTGTGATGTCTGAAATGCTTGTACTATTGGCTTCTAGATCTCCAAGAGTGGAAAAAGGATTATACGTGGGAATGCCATTTAACAGTTGACTGTCAATATCAGAGACAACATCAACATTCTCAGGTAAACCGCCTAGGGTGCAATTAGCGAGTAGAGGTACTATATCCCTCCCATTGGCTGATGGTATGATGGATGTTCCTCTTTCTAATTGTGAGTTTTCACTGCCATTAGCGGTGGTTATATTTAGGGGGTCTCTTGTCATTGGAGGATTCACTGCTAGTGATTCTTCAGGTGGATTGGCCTTAGTATCCATAGTATTAATCTTTTTATTATTGTTACGTACAAATGATCTATTCGTAGTAGTTGTAGCTACTCGATTAGGTATAGTAAGGTTGGAGTTTTGTTGGTTTTTGATAATAGAGTGTTGTTGATGATGGGGTCTATTGTGTGAATGGCCTTCCCCTGAGGTAGTCTGATTCGCAGGGGGATCTTTTTTGTGATCAGTTTTAGTGTTATTGTTTGTTCTATTCCTATTTGATTTTGCTTTGGTATTATGGTTTCTTGGTGTTTCTTTTTGATGTTTTCCCTGAAACTGTGTACCGTATGTGTTGTGTCCTGACAATTGTTCGTTTGTCATACCCTTTCTATTTTTACTTCTATTGTCGTTTTTATTTCTACTAACGCTTTCCCTATTGTTAGGTCTTTTCCAATTGAATTCTCGATCATTTAAATAGTCCAATCTATCTCGTTCAAATTTACCCGATTTTTTACTTATGAGATTGGTCTCATAATCTGTTATCTGTTTGTTAACTTTTTGGTCCCAACTTTCAAATGAACTGACGTCAGAGAAAGTGGATAATTCCTCTTGAAGAGTGTGTAGGTCTGCCCGAATCGCAGAGAGATTGCGTTCTCTTTGGATGATGATAAATTGTAACCATTTCTGGTTGTACTCGCGCAGACTCAAAATCCACTTTTCTCTGAGGTCTAGGTCTAAAAATGTACATATTTTAGTGATTCTTAAACCTCTGGGTATTCGTTTAAATTCTAAGTATTTCTGCAGAAGTAGTATATCCCACCACTGCAGCATCTCTCTTTCTAGTAGATCTTTAAGTCTGTGAAACAATGATATCATTATATCTTCCCTGGCTGGAGTCTGTTTCCCAGTGGCTTCCTCTGTGTTTTCTTCGTTCATAGTCGTTTCTAGTTCGAAGGTGTTTATACTGGTTGAAAAACCTTTTGCTAGAGAGGATCTTCTTAGTTGTCTTTCCTCTATTGATTTGACCTTCGCCATTTGTGAATTGTATGTAGCCTTGACTAATGGGGTCGTTAAAGCTTGCACACCTTGCTGCTAGAGCTCCCAGAAATTGTATAGAAACACGAAAAAAGTACTCTTGCGCACTGGTGTGTTAGCTAAAGAAATTCAAGAGGGGCTATGGGCTTCGGCTTTGCTGCTCTCGAAGGATGGGATTATCCTAATAGTGAAAAACAAAGAAAGAAACAAGAGAGCGCACCAGCCTAGCGCATTATCCTTGGCAAATTTTAATAAATTAAAAACAAGGTAAAAAGCTACTCACAAAAGTCGCAGGTAAAATAGCATATCAACCGCACAAGGGCAATAATTCCAATGGTAGGCAGCTATCCAGGTCCCAGGAGGGAGGCACACGGACCGCCGCTGGCTTACGCGTTTCGAAGGTTTGACCTTCTTCCTCAGAGCCTTAGTGGTGGCAGTCTCCTGCCGACTTTTTATATACACATGTTAGGCTGAACCAGACTGATCTGATTGGTATCGGGACTCCTCCCTTAATTGGTGGGCGGTCCTCTGAGAGGAGGGGAGGGGGGAGAGGGGGGGGGGGTTTGTGTTGTGGATCTTGACAAAATAAACATTATTGAAGGGCCATAACATATTGATTTATTGATTTGATAATTAATTGGTGTGCTTTCATAACCATTATTGTTATCACTAGTGAAATTAGTGAAATTAGTCTAACCCATAATGGGTGAGCTGATAGGGTCGTACCAGTAGTTTCCCATACACAATCTGCTGTTCTACCCTCACATTCTTACATCACATGAATACTGCAGAGTAGTGTGAGTGATCAGAGGGTTATGAGTATGAGAAAGGGGGAGGGGGGGTATTGTACCTTATCTTCTGTTGATCTAATGCCATCTCCTCTGCTCAAATGCGTTTTTCTGCAGGGGCTGTGTCCATATGGGCTGCCATTGCTGACACGTTCGCTCCTGTGGAACTAGGTGGAACGCACGCCGCCGGTTTATGGCCCTTCAATAATGTTTATTTTGTCAAGATCCACAACACAAACCCCCCCCCCCTCTCCCCCCTCCCCTCCTCTCAGAGGACCGCCCACCAATTAAGGGAGGAGTCCCGATACCAATCAGATCAGTCTGGTTCAGCCTAACATGTGTATATAAAAAGTCGGCAGGAGACTGCCACCACTAAGGCTCTGAGGAAGAAGGTCAAACCTTCGAAACGCGTAAGCCAGCGGCGGTCCGTGTGCCTCCCTCCTGGGACCTGGATAGCTGCCTACCATTGGAATTATTGCCCTTGTGCGGTTGATATGCTATTTTACCTGCGACTTTTGTGAGTAGCTTTTTACCTTGTTTTTAATTTATTAAAATTTGCCAAGGATAATGCGCTAGGCTGGTGCGGTCTATAAAAAATACCTGTAATGAATCAACAACAAAGAGGGTCAGATCTATGTTCCCACAACAGCATTCAGATTTAATCTAAAATTGCTGGTTATAGTTTTAAACAAGCTAGGCTTATGCAGACTTTTGGTACTTTGCAACAGTGATTCAGATATATTCATACCAGATGCAGTGGGACTGTGTTGGATGGCCATACTTTTTTCAGCACAGTGCAGCATGAGGCAATCCACTGCCTTGAACCAGTTAAGCTTTATGAGATGTCTGTGTGACATTTCAATAACATTTATTTGAAAGAGAAAGTAAACAGTGTGATGTGCCAAGATTGGCGCATCAGCACTGCGCTGACCTGGCTGGACTGCACTGCACACCAGTTGTAATGCAGCAGCTGGTGTGAATGTATCTCTAAGTTTGCTACAAGCCAGCATTCCTGGATCTGTATGCAGCACTCCAAGACTAAATCTGACGAGTACTTTAAAGTAGAACTGCATTTTCATTACCATGATACATTTGTAAATGCATAATGTCAAGTGACAATACAGATCTAATTCAAGAGTTTAAAAATGTTGCTTTAAGCATGTTTTTTTTTTTATAAATACTTATTATTTTTATTTACTAGTTATTTTTGTTGCATTTGAGACAAAGGGTTTAAACGCTATAATTAAACAATGCTTTTGTATAAAAAGCCTTAGTTTAACCTGTGTATCCCTTATTTAAGTAAAGCATAAACCTACTTTAGCCTTAAATTTGGAATTCCCTAACTGTGCATTTATGCTATCCAAATATTTAGGTTTTGCATAACACCCAAACAATTGTTCTACAGAAATGAGACATACTGACATATGCCCCTTCATTGCCATCATACATATGTGTGCACTTCAAACTTAAAAAACACAGAAAGCAGATATTAAGGTGCATGTATAGATTTAAAAGTAAAAAAAACAATTAGTTTATCAGTCTAAAAATAAATTCTGCAGGCTACAGCTGCCACATTTTTTTGGGAAAGAACATTTGTTTCCCTATATTTGTCATTTCTCTGTTTTATTAAGATTGGTTTCAAGATACATTTTTTGCCAGTCTGGTAGGATATTAGATTTCTTCCTTGTGAATAGATGAATCAGAATATGCTTCTGTAGACAGCCCTTATTATTCAGTTATAGCAAGCTGAGTAATAAGGATTCAAAATGCTTTAGAACATAGATGTGACATCAGAAGAGCAACTCGTGGTTACAGATGTGACATTGTCTTTCAACAGTTCTGAAATTGTGTAGATACCAGACCTTAAAAAACAATATTCAAATTCCTAAAGGAAGGTAGCATTTCCCTGCTTATGTACTTTTCATGTAGTTAGATCAGTCAACTTCAAAATAATATTTCAGTTGTGAATGGACTTTAATATGAGGGGACAGGGATATTTGTAGAGGCATATCCTAGCTCATTCCCTGGCCAATTTCTCCCATGCAAAGCCTAAATCTTATTCTTTCAGTACTCCATATCATTAAATACACCCCAAGGGCTATTTATAAATGTTTTCACATAAGGGTAAAACAACCTTCACTCAGGATTCATACCCCAGGATTTTTGCAATTGAATCCAATTGCAATTGAATCTAATCAGATTCAATCTTGGGTGTGAAAAATGTATAAATAGACCCCTAAGCGTGTTTCTAGCAAAAACATTGTTTTTAGTTTTGAGCAGAGAATGGATAGAACCGCAGTCAAGTGACTTTTGCTCTTGTGAACCTGTTTGGGAGATTTCCCTGAACTTCTTGTCCTGGTGACAACAATGGAATTTAGGAAACAAGGACACCATAGCAAGGAACAAAAAAAGTGGGGAACCTCCGTCGGCTTATTTTATTGTTGTCTTTGTCCAAACTGGAGAGTTCTTCTTACTTCCTGCTACAGTGTCGAAAGCTATTTAGTATTCAATCGTTTTATTGATTTTCAAAGGATCTCCATGTAAACAAACATTGTCAAATGTATACAATATTTACAATCCACAGACCTAAACCTTAACTGCCCCTTCTCTCTCCAAGAAAGAAAAAAAACAGGAGAGATATATATACATACACATACTTGTATATGCATATATATACACACACTCCCCGCCCACCCTCTCTATTCTGGGTTCCCACCTTTTCCCTTCGTAGCCTCCCTGACGGTATTCCCGAGTGTGGCTCGGGGTTAAATTTCAGCACCATTAGCGGTATCCCCGAGCCACACTCGGGATTACTTCTCAGGATCCTGGTGCAGGTTACTTACCTTGTCCCCAGGATCCTGCGATGTCCCCCTGCGGTGTCTGCGGACTCCGTCCTCTGCCCGAAGCCTCTCTGTGCCAGGCTCCGTTCCCTGCGAGCATCGCGTCGCATGGGGCGGAGCATGGTGGCAAATTAAAATAAATGTAAAAAACATAACACACATGCCCCGTACACACGATAGGATTTTCCGATGGAAAATGTGTGATAGGACCTTGTTGTCGGAAATTCCCACCATGTGTAGGCTCCATCACACATTTTCCATAGGAATTTCCGACACACAAAGTTTGAGAGCTTGCTATAAAATTTTCCGACAACAAAATCCGTTGTTGGAAATTCTGATCGTGCATACACAAATCCGACACACAAAGTGCCACGCATGCTCAGAATAAATTAAGAAACGAAAGCTATTGGCTACTGCCCCGTTTATAGTCCCGACGTACGTGTTTTATGTCACCGCGTTCAGAACGATCGGATTTTCCGACAACTTTATGTGACCGTGTGTATGTAAGACAAGTTTGAGCCAACATCCGTTGGAAAAAAATCCATGGATTTTGTTGTCAGAATGTCCGATCAATGTCCGACCGTGTGTACAGGGCATTACAGTACTGTAATCTTACAGATTACAGTACTGTATGAAATCATTTAACTTCCCTTTTGTCTCCAATGTTTTGGCCCATGCCCTGCATGCAGTTTTATATGATATATACTATTCTTTCTGCCTGGAAACTTGAGATTGTCCATAGCAACAAAAAAGTGTCCCTTTACATCAAAAGTGGCTTTAGACCAGCTAGAAAACAGCGATAGTAAATTAGAACACTTGCAGAATTGAGCGATAGTGAATCGTGGGGAAATTTATTTTATTATTATGTTGTTATTTTTTTAAATTATTTATATTTATTATATTATAGTTTCTGATTTTGTGTTTCAAACTTCATCATACCCGGGATATCTACTAGATTCTTGGTGGTCAGATTTAAGTGTTTTATTGCTAAGAATTTCAGACCTACAATATAAAACGCCAAATTTCTATGCAAAATAATTGTACCGATTTGAGACGCAAAAATCTGAAATAATCATACCACCAGGGAGGTTAATCTTCTCCAAATAGCCACTTCTCTACATCCTAAGATATTGATATCCCCATATATTCTCATTCTCCTGTATTACACATTTCCATATACTTCCCCTTTTTCTTAAAATCCTGCCATTTCCCCCAGGTATCATTATGTCTCTCTATTAAATCTTCGTCTGTCTATATTGTCTCTTCAATGGCGCATATCAGATCGATTTTCTTTATCCATTCCTTCTCACTTGTTTTTTTTTTTTGTTCGCCAGTACCTGGGAATTAGGCCTTTAGCTGCATTTAACAGGCGTGGTACCAGAGATATCCTATATAGGGTTTATCGGTCTTATAAAATAAGCATCCCCAGGATTCTGCCTTCATACTCTCCCCTGTTATTTCCTGGATAACCTCAATGGTCTCCCTCCAAAACACCTATAGCTTGGTATATTGGTCTTCATCCTCGGCGAACCACATCCCCTCCAACATAGAGGGGATACTCCCGCCCCGAAGCTGCGCGCCATTAGCAGGGTCTCATACCATCTAGCTAACAGTTTAAAGCTTAGCGTCCTTTGAAGAAAAACATGCTAATTTTAGTATTCTCCTCTTCTGGTGGTCATTAACCTCCCTAGCCGTAATCCTGAGTGTGGCTTGAGGTTAATTTTCAGTACAAAAAGCGTTAACCCTGAGCCACACTCGGGATTACACTGCAGTATCCAGGTACAGGTACTTACCTTGTCCCTATGATCCTGAGATGCCCTTCTTCTGTATCCTCTGGCCGGATTCTCTGCCCAATGTATCACTGTTCCGGGGTCTGTTCCCTGCGAGAGTTGCCACGCATGGTGCGGAGCCCGGTGGCAAATTTTAAAAAGTACAAAAAACATAACACACACAATACATTGTAATCTGTAGATTACATTACTGTATCAAAACATTTCACCTCAGTTCTGTCCCTAGTGCTTTGTCCAGTGCCCTGCCTGAACTTTCACCATTCTTTCTGCCTGGAAACTTGAGAACGTTCATGGCATGCAAAAAAGCATCCCTCTACATGAAAAGTGGTTTTAGACCAGCTAGAAAACAGCAATAGTGAATTAGAATCACTTGCAGAATTGAGTGATAGTAATTTGTGGGGAAGTTATTCATCAGACACTGAAAGTGATGACAGCGGTGATTCTGCGACTGAGCTCAGTGATGTGCGAACTTGGTGCTCTATTGGCTGTGGTACAGATCATGCAGCACTGAGCTCAGTTGCAGAATCATCGCTGTCATCACTTTCAGTGTCTGAGGACCAATTTCCCCACAAATCACTATAAATTCTGCAACCTATTCTAATTCACTATTCCTGTTTTCTAGCTAGTCTAAAACCGCTTTTAACGTAGAGGGACGCTTTACATTGTCCTGATTGTGACGTCGGACTTTGTGCAGTCCCATGTTTCAAAATTTTTCATACCCTCGATGTTTACTAAACCAATATGCAGTGTCTAGTATTACAGTGACTAGTAATATTGCACCCTTGTTTGGACAAATTTCAGTGTTTTTGATTTGATTACGTTATTAAATAAAATATATTATTATTATACTATTATTTTTTTAATTATTTATAGTTATTTATTATATTATAATTTATGATTTTGTGTTTCAAATTTTATCATACCCAGGATGTCTACTAGACTCTTTTTTGGACAGATTTTGGACAGATTTAAGTGAGTTATTCCTAAGAATTACAGGCCTACAACAAATTACCATGTAAAAAAATGTACTGCTTTGACATTCAAAAATCACACATAATCATACCGCCAGGGAGGTTAAGATTACTCCCAGCTCCTGCTCCCATTTACCAAGAAAGGGTGGGAACTCGGGTTCTGTTTCTTTCACTAGTACCTTATATATTTTTGAAATTATGTGCTGGAAACTAGATGGGGAACTAAACAGTTTTTTTATTGAACTATGTCTATCTTTTCCACGTAATGGCTGTGGTAACATTTGTGCGAAGTGTTGTATTTGTCTGTGTCTCAATTTATCTAGTGGCATACTACCCCATTTTTACTTTAATTCAAAAAATGGACAAATCCTATCCACTATCATCACATCTTGTTACTGTATTATCTCCTTTTTTGCCCATCTGACAAAATATAAATAATCCTCATTCCCAGGTGTGAAGTAATTTGTGTCCATTAATGAAATCAAAGGTGAATTATGTTCCCAATGATAATGCCTACACAGACTATCCCATATTCTAAGAACATTGCCTGTCAGTAGATTTGGGCTATTTTCGAAATCTCGGTAGAACCGTGGAATCCAAACCATTTTTCCTAAATCTACTTTACTTTGTGCAAACTCTATCTCCACCCAACTTTTATTTTTATTAATGTGAACCTAATCTACTAATCTTGAAATAGTGACCGCCTGATAATATTTTTCAAGATCTGGCAATGCCAACCCGCCTGCTTTCTTTTCCTTAGCCAGCACATCATATGGAATCCTAGGGCGTCTATGTGCCAATATATACTTCAATATAAGATTTGTAAGTTCCTTAAAATATTCCCACGGAAGAGTGATTGGAAGCATTTGAAATGTATAAAGCACTTTGGGCATAATACTCCTTTTAAATGAATTTATTCTACCCAACCAGGAGATAGGCCTATGTTTGAGGGAACTTAAGTTTTCTTTAATTGTGTTAAGTAAGGGAATATAATTAGCCTTATACAATGACTTCAATGATGTTGTTATTTTAATTCCGAGGAAACCTATTTAAAGTACCAGAAGCACTAGATCTCTTCTTATTGATATTCATAAATGCAAGTGACGTGTTTGATTAATTAAGCTGGGTATCTTTGGTGAGGCTGCTCACATGTAACAAAGTGCCCCCAACTAGATGTTCTGAATGAAGTAGAAAAATGTAAAAGAAGCAGTGAGAGCACCACAAAAGTAATCAAATTTAAATTTTAATAACCTCTCATTAGGATGAAACAAGACAGCCAACACATTTCGGGCTGTAGACATTTCCTCCGAATCAGGGCTTGTATATGCTGTGGACTTACTAGTGTAATATTAATGATTGCATACATGAAATCAGAGAGTAAAAGTAGCAAGTTGTGCAGTAATGGACAGTGGTCTCTATGATTAATGATGTGGTACTCTTATTGCTTCTCTAAAGGTGTTGAAACCAAGACAGTAAGTAAAAACAAATCTCCCCAATGGGACATAGATAAAATTAGGGGGTTTTAAATGTTTGCCACTCTACCATAAACAAAAACAGAAAAAAAACTTGCCTAGAGATACACTTTAAGCCTAGGTTCACATACAGTATGTTTGTGTGAGTTTGCACATGGACATTGCAGGTACAAATAAATGGGCTGCTCCTGCAAGAAGTATGAGGAAAGAATTCCTCAACCCATTTTTAAAAATGTGTTGCATGGAACCACATGGTGCTGCAGCACCATGCAGTTTCACATATGCAAAAATAAGGGGGCTGGTGCCGATGTGTGGGAGTGCCATTAAAAATTAAGAATTAATGGCACCCCTTCACATCTGCTAAAGAGCAGCACATTTCTAAGCAGGTCAGAACGGGTGCAATTATGCACCATTTGCCAATGCATACATATGTGAACCTAGCCTTAGGTAATGAGGGTTGATAATGATGTAAAAAGTGAATAACTGGGGAATGTCAGGGCAGGGAGATTTAAATTGTTTATTTTGAGCTAAAACTAAAATTTCAGATACAGAGAAACAAATTCTTTCCTGACTCTTTACAAACAATGTAAAAGGGAATAATGTAATATGCTCACAATCATTAACACAAATAATACTTTTGCTCTATGGGGATAGCTCTAAATTTCTTTTGTTAATTGTTACTCATTGATGATGATCATAATGAGCATCTGCTAACATCCATATGCAATCTTCTGTCCCATGCTATTTGTATTTATCAATTGTTGCAACGGGTAATAATTAAAAATAATGTAAAAAATGCATCACCAACTAATCCTCCTAAATTGTTTATTATGTCTCTTATTCTTTTAATGAAAAAAAAAAAGAAATTTAATGACTGTTGGTGTTTACTTGTATGGGGTGATCATTATGTTCTTGAAATGTTTTGCTTTTTAAATGGTTCACTCCTGTCGACTATATGAAGCTGTAATAGCTGTTGTCAAGGTATTACTCCCACAAAAGTAGGTTGTCATATTTTTACAGAAGAAAATAGCTGTAATTCCATCTGACAAGGTATTTTTTTTTCCATAATGCATACATTATTGAAAGCATTGCATTTTAAAAGTTCCTAGGTGATCAAGGTATGGAAACAAGATGGACAAAATAAAAATTGATATATCTTCTAAATTCAGAAATAAGGTTAAAGATAAAGTTGTACAGTACCTGCATTACTGGTTGAGATGTTAATTTCAGCAAACTGCTTAGTATACATGCTAAAGTCAGAAACTCCATTTACAGACTCCACCCGGATAGTGTAGTTCATGTGGGGCAGCAAATTTACCAGTGTAACGGTCCGTTCAACTAATCCAATCTGCTGTGGAACATAACCAATGCTGCTGCCACAGGGCTCACATTGTTGAAAGGCAATAGAGCAACGGTCACAGAAAATATTGTACATGAGGTCCCCTCTGCCTCCTGTATCCAGTGGTGGATTCCATTCTAAAACTAAGGTAGTCTGCTTCATGCTATAAATGAGATCTCTTGGGGCCGAAGGTGTACCTGGAATAGAAAAACAAACAAGGTTTACAGAAACCAGTCATACATGTAAAATAATATAAAGTCAAAAAAAAATCATATGTGCAAAACCTCTATTTCATAAATTGAGATCCAAATTTGAAAAAAAAAATACAATTAATCATATATAAACAAATTTATTGCCATATACTGAAATCAGACAATAAATAAATTACAAGTCCCCACAATAGATGTTCTGAACGTTCACAAGGTGAAAACATGACATTTAGGCCCCTTTCACACTGGGGCGGTGGGGGCGTCTGCAGTACAACAGCGCTATTTTTAGCACTGCTGTACCGTCGTTCTTGCAGCTGTATTCGGCCGCTAGCGGTGCGGTTTTAACCCCCGCTGGCGGCCGAAAAAGGGTTAAAATCCCTCGTACAGCGCGGCTGTATAGCCGGTATAGCCGCGCTGTCCCATTGATTTCAATGGACAGGAGCGGTGAAGGAGCGGTGAATACACTGCTCCTTCACCGCTCCAAAGAAGCAGTTTGCAGGACTTTTTTCACCGTCCTGTCAGCGCACCACTTCAGCGTGAAAGCCCTCAGGCTTTCACACTGAACAAACAGCGGAGGCTGTTTAGGGGCGGTATTTTTAGCGCAATACCGCCTGCAAACCGCTCCAGTGTGAAATGGGTCTAAGCACCAAAAGATTCTTGAAAGTTGTGCCAAGAAAGATCCAGAGCCATCACCAATGGTTGAAAAATTCAGCCCTTCCAAACATATATGACTCCCTAATTAAAGAGAAGTCATAAAGGCATAGTCAGTGGTACTAGCATCTATTGTGTTTCTTTCCGCTCCTCCACAAAAGTGCCTTAAGTATTTGTAAGTGCAATATTCTATTTAATAAAAGGTACCATATGATTTTAAACTAAATAGGGTAGTTGCCCTTATTCTTTCTCTGAATGTATGCTGTTAGTGACCAGGGGAGTTGATCCAGGTTATATTGGCTGCCAGGTGAATTTGTGGAGGTGCAGAGAGAGATTGTCAGGGAAACGTCTGGTGCATACATATGCGCATGTACATGGTGTTTCCCGAAGAATGACTAATATGTGCATGCATGCTCACACAAATTTGCGAAAGCATATGCACACAGGCACAATCCTTGTTGGCACCAGACAGTCTATTTAAAGGGAGCTCATTCCCATATCCTTTGCTGACTGATCTTCAGCTGTGCCCTGTTACTGACCTGGCATGTTCTTGATCTGGTCCTGGATTTTGATTCTGTCTTTTCGCTTTTACCCTTGACCAGGCTCGGTTCCTGACTTCGGCTCTGTTCATGACTTAGTACCTTGCTGCCCACCTGTTGACGACCCCGGGTATTCCTGAGACCCTGCTTCTGCCTCGGAAAACCAAGCGACCTCTGATGTCACTTCCGATTATCAGGCATAAACTAGGGATTTATTTCCCTTAAAGTCAAAATGTAAAAAAAAAAAAAAAAAAAGATTTTGCTTTTATAGGTAAATGAGAGCTCTGGGGTCTTTTTGACCCCAGATCTCTCAATAAAGAGGTCCTGTCATTCTCATTTCTATTACAAGGGATGCATACAAATAAAAAGTAAAATAAATACAACATATTTTTTTTTTTAAAGCGATCCATCCCTCTGTGCATGTGCCAGTAGAGAACGCATATGTAAGTCACACCCGCATATGTAAACAGGGTTCTAATCACACAAGTGAGGTATCGTCACAATCGTTATAGTCAGAGCAATAATTCTAGTGCAAGACCTTGTCTGTAACTCTAAACAGGTAACCTTTAAAAAAAAAAAACTGTTAGGTATCTATTTTCTCAGCATAACATTATCTTTCACATAATTAATAAAAATCGGACTAACTTTACAGTTTTTTTTTGTTTTTTAATTCATTAACACTTTCATGCCTAAGCCTATTTTTGACATTTGTTGCTTACAAGTTAAAATCCATATTTTTTGCTAGAAAATTACTTAGAACCCCAAAAAATATTATATATATATTAGCAGAGAGAATAAAATTGTTGCAATTGTTTTATGTCACAGGGTATTTGCGCAGCGGTCTTTCAAAAGCGCTTTTTTGGGAAAACTTTCATGAATTAAGAAAAAGAAAGCAGTAAAGTTAGCCCTTTTTTTGTATAGTGTGAAAGATGATGTTACAACTGAGTAAATAGATACCTAACATATCATCCTTTCAAATTAAACATACTTGTGGAATGGCGACAAACTACAGCACTTAAAAATCTCCATAGGCGACGGTTTAAAAAAATTTAACGGTTACCAGGTTAGAGTAACAGAGGAGCTCTTTTTCGAGAATTATTGCTCTTACTCTGATCACAGAGATACCTCACATGTGTGGTTTGAACACCGTTTACATTTGCGGGCGCAACTTACGTATGCTTTTCCTTTGTTGCACGAGCACGCGGGGACAGGGGCGCTTAAAAAAAAACTTTTTTTTTTAACATTGTTCCTTTAAAAAAAATAAAATAATTGAAACACTTTTATTGTGGTAAACATTCCTTGTGGCAGTAATAGGTGATGACAGGTACTCTTTATGGAGAGATCGGGGGTAAGGCGGCGGAAGGGGGGACACCCCCTCCCGCTCCTTTAGGATAACAGCTGAGCAGCTTTTAGCCGCATCTGTTGTTATCACTAAAAAGCCAACCGTTGGCTCTGAAAAATGGTGCAGGCATCACCCCGATATAACCCCTTCAAGACGAGAATGCATATTTGTGTATGGTCGGCGTGAAGGGGTTAAACTGTTTTTTTCCCAAAAAAGGAAGACCGCTGCACAAATACAGTGTGACCTAACAATATTGCAATGACCGCCATTTTATTCTCTAGGGTCTCTGCTAAAAAACTATATATATATGTTTGGGGGTTCTGAGTAATTTTCTAGCAAAATATTGATTTTTACTACAACAAATTTCAGAAACAACAAGGGTTAGTAAGTGGTTAATGTTATGTTTTCACCTTGTGTAAGTTCATTATATTTATTGCGGGGACTTTTAATTTATTTATTCTCTGATTTCAGTATATTGAACTTGATTAATTCAGTGCGTTATCTGTGTAATTTGTTTATTTGTTATATGCAGTGCAGAATGGATTAATAAAGTCAAGGAGATCTCTACTTGTAAAATGATAGTTGCCTGGTTGTCATGCAGGTCATTGACCCAGATCAATAACAGACAAATCAGAATATCAGATCTGCATACTTGGTCCAAGTCAATGGTTACTTTTAATACTTTTTGGGTCATTGATCCAGATCAATGACATTGAAGTCAGATTTTCTGATCTACACCTACTCCAATTCAATGATTTAGAAAATAATGAAGCTACTGGATTGCCATGAAAGCCTGGCTACTTGCATTTTTGGGAAGGAGGTATGCAAGAGAAACATACATATTGCCTTTGATACAAGTTTCCTTTAATCAAAAATTCAGGGCAATATTTTGTGTAGATGAATGGGTTTATTGAATATTACACTTTATGTAATGAAATGTACTATATGATTACTCACGTGTACACAAAGTGGAAGGGGAGTCCAGGGGAGATCTGTAGAAGTTCTTCTGACAGGTACACAGTGTAGATGCTTCTTGATTGGTGTAGCTGTATTGAGGACAAGGAACACAGGTCTGCAGTCGGCTGGACATCTTGTAAAAACCAGGAGGACAAGCTGTTGTAATAAATAGATAAATAAGTATACACAAATGTAAACCAATACTAAACACATAAATACTGTATCTGTTAAATAGTAATTGTATTGGCAAATAATAGAACAAAAATTATCCTTTTTGTCAATTACAAGAAATTGAAAATGCCCTGCCCCTCTGGCCCTCATGGAAGTTGTCAATAGCCTCAATGACCACTTCCAGTTGGAATACATGTTTGCAAAAGTACACCTAACAAACGCTAAAATCTACATCCAATGGGCCCCTTGGATTAGTGACCACAGAAGCTAAACTCTAATGTAATTTCCTATCACCCTTTAATATGGGGCCTGCCTACTCATACAGCAAGACTCACGGTGGCTTTCTAGCTCACTGCTGACCGCATACTTCTTCCTACCCTTTCTCTCCCTTTTCTTAGACTGCATATAAAAGCTCATGTATCACAAATAGGTCCTAAATCCAGTAACTATGTAATGCACAGCCTCAAATAGTAAAAACAAAACTTAAACAATCTTTTGGTAGTGAGTCAGATCCTCCTTTTACTTTTGCCTCAAAGCTCCCTCTTCCAGACACTGCAGCTCACAATCAGAGGGTTCCAGCAGCAGAGCTTTGGATTCAGGGGCAGTGCAGCAGAATTTCCATGAAGTAGATTTCACTGGCTACAGGTATTTGTATAATGTTTCGGGGGACTTAAGATGCATTTAAATATAAGCGATCCGTCAAATATTTTTGAATGGGTCACCATGGTTCTACTACAAAGCTTGTTTGGCTGTACTTCTCCTGTGGATCACAGGAGTACAGTTCATTCTGCAGATCTGTGACCCATTTTCAGCAGACAGCAGGCTGAAGATCGCGACCATATGGTCATGATCCGCCCACATATCTGGACCAGAACCCGGCGGGAGCCAGCCGCTCCCTCCCCCTTCACAGCCCAGCCTTCCAGTGTGTATGTGGAGGGAGAGCACACAGTGGTGACTGACAATCACCAGATCTCTGCTCAGGGAGCTCTGAGAACCAAGCGATCAGTGGTGTTTGATTACTTGGTTCTCTGTCTTAGAGGTGGTGGGGGACAGATGCTGCATCCACCTAGGTAAGTATGATTTTAAAATAGAAAAAAAAAACATACCTCTCTTTTAATTTCATTTATTGTGATATTTTTTCAGGTACTTATATAGCGCCGTCAATTTACGCATATATATTGTACATTCACATCAGTCCCTGCCCTCAAGGAGCTCACCATCTAAGGCCCCTATTTCACATTCATACATACACATACTAGGACCAATTAACCTACCAGCATTTCTTTGGAATGTGGGAGGAAACCTAGTACCCGGAAAAAACCAACGCAGTCACAACATGGTAGTGCCATGGATGGAATTTGAACCAAGGATGCTAGTGCTGCTAAGGGGAAGTGCTAACCAGTTAGTCACTGTAATATGCCTACTGCTGTCATTGCATTGTTCCAAAATTTATACAAAGCCTGTGGAGCCTGAAATCCATATCAAATTAGGAACAGTTCAAAAAACATTACATTTCTGTGCTGTTAAAAGAGTAATGTCCTTTTCATATCCATACTAACCTCAATGTTATATCAGTAGCCACCACAAAGAATGGTTTCATTAACAACAGTTGGATTAGAGGGTAGCATAAGCTGTAAATACAGACAAGATTTATTGCCACTGTCTACATCACTTTAATCCAAAAAGTCTGCCAATTTGTGCAGCTATCACAAAAGACCAAAAGGGCTTGAATAAAGTGTTTATTCTAAGCATCAAAAGCACATTTATTTGGTGGGAGCAAAAATAATGGTTATGCTTACAGTAGAGAGAGTGAAAACAAATCATGAATTAGAGAGAGGTGCAACAGGTGTTCAGCCACTATCAATATTTCTCAAGTTAAAAGCAATTTTCATTGTATTGCTGTAAACTATTCCTTGCATTCCTGAGCTTCTGCAAAAGTCTACATCATTGCAGTAATAGTTATGTATATTTAAATCATATATCCACAGGGAACATGCTTGTCAGCTAGGAAGAAATTCTATAGTCTATTTGTCAGAAGGGTAGTTACACAAAGGACACATCTGCTTTCATCTACTACAAAGAAAATAAATGAAAGATGATCACTCTAACGTAGGGGATCCATAAAACCAGCACAATCTTAAAGTGACACTAAACTCTGGTGTAAAAAAAATCCTATTAAATAAATATTTTTAACTAAAAAAAATGCTCCTCCAAAAGCTCCATATTCCTTTTTTTTGCCAATGTGATCTGACTTCCTGTTACATTCGTTCTCCATGGTCCCACTGTATGTGCGAACAAAGCCACCCCTTTATTGCTCACCCTCCAAATAGACTATGGACTACAGCATTTGTAGTGTGCATAAAACTACATATAACAACAGCTAGCATGCACTGCTCTTTCCAATCAAATGGTAGTGGGGAGGGGAGGATCAGGAGCACACAGAATTTATTAGAGGGAGGCATAGAAACACAGCAAGAAATGGTTTGATGAAAAATGGTTTACAGAGCCATTAAGTAGTGAATGTGTATATATTATTTTTGTAGAATAAGGATATCATTTAGTGTCAGTAAACTAAACCACAATGAATAAAATTTGTACATAAACAAGGTTTCTAGGCTTGTGGTGTTCTAAGTTTAAGCTGTGTTTAAAGTGGTTATAAACCCAGATAAAAAAAATAATTAAAAAATAACCTGCAAGACAAAGGCATAATGAGCTAGTATGCATCGCATACTAGCTCATTGTGAAATACTTACCTTAGAACGATGCTGTTGCAGCAGTCCCGACACAGATGTGACCGGCGACATGTCGTCCTGGAGTTACTTCCGGGTTCCTGGGCTCCAGCTCTGTGATTGGCCGGAGCCGCAATGATGTCACTCCGGTAACGGCACAGCAACTGAAGAATGCAAGTTGCAAGTATAAGAGAAATTCACGGTACCTACAGGTAAGTCCTATTATAGGCTTACCTGTAGGTTAAAGTGGTGTAACAGGGTGTACAACCACTTTAAAGGTGAGATTAATTGAGCTAATTCTTTAAATCGAGCATTAACCCCTACATAGATCTTTACTCTATAGTCAAATTGCCTTTTTTGTATGATCCTCAGTTTTCAGTTTGCTATTATTAAGGCAACTCAAAAGCATTTTCTTTCCAATTTAACTCCATAAACTGAATCTCATATCACAATTCTGGATATCTCAGGATTGATTTTATGGTGCTGTTTCACAATTCTGCTCACGTGTATTAATATAATTGTACTCTGATATTGCAGTAATGCTGTATGTAATTACACAACATAAAGCGCCTGTGTAGATGGGTTTTTCCTTGCTTGAAATGGATTTCCTATTCCTATACAAGTATATGAGAATACAAAACCTGTTTGAAGCTGGTTAAATGCGGATCAAAAGAAAGTCATATGCACCTGTCACTGAATTCTGAATGATCTCATAAGCAGGGTTCCAACCGCCAGTAAATTTACTGATAGTTTGTAAAAAAATCAGAGATCGGGCTTTCAAACTGGAGACACAGGAGAGGCTCCTTGCAGGCGCTATTTTTAGCACTGTAGCGCCTGTAAAGCACCTCAGTGTGAAAGTAGCCCAAAAACTAGAGAGTTTTTGCTGTTTTTAGTCAAAGAAAGAATATGCCCACTTCATTAGTTGCCAGGCACTTTGGAAAATCCTTCCCTTCTAAACACTGTTAGGTATATTAAATAAGGCAAATAGCAGTGTGGACAGAGGATTAGCCCATAGCATCCAGTCAGCAATTAGTGTTTACTGTTTGACAGTTTTAACCTACTGAAGGAGCTGAAATATAATTGGTTGTTGTGGATTAGGTCTGGTAGCACCGGTCTCTTTTATTGCACATGAAACAAGAAAAAAAATGAGTCATTTACTACCTCATTCCCAGCTACCAAATTATTTTTATTCTACTCTCTCTATTGGTTTATCACCCCAAAAACTTACAGCAAACTGAAAATATCAAACAGAAATTGAAGATCTTTTTGGAATGTTTCAGTTCCAATTAGTGTGTTAAGTTTCAGGCAAAAAGTAAAGCAGACTGAGGCAAGGGAAGCTAAAAAGTTTGTACTATTTGAGCTCATTTCCAGAGAGTACTCCATGGGAAAATAGGGAGAGGCACTTGTACCATACATGCCTACAATCAATTAATAAGCCCTGCTTTTCCTGATTAGGACACATAAGCATAATTAAAATGGACATATTTCCCCAGTCTTTTACATTTTTCAAGTCATTCCTAACACTTCTCTGGCTGCCTTTCTTTTGAAATTTGCTAACTTGAAAGAAACACATTTATAAGTATGCAAAAGGTACACATTTCATAAAATTGTCCTTATTCTACCAAAATATAGAGGAGGGGTCATTCTTGTCCACATAAAATTAGAAGAGGACCTCACAGCCCTGAATCTTGTATATAAACATACTTCCATCAAAACATAACTTCATTTGGCTCATAAGGATTCAAAATTCATAATTTTGATATGACACCCCAATATCATACATACAATGCATAGTTATACTCTTTTTTCTTGTACACTGTTCCTACTTCTTTTAAGGATTTGATAACTCATGGAGTTGTGAATGGTCTTTTTGACCCTTGCAGGGACATTTTCCACTATTTCCTTTGCAGTCATGATAGGTTTTTCTTTGCTTTATGCCAAGCAGCCAAGTCACTTGACCAAAGCTAGAGCCCTTATATTCATCAAGGTCAGGGGCACCTTTGCTGTAAAAGCCAACATCTAATTGCTTCAGCACATATTTTTTTGACTTTGGTTAAAGTAATACTAAAGTCTTGTTTTTTGTTTCTTTAAAAATAACAAGCATGTTATACTTACCTGCTCTGTGCAGTGATTTCACACAGAGCAACCCAGATCCTCCTCTTCCGGGGTCTCTCGCCAGCTCTCTTGGCCCCTCCCTCCTAGCAAGCAGCTTGCTATGGGGGCACTCGAGACAAGCCGCAGCTCTGCATGTCCATTCAGACACAGAGCCGTGGTTAAGCCTCATCCCCTCTCTCTCCTGATTGGCTAACTGGCTTTGATTGACTGCAGTGGGAGCCAATGTCATGGCTGCTGTGTCTCAGCCAATCAGGAGGGAGAATCCCGGACAGCCGAGGCAGTCATGGACATTGCTGGATAGAGATAGGGCTCAGGTAAGTATTAGCAGGGCTAAGGTGGGCTGCTGCACACAGAAGGTTTTTTATCCTAATGCATAGAATGCATTAAGATAAAAAAAACCTTCTGCCTTTAGAATCAATTTAATTAACAGCATCAATAGCACTATCTGGAAGTGGATTTTTGTGAAGATGTGTTGGTATAAAAACTCTCCCATTTAAAACTAAAGTATGTAGTGTGTGGAACGTGTTTTCTAACTTCAGATGACACCAAGTATAGAGACTAAGTTGTGCATGACAAGAGTCTGAGATACCTGTTAAAAAACAAGACATATGGTTATATGTTTTTTTTACTTTTGTGTTAAATAAGGAATATTTAGAATCTCTGTCAGGTTCTTACTGCCCTCATTGTCACTGTATGGTACATTCAGTCTCACTTTCTGACCTGGTGACTGGGGCAGAAAGCAAGGGAAGATCTAAAAGTTTACAGCTGTCACCAAAGTAGAGGTCGAAGTCTCCAAATGTATAAACATGGCCAGTGACAACTGTTCATGTATAACGAAAAGCAAAACTTTTTTTTTTTAGTTTTGGATAGAGTGGAGAGGGATTAGAACACCTACCAGGTTTTATAGCTGTCTGTGCTCCCGTTAAGGAAATTCATCCTTTTAAGGGAATTCATCCTTTCTATTTGTCTTGTTTACCATTATCAATGAAAGAGAAAGTAAAAGAAAATCCCAAATTTTGGGTTGTCCCCAGAAATGTAATAGAGGGGAAATCTTCCAATGGGGACACTACTTCTGGTGACCTGGGGGTCCCGAGGAATTATCTTAATTTACAGGGGTTTCCTCTCACTGTCTGTTTTGATATGGGATAGGAAGTGAAGGGAAATCTATGCAATGGAACACAGATGTCGAAAAACAATCTGACAAGGGTTATAGCCCTCCCGTAATCTATCCAAAAAAAAAAAAGTCTATAGTTCTACTTTAAAGGTGAGATTTCCTTTCATTTTGGAGAGATTTCTTGTCACTTGCTGTTTTGTTTCTGAGAAAGAAGTAAAGGCTGTAAAATCAAAACTTAACAGAGGTGCTAGGCCTTTCATATTCTATCCAAAACTTTTTTTTGGAAGTTTAATTTTAAATACTTTTCCAAATTTTTTTAAAATTTTGGGGGAAAATTTAAGAGTTTATTGCTGCATACAGTCCTCTCATAACAGAGGTGCACTTGTCACATGTGTGAAGCATACAATATGACATCAATTCACACCTTCAGCCAAGTGACTCGGAGAGTATGCACCTTTCCCCGATTTCATAGCACCTTAGTGTTTGGATTATGAAAATAGAACAGGATGGCTTCACAAATTCACACCTTCTTTCATGTTCTTGGACAATGAACATCTACGGCTACACACTTCATGACCCAGTGGCATCTTTTTATGATGTCATATTAAGTCGTTTTGATGGATTTTTATCTTCAAGAAAGTTATTACTATTGCTTCACATCTGCGAGTGTGGTCAATCTTTTCCTGTTCTATGGACATGACCCAGTGGTGATTGGATTAATGTGACTCATGTGGCTATAAATGATGGGGTATGTTTTTGACACTTATTTGAAATAAGAAAGTCACTTGGTTGGTTGTAAGAAAAAAGTATTTGGCATTGCAGAACATGTGTGGTTGAATGCGACTAAATTTTTGCCATCGGAATAGTTTCCGAAGGTTTCTCCGATAAACTCCGACGGAATTCCGCTCAAGCGGTCTTGCCTACACACGGTCACACCAAAGTCCAACCGTCCAGAACGCGGTGAAATACAACATGTACGACGGGACTAGAAAAAGGAAGTGCAATAGTCAGTAGCCAATAGCTTCCGTCTCGTACTTGCTTCAGAGCATGCGTCATTTTTGGTCCATCAGAGCAGCATACAGACGAGCGGGCTTCCTGATAGGAATTGGTTCCGTCAGAAATATTTAGAACATGTTCCATTTCTAGGTCTGTCAGAATTTTCAAAAAAAAAAGTCGGATGAGGCATACACACGATCGGAAAAGACAATGAAAAGCTTCCGTCTGACTTTTTCTGTCGGACATTCCGCTCGTGTGTACGTGGCTTTAGCTATTCTTGGCCTACTTTTTTTTTTTTTTACACTGATTCACTGAGATTTTTCAAAACAAAATCTTAGATACTGCAGGGGTGCTGTAGATAATGAAGATATTAGGACATCTGCTTTTCTTACAAATGTTTAAAATTAGTACATATAGGGGGAGATTTACTAAAACTGGTGCACACAGAATCTGGTGCAGCTGTACATATTAACCAAGCAGCTTCTAGGTTTTATTGGAAAAGCTTAAAGGGGTTGTAAACCTATGTTTTTTTCACTGTAATGCATCCTATGCATTACGGTGAAAAAACAACTGTCAGTGACCGGCCCACCTCAGCCCCCGTTTTACTTACCTGAACCCTCAAACATGACCCACGGGGATGCGCTGTCTCTCTGCCCGGGGTTCTCGGCTCTTGATTGGATAGATTGATAGCAGCACAGCCATTGGCTCCAGCTGCTGTCAATCAAATCCAATAATGCGAGCGCCGGGGCCGAGTCCTGCATTCAGCCTCTATGGACACAGAACGAAGGACTCAGGAGAGTGCCCGCAAGGTAACCCCCTCGGGGAAGCTCTTCTCGGAGGGGGTTATCATATGTGGGGAGGAGCTGTGAGAGCCGCCGGGGTACCCCAGAAGAGCAGGTTCAGGGCCACTCTGTGCAAAACGATCTGCACAGTGGATTTTAAATATGATATGTTTGTTATTTTTGTTTTTTTAATTTTACAATCACTTTAATTGAACAAGCTAAAATCAGAAGCTTTATGGTTACTATGCACCAGATTATGTGTGCACCAGTTTTAGTAAATCTCCCCCATAATGTGGGGAATGTACATAATAGAACCTCTTTTAAATATCAAAAAAGGTTTCCTAGTTTCAATATGCAGGATCAAATGTAGCAGAGCAAGGAGCATTATTGGGTTAAGCAAAATGAGAAGCAGAGGAATTGCCATTTTATAAGTACGACCTATAATTGTTTTGTTAGATGATGGATTTTGTGATGTTAGAACACAGATCTTCTCTCAGCTCTGCCCACTGTTTGTAATGGAATCTGAAATGAAATCAGAACTATCCTTTGTGCTTTGATTTGTTCACTTGCATTAATGTAAATTGGTTTAAAAGAAGCTTTGAGAAAATGCACAATGACCAGCCATTGATAGCAGTTGTATTCTTTTGGCGCTCAAAGGACAATTTTATACACGTTTGACCTGTGCTTTTGGAAAATTGAATGCTTTGTGGACAGGGTGACATAATGTTTTGTACTGCCTCATAGAAGAAAAGAAAAGGTTTATGCCACACAATAAAGCCAACAGCTTTGAATGAAGGATTTACACTGATCTGTCACTGTCCTGCTGCTTTTGCCAATTTTATGGCAACTCTTGTCACTACAGCTGGTCCTCAGAGCATTGTTAGAGTACCTGGGACAAAAAAGGGGTATTTAATACCTGTATAATAACAAAATGGCATAAATCAGGATTTATGTATAATGTTCTTTTTTAATTAATTGAGATTTTTTTAATGTAAAGTGTTGCCTGCAACAATGACAGTACTGCTACATAAAAAGATAAATTATATAACAATATGTATAGCATTTATATCTAAGTAAAGCAAAATTATTTTAGTGCTTCTTTAAATTTAACTTTCACTGCTCGCACTATTTTTCCCATTTTTTACACACGTTTAACAAAAACATTTTAGGCCAAGGATTGCATAAAACCCCTAAACATTAAATATTTTCTGAAAGTAGATACCATAGAGAATAGTGGTAGTTCCAATATTAACAGTTTAGGAAAAGGAAATTTCTATTAAAAATTCAGTTAAGTTAATTTTAGGGCCAGCAAGAAGACAGATAGGAGAGCGGTCCACTATGCTCCCTCCCCTCTACTGGCGGCATCTGCCATGCCAGTCTCAGGTGCTTCAATGGGCGCACAGAGCCCATGATAACCAGAGGTATTTGGAAGCAATCTGGCAGCTGCACAGCTGCTGGGTTGCTTGCACAGCTTATAATGGGCTTTCCTGATATACACACACTCCCAGTAACTGCAGCTGCTGGGTGAGTGTGTTTAAAACCCTTGTTTTCACCTCCATATGACGTACATTGGTGACAGGGAAACAGTTAAACTCCAGATATAAAAAACACCATTTACTTTAGTTGTGTATTTCTTAAAAATTAACTACATGCATTTTTATATTCAGTTAGCATAGTTATATAACAGTATATTGCCTTGATATTGCACATCAACGCTACATTTCTCTGATTGTTCAAAAAGCAGGCTGAAGGAAAGCAGGGGACATTCTATCTTTCTAACTCCAACAAATTAAGTAGCGTTGGTATTTTGGCTGTTCTTTTTGAATGAGGTGCATGAATCACAAAAGTGGTTTAAAGTGGGAGTAAACTCCCATGTATGATTTTTACCTATAGGTAAACCTATAATAAGGCTTACCTATAGATACTGTAAATATCTCCATATTTAGCTGTAGTTCCTGATAGCCCACCCCCTAGCAAGGTATACTCACCAATCCACACACCCTTGCTGCCTCCATGATAGTATTTGGCTTGGTGAGTGACCACTCAGGCATGGGGCCTCTCACATAAGGAAGATCCCATTCTTTCCCATATACAGAAAGCCCCAATCCATTATATCAATGGGGCAAGGGCTCTGATGGAGTTGGGAGGCAGCTGGGTGCATGGATCACCAAGTATATTTTTCTGGGGAGGTGGGCTATTTGGAGACACTTTCAATTTGCCCTCAATGGGCAAAGTGGGAGAGCTTAATAAATGGTCTATTCTTATAAAAAAAAAATAATAATTTAGGTTAGTTAGATGAGATTTTCCAACATGCTACAAAATGCTCTTCTCCTGATTAAAAATGGGACCCTTGGTTTATTCATGCAGATCACCTATTAAACCCTGAATAAATATGTTTTTTTTTTACCAAAAACTCACTCAGGGATATTTGAATTATATATATCTCAATAACAACCTGACAGTAAGCTAGGTAACTTGGTTAAAATAATTTGATCACCCACTGTATATATCAACATGATTTACTGTAATGATGATTCCTTTAGGCCCAGCTCACACTTGTGCAATGCCAGACATCACATGTAATTCGCAGCGCACTGCTGTTCACATTACATGCGATGTCTGTGCGGTGCAATTTCAGCCATACAGATAGTATGGCTGACATCGAACCGCATTCAGTCCAAACATGCACAGGACCCTTTTTTCTGTTCGGACCAGAATCGGATCGCACGTGTGTTCACACATATGCGATCCGATTCATGTCCGAACTGTCAGTTCACAGTTGCGATAGGTGAGCTGAACTGGGGGTGAACTGCCATGCGAGTCGGTGAGATGCGGAACCTGCAGTGGATTCGCAGGGTTCTCGCATCGCACCAGTGTGAACCAGGCCTCACTCTGTATTTCTCTCGATTTATGATAACATGTTTTGTACCTAATAAAAAGTTTGTAAACAAAAAAACAAAATGCTCTTCTCCTGTCTGGAGCTGTTAGTGATGCGCAAATACCATTGTTACAAAGAACAGTGTCATATACGGCCAGGGTAAAAAATAAAATAATGCTTTTGCTCTAAAAGCTCCCTTAAACAGGGGTAGAAAATAATAGTCACTTCCTTTTCTAAAACATCTGCAGCAGTCTAACAGCAAAATGAAACAAAATCAGAACCTAAATATGGGCTAGAAAAATGGAAAAGCAACATTCGCAGCTTCCAATTTCCTTCTTTTGTCCAGAAGAGAGTAAGTGCATCATATTTCAGTGAGAAACACCACAGGCTTCATTCTACTCACATATAAACTGAGCACCATATGTTGCATTCACAAGATTTTAGGAAGCGGCCTGGGCACAGACAATGTGACCAAGAAAGCATACACTATTTACTTTTCTCCTTATGGTTATGCTGTTTTGGGAAAATTATTTTTGAGCACTTCCTTTGAGATTAAAAAGAAATGCATCATTACTCATCTATTTGCTAAATCATGAAAAAAACAGCTTTAGGCTTCCAAAAAAATAAAATCATAGCAATAAAATTATAGTCTAAAAAAATATTTAGAGTGGAGAATTATTGGGAGAACATTATTTGAAAATCCTACTTAACTGACTGCTTGATTCCTGTCACCAACCCTATAGAAAGGCTGTGTAGTGTCCAGTAGTTTTTGTCTATTAGGTAATAGTAATTTTAGTAATCACAGTGAAGCCTAAAAATGTGTTTTGATTGAAAGTGAATATATAAATATCCCCCTTAAAGATTGGCCATATGCTAAGGAAACAAATAGCTTCAGGTTTGGGTTGAATGTGAGGTTGACCCGAACAAGTAGTTTGTTTTTCAGGTAACTGCTGTAGCAACCAGTAATACCCTTCCTGGCACTTGAACTGTGGTCAGGTGGCTTATAAAGGCCAGTAATGGGGGTTTTCATATGTGCCAGCCCCCTCCCCAATAAAGCCAGGTTTCCCAGAAGATTTTGATCAGGGTTTGTGGATACTTGTAGTAGTTGAGGAGAGCTGACAGAGTATTTGCAGGGAGAGATAGTTGCTTCTATACTATACAGTGCTGAACAGTGCTTTATACAATCCTATACGTGTATTGTAATACACTGAATTGTAGCATTTTGGGATACACAGCGCACGTAATGACCACATTCTCAATTGCACTATTTCTGAAGCTGCTAATAAAGTTAAGCAATCCCCTGTATTCATCATGTATTCACATGCAGCTAATAGGTGACAACCAAGTTTTACCTCCACGGGACAAAGTGAGGGATAGGCTGCACCTTTGAATGGAAGGGCATGTTTTTGTTTTTTTTTTGGCAATGGGCATGCTATGCAGCCAGCGGAAAAGGTTGTGGAGAAGCCTTCCTCATCCTCCTCCTTCCAGGCATAGAGCAGCACATTTTCTCCAGCAACTGTAAATGCACCCCCCTGTTCCCCAGCTCCACAGCTAATCCTGTCATTGAATAACAAACTGGCAAGGAGGAATATTTTTAGACATCTGCTGCCAACAACATCAAAGTGGTTTGCAGCCCCTGCCTGGAACAAAGAAAATCTACCAGTCATTTACCACTAGCATGGTAAGACACATTCTTCACCACAAATCTTAGCAGCACATCAATAGTACTGGTTGGCAGTACGAGGCCTGCACTTCTCCTCCTCCTTCATTTTGCACCCCTCCCTCCACTCCACAAGATTCTCCATCTGAATCTGCTACAAGATCTGTGACCTCAGGGGAAGTCTGATAAAGAGTTTGAGGGCCTTACCCTATGACACATGAAGCAGGATAGAAGGTCAGTATATGACCGTGCTGCATAGGGCCAAGCTTAGGTTTGTACATTGCAATAAGTACCATGAAGTTTCCATAACAGACTATAATCAGATATCAGTTTGGCATTACTTCTGTGGGGAGGGTAACACTATGATTTTTTTTGTCATTCTTGCTTGTACTACAGCAAAGTGACATTTTGAAAAAAAAATGCTGGTAATGTAAATTTCCCTGCTGGCTTCTTTATTTATTATTATTATTATTTTTTTTAATTGGCATTTGGACCCCTCAAAGGTTGACTATTTATGGCTGAGCCTTAAATGTCTGGTGTGTGCTTTGGATGTTCCATATGCTGTTTGTTTTACTTCGAAAATCAAACTGGCAGGTACATAGTATTCTCTTTATTTGTAAATGTCACTTTAACTCTAGTACATTGTATACATGGTACTGTTTAGGGATGAGTCCGACGATTGAGTCGAACGTAAGTTCGACTCGAACATCGGGTGTTCGCCCGTTCGTCGAATACTGAACATTATGGGACGTTCGCGGGAAATTTGAGCGCCCTTGAAGCACCCCATAATAAATGGCAAGACCGTCAATGCACTGCGAGATCTCAGTGCATCAATGGCTGATGATTGGCCAAAGCATGCACCTGCTTTTATCGGTTCATGCACCATGTGGATATTCCCTTCTTTCCCCTATGTAGATGACATTGTGACGTGGTGAGAACTACATCCTTTTGGCCACCAGCGTATTGGGAGAGGTGAATCCATCCATCCATCCGATGACTTACAGTCTACCTCGTCTCTGAAGTCGCTGTGTATGCAATTTCTGGTACTGTCCATTGGCACGCCTCACCGAGTTTCCATTGAACACCCATAGGATCATCTGGATCCACAAGCCCTTATGACACCCCGCCGTACGGTGAGAGTGTCCATCCCTTCTGGTAAGCGCATCCACCTTACTATTTCTATATGAATAAAAAAAGGGAAGGGTGGGACTTTAAATGAAGTTTGCATCCCTAGAGGTGACACGATGCAAATGAAGGCGGACAGTACTCAGAATATTAAGGCTATGAACATACAAACCATTGTAGAATCGGTATTGAGCAATCACTGATTTATTGTACAGAGTTAACGGTAATAATGGTACTCACACAGTAAAATAGTGACAGAATAGATACATAGTTTAAAACATATACAATATAAACCAGTGATAATGATAGCATAGTATATTGATATCAAGGTTGGTTCATGCTGTACATATGGTAAAAAGCAATTCACTTTCATTGAAGCGTGTCTCCTTGGTAGGAAAAATAACTGTAGTTATTGATACAGTCCAATTGGTAAAAAGAACAGTTGCCACGAAACGCGTAGAGCCAATAGATGCCTTATTATTCCTACGTTTCAACACTACCAACTGTTCTTTTTACCAATTGGACTGTAACAATAACTACAGTTATTTTTCCTACCAAGGAGACACGCTTCAATGAAAGTGAATTGCTTTTTACCATATGTACAGCATGAACCAACCTTGATATCAATATACTATGCTATCATTATCACTGGTTTATATTGTATATGTTTTAAACTATGTATCTATTCTGTCACTATTTTACTGTGTGAGTACCATTATTACCGTTAACTCTGTACAATAAATCAGTGATTGCTCAATACCGATTCTACAATGGTTTGTATGTTCATAGCCTTAATATTCTGAGTACTGTCCGCCTTCATTTGCATCGTGTCACCTCTAGGGATGCAAACTTCATTTAAAGTCCCACCCTTCCCTTTTTTTATTTATCAAATTGCCAGGGATGGAGGCGCTGGGCGATAGTTGCCCTGCGTCCTCATTTAAAGTCCCATTTAGTTGTTCTAGTTTTTTATATTTCTATATGAAATCTGTATTCAGGAAGATTGCCCACCAGATGTAACAATCACTATGGGATCTCACCAGTGCCACAGTTTGCACAGCGTTATCGCTAGAATTTTTTATGTATGGACTTTATTCCTTTATATACTACTATACACTGCTGTGATATAGGGTATACGGTTATCATACTGGTGATGCTGGCTGCTGATTTACACTTTTAAGAGAAAATCGTTTTAGTAGCGCAACAATACTTTTCTCTCTTTCTTGTTTATGCTCGAATAAGAGCCTGGTATGGATTTTGGGGGGACCCCCACGTAATTTCTTTTTAAAATTTCAGACCCAAGGGGCCTGTTAATGGACTGGGGGGGACCCATGCCAGTTTTTTCAATGAGTTTTATCTATATTGCCGGGATCCAACAATTCATTAAGCAACAAGCAGTTTTAAATGAAATTTTTTCCTTTAGAAATGTAATTTTGCTGCGGTACTGTTCTAAACACGGAAAATATGCGCTACTTTAAAGGCATATTAAGGACACCCCCAGGCACAATATTTAAAGGAATATTTCATTTTTATTGTTTCACTTTAAGCATTATTAAAATTATTGCTCCTGAAAAAACGTCAGTTTTTTGCATTGATACATGTCCCATGGGGCAGGACCCAGGTCCCCAAACACTTTTTATGGCAATAACATGATATAAGCCTTTAAAATGAGCACTTTTGATTTTTCATGTTCGTGTCCCATAGACTATAGTGGTGTTCGCGTGTTTGCACACATTTTTTGCCTGTTCGCAAGTCCTGGTGCGAACCGGACCAAGGAGTGTTAGGCTCATCTCTAGTACTGTTGTATCACTTTACAGGCAGGTTTAAGGCATCCCCAACCATGTTATTAACCAGTTCAGCCCTGGAAGGTTTACCTCCCTTCCTGACCAGGCCATTTTTTGTGATACGGCACTGCGTTACTTTAACTGACAAGTGCGCAGTCGTGCTAATTTCTTCATCAATTTAGGACAATATGTACTCTGCTACATGTTTTTGGTAAAAATAAATCCCAATAAGTGTATATTGATTGGTTTACGCAAAAGGTATAGCGTCTACAAATTATGGGGTATATTTATGGAATTTTATTATTTTTTTTTTTTTACTAGTAATGACGGCAATCAGTGATTTTTAGTGGGACTGCGACTGTTAAATGTATTCCCTGGGAGTGCTTCCTAACTGTGTGGGGGTTCCTTGACTGGGGGAAGACAAATAACCATGTTCCTGCTTAGCAGAAACGCACGATCTCCATCTTCCCCTTTGACAGAATGGCAATCTGCCTTGTTTACTCGGGAACGATCGCTGGGTGCCGGTGAACATAGGGTCCACTGGACCCTCTTATTGGGTCCCACTGTGTCCAATCACAGCAGGAGCGGGTCGCCAGCAGCATGCATGCTCAACCCCAGACCTGGAAATGGAAATTATGTACGGGTATATGATTTTGTGCTGAAGGGCCACCCTGCTGCAGTATATTTTCATGGGGCAGTATGGAAGTGGTTTAAAGAATGTAACATTTATAATGTTTTATTTTAAGCATTTTTAAGGTTGCTACCCCTCATCAAATAGTTTTTTTTTTGCATTAGTTCATGTCCCCAGTATACAGAACCCCCCCCCCCCCTTTTTTCTCATGCCATGTTCGACAATCTCTTGCCTATTAGCCTTGAAAATGGCTTGAACTGATTTTATATCTTTTGCTTCCCAATAATAGTTTATTGTTCTACACATTTGCACAGTTTGGAAACCTCCTACAAACCCGAACCAGTTATGTTTGACACATCCATAGTTAGGTGCCATGGCTTCCAGGTTGCCCTGCGGCAGACCAGAAGAATATGTGTTCACTTTAGGTGGTCATACCTAAAAGAAATGCAGTGGAAAAGCAAGCTACCTGCAACTGCATGATATGCAATAAATCCATGCTCTGGATCTCAACATCAGTCATTATGCAGTGGGCCATCAATGAGTACTGTATTTGTGAGAGTGGTGGATGAGGTGATACTCTGGGGAGATAGGGCTCCATTCACCATGTCAGTGGCTCCTCATTTAGGATGCCTCTATCATCATGTTCTCATTTGAAGAGGTGACAAGAATAGTAAGCTGCATCAAAGCATAGGGATTAGCAATACGATCCATTAGGAGTTTATGCTGGAGCACACACTGCATGATGTAATAGACCAAACACTAGATACACAGCAGCAAGAGGAATAGAGGACTTCTAATACACACAGTTGGATTTTCCGACGGGAAACGTTGGATGTGAGCTTGTTGTCAGAAAGTCTGACTGTGTGTATGCTCCATCGAACATTTGCTGTCAGACTTTTCGCCAACAAATGTTTGATAGCAGGTTCTCAAATTTTCCACCAACAAAACTTTGTTGTCGGAAAGTCCGATCGTGTGTACACAAGTCCGACACACAAAAGTTCACTCATTCTCCGAATAAAGCAGAAGGAGCGCACTGGCTATTGAACTTCCTTTTTCTCAGCTCGTCGTACGTCACCACGTTCCCATGTTCGTAATTGTTGGCCAACATTTGTGTGACCGTGTGTATACAAGACAAGTTGGAGCCAACATCCTTTGAACAAAAATCCATGATTTTGTTATCGGAAAGTCTGATCGTGTGTACGGGGCATTACTGTCTCAGCCAACAGGATCCTTTGCCAACTACCTCCATCTCAGTAAGGCAGAGACAGCATCAGATAGAGGAGGAGTATGAGGTGAAGTATAGTTGGGTTGCCAGTGGTGAGAAGGAAATTGGGCAGGTTTCTAGAGTACATTTTACCCATCCCATACCCTAGAAGTATGTAGATAAGATTACATACTTAAAGACACTGTTGTTCTGCTGTAATCAATTTTTTACGAATGGGTTCATTAATACTGAATTGCCTGCACAAAGGCCTAAAGCCGTGTACACACGGGCGGACTTTTCAGCATCAAAAGCCCGACAGTCTTTCCGACTGATTTTTGATGGAGTTACGACGGACTTTTGGATGACCGGACTTGCCCACACACGAACAGAATAAAGTCAGTTCGAAAGTCTGTTGGTATGAACGTGATAAAGTACGAAGGGACTAGAATAAGGAAGTTCATAGCCAGTAGCCAATAGCTGCCCTTGCGTCCTTTTTTGTCTGTCGGACTAGCATACAGACGAACGGATTTTTTGACCAGACTCGAGTCCGTAGGAAAGATTTGAAACATGTTCCAAATCTAAAGTCCGTCTGATTTTTGACAGAAAAAGTCAGCTGAAGGTCCGATGAAGCCCACACACGGTCGGATTGTCCGACTGACTTGTTCCGTCGGACCAGTCCGGTCGAAAAGTCATAAGAATTCGGGCCATGAAGGAGAGGGGTCGTTACTGGTTTGTATCCCCAATAAAAGAGGAAAATGGCAGATAAATTGGGTGTACCACTATTTTTTTTTTACTTTCATTCACTTAACTTATAGAAGCATAGAAAAGTGACAGCAGAAAAAGGCAGAGTAGTTCATCAACTCTGCTCATATTTTTTGTTGTTGTTGTATTTTTTGTTGTTTTTTGTCTTTTTTTTAGTTAACCTTATTGTCTGACTATGATCTATATTTTTCCCAAGCATGTTTGAAGCCAATTACTGTTGACTGTCTCACTAGCTCTGCTGGTAGTTTTTTCCAAGCAACAACTACCTTTTCAGTAAAATAATACTTTCTAAGATTTGTTTTGAACTTTCCTTCAGTTAGTTTGAGGTCATGTTCCCGTGTTCTTTATTTTGGTTTCATATTGAAAAAACTGCCCATCTAAACCTTATTCACCCCCTTGGTGTATTTAAAGGTTTCAATCATGTCTCCCCTTTCCCTTCTTTCTTCTAGACTGTATATATTAAACTTTATTGATATCACATAGGGGATCAATAGTCACCTATGTGATAGCATTTTTACTGTGATAGGTTCTCTTTAATGAAATATCAGGGGACAATTAGACTTCTGATGTCTCCCCTGCACACCACTGAAGCTATTGGAGTGCAGATTGTACTCTATTAGCTTTTTCCCTGGTCCCAGAGGTCAGAGAAAGTGAACGGAAACTGTGAGTGCCAAAATCCTCATTCGCTTCCATGTACTTACTATCTAGTGAAGGTCAGCAAACAGAAGTTCACTGATCTCTCTTCCCCCTACCTGATGACACCCTCCATGACAATTTCATTCCCGCAGATGAGATAGCGAGGCCCTGGAAACATGGTGGGTGGGCTTGTGGAAGCAATCAAGTGGCTGAACATGCAATGTCTCTTCTGCAACAAATAGCCTGCCTGCTCATAAACTGTTTAATTTTTTTTTTTGTTTTCAAAAGGTTTTTATTTCGTAACAAAAGGAAAACAAATATAAGACAATACAGACAGAACAGTAAGAGTAAAAGGTACAGACATCTGATACTGTTCACAAAAGTGAAGTACAAAATAATACTGCCAAGTTGAATATGCCTATTAAAACAGTCATCAAACTCTGAAAGTCTAAAATCTGCACAATATATAAAACATGGGAAGGAACAAAGAAAAAGGGAAACATAGGATAAGGTCCTAATGTAAGCAATATTCAAAAATAAAAAAAGAAAATATAAGACGGTCAGGTTTGGAGTCTACATAAAAAACAAGGATTCCATTTAGCATCATAATGAGGAATAGTGTCATGTAGGGTATGATAAATCTTATCAGCAAGCATCATGTGATCAATTCTTGCAACAACTTGCGCATTTGGAACTGAGGGTGATTTCCAATGTAGAGCGATTGCCCATTGTACAGCTACACAGATAGAGTGAATCAGTTTAACCAACTGTTTAGGGGAGTCTGGAGGGGACTGAAACAAAAGGCAGTGTTGGTAGGAAATATCAAGAGGTTTGCCTGCCAGTTTATCTATCACCTTTAAAACCTCCCTCCATGTGGGTTGTAATTTCTCGCATTCCCAAAAGGTGTGGAGAAATGAACCTTGTTGGGGGCAACCCTGAAAGCATAGGTGGGAAGATTGTGGGTAGATCTTGTGAATGCGCATTGGGGTATAATACCAGCGAGTCATCAGTTTAATGGCTGTTTCCCGAACCATAATAGCTTTAGTACATTTGCGTAAATTCTGCCAACCGTTTACCCAGTCTATGTCATTGTCTTCCAAACCTAGTTCTAGTTCCCATTGAGATCTATATTTTAGGGTTGGTTTTTCTGTGGTAGCCTCTAAATAGTTATATATTAATGAGATAAGCCCCTTTTGGCGAGGTGATGTGTGGCAGAGGTCCTCAAATAAGGTCGTAGAGCATGATATATGGCCAGGGTAGTGCTGTTGGAAGAGTGAGGTATTTGTAAAAAGTGATAAAATTCACTGGCTGTGATATGGTACGTTGTTTGTAGAGGAAACTAAGTAAATTTCGAGTTTAAGAGAAATTTATCTAACGTAGGTAGTTTTAAGTCAATCCAGATCTGGAAGGAAGAGGGTCTGTCGTAGGCCAAGGGGAATCTAGAGTCTCCCAAAAACGAGGCACCTAGTGGTGTGAGAGAAATAATATTATAAGATTTTTTGTATAGGTCCCAGAGTTGAAGGCCTGCATGCGTAATCAAATTTTTAGAACCCAAATCCGATCCAGACTGATTGTTAGACCACATAAGTCCTGGGAGAAAATGGGGAGCAATGGAATTACTTTCAAATTGCACCCAGGGGACTCTAGAATTGTTAATGTTCCATTGAGCTTGTTGAGTAAATCTACTGGCTAGGTAGTAAAACCATACTTGGGGGACCCCCCTTTTAGAGGAGCGGTACATCTTTGGCAAAACGTGGGGGTTTATCATGCCAAATGAATTTATTAAATAGAGTCTGGATAGTATGTAAGTAGGTTTTAGATAGTTTAAGAGGGAGGGATCTAAAAAGGTAGAGAAGTTTAGGGAGAATTGTCATCTTGAGTGCAGTGATTCTGCCAAGAAATGAGATGTGTAGGTGTGACCATTGTTTAAGGATACCTTTCAATTTGAAGATCATCGGAGGGAAATTGGCCTCAAAGAGTTTGCAGAACTCCCTAGTCAGGTTAATTCCTAGGTAGGAGAGGTGCGACTCGGCCCAAATAAAAGAATAGGCTGATTTAAGATGGTGTAATTCCCCAGGTGTGAAACCTACCGGGAGGGCGCTTGATTTTGCCATGTTTATGGAAAGGCCGGAGATCGCTGCAAACTTTGATAGGGTCTGAAATAAGTTCGGTAAAGAGATTAGGGGATTGGTGAGGAACATCAAAACATCGTCAGCATACATCCCAAACTTGTACATCGAGTGGCCCTTTGAATAACCTGAAATATCTGGGTTTTGAAGTATAGCTATAGCAAGGGGTTCGATCGCTAAAGCGAAGATTAAAGGTGACATCGGGCATCCTTGTCTTGTACCCTTGCCCAGGCTAAAGAACTCGGAGCTACAGCCTGGAAGTCTAATCCTCGTCTTAGGGTTATGATAGAGAGCTAGGAATGCCTGTAGGAATGCCCCTTGGAAATCCATGCGTTGTAGGAGTGTGTTGATATAAGACCATGAAACACTGTCAAAAGCGTTCTGTATGTCTAGGCTAAGCATAAGGAGTTTCCGTGAAAATAGGTTAGCATCTTGTATTATGTTGGTCGCAAGATGAATGTTGTCAGTGATAAGCCTATGGGGTATGAAACCAGACTGGTAGGGGGAAATTAGCGAAGGGATAACAGTTGCTAATCTGTCAGCCATGATCCTACTAAAAAATTTTAAATCATTATTAATGACCGAAATGGGTCTATAATTTGGGGGCAGGGTATGGTTTTTATTCGGTTTCGGTATCAAGGACATATTGGCTAATAACATCTCCTCAGGGAAACTACCACCTTGAAGTACCCAGTTAAATAAATGAACTAATCTAGTATTGAGGGGGGTGGAGAATTTCTTATAATATAGAGAGGAAAATCCATCCGGACCAGGGGCAGAACCTGATTTTAAGGATTTTATTACATTCAAAACTTCTGTAGGAGTGATGGGGGTATTCAGTTTTTCTAATCGTGAGGGAGTAAGGCTTGGAATAGGAATATTATTAAACCAGGCTTCGTCAGATGGAAAGGGTTTTATTTGGGATGGAGCCAACAGGGAGGAGTAAAAATGCTCAAATATATGAAGGACTTCCTGGGGATGAGAGGTGGTGTGACCAGAGGGGGTCATTAGTCTATAGACGTGGGGCGGGCGCGAGGAGCGATTCAGTTTTCTAGAGATAAGAGTAGAAGAGGAGCCCTCATGAAGAAGAAATTTGGCTTCAGACCAACGAAGGGCCTTCTCCACTCTTTTCGACAAGATAGAATCCAGCTCTAATCTTTTTTGGTCAATCAATTGTCTGGTGGATTCTAAATGTAGGGAGTTGGTATTCTTATAAAGACTATCCAGTTCTTTAGTGAGGTTTAATATTTTTAGTCTGTCAGCTTTGTTATGGGCAGATGCTATGCTAATTAGCTTACCTCTCAGGACTGCCTTATGTGCAGACCAAACTGTGGAGGGAGAGGTCTCAGGTAAGGTATTAAAATATTTATCAATGGCTTGTGCTACCTCCGTCTCCACAACTGCATCTGAAAGGAAAGCCTCATTTAATCGCTATGAATAAGAGGTGGGGGCAAGTTTAATGTATGTAGTGGTGAAGGCCGTTGCATGGTGATCCGACCAGGTACAGGGGTGGATGCTAGCGTCGGTTGTGTTGGCCAGAATAATGGGGGTTGTGTAGATGTAATCTAACCTAGCATAACTATTATGGGGATGGGAGTAAAAGGTATACTCCCTAGTACCAATATTATGCGCTCTCCAGGAGTCCACTAGTTGATGGTCCAGCAGGCCACTGGAGAGAGAACGCCGAAAAGATTTAGAGGAAGGAGTCAAGGTGGATCTGTCTAGGTTAGGATTGGCCACCATATTAAAATCTCCTCCTATTATCATGTGTGGTGACTGAAAAAGAGAGAGGTGGTCAAAGAAGGATTTGAAAAAAGAAGCTGGGGAGTCATTGGGGGCATAGATACTAGCAATAGTTAATTCTCTATTGTGAATAAGACCCTTGATGATCACAAACCTACTATCCTTGTCTTTATGAACCTGTTTTACTTCCATGGGAAAGGAAGAGTGCAAGAGTATGGCGGCACCCCTGCTTTTTGCCTGGTGCAAAGAATAAAAGGCCTGAGGAAAATTTCTGTGTAAAAATTTGGGGTGTGAGGAGTGCGCAAAATGTGTCTCCTGTAGGAGGAGAATTTGAGCTCCGAGCTGCTTATAAAAGGCAAAGGCTTTCTTCCTTTTAATCGGGGAATTAAATCCCTTAACATTATGGGAAATGCATTTAATTACCATGGTGATAGTTGTAATAGACTATAGTACTGGAATGATTTAGTATCAAAAAAATGCCTGTAGCTAGCATTTTGCATTCCTAGGCCTAGAAGGGGGTACGACATACTCAAGCACTGAAGAGCAAAATAGATAAACATATATCCAATGTAGACCATAAAAGTTAACATAAGTATATAGACTGGAAAACACAGCTCCTGCGAAATCTGGATGCAAAAATGGTATGGCAGCTGACTGAAATCTAAAAAATAAAGAAAAAAAAGATGGATGAGAAAAACAGAAAAAAAACACAAGTCCGGTAACACTGTGTATGTCATCATAACAAATAACTGGATCAGGTAAAAGAAATAGACCTGACAAAAGAAAGAACAATTTACGAGACAACTAGGTCTCATACCCAGCCAGTAAGAAGTTCTATTCTATGCAGAACAAAAAAAAAAAGGGGTACAAAAAGAGAACGTGCCTGCAGTAGTGACACAACCAAAAATAAAAAAGATGTCAGAATCTGCAAGGCTATGGCTGGGTGGGGTAAACATGTTGCGGCTCCAAGGGACGAACATCTGGGTTGTTGCAAACTGGAACGGGGTGCATGTTGCTGCAGCATCTTGTAGATATCGTCTGAGCCGGGAAGGTCAACGAAAGGGATCATCAAGTCTATCTCCAACGTCATATCGAATCCTTCACCTGTCTCTCCTAGTTGGAGGTGTTTGCCAGATGGGTGAAGGTCTGGGAGTAGAAGGAGGGTGGCGGATGATGTCAGGATCAAGAAGGCCCAATTTCACTAATACTTCCTGACCTTCCAGAAGTGATGTGGCTGAATATGTGGTGCCATTGTGGGGAATCACAAGCTTGAATGGGAAGCCCCATCTATAGCGAATGCGAGCAGCTTGAAGGGCAGTAGTGACCTCTTTCATTCTTCGCCTTCTATCCAGGGTGGCAGGGGAAATATCCGGGTATATTTGGATAGCGCGGTCGTCCAGAGTGATGCGTTGCTGATTCCGCGCAGCCCTGAGAATGTCCTCCTTGATCAGAAAGTCCTTCATGCAAAGAACTATATCCCTAGGGGGTTTATCATCCAGAGGTTTTGGTCTGAGGGCTCTGTGAATGCGATCACAGGTGAAAGATCCAGCATCAGTATCTGGGAGCAGAGATTTGAATAGTCGGATCATTGTGGGAATGAGGTCTGTCACCGATTCCTGGATACCTCTTATGCGCAAGTTATTGCGTCGATTACGGTTATCGAGGTCTTCTATTTGGGACTGCATCAATGAGAAGGCAGAGGCCAAGGATTCATGTTCTCTGGAGAGGTCACTGTAGGCAAGCGCCAGCTCGTCGTGTTTAGTTTCCAGTCTTTCAGTCCTGGAGCCTAAGGCCGCAATCTCTTGAGAGAGTGTATGGGAGGTTTTGTGCAGCTCAGTCTGGAATTTTGTAGCCAGCCTAGCGTACATGGCCTCCAGGCTAGTCTCAAGGTCTGTCTTACTAAGGGAGGCTGTGTACTCACGGCTAGAGTCCAGTGCGAGCGCTTGGTTCGGGAGACAAGCTGGCGATGAGCCTGGAGACGGAGGTTTGTTTCTCCCTGCAGCGCCATTTTGAGACATGCTGCCGAGCTCACGTGTCCAGAGGAGATAGTGTGTCAGGGTGTGCTGAGACGATCCTCTGGGTTTCTTCCTTCTCCCAGGCATGCACCACGTCTGAGGGGCTCGAGGGGTGATAAAGTCGCTGAGAAAATAGCTGATAATAGCCCTACGAAAGCCGTTATTGTCCCGAGCTGGATGGAGCTACACCATCAGACATCCATCACGTTCGGCGCTGTGCATGCGCCCCTAAACTGTTTAATTTTGACTTTAGTTTTGCTTTAAGAATATAGAAACCACAGATTATAAAGTTATGTAAAATTGGCAGGCAGTAGGACAATTTTAAATAGCAAGGCTAAGCCCAAATGAATTAGAAACAAATAACACAGACTGGGGTTTAACTATACTAATTAAGATGTTGTAAAGGATGCAGGCTAATAGCAGAACAGTATTAAGCAGAATGATAGGCCAAAATGTACAAGAGAATAAGAGAACAGGCATCCCACTAGGAAGATTTTCTCTCACTTCCAGCCCCATAGCCAAAACAGGTAGTGAGAGGAAATCCATTTAACAGTGAGAGAACCCCTAGTGTCTCTTTGGTCACTAGAACTAGTGCCCCCCACTGGATGATTTATTTTCTATTCCTGTTCTGGTAACAACCCAAAGTTTAGGATTCTCTTTCACTCTTATGCCACGTACACACGATTGGACTTTCCGACGGAAAATGTGAGATTGGAGCTTGTTGTCAGAAATTCCGACCGTGTGTAGGCTCCATCTGACTTTTTCCATCTGAATTCCTGACACACAAAGTTTGAGAGCTGGATCTAAAATTTTCCGACAACAAAATCTGTTCGCTTAAATTCTGATCGTGTGTAGACAATTCCAACACACAAAGTGCCATGCATGCTCAAAATCAAGCAGAAGAGCAGCACTAGCTATTGAACTTAATTTTTCCAAAACTAAAAAAAAAATAAAAAAATAGTTTTGCCTTTAAACACTTCCTGTGCAGCCCATTTATACTGTATAAACCCTCAGATGGGAGCTTTGTTGATGTGGATGGACATACCATGTGATCGTCGTGACCAATTACAGAGATCACACTTGTAAACAAAGGCAGCATTTCTGCAGCCTTTAAATTATCTTTGAGAGGAAACTAAATGCATACTCATAGTCATCTACTATGGTATGCATTTAGGGAAATAAAAAAAAACAAAAACAGCAGGACACAGTACTGTGGTGACACTGTACTGCTGTGGCACTGATCATGTACAATGCCTGGCTGCCCTGATATCACTGCATGTCAGTGCCACCAGCCATTGTCCCTGATCACCACCACAGCAGTACATGTCACTGCAGGCACAATCCCAGTGTAACCATATGGTCTTGTTCACACGTGCGATCCTCTTTTCAGAGAGCATTTGACAGGCAGTGAGGAGATGTTGTACTGCCTCCTCACCACCTGCTTTAACCCTCTGGACCCCAGACAAGCGCCCCCATTCACTTGAATGAAAGCAACAGGAGTATAATTCCTGCAACAGCTGCAAAGCAAAGTATCACAACCAAGGCATGTGTACACCTCCAGCCACTGCCTCTGCAGCTAAAGGGACAGCGGTTGGACGGCAGCAAAAGCGAGGCTCAACCACAATGTTTTACCACCCCTCCCCCAATCTCACCAAATAGTCCCCCAACCTGCCCCAATAGGCAAGCCAGAGACAGTGGGGTTGATTTACTAAAACTGGAGAGTGCAAAATCTGGTGCAGATTTGCATAGAAACGAATCAGCTTCCAGGTTTTTTGTCAAAGCTTAATTGAACAAGCTGAAGTTAGAAACTGATTGGCTACCATGCACAGGTGTGCCAAATTTTGCACTCTGCAGTTCTAGTAAATCAACCCCAGTCTTTCTGTTCACCACCACACCTGTCATATTGCAGCCAGACCAGAAACTAGAAACAGCGGTACTAATTGCGGCCACACCAGACCAGTGTAGGTAGAAACAACGTTACTAATTGCCGCCACATCAGACCAGTGCAGCTAGCAACAGTTTTTCTGATCACTGCACAGCAGTCCCAGTGTCACCAGACCAGTGTATGTCAGCAACAGGATTCTTTATTACAGCCACACCAGTTGCAGTGTTGCCAGACAAGTGTAAGCCAGAAACAGTGTTCCTTATTGCTGCCACACCAATTCCATTGTCATCAGACCAGTGTATGTCAGCAATAGTTATGGAATAAACACCCCCTGGTTTGGTTCATACCAGAACTCCCAAAAAGGTTCCGACCCGAATCTCAAATCTATTAAAGTCTGTGGGACCCGAACTTGAAAAATCAAAAGCCCCATTTTGAAGGCTTATATGCAAGTTATTGGCCATAAAAATGGTATGGGGGCCTAGGTACTGCCCTGGGGGACATGTATCAATGCAATTTTTTTAATTATAATTTTTAAAGGAACAGTGATTTTAATGATGGTTAAAGTAAAACAACAAAAAAATGGAAAATTCATTTACTTATAAGGGTCCCCTTAGTCTGCCTTTAAAGTGGTGCATCTGTACCATGTATAGAACCTGCTGCAGCAAAACTGACATATGTAAAGAAAAAAAATTACATTTAAATTGATTTTGCCAGCTGCAAGCCAATACAAAAATGTTTGAAAAAAAACTGCGCAGTGGTCCCCCTCAAAATCCATACCAGACCGTTATCTGAGGATGCAGTCTGGCAGGCCAGGAAAGGGGGGCCCCCTCCCTCCTGAACCATACCAGGCCACATGCCCTCGACATGGGGGGCCTCAAACCCATGGTAGCAGTGAACCCGAACCTCATCCCTAATATCAAATGTTGTCCTTGGACATTTATCTTAGTTGGGGGAATAACAGAAATTGGGACTGGTTTTCCTACCTGATCAGGGCTATACAAAGACATGAAAATTCATGTCTCCGGGTACCATCATAGTGTTCCTATCCAACATCCTTTTTTATGACCCTTTTTGCATTTCATGCGAATATCTTTGTAAGTATTTAATATACATTAGTATACTGCCCCAGTTTAGTCATTTGAATTTATCTAATTTAGAAAGCTATAATATTTAAAATATAGTAATTTTGCACAAATTCACACTTATTAGAAAAGCAATTTGGTGACACTTTAAAGGATTACTATTCTAGAGAAATAGTAACTGTCCTTGACAGAGCTGTCCTGCAGGACTCCAGGGACATCTTTCATTATCTTTTCAATATGGCAGCTCTCAAGCAATTCCAGACTAGCGTGCAAATATTACAGGGTTGAAAATAAATTACCAAAAAAATAATTGAATTCAGCACACCCATCCATTCTCAACTCACAAAGTATCATCTTTCCACCTGTGACTGCTTAATAACATAGCAAATCTAAATTATTAAACACTTGTGAAAAAAGGTTTGGCATACTAATGCTTGTCTTTTTCCCCCAACTCTATTTGGAGAGCAAGTTATGAATGTGGAATTTTTGTAAATGCATTCGTTAAAGTCAAGTAAGAAGTCTATGAATATTTGATGCACCAGCTGCAGCAAAGTGCAAACTTAAGGTAATAACTGGCTGTGTAGGGGGCTGATTGAAAATATTTCTCTTGGTGTTTGTGCAGCGTTTCACCTCCTGTGAGTTGTCTTTTATGTCAGAGTAATATCCAAATAACATTTGTTATTTAGCTTTTTGTCCCCTCCTGCTGATCAGAAAGACACAACAGAAAAAAAAAATCTGCCCTGGTACTTATTACATAAATATGAGCATTTTGTTCTTGTGTCAATGCTAGGTATACAAACCTAGTCATAGATAAAAATATTGAAAAAACACTGCAGACTGCGTACAACATTTTTTGGTTGTTTTCAGTTTAAAGTTCAAGCAACAAAGTAATGATGGAAGTAAGAAATATTTGATCTACTGCTAACCATACATAGAATGAGTTGTGCAAGCATTCTTTATGGCAGCTGTTACAATAAAAGCATTGGATCTTTTATAAATCAATTGCAATAAGTGAAATGTTTGATCAGCAAAGGATCTTTTGGTCAGTCCTTGCTGAAAATCCAATTAAATTTGACTTAATCAAGCTTTGTCTTTGTCGCCTGGATGATTATTTTTGGTTGTAAACCCTATTTTTTTTCTTAAAATAACAAACATGTCATACTTACCTCCACTGTTCAGTTTATTTTGTCCAGAGTGGCCCCAGTCCTCCTCTTCTGGGTTCCCTCAGTGGCGCTGATGGCTCCTCTCCGCATCGAGTGTCCACGTTAGAGAAGGCTCACCTAAGGTGAACATCCATGCGGGCGTACTCTCCTGAGTCCTGCATCTGTGTCCATTCACACAGAATGTAGGACTCGGCTCTGCCCCCCGCCCCGCTTCATTGGATTTGATTGACAGCAGCGGGAGCCAGTGGCTCCGCTGCTATCAATCTATCCAATCAGGACATGAGACACCAGCTAGAGCTAGTGTGCTCATTCCTGGCCAGAGGATGTCAGCTATCAGGTAAGTAAAATGGGGGGGCTGGGGGGCTGCAGCACTACAGAAGGTTTTTCAATTTAATGCATAGAATGCATTAAGGTGAAAAACCATGAGTGTTTACAACCCCTTTAAGGACTGAGAATAGTTCAGGGCTCCAGCCAGGAGAGAGATGTGCTCCCAATCTGAAGCCAGGGTTTCACCTTATGAGACATGTGTGAGCCAGTATCACTGTTTGCTACCTGTGTGCATTGAAGAAGATCTGTGTGCAAAGGAGCTGCATTTGTTGACAGGCTTGAAACTACAGTATGTGCATTGAAAAGCCATTGGTCTGAGGGACCCATTACTAAGAGCAGAGGTACTGTTGAAGAGAAAACCAGGTGGCTTGGTATTGTGTTACCTGTTTATACTGTGTGCAACTAAAACCCCTGCGTGAGCAAGTTTATTGACTTTACTTTAATCTTTTTTAATAAAAGTGGGCTACCAATACTTAATACTTACTGTCAACTCTGTCCCTTGACCCTGTGTAGGACATCCCTGTATAAAATCGCTCTGTGTCATGCCAGCAATACAATGTAAATGAACTAGCCCAAATCCTAGGGAGGGGGAAGAAAACACACATACACCAGATGCTGCTACAAAACATGTAATAATGCATTAAAGTGCAAGATATAACTGATTCACCCATGACCCAAGGCTACATCCAATTTGAAATGTTGGATGAAGATGCGAGGAGTATTCCAGCTTGCTCCTTTTCACTACAATATCCACCAAGACTTTAGACCAAGCTGCCCAGGATGCTGGGATTGCTCTGTGGAATGAGCTCATATCTCCTGAGGAGCAGGAAGACCATCCAAAGAATATGCTGCCTAAATTGTCTTTACTATCGGATGAAATGATCCTAGGGGGAGCAGACAAGGCTATCTTGGGACCTCTAGGAAGTACAAAAAGAGCAACTGAATTCTAAAATGGATCAGTCTGACATAAGAAAGTTTGAAGGAGAGTCTTTAGGTCCAATTTGCTCCAACAAGGATCTTTGGAGCTTGGTAATGAAGCTGGAATAGCTAGAAGAACAGATTCCCAGTTGAATTGGAACTCTGAAGAAACCTTTGGGAGGAAGCTTGAAGAAAGTCTTAATATGATCAGAAAAAATGTTGCAATTCAGCTCCTTACAGGAAAAGACACTAATCTCCTATACCCACCTTGTTGAAACTAAATCTTCACAGTGAGGTACCACATAGAACTTTATGAATATGGAAAGAAGGTTGATCCCAATAACCTTCTCAGAAGGAATCGAAGATCCCACTTAGGAAGGAATGGATAGATAGGAGGATGAATATTGATGACCACCTTCAGAAACTAGATCACCAAAGGCACTCTTGATCAAGATGTACTATATCTGTTAGGACTGATAATGCCGATACCTGTACATTAAGAGTGTTATAGCTCACACCTATATTGAGTCCTGCTTGGAGAAAATTAAGCACATTCGCTACTGCAGGAGACTGAGAGAAAAAATGATATTGGGAAGAAATGGTTTCAAACTTCTGCTACACTTGATAGTATGTGGACTTTGTAAAAACCTTTCTGACTGAAAGTAGGGAGGCCAGGTGGGCTAGGTTTGGATGAGTCTGGCCATCCTGTAATAGCATTTACATAGTTACATGGTTAGTAAGGTTGAATAAAGACACCAGTCCATCCAGTTCAACCTGAGTCAGTGTGGGTGCATGTCTACAATCATCCCTATTTATTTAAGGTACCCATATAGCACTGCCAATTTACGCAGCACTCCACACATACATCGTACACCCACATTGGTCCCTACCCTCAAGGAGCCCACAATCCAAGGTCCCCAACTCACATTCATATACTAGGGCCAATTTTTTTTGAACAGAAGCCAATTAACATACCAGCATGTCTTTGGAGGCATTTCCCAGGCTTGAGGAAGTCTGATTGGAAAACATGTCTCCAGGTGACACAGGGAGGGAGAACAAAGACCTCCTTGGCCAGGATGGAGCAATCATTATTGATGACACCTCCTCTACCAAGATCTTCAACAAAGAATGGAGAATCAGAGGAGTTGGGGAAAAAAGGCAGACCAACTAGATGTCTCATGTCTGGGAGAGGGTATCCTGGGCTAGAGCCTGTGGAGAAAAAAAACAAGAACAAATGGGCACTTGACTTATTTCACTGGGTCGCCATGAGATTCATACCTGGAATTTGCCACAGTGCAAAAATTTCCTTTAGATATGTGAGATTCAACATCCATTCTGTGTGATTTGAGACTTTCCAGTTCACCTGGTCTTCCAGAGTGTTCTGAGGTCCGGGAAGATAGCACACAGACAAGTCCAGACAGTGGATCCCAACCAATGCAAAGATTTCTGCTGTTAGTTGAAGAAGCTGCAGGCTCTTTTTCTCTCTTTTTCGTTTTTGTTGACCATCAATAATCTGATTTTCTGACCCTGTATGACTGATAGGAATGTCTAGATGCTCTCAACTCCAACGGGTTGGAACAAGCCGGGTTGGCTCAAGTCCCAACAATGAGCTCCCAACCCTGGGGACTGGCATCTGTTATAACTATGATCCAGTCTCCAGGACTGATGGGCCTGTCTGGTGAGAGGTTGGACTCCTGGGTCCACCATGGAAGGTACTGCCAAATGGAATGAGGTATCTGGATGACCTGATAAAGGGAACTGTGAATTAATTGACTCAGGAGACAATACTGAAATCTCCTGGTATGCCATTGAGCCCATGTTAGCACTGGAATGGAAGCTGTAAGTGTGTGCAAGAGAAACTCATGTCCCATTATTGAGGATGAAGATATGCTTCCATTGGACTTGAGTAAATGCACCTGATTTTTTTCTTGGGGAATATAAACTTTGTAATGGATAGTGCTGAAGAAGCTCCCCAAGCATATGCAGTCTCTAGGATGGGATAAGTGGGATTTTCCCTATATTCATCATTCATCAATCTCGATGTTTAAAGAGAACTCTTCTGGATTAAGCAAGAATATAGACATTATCCAGGTAATGAAATATCTGGACACACTGTTAATGTGTAAATACAATTACCATAACAAACACCTTTGAGAAGGTTCTCAAGGCTGAACTCAGACCAAATTGGAAGCATCTGAACTGAATGTTCCTTGTGTACTTGTGCCAAGTGAAATCTTAGGAAACGCTGATGCTCTTCATTGATCAGAATACATAAATCAGAATATAGAAGTAGACATTCTTAAGGTCCAATGAGATCCTTCAATTGCCTCTTTGTATTACAGCTGTAATGGTCTTCAGAGACTATGTGGAACATTACTTTTGTTTTTTTAGATAGATATTTAGGGTCTTTAGGTCCAATACTGAATTTAATGAAGATTTCCTTACTAGGAAAAAAAGAAAAATATTTCCCTTGACCTTCCAATCATGGAACTGGAACTATGGTTGGTTATGAAACTTTAGAAAATTTGCAATATATAATTCCAGTGATTACTTTTTTGGAGATACTAGATCCTTTGTTGAGACAAAAAGAGACATTGGAGGAGGCTTCTTGAACTGGATCCATAAACCTCTGCATGCCACTCTTAGAACCCAGACATCCTGAATCCTGTCTACCCAGGTTTCACCAAAATGGGTTAACCTTGCTCCCACAGGAGAATTCCGGGAGGGCAAATCTTTAGAAGGATTTTCCTGCCGTTTAGAGCGCTGGGCGCTCTTATACTTAAATTTTCTCCATAGGAATCACAGCTAGGAAACCAGGAGTATTCTCTTCCTGGAGGATACCCAGATAGCAAGCAATGGTGCTGCAAGTTTGAAAATGACTTGCTAAGCTGTTGCTAGACTTTCCAGGCTTTACAAGTTTGTTGCATAATTGCAGCAAGTCTGCATTGAATGACTCCAGATCAACATTCTTTGCAAACATTCTGCAAGTCTGCTACACATTCTGGTTCAGTTATGTTGTGTAATAGTCATCCCACCACAGAGGTCACTGTGGCTGGAATTTTCATGCTGTAGACTTGCAGAGCTCTTGCCGTTGACTCACCACTGCAACTTTGCTCTGGCTAGAGACTTGTTAGAGGCCATGCAAATTTGCTACAATTGGAAAAGTGTCAACTAGAATTTGTGCTTTAAGAGTATAACTTGCCAGTGAAAATGTGCAGCAAGTTAACAGACTTAAAGTTCAACACTGCCACAACCTCCTATCTGCAAAAAAGGTTTTAAAGCAACATTTCTGATTTTGGGGAGAAGACCAGATTTTCCTCTAGTCACCCAGGGAATAGCATCCTCCAAAGTCTTCTCAAAAAAGAGTTTCTCCTGAAAATGCAATAAAACATAGCTTTTGTTTTGAGACCAAGTCGGCAGACATAGCCATAGCCATAGAGATCTGGCTATGACTGAGTGCATTATAATCCTAGCTGTAAACCTAACCAATTGTACCACTGCTTCAGCAATGAATTATGCAGAAAGCTTCAGACCTTCCACACTCAAGCTCACTGAATCATCATGCAGCCTTGACTCAAGGGTCAACTCAACCTTAGATGACCATACCCTAATGGCAACTGAATTGAGAGCAACTACGGATCTACAGGCAACTGTGGCTGTGGAAACACCCTTTTAAGGTCTCAATCTGCTCTTCTTCTTTTTATAGAATCCTTAAAAGAGACTGACTACTCCAAAGGGAGAGTAATTGTCAGAAACCATGAAACCATCAGACAGAAGTACAGTTAAATCATACTTGTTTAATAATAAAAGTAAAAAGAACAAACATAGTCAAAACATAGCCAAAGTTCAAAGCCAGAAGTCAGGGATCAATGTAGTGGAACAGTAAGCAGGATCTGGAGCCAGAAGGTATGTCAGCAAAGCAAGTCTTGAACAGGATCGCAGGAGTTTCTGTGATGCTGATCAAGGTGAAGGCAGAGATCCTCTGCACTGTATGGCTTAAGTAGGCAGGACTGATGAGCAGGATATCATCAACAGCTGAGTAACTGTGGAGAGATAGGAGCTGGCAGTTAGCCAACAGCTGAGCGGCCATCTCAGAGGAGGAAGGGCTAAGCCCAGCCCTGACAGTAATATGTCTTTCCAGGCATGCAAAGAGGTGCCGTCATAAACTCCAGGCCAGAAGATCTATTGGATATAATTAATTCACCCTGTTCTGAGTAGTCAGCTTTCTATCTGGCTCAGCCCATTCTTCTTCTATAACCGCCTTAATTTATGGCATCATCATAGGGAATTAGGGAAGCTCCCACTATACATTTGGGTAGTACTTTCTTCCATTCTTATCCTCTCCAGAATCAAGATCTGGATCATTACTAAAGGCCCCAGGCTCTGTCAAACCTTCTTCTTGTGCTCTTAACTGTGTACACAATCTTTTGCTTGAGCAAGTTAGTAAAAAAATTTACAAATCTTCTCCCACTGCCACTTTGATGTAGGACTTGATACCCTCAATAATAACTTCTTTGCCTAGAGCTGCCTCTTTAAAGCAGGCTTCACAAATCAGTTTAGATGGTATGGGGTTTGTTCCACAAGCCCAACAGGTAGTCTGTATCTGCTTCCTGGATGCTAACTGTCTACAGCTAGAAGATGCACCCCATTGGTGATGCTGGGAGGAAGAACTAAAAGAGGACCATTGCAAATGATGTTGACTTGATGCAGCTTTGGTCTAACTTGAGAATGGGAGGGTGGACAGGGTGAGTGATGTTCCCCAGAAGAAGAAATCAACCTTCTGCAGCTTTTGTAAGCAGAATTTCTCCCCCTAAAAAGAAAAGTAAGGACTCATCATCAGATTCACAAAAGAAAATGAGACTTCTGCAAAGACCCCCTACCTCATAACAGACTTCAGTGCCTCATCCTCAGGAGCAGGCAAGCTCACCCTGGGCTAAAGAAGAAGAGATATAAGATAAAAATAGCTGCATGAAAGGGAAATAAGAAAAAACCTCAGACTATGGAATCACACTCACCAGCAGTCAAGGAGATTGAGAAGTAAGAACAGAAGAGGTGAAGGAGTAAACAGCAAGAGAAGGGCTGAAACAAGAAGCCAGTGTCCAATACTGCAGCAATCCAGAGAGGAAACATAGAAACCCTGAGGCCACACTCACCAGCAGTGTAAAAAATAGGAGGGAGACAGAGCAGACACAGGCTGGCAGCAAGAGTGCAACAGCACTGGGTTGACAAGTTGAAAAAGTACCAGCATTTAAAGTGTCCCTCTGGCTCAGCCATTTGGAAATGCCCCCCTCCTTCTAGAATCAATCAGCTCCAGCCCCCTGCAGCCAGTCAGAGCAGCCCTAATTGTACACAGGCGCTGACTGAGAATGCAGCTAGGGGAGGGACCTGTGATGCTCAGTGCCACCAGGATGGACCACAGACAAAGGGGGGTGGAACACACACCATTCCTTTCATTGCCATCAGGCAAGACATGCTACCTGAATAGAGCATGGGAAGAAAAGAAAGGGAGACTCAGGATTAGGGATGAGCCGAACACCCCCCTGTTCGGTTCGCACCAGAACTTGCTAACAGGCAAAAAAATTGTTCCAACACGTGAACACCGTTAAAGTCTATGGGACACGAACATGAATAATCAAAAGTGCTAATTTTAAAGGCTTCAAAAACTGTCTCTTGTCATTTTTAACATTTTTGACAGTTTTTTGGTGAAATGGTAGGGGTACCCCCTTACCATTTCACACAGGGGGGAGGGCCGGGATCTGGGGGTCCCCTTGTTAAAGGGGGCTTCCAGATTCCGATAAGCCCCCTGCCGGCAGACCCCCACAACCACCGGGCAAGGGTTGTGGGGATGAGGCCCTTGTCCCCATCAACATGGGGTCAAGGTGTTTTGGGGGGCTACCCCAAAGCACCCTCCCAATGTTGAGGGCATGTGGCCTGGTACGGTTCAGGAAGGGGGATGCTCTCTTGTTCCCCCCTCTTTTCCTGCAGCCTGGCAGGTTGCATGCTCGCATAAGGGTCTGGTATGGATTTTTGGGGGGACCCCATTCCATTTTTTTTTCTTAATTTTGGCCGGGGTTCCCCTAACCGGTTCAATACAGGTCAGTTTCACCCCCTTCCTTCCCAGGCCAATTTTTCGTTTTCAGCACTGTTGCACTTTAAACGACAATTGCGCGGTCGTGCGATGTTGTACCCAAAAAAAATTGACGTCCTTTTTTCCCCACAAATAGAGCTTTCTTTTGGTGGTATTTGATCACCTCTGCAGTTTTTATTTTTTGCGCTATAAACAAAAGAAGTGCGACAATTTTGAAAAAAACACAATATTTTTTACTTTTTGCTATAATAAACATCCCAATTTAAAAAAAAAAAAAACTAATTTTTTCCTCAGTTTTGGCCGATACATATTCTTCTACATATTTTTGGTAAAAAAAATCTCAATAAGTGTATATTGATTGGTTTGCGCAAAAGTTATAGCATCTACAAAATACGGGACAGATTTATGGCATTTAAAAAAAAATATATATTTTTTTTTTTTACTAGTAATAGCGGCGATCGCGTTTTTTTTTCATGACTGCGACATTATGGCGGACACATCGGACACTTTTGACACATTTTTGGGACCATTCACATTTATACAGCGATCAATGCTATAAAATTGCATTGATTACTGTGTAAATGTGACGGGCAGGGAAGGGGTTAACCACTAGGGGGACACAAGGGGTTAATTATGTTTCCTAGGGAATGATTCTAACTGTAGGGGGTGGGGACGTACAACGGGAGGAGACCGATCAGTGTTCCGCTGTACTGGGAACACAGATCGGTCTCCTCTCAACTGACAGGACATGGATCTGTGTGTTTACACACACAGATCCACGGTCAGGCCCGGTTAACGGGCAATCGCGGGTGCCCGGCAGACATCGCGGCCGCCGGGCACACGCACCGGGTCCCGAGCAACGTGCCCAGGCCGTCATATGATGTCCATCCAGGATGGGAGATCCCATCTGTGGACGTCATTTGTCTATGGCCGGGTAGCGAAGTGGTTAATATCCATACCAGACCTGAAGGGCCTGGTATGGAATTTAGGGGGACCCCCCACGTCATTTTTTTTTTTTTCAATTTTGGTTCAGGGTTCCCCTGTGAGGAATTCCCATGCTGTTTTTATCATTGAACTTTTATGTGTATTGTCGGATCGGCAATTCATTAATAGCCGCAAGTAGTTTTAAATAACTTTTTTTCCTTTGAAATGTCATTTTGCTGTCAGACTGTTCTAAACACGGGAAACATGCGCCCCTTTACAGGCATACTATAGACACCCCCAGGTATGAAATTTAAAGGAATATTACACTTTTATTGTTTCACTGTAAGCATTATTAAAATCACTGCTCCCGAAAAAACAGCCTTTTTAAAAACATTTTTTGCATTGATCCATGTCCCCTGGGGCAGGACCCAGGTTCCCAAACACTTTTTATGACAATACCATGCATATAAGCCTTTAAAATTAGCACTTTTGATTTCTCACATAGACTTTTAAAGGGTGTTCCGCGGCTTTCGAATTTGCCGCGAACACGCCAAATTGTTCGCTGTTCGGCGAACTGGTGAACAGCCGATGTTCGAGTCGAACTCGAAGCTCATCCCTACCCAGGATGACAACATACCTATCAGGATACTACATGCTCTGCTCTTGCATCAGAAGCACCCTCTTTCAGGAGGATTTACCTTTAGCCAGATGGCCTCCCACCAAGGGGCCCCAATGGCAGGAAAATGACACAGGAAAAACATAATGGACATCCATAGCGAGGACAGGAAAAGAACATCTGCCTCAGGTGTTTCCTGTGTTTTTTTCATTCTATACAGGGATGTCTTATACGGGGTCAAGACGTAGCGCTGACCCATGCTGTTGCTGGCATGACTCAAAACCAGGATATCTATCTATCTATCTATCTATCTATCTATCTATCTATCTATCTATCTATCTATCTATCTATCTATCTATCTATCTATCTATCTATCTATCTATCTATCTATCTATCTATCTATCTATAGAGATATGTATCTATATATCTATATATATATAGATTTATATAGATATATATCTATCTACATATCTATATAGATATCTATATCTATATCTATATATATATATATATATATATATATATATATATACATATATATATACAGTATATGTAGTATATGTGTTATATATTATATTTATATTGTATTCATAAGACAGCACTTTATAGAGAACCATTGAGAGTTTTTGGAATTTGATTTGTTTACTGGAGTTTCTGAAACACTGTGAGCAATTAGGAGGACCTAGTGTCATTATTATTCTTTGTTTTGTTATAAGATCTTTTTATAGTGTTTATTCAGTAGGTGCAGCAGTAGATAATATTATTACAAGTAAAAAAAAAAAGTCTAAATCTTTAAAATTTAGAAAAGTGGGCTGTTCAATTTCACATCTCTTATTTTGCAATAACACGGAAAATGTCATCCACATTCAATTAGTAACACATCTTTGTGTGATGAAACCAGGTTTATGCAATTACTGTGATTCTTGGTCTCAGCTACACTCATCTAAAATATCTATTATAAACATCTGGATTAGTAATCCTAATGCCTTCATACCCCTGATGTTCAGAAGTAGAGCAAATTAAAAAAAAAAATGGTACATTTGCATTGAGTGTGTGAATGTACAATCGCATTTTAAAGGTAAACCTATCTACCAAACTGTACTGATATCCAATGCATAAAATACAGTCTGCAGTTTGCTATGTTCACCTTTCTGAAAAGGAGTGCATGTGTCAAAATTTTACTTCCAAATAAAACAAATTAAAAAAGTCTAATGTCACCAGCTTGCTAAGCAATGAAATATGAATGTGCCAAGTTGAGAGGAATGTAAAAAAAAAAAAAAACCTGTATGCTGTGCTAAAAAAGCATACGATGTGATATTTGTCGTTAAACCTTCCATTCTAAGCAGCATCCTCTGCATTCGTAGATGTGTCCTGGCTATGTTCACAGTGGGAATATCTGCTAGCTATTATACCTTTTTTTCATCATTGCCTGTAATGATTAAAGGGCAACTTCACTTTTATTAAGGTTATCCTCATTACTACTTACACACACCCTCTCTTGTAGCCAACACCCAAAAATACTTACTTTCATCCATGCTCCTTCCTTAGTTCTTTGCTGCACTGAGTTGTAGACACAGGTACACATTTTTAACCCTTGGCTTTAGCCACATCACTTACCTGTAATGTATGTCTTACATTGTGCAGACAGCTGGATCCTGGAGAAATCTTCACTGCAGGGATGCCCGTCCTCTTCTTGAGGGGAAAGGAAATTTGTCAACTTACAAGGCCATGTAAGTTGACAAATCCCCCTTCCCCTCAGGGACTTTAATTGAGAATGTGTTTGTGCAGATACAGTATTTAGTTTCCTGAGTTCAGTTTAAAAAAAACAACAAGAAAACTTCATAATCTAGAAGAGCACTGCAACACAGCACACATTTTAAAAACTGAAGCAGATCACACTGTCACCATCTATTAAGCTATTTTTGCTGTTTCAAATGTTTATATTGAGATAGCTATTTTACCGAGTGAGAAGATCCTTGTATCTGCTTCTTTTTTGTATTCACCCAGCTACTTTTATGTCAGCCATAGACAGTTTGAATCTCGGCTGGTTCAGCAGGAACCAACCAAGATTTGATCCGTTTAGGCTGAATATACCAAGTTGATTGAAAGATCAATTGGTTTCAATCAGCCTGCCGTATTTTATTTGCATATGCCGCTAGCAGCTTCCCCCGCCTCCCTGCTGGGAGAAAACAATAGCTTGGCGGGAGAGATTCCCCCATCAACCCTGTCTGTTTTGAAGGGGGAATCAAGCTAATTTATTTTCTGCAACCTGTGGCCTGCCTTAGAGGTTCTCTATTTGTTTTTTACTTTACAGATGATACTTTTTCTGCACTGTGTCTCTGTATGTGGTGGACCAAGGCTTTTCCTTTTTCATGTCAGAGCCTTTAACAAGGTAAATGGTGAGCAACACAGTTATGACATTGCCAAATTTCACTCCAAATCTTCTAAGACTAGCAGCTGGAGACAGCAGTGCCTTACTTCACATACTGCAGATATACAACTATTAGGCTGTAGACACAAGTGTATCTAGGCATACTCATGTACCAAGAAGCACCCTGCTATTTTATAGGAGTCATTTTGAATAAAAGGTACATTTTTTAGGGTACTGTTTAGGCACAGTTAACATTTCCAATTTTTTTTTTTTAACAAAGCAAATCTTTACCTTTTGCATTCAATTTCACTTTAAAGTTGTGTTCAATACAGTGGTTTGGATGCAATTATGGTAATCTCAGACTTTAAGCCAGCATAGCAAATTAAGCATGTTGATGAATATTTACTACCCATCTTGTTACATTAAGCTTATGCAAGCATTCACTGTGTCCAGGGGGTATAGTTTATTAAGCTTGCTACTATAGATCAAGCTAAGTAGTAGTATAATTTGTTGTCCAAAAGAGCAGATACAGAACATAACTTCAAAATGTCTGTGCAGGGATCGGAGAAAAGGATAGGGAATTCATATCACTAGTAAAAAAAAAAAAATGTCCTGCTTTCATTATAAAACGATAAAATGCATTTTTGTTTTAGTGTCTTTCAACAAATTGATTATCAGTTTACCATTTTGGAGGATGTGTTGATATTTAGTTAGAATAACTGAGCATGCAGTAGATACACCTGTGTGTTTTACTGTATAAAAATGCACTATTAACATAAAATACATGTTTAATATTTGCCTTAAAATGTCAGCACAAAGGTGATAAATATCTGGAAATACTTATACCAGTTGAATGCTTAGCATCCATTACCTGTAAATCAGTCATTATTTGCTTTTATTACTATTTTATGATCCTTAAGATGCAGTTGCGTCTACTAGTTGTGTACACAGGTACTTTGCATATATTTGCATAAGCAGTTATATAATCACTGGAAATCTTTGAGTTTTCATGGAAACACTGACAGTGAACAGTAAAAACACTGGCTTCAGAGTGCAATAAAATGGAACCACATAATACTGTATATTACTAAAATAGTTCAGAGTTGGGTATCAGATTTTCCTCAATGCAGCAATGTTGATTCCACATATTCCATATTTAAAAATGTATGGAACATAAACCTCTGTTTTTAACCTGACTAGTCAAAACCTTTTTTTTTTTTTTTGCTAACTTGAAAGCCCCTTTGTACTGCTCTGTATATTGAAATGCCCATGTGAACCATTATCTACTTGCAAGTTTCAAATAGATCAGGGAGGTTGCCAACTTTGTTTAAAATATATATATAGATATATATATTCATAAATATAAACATCTATCTATCTATCTATCTATCTATCTATCTATCTATCTATCTATCTATCTATCTATCTATCTATCTATCTATCTATCTATCTATCTATCTATCTATCTATCTATCTATCTATCTATCTATCTATCTATCTATCTTTATATATATATATATATATATATATATATATATATATATATATATATATATATATATATATATGTATATATACCGTATTTATCGGTGTATAACACGCACAGGCCACAGGCGTATAACACGCACATTCATTTTAAGAGGGAAGTTTCAGGAGAAAAAAAAATTAAATAAGAACCCTTAAGGGTCAGTGTCCATCTGCAGCCTCACCATTGTCATCAATGCAGCCTGATCAATGCCCATCTGCAGCCTCACAAGTGCCATCAAAATGCAGCAGCCTCACCATTGCCATCAATGCAGCAGCCTCACCATTGCCATCAATGCAGCAGCCTCACCATTGCCATCAACGCAGCAGACTCACCATTGCATCAATGCAGCAGCCTCACCATTTCCATCAATGCAGCAGGCTCACCATTGCCATCAATGCAGCAGCCTCACCATTGCCATCAATGCAGCAGCCTCACCATTGCCTTCATTGCAGCAGCCTCACCATTGCCATCAGTGCAGCCTGATCGATGCCCATCTGCATCTTAGAGGGGACAGGGAGGGGGGCGGCACAAGCGCCAACAGATTACATACAGTGAGAATCTCCAATGATAGACAGAACAGTGGTCCAATGGCGGCCCAGGAGACAGGACTTCCTATTACAGAGGCAGCCAAGTAAACAGAAGATTCTCACTGTATGTAATCTGACAGTGCTCATCCAACCCCCCTCCCTGTCCCATCCGAGGCAGCTAAAATTGAAGTATTAGCGTATAACACGCACACGCCATTTGCACCCAATTTTCAGGGTAAAAAAGTGTGTGTTATACACCAATAAATACAGTATATATATATATATATATATATATATATATATATATATATATTAGTTATAGATATATATATTGTGACAGAGAGAAGCTCTGTCACTGTGAGAGTATAGGAAGATGTGGCGCAGGATTTGCATTAAAGGTTAATGCGAGGTTCAGGACTATCATTTTAAAAACACAGCTTTCTCTGGATTCTGTTGTTCTGGATCAGATCTTTATATCATGTGTCTGGGTTTCGCTAGATGCCTGCAATCTGTGTAAGTACACAGGTGTGCAGGGTCTTTATATACTCAGGTCTAAGCAGGGGAGGACTGGCAGCTTTAGGCCTGGGGGGGGGCAAGTCCAGTCAAGTGGCCCATAGAACCGGTGGTGGCAAAGTGATGAATTGGGAAAGGTCTAAGGTTTTCTATGATCACAAAGGTGGGGGAGGGGCAGAGAGGACAATGTGTCCCTCCAGGGCCTGTGGGGGACTTATACCACTATGGCCTCCAGGAGTTAAAGTGCAAGCAAGGCCCTGTATGAATCCCTCAGAGCTGAAGACCTGACCCCCTTCTGTAACTAGTGAAGGACTACAAGTCCAAGCATTAACACCTGAGATCTAAGGATGTGACCCCCCCAACTAGTGACAGACTACAAGTCCCAGCATGAAGCCCTGAGATCTAAGGATGTGTCCCTTTAGATCCCACGGGTTCATGCTGTGCCCTGTAGTCCTTCACTAGTTGGGTGGGTGACACATCCTCAGCTCTGAGGGGTTCATGCTGTGACCTGTAGTCCTTCACTAGTTTAAGGGCCGGGGGGACACATCCTCATCTCTGAGGGGTTTAAGCTGGCACAGTGGAACCTGTAATACACTAGCTGGGGGGGGGCATGGGTGTGTGACACATCCTGAGCTCTGAGGGGTTCATGCTGGGACCTTTAGTCCTTCACTTTTGGGGTGTCACATGCCCAAAAGTAAAGGTCTACAAGTCCCAGCATGAACCCTGGCTGAGATTTAAGGATGTGATCTCCTCCTCTGCTGCCAGCTCATGCTCCCATAACTCTCATGCTCCACGTTCTAATTCATTCTCTGCTCCCAACCTCACCTCAGGCAGTTTGACTCTGGAAAGGTGCTTTGGCACAGTCAGTCAGTGACAGTTCCCTTCCCTCCAGCAGGCTCCGAGGTTCATGCCGCTCCACAGGAGAAGATGGAGGGAGGGGGTGGGTGGAGCCAAACAGTAATAGGCGGGGAGGAGACAAAAGATCCTCCTCCACTCTGAATGCTGGAGCCTCAGCCTCGCTTTCCTCCTCGAGACTGTGACATCACTGGTTGCTAGACGCCAGGCAATCCTAGCAACCAGTGCAGATGATAGAGGCCAGCAGTGGAACAAACGCATCTTGGCCGGCCGAGTCACTCTGTAAGTAAAGCTATGCCACACAGAGAGAGACCCCGCTCCACATTTCCCTGCACAAAGAGAGAGACACCGCTCCACATTTCCCTGCACAGAGAGAGACACCGCTCCACATTTCCCTGCACAGAGAGACACTGCTCCACATTTCCCTGCACAGAGAGAGACACCGCTCCACATTTCCCTGCACAGAGAGAGACACTGCTCCACATTTCCCTGCACAGAGAGAGACCCTGCTCCCCATTTCCCTGCACAAAGAGATAACCTGCTCCACATTTCCCTGCACACAGAGAGACTTCGCTCCACATTTCCTTGCACACAGAGAGACACCGATCCACATTTCCCTGCACAGAGAGAGACCCCACTCCATATTTCCCTGCACAGAGAGAGAGAGACCCCACTCCACATTTCCCTGCACAAAGAGAGAGACATCGCTCCACATTTCCCTGCACAGAGAGAGACACCGCTCCACATTTCCCTGCACAGAGAGAGACACTGCTCCACATTTCCCTGCACAGAGAGATACCCCGCTCCACATTTCCCTGCACACAGAGAGACATCGCTCCACATTTCCCTGCACACAGAGAGACACCACTCCACATTTCCCTGCACAAAGAGAGAGACGCTGCTCCACATTTCCCTGCACAGAGAGAGACCCCACTCCACATTTCCCTGCACAGAGAGAGAGAGACACCGCTCCACATTCCCTTGCACAGAGAGAGACCCCGCTCCACATTTCCCTGCACAGAGAGAGACCCCGCTCCACATTTCCCTGCACAGAGAGAGACACTGCTCCACATTTCCCTGCACAGAGAGATACCCCGCTCCACATTTCCCTGCACACAGAGAGACATCGCTCCACATTTCCCTGCACACAGAGAGACACCGCTCCACATTTCCCTGCACAAAGAGAGAGACGCTGCTCCACATTTCCCTGCACAGAGAGAGACCCCACTCCACATTTCCCTGCACAGAGGGAGACCCCGCTCCACATTTCCCTGCACAGAGAGAGACCCCGCTCCACATTTCCCTGCACAGAGAGAGACACTGCTTCACATTTCCCTGCAGAGAGAGAGAGAAAGACACCACTGGATAGATTGAATCCATGGTCGCCGTATCCACCACCTATTTAGGCATCCGGCCCCTTTTAGGACGCCGGGCGCCTGAATTACAGCTGCAGGGTTTTTTTTTTTTAAGCACCTGATTGAAGCCATATGCTTTAATAGGCTTAAAAATAGGGTGGATTCATAGTACAGAGCATTGCGCTCAGAGCCCACCCAGGGGTGTTTGAAAAGCAAACTAATATTTGCTTTTCTAACACTGAACCGCCTCTCCACCAAGCGTGGGTCTGATACCCGTCACCTGTTAGGCTGAAAGGACAGACGCTTCTGTTGGACATCTATCAGGAGGAAAAGCATGGAGGAAGCATGGAGGACACAGGAACCGCTGCTAGACCAGCTGCCTGTCCCACAGCTCACCGCCGTCACCCGCTGCCTGACCGCCACCAAGATGTGGTAAGTGCTGGTCAGACAGTGAGCGGGTGAGGGAGAGGGTGCTGGTTAAATGCCGCTGGGGGGTTAACACTGGTGTGCTGCAGTATGGAGGACACAGGAACCGCTGCCTGACCAGCTGCCTGTCCCACAGCTCATTGCCCTTACCCGCTGCCTGATCTGCCACCAAGATGTGGTAAGTGCTGGTCAGACAGTGAGCGGTTGAGGGAGAGGGTGCTGGTTAAATGCCGCTGAGGGGGTTAACACTGGTGTGCTGCAGTTTGGCTGCATTGTTGGTGACCTCGCTGTCTTCCTGCATGTTACCCCCCCCAGTCCCATAGACTTCTATTAGTTTGGACATTTTTTGCCGCATTTTATGAAAGTGCACAAAAATGGTTGCATGCTGCATATTTGGTGCACTATAAAGACAAACTGCAGCAAAAAAGCACAACCAAATAAAAGCCTATGGGACTGCCGCTAAGAAAAACTGTGTACATAAGCACTGCGGCAACAATAGGACTGGAAGTGCTCCAGATGAGTAATTCGTGGTTAGCAATGATATGCTGTAACATCTGGAGCACTTCCAGTCCTATTGTTACTACACTAACACAGACTGCCTTCCCATTCCTTGGACATACTACCTTCCTCTGTGTACACATTGCCCCCAGTACATACATAGAACATACGTGATTGACGGGGTGGATTGGTGTTTTATTAACTGGACATGGTTGTTATATCTATGGTGTTTGTTTATGTTTTCTACCCTATTTCTTTCTTCTCCCCCCAACCCTCTCTCTTTTCCCCTTTTCCCTTTTCCTCCATTCCCTTTTCTTTTTACCCTCTTCCCCCCTCCCGTTTTTCAATTATTCTTATTTTTGTTTCCCCTTTTCCTATTTCCTTCTTTTCTTTTTCCTCGGTTCTTTTCCTTTTCATTTCCCCCTCCCCCTTTTTTTCTTCTCCCCTCCTTCTTTTTCCCCCTCTCTTTTTGTACTTCCTCACCTGTTGTTGTGTCCATAGTTATTAGCACGGACCCATTGTCACCTTACCATTTTTCAATGATGGCACCTCCAGGGCCGTCTTTGGTAAGCTACCTATAATTCTTTAGATTCGCCAAGATTAATCTACTATGTACTATTACCCAAGTGTCCGTTACATTCAAACTTACTAATCTTGAAATTTGTATAACTGTTCAAATGAAACTTTATTCACTCTTGTAGATGTTTTTGACTGACCGCTCCTGAAGAAGTGGTGGATACCGCGAAACATGTAGAGAACTCCATCAGGATACACATCCAAGCTTTCTTGTATTAGAACCTACGTGTCCATTACCTGTTTTCATTACCATGCACGGTATTATGTGCACAGTGTATGTACCTCTGTACCAACTGGTTTTAACTATGTCTATTTTCTAATAAATTGTTTAATTTTTCCTTTTAACTGGTTCAATCCTTGGGTACTGAGATAGTCCTCGACTTTTTAGTGCTATAGAGTATGTTTGGAGCAGCTCCAGGCACTTCCCCACTTTCCAATATCCATAATCAAGGATAATGGTACCCACCCCTATCCCCATACCACCTTGAATGAGGCTTTATTTACTAAACCACCTAGATTAAAACATTTTAATAGTTGAACACTGGAAAAAAACAAGTCTTGATAAGAAGGGAATAGCATGTAATTTTGCACTGGATAGTGAATAATGCATTTGAGGACTACATAAGTTTTTCAAGAAGCACAGGGATAATACCATAAATTACACTCTACATTGTACAGATACTTCCTATTTTCTCATCATTGCACTTGTGGGATTTGTATTTTTACAAGTCTGCTATGACATCAGAATTAAATGCCATGTACTCTACAAGTGTATAGAAAAGAATAGAACACCTTGAAGCCTTCTGACAGCATGAGTAGTGGAGGCTTTGTTTAATGAAGGTTTAAATCAGCTGTCATTCCTTCCCCTGGCACACTTGTCATCTTGGTGGTTGAGTTGGCATCAATCTAGGATTACATGTAGTTCATCAGTTCTTAATGATATTTCTATTACTGGAATCTTATAGAAAGCTTGGCGGCTGGGGAACTAATTTTTCATGGAATGATATGAGTTGTCAAATATACATTAATTTTTCTATCCTAATACTGCAGTATATCACACATATTATAGCATAAAAGAAATGCATCTTGCGTATGGTGTTGTCAAGAATGAATGACGCAAACAAAGTCACAGCAGTAGCAAAAGGAATGTGCAGTAACAAAGACATGGGACATAAAGACAGGTCAGACCTTGCAGTGTATGGTGGCCTGAATCTATGTGAGGGGCCCGGGGGAGGGGGATATTCAAGAAGCCCACTTACCTGTGTTCCTTGTCGGTTCCAGTGCATGATACGTCACTAGGCCCAGCTCACTCGTGTTTGTGAGTCTGTGCGTTTGATTACAAGTGTGTTGCGGCTTCTCAGTTTGTGGTCTTCATCGGTGGTTCTTGCTCGCTGTTGCAGGTAGGATTCAGACCTTTTTTCATTTCATATGTAATGGTGTGATTCGTTATGTTTCCTATCCCTTTCATACTTAGCTGCCTCTGAGTTGTTGTTGGTCGTGTCCCGACATCATTCGGCACAAGCGTAGTAGATTTGCAGGTTCCCTCTGCCTTGTTTGTCATCCCATCCACAAACATACGATTCGTTTGTAGATCCACTGTCTATGGGGTTGCCATCTCATTTATTAGAGATTAGCATGTATTAATTGCACAGGTTCTGTGGCTGATTGAGGTGGTAATTAGACCCACCTGATGTCTTGTCTGCACTTTGAATAGCCTCGGGGGCTGGGTGGTTGGTATGTGTTCAGTTTTAGAGGAGGGGGTGGCACCCTAACACTCTACAACGGCCGATTCAAATCCCGGTCACGTTGGCGACATAGTGTTTTGTACCCTCGGCACGACACAAGTTGATTCCAGTAGTCACACAGATCACAAGCTTCCTGCAGCTTGGTCTCTCTCGTGAGGCTCCTGCCACAAGCAACCAGTCGTTACTCAGACCATTCATATGGTTACACTTACTCATACACACACGATACTCCAGCTTCATAACTCCGACCCGAGTCAGCATGATTTGTCCTTGTTTTCGCCTCCCTAACAAGCTACTTTCTTGCAATCGTTGCAAGCATGTCTCCAGTGGCACATGATCCGACCACTCATTGTCTCCAGTGGCACACAGTTCAGCCACTCACATTTTCTTGCCTGTCCTTTCTCCCTTAGGTCAGTCATGTTCAGGTTGTTCCATCCTGCACTAGGTTGGACGTGCTTTCTACAAAAACAAAAAAGAACCTAACAAAAAAAAAATAATAATAATAAATGAAAAATAATAAAAAAAAAATAAAAAAAAAAAAAAAATATATATATATATATATATATAATACATTCTTCCAACAGGCACCGTGCTTCTGCAACACGGCCTCCCCCATGAGGTTCCTGCCACAAGCTCTCAGTTGCTGCTCATACCACTCATAGGCACCACGCGCTTCTGCAGCATGGCCTCCCCATAGAGGTTCCTGCCACAAGCTCTACCTCGCCACTCATACCACTCATTTACCCATTCATAGGCACCACGAGCTTCTCAAAATACAGCCTCCCCCTTGAAGCTTCTGCCACAAGCTCTCAGTCACCACTTATACCACTCATTTACCCTTTCACACTTACAACTCATGCGACTTCCTAGGTCCTAACTACATGAACCAGCACACCTCATTTCAGTGTCAAATAAATAAATAAATTTAAAATAAAGAAACGCATACGATACTTCTACTTTGTAACTCCGACTCATGTCGGCACAATTAATTTGTTTCCACAAACATACAATCATGACTCACGGTTGCACACAACTATGGCTCATCCCCACATGCTTCAATTTCTCTGCTGTCCTTGTTTTCGCCTCCCTGATGAGGTTACTTTTGCAATCGTTGCAAGCATGTCTCCAGTGACACAATCGGCCACTCTTCATCTCCAGTGGCATACAACCCGGCCACTCACGCTTTTCGTGTCTGTTGTTTCTCCATCAGGTCAGTCGAGTTCAGGTTGTTCCATCCTACACCAGGTTGGACATCGTTTTCTCCCCCCCCAAAAAAAAAACCTTTCAGAAAAAAATAAAACTAATTAAAAAAAAACGCACAACAAGCATAAGGTCTGCATCTTCACCCAGGGGAGTCAGTCACATGTTAGGAGGTGGGTCATGATTCATTCCAGGCCAGGTTAAAACCTGGAGTCTTATGTCACCTTTTCTACAGGTTTTCGGTCGACTAGGTTTCTCGGCCTCAACCAGACTTCACAACTAGGGCGTCGAGTCAACTCTTCTTAAACACATGCTTCCACCCCCCTGTCACCCTCCATTGATTCATAGCATGGCTGCACTCACACCCTGAGGAGATGGGCCATCCCCAAACTTGCTGTGGACCTATGGCATAAAAGGCCTCGCCACAGTTGGCGGGTCAATTTTGCTCACCCACCATAGCCTGATTTGACCCCAGTCATATCTGCAACACAGCGATTTGAATCCTTGGCACGATTCAACACATCCTGTCTTACACATACACCACAAGCTTCTACAGGTGGGCCTTTCCCCAGGGGCACCTGCCAAAAGCACCCAGTCGCTACTCATACAACTTATTCATACGTTCACGCTCACTCGCGACTGTGAATGCTTTGATTCACAGTTCTGACCCAAGTCGGCACGTTACATGTTACAAACATAGGATCACAACAAACGACTAGCATGGTCTATGTTCCTCCACACACAAAGTCTGATTTCTCTGCTTTCTTGTTTTCTGCCTTCCTCATGAAGTTCCTTTTGCAACACGTTATTACATCTTTCCAGTTGCACATGTTCATGGCTGCTCATCATTTACCAGTGGCACACATTCACGGCCACTCATTCGCATGCCTGTCTTTCCTCTTTTAGGTCAGTTGAGTGCCAGCGAACTGGTGTTCCAACGCGGCGTTCAGACGTTCCCTGGCCCTCCCCTCCACCTCTAGTGCTGCCCCGGGCATGCCGGCCCTGCGCGGCCGCCCCAGGTGGACAAGTTGGGATGGCCTGTCCTGTCACTGGGGGGTGCGCGGATCTGCAAAAGGCAAGTTCTCAAGTGTTCAAACTGCTACCCATCAAGCCAAACTGACTTTCAGCTCTGAGAGCAGTCCATGGCTGTTCGACACTCTCGCTCAGTCCCTTACCTGGATCCTGTCTCATCAAGCACAGTACCAGAAAGTCATCCACTATCTTCATGACTTCCTGCTGATCAAACGACCTGGAAAGCCCCCATCAGACTTGGAAAAAATGAAGAGTAGTACGTGCAAATCTCAATGTGCCCATAGCAGAGCATAAAGTGGAAGGCATCACTCTTGACACTCTCTCCATGCAGGCTAATCTACCCCCTGGCATACTCTCCCGGATTAGGGTGGTCATTCACGCCTTCACCACCTCACGAAGTTGCACCAAAAGACAGCTGCAGTCCCTGTTAGGCAAGCTGAACTTTGTTGTGAGAATTGTCCCTCAGGGGCATCCTTCATTTCTCACCCCCTGGTCTTCTTTTCCCATGCAGAGGACCCTGATCAAACCATCAGGCTAGACCAGGCACCTGCAGCAGATCTAGCAATGTGGGACAACTTACTTGAGAACTGGAAGGGCATATCCATGTTCATCCCAGCAGCTTCAGCCTTCTCACCTCATATGGTAACAGATGCAGCAGCCTCCACAGGCTTCACTGACATTTTTGGCACCCATTGATTTGCAGGTCCATGGCCGTAGGAAAACCTCCTGGTCCCGGGTTTAGCCAGACATCCTCATTGTTTGAGCTTTTCCCTATCATCGTGGCAGCTCAGGTCTCGGGACACAAGTGGGTGGGGCAGACCGTGGTCTTCTCCAGTGACAACTTAGCCGTGGCTGAGATTGTCAACAAAGGCAGGTCCAAGTCCCTGGTCATCATGTCCTCTTATGCTGGCTGGTGCAAATATCCCTTTAATTCAATTTCTATGTGCACTTTACTTACATACCTGGCATGTGCAATCTCGCAGCAGATGCACTGTACCGCCTCAATTTTTCTTTGTATTTCTTACAGAGTCCCAGAGCCGACCCAACCTCATTTCCTATCCCATCTTGGTCGCAGCTAACGATGGGCTAAAAGACCACCTTCACAATGCTACACTGCCCATAAACCAGTCACTGTAGTCCAACAAGCTGAAGGCCTACCTCACCTCCTGGAACACCTACGGCAAATTCCTAGCCACATGCCCTGGGACGGGCACAGGTCACATCAGGCATGTCCTGGTTTTCATGTCTTACTGCCACACCCATCTGAGCCTGTCCCACAACACTGTCAGACTGTAGCTAGATGGCATCAAGCATTTCCTCTCCCTACAAGCCTCTGGGAAATCCTCATTGTTCGTGACCCATGCGGTCAAAGCCTTGCTGCATGGCATCCAGAAACATCAGCCAGTAACCAGTAGCAAATACTTGCCCACATTAAGTTCCACGTTCCGGGACATGTTAGCCACCCTGTCATGGTCCCCTTTTGGGTTGCTCCCCAGCCTGGTCATCCAAGCAACCATCTACCTGGCCTTCTACGGCTTCCTACAGCCCAGTGAGTTCATTTACAGTGGCCCCGGTTGCCAGGTGCTAGGCAGGTGCCATCTGGTCCGCCTTCAAGACCATTTTGTTTTACTTAGCAGTGTCCAAAATGCATCAGTCCAGTACCCGAGTCGACAAAAAATTCTCCCAAACCCACAACAAATGATGTCCAGTAGCGGTTCTGGACCAGTTGTTGTCACACCTGCTGAGCCAGTCTAGTTCCAGCCCACTGTTGCCTTTTCCTTCCAGCCCACTAACAGCTAGCCAGTTCATCAGACATGTTCGCATCCTCCTGGCTAATCTAGGCCTCAACCCTAACCAGTTTTCCGGGCAGTCCTTCCGGATCAGAGCGGAAGGACTGCTCCTGGCATGGGGTGTCAGGTCATGTCATCAGAAGATTAGGCAGATGGAAATCCACCTGCTTTAATCGGTACATTCTGAATCCCCAGGTTGAGATGTTGCACGCTTTCACCAAGCTTGCCCAATAAATGTCATGTATACCAGTAAAACAGCTTTCGATATCCTTTGGTATTTTTGCCTTCTTTTTGGTGTACCGACCAACTGACCAGGGCACACCTCAGGTCTATGTTATGTTGTGAGTCTTGTGGCGTCTTTATGTGGTTTCACATCTATCTCTGTTGGAGGGCTCCGACCATAAATAAATATAGAATTTCTAAACAACAAATAAAGGCAGTCAGTGAACTGATAATTTCCAACCAGAGGACATCATAACTCTACTATGGCAACTCTAACTAAATCTTTTTGTATGTTTTGGATTGAGAGGAGCAGAGTTTTCCCATGGTTTTATCACAGTGTTCCTGCTGCAAAGTGTTCACTGCATTGCTTTGTCACAGAAACAGGCAATGAACACAATTTCTCCAACTTTTGTCTTAACTATACTCTATTTTTTCTTGCAGGTTCTTTATATTGTAATTAAAGGAGCAGTGGGGCTTACATCTCCTGTAGGTCATCGGAGTACACTTAGTTCTGCACTCCTGTGACCCTTATTCAGCCAACAGCCGGCTAAGGTCCGCTGTCGGAGGACATCACTCAGCTGATTCAGACACTGGAGGGATTTCAACTTTATGGACAGGATCCTCCCAGATGCCTGGACAGGCAGTTGGATCAGCCTCTAAGGGACCGCTGAGAGCCTGAACCAGCCGCTTCTGCCCTCCACAGCCTGGCACTCCAGTGAGCATTGGAGGGAAGAGAAGAGAGCCTGTGACTGACAGTAAAATTGAAGACTGAAGCATATTAAAAAAAAAAAAAAACTATTAACACAATATAAACAATTCATTGCTTGCATTTGGTAATTTTTTGTGAGATTATAGTTCTTCATTCAGAAAACCCATAGAAACCTGAAAGCAAAATGACAAAAATGTATGTGGATCTCCCAGTCCAAGCACATTTTTTGCATCTCAATGTAGTACTTTTTCAAATACATACTTATAAATTGGTGTGAATGTCTTTGAGGTTCTCAAATGCAGCTCAGGACCAAGATCATTAAAGGATAAGTTCATGTCACATGTTCCACCCATATTTAGAGTGGAACATGTAACATTGAATACTGGATAATGTTGGATTGTTTCCAGATACAGATAATGTTCCCCGATCCCTATTAATTAATTACAAATAGAAACTTGAGAGGGAGCCTAAGCTGCCTCATAAGAGATGGGATTTTTATTAGTGGACCATTTCATCTGTATGATAAGGCAAGCACAGACTCAAAAATTCATAAAAATTATTATATTTTATTGATCACAAAACACATAATATCTAATAAAATCATGAGCTACAAGAAATATACAATAGAGATACTTGATACTAAAAATCGCTGTTACGCGAGGTACTGGATAGGTGGCCACCTATCACGGCAGCAGACACAGCGGACCTCACCCGGAGGTCTCCGGCCTTGAAGCCATCCCTCCTTTACAACAACCAGAGGATATACCTGTGTAATTGGGTTCTCACTACGTGATCCGACATCCCACTATCCAACCCCTTTAGGCTCTGACTGCCCTGGGGTATTGATCGCGATCGGCTGACAACAGTTTGGGCCCTTGGTGTGAGTCTGGCTATGCATGCCCCTCTTTAGACATTTGGTAACTACGATTGGAGATAACGACAGATGCATGCGACGCCCTTGAAGAAGCAGGAGACTGCGAAACATGTTGTCTTACCGCATACTTTAGCATCTCTCCAGTACCTCGCGTAACAGCGATTTTTAGTATCAAGTATCTCTATTGTATATTTCTTGTAGCTCATGATTTTATTTTTATTTTAAATTATTTATTTGTATCAGGAAACCGGTTCACCGGGATATATATAACAAGGTATAGTTACATTTACAACAATAATGACAGAGATTCACATACAGTTATTAAATGCGAAAGCACAAAACAAGAAAAGATGCTCAACATTACTATAAACCTTGTATGGCGTGTAAAAGGATATTAGTGTGAGCATCTTATTTATTATATTCAGAGGTCTTACATATGACCCATCCTTTCCATGTTCTCTATCTAACTGTGTACCCTGTATTTGAATACGGATATTCCTGGATATCATATTCCTTTCGTAAACGGTTCCCTGTCTATTTTGTGTTTTGAGAGAAAAGAAAAAGCAAATTATCAGAAAGGAAAGAACCGAGTAGAAGCGAATGAGTGAAGAAAGAGAGAGAGAAGGGGGAGGAAGAAGGGGAGTGGGTGAGGTAAGGAAAGGGGGGGGGAGAGGACAAGGGGAGGGGAGGGGGGGAGGTGGTAAGGGTGGCAACTCACAGAGTCGGAAGTAGGCAGTTGTCTATTATTCTCCATTTCTAAACATCTAATGTGGAATGAAATCACTTGCCTAGAAGGGTTTTCCCCTCCTCCGAGTATTTGAAGATGTTCCAGAGCTGCCAGGTTTTAGAGTATTTCTCCTGTCTATTTTGGCTTGTGAGGATTAAGTCCTCCATCTGGTTTATTTCCTCAACTTTTTGAAGCCAAAAGGCTATGGATGGTGTGTGAGAGGATTTCCAGAAGGATGGGATACATGCCTTCGCTGCGTCTAATAAATGTCGTATGATTGATTTCTTCTAGGACCGGGCGGGTATGGCCGGTGGCATGTAGAAGGAAATAAGCTGGTTCTTCAGGAACGATGCGATCATTTAGTTTTTGCATTGTCTGGCGTACTTCTCTCCAGAAAGTCTGGATTCGAGAACAGGACCAGAAAATATGGATGAGTGTACCTCTTTCTTCCTGGCATCTCCAACAGGCATCTGTTGTAGAGGGGAAGATTGTTTTAAGTAGTGCAGGAGTTCTGTACCAATGTGTGAGGATTTTATAATTAGTTTCCTGGATTTTGGTACAGATAGAGGATTTATGAGTGAACGTTAAAATTTGTTGTCTTTTATTGGTTGTGAAATTGCAATTTAGTTCTCTTTCCCATCTGGTGAGGCTTTGTACCTGGTACTCACCCGGCGGTGTAATAAACAATTTGTAAGTAAGTGAGAGTGCGTGTGGCAGATTTCCTGTCTCCGAGCAAAGAACCTCCATGGTTGTGAGGGTTTGATTAGCATCCTGGGGTGGTGGCAGGTAATGTAAAAAGTGATGGAGCTGCATTGCTCTGAGAAAATCTAGTCGGAACTGTCCTTCTGGATCAGTAAGCTCCGAGAGCGTCTTCCACCTCCCCATAATGCTAAAGTGAGAGGCTTGGTACAGACCTTCCTCTCTCAATTTCAGGAATTTCCTATCTTGTATACCTGGTTTGAATTGAGGGTTATCCAATATGGGTCTGAGTGGTGAGTTACGTGAGAAGTGGGGGGAGGTGTGGATCAGTTGTGAGCAAACCCGAACTGTGTTACCTATTAACGGATGGCGTGTAATTTCCATTGGAAGGGAGGCGTGACACCATGGAGCTCTGGGTAGGGGAATCTCACTCTGTGCCTGTTCAAGTCTTGTCCATAGCACCGAAAGAGGGTATCCCCATCTGTACGTAAGTCCCTTCTGTTTCGCCAAATCCAATAGCGGGCGAAGGAGGGCTCTTCATTTCAGGGTTGCTCTGGATAAGTCCGGCAGGATCTTCGTTTGCATGCCCTCTATTTCCACGTCGCCGTGCTCCCATGCGCGTCAGAGGATATTCTCTTTTTGAGTGTACCGATGTAGTCTGCAAACTACGTCACGTGGTCTGTTCGGGTCGTCAGATTTGGGGCCCAGAGCTCTGTGGACTCTGTCTAGCTCAATTTCTAGGTTAGGCTCCTGTAGAAGATCTCCCGTACAGTCTCCCCAAGGTTCTCCCGTGATGCCGTTTCCGGGATCCCTCGAAGCCGCAAGTTGTTCCGACGGCTTCGGTCTTCTATGTCCTCCAGGTGCAGCTGCAGGGCTATGGCAGCGTCTCTCTGTTGGTCTCTGGCTTGCTCCAGTGCTGTCACCCTGTCCATCAATAAAGAGACCGAGGTCTCCCCGGTAGACACCCGCTCTGTCAGATTCGAGACTTCCCCTCTGACCTCTTGTATATCACGGTGGTGTGTTTCTTCAAGCTTGAGGATGAGTGCCTCAATGTCTGATCTGGTGGGGAGAGCCTGGACTAAACTTCTAATGTCTTGGTCACACAGAGCGGGATCGGGTGGTTGTGGGGACGCCATTGTGGCTTGATGAGGGCCTCCGCAAAAGTCTGCAGAGTGTTCTTGTGCAGTCCGGGAGTTAGGAGAGGAGCAGGCTTCAGACTGTCTAGGGGCCTTCTGTTTCTCACCTCGTGGGGATCCTCGTGGTGCTGCTACTGTAGCCCCGAGGTAAGAGTCTTGTAATTGCAGAAAATAGCGGCGGATCTAACCAGGACTTTTGCCAACGGGTGTCCCCCGAGTGGATGCTCTTGTCCTGTGTCGTTTGGCCGATTGCATGCCTCAGGCAGGGTATTGTTAGCCGGGTTTTTCTGGACGAGGTCGGGAGCTCAAGAAAAAAGCGTCTTCACTCAGCCATGTCCAGGCCACGCCCCGTAGCTCATGATTTTATTAGATATTATGTGTTTTGTAATCAATAAAATATAATAATTTTTATGAATTTTTGAGTCTGTGCTTGCCTTATCATACAGATGAAATGGTCCACTAATAAAAATCCCATCTCTTATGAGGCAGCTTAGGCTCCCTCTCAAGTTTCTATTTGTAATGGAACATGTAACATGTTCCAGCTCCTGCCGACCCTCTATGATTCCCCCTTCAGCATGACAGAGGTCAAGGGATTATCTCACTACACTCACTGTCACAATTCAAAAATGGCACAGCCATGCAAGCTCAGCCCACATGGCAATGTCATTCTTTCACAGTTTCCTGTAAATTAATGAACTACAAGTACTGCCATCCATCGTGGCAGATGGCTTGTAGTGCTGAATGAACTGCACACTGATGAACACCCTTGTAGTTCATTCACAAGCCCTGCAGCTTGCAAATTGACAGTCTATATGGAGGTTTAGGCTGAAAGCTGCAGGGCTTGTCTGCAGAAGGCTGACATTGCAACCCTAATCCACTAATCATGGATGCAATGCTTTCCAGGCTCCTGCAGGAAAAAAACAATAAATGCACATTTTTTCATTTTTTTCAAAAATGTGCATTTATTATTTAAAAAAAAATGGTGAACTTATCCTTAAAAGATGTTGTGATGAATCATATGGTATTTACAACAAAAATGAAAATCCTAAATTTGCCAATACAAATGTGTCTTCATAGCCCCCTTATGAACCCCAAGGGAGCCCAAATGTGCTGTTACTTGTTTAACTTAGCATATTGGAATTCTTATAGGAAATAATTGCATGTTATGGTCAGACTGCAGTACCCGATTCAACCAGCAAGTAGGGCTACAAGTAATTAATAATGCAGGTATTCATACTTAGAAAGCCTAGAAACTTGAAGGGAACAAAGTGATCTGTGTTACCACATATCATATGTAGTTTTCTTCTCTTGTGTGTCTTGGCACAGACAGGGGTCTGTTAGGCCTCAAGTGTTCTGTACTATAATGCAAAGCAATCACTAAAATAATCATCTGTATGAACAAGACCCCATGCTTCTATCTACTCCTGAACAAACCATTTAACCTACTGAACCTTAACCAACATCAAGGTCTTATAACTTATCTTCAGTTCATTTGAACAGCTAGGGCATCTACATTGTCATAAAGGTCAACTAGTTGTGAGATAGGTTCACTTCTAGACAGCAACTTAGCTACAGGGTGTATGTAGGTTAAAACAAATACTGTAAGATACAAGTGTATCAAAGACACCAGATCAGCGTTTAGTAAGTCATCATAACTTTGTTGTGTGGGCTATAATCTCAGCGGGCAAGACATTTTCTCGGTGGTTAGCACTGACAGCTTCCAAAGGCTGAGAGGAACATCATTTTATCTGAATTCCTGAGCTATGAAGGAGGGCTGATTAGTGCGGCAGACCTTTTTGTCACTGTTTAATGACATATTGATTCTTCGCAGCCGGCAGGTGCTCAATACTGACCTTCACCTGTTTACAAATGTGTTTGGTTAAAAGAAATAAAAGGAGTTCTATAAAAATTGGCTGCTGTGAGTGTGGGCTGAAAATATAGTTTTTGTAGATAGGGAATTGTCAAGTTAGATGTGCAAAGAGCATTTGTTCCTTGTGCTGTCCAGGACAACAATCACGGGAATAACTCTTTGAAACTTTAATTGACTTTTGTCCTCATTTAACTCACGGTGACTAATAGATATGGATTAAATGAAACAGGATCGCCAGGAATCTGACTGTCACCAGCTATTGCATACAATAAAAAAAATATTTTTGACCGATAATCTACACAAAAGATGATTCTTTTGTGAGTTTACTACTGTGATAAAATTATTGCTTTTTTTCATGATGGTATGAAATATTTTCTACTAGATATACCAGAGGACATTTAAAAAACAACATATGTATACATAGAGTGCTCAGTGACAAAACAAATGTGAATTTTGCTACAAAGCTTAATTCCCCAAGTTGTACCTGTAACCAGTAACCATTTTCTTTGTTCACGCTAATGTGTCTTACGTAATATATGTTCTCCAGACTCAAGTGATGTTATATAGTATATAACATACTTTTACAGCCTCTACTTTACTTGTATTCCCCAGGTAAATTAAAGAAATATAAAAAAAGTACCGGTATATGCTTGTATATTATTTATGTACAGTTTGTAAATAAAGTAGTACAAAATCTCATCAACAGGTTTTAAACTACAGACATTGAATAAACTTTACACAACATCAGAGCTGAAGACTCATCATTTTACTAAATGGTAAGTTGTGTTTAACTATGTCTCTATGCAACGTTAACAACAGTTTAGCAATTCATGAAGTGTGGAGAATAGGGCACTCTGGATAACAAGTAGACTTGTTATCCAGTATAACTTGTACAAGTAAACAAACAGTACATGACTGGCTCTTGAAATGTGATTAATGCACCACAGCAGCACTTCAAAAGAGGGAAGCACACTCTATAGGAAAAACAAAGCAGAGAAGTGCAGTAAGAAATCACTTTAGTGACAAGGAAGGGTTTGAAGAAGGAGCGACTGGGCATGCTCCGAAACATGTCCCACCCACTCTGACATTACTTCCGGTTGCCTGTATTCCATGCTGGCCCTGACAGCACAGCTCTCCATCTTGGATCAGAGAAACAGGGTTTCCCACCGCTGGTCAGCTAGAACTTCCACCTGCAATTGTCTTTACCCCTGGGAGGCATCCTGCTGGACGTGAATTCATTGATATGCCTGTTTTTCACTTCCATCTTGTAAGTGTTTTTACCCTTCCTTGTCATTAAAGTGTTTTATTACTGCACTTAGAAGCGCCTTCTTCTCTTCTTTGTTAGCAATCTTATTTCTATGTGTGACCACTTACCATCTAAGGGGGATTTCCCAATACTGGAGCAGCTCTTCATGGCTTAACAAGCTAAAGATAGAAGCTGACTGGTTACTTAGTTACTGTGCATACATTAGTTGCTCCAGATTCCGTCTGCTCCAGTTTTGATAAATCACCACCTCTTTTTTGTCACAGGTCTGCACTTGTAGATCTGAAATTGGAAAATAATGTGTTTTCTCAAAACCTAAGATCTGGAATTTTCTGTAGCCTCTTAGGTGAAACAAACAGTCCTACACAAGTCCTACATAAGTTATACCTGTTTATCTACAGCCTCCTAAAGCAAACAATTTACATCGCAGTTTAACATAAGCAGTTGCAGACTCTGGGCGTACAAGACACATCCAAAAACATGTCATCATTATACACAGAGCAGGCCCTCTCCTGACACCGATAAAAGTGATCTCGCGGTGAATCCGCCACAGGGACCACTTTTATCTGAAAGCCGGCCGCCGCACGAAAACGGGGATACCGGGGTTATGGCAGCTAGCTGCTGCCATAACAACGATATCCCCGTTCAAAGTTTGGACGTTCATCATCGTGTGGCGGTCGGTAAGTGGTTGAACTAACACTGCTCAAAAAAAGAAAAACATGCCTTTTGTTTAGTTTTATTACATTTAAATGTCTAAGGATTGCAAAAAAAAATTATTGTTGCAGGAAAATATTCACAAAAAGAAAGCCTTGTTTGTCCTTAACCACTTCCGGACCTCCCACTATCACTATACGTCGGTACTTTGAAGAGGAGTATCGTTGTTATGGCAGCAGCTAGCTCCCATAACCCCGGTATCCTCTTCTTCAGCGGGCAGTTTGCTTCAAGATTAAAGTGGTCTCTGCGGATTCGCCGAGAGATCACTTTTATCGGTGGCGGTAGAGGGCCTCCCCCTCCTGCCATGCTCCGGTGCCCCCCCGCCGCTTACCGTAGCCGTCGGCAGCGGCGGAAGCGATCGGATGTTCTCCCCTGTGTGACATGGAGAGGAAGATGGCCCCCACCAGTCAGGTCCCCCACCTGTCTCCATATCATTGCAGGGCGGAAGCAACATCAAAATGTCATTTCCACCCATAGATCTTAAAGGCCCTTTTTTTTCTTTTTTTTTAAATGACAACATTTTTTTTTTATTGCATTTTAGTGTAAATATGAGATCTGAGGTCTTTTTTACCCCAGATCTCATATTTAAGAGATCCTGTCATGCTTTTTTTCTATTACAAGGGATTTTTACATTCCTTGTATTAGGAATAAAAGTAACACTTTTTTTTTTAAAGAACAGTGTAAAAATAAAAAATAAAAGGTAAAATAAATAAGAAAAAAAAAAGAGATTTTAAACGTGAGTAGCGCGCACATATGAAAATGGTGTTCAAACCACACATGTGAGGTATCACCACGATCGGTAGAGTGAGAGAAATAATTCTAGTCCTAGACCTCCTCTGTAACTCAAAACATGCAACCTGTAGAATTTTTTTAAACGTCACCTATGGAGATTGTTAAGGGTAAAAGTTTGTCGCCATTCCAAGAGCGGGCTCAATTTTGAAGCCTGACATGTTGGGTATCAATTTACTCAGCGTAACTTTATCTTTCACAACATAAAAAAAATTGGGCTAACTTTACTGTTGTCTTATTTTTTAATTCAAAACAGGTTTTTTTTTCCAAAAAAAGTGTGCTTGTGAGACCGGTGCGCAAATACAGTGTGACTGAAAGTATTGCAATGACCGTCATTTTATTCTCTAGGGTGTTAGAAAAAAAATGTATAATGTTTGGGGGTTATAAGTAATTTTATAGCAAAAAAACTGTTTTTAACTTGTAAACAACAACTCTCAAAAAGAGGCTCGGTCCTTACGTGGTTAAAAAACAATGTATGTATTAGGCTGTTATCTTAAGTAATGACAAAATTATCGCCGAAAAAACAGGCTCATAGCAGAAATGTGAAAATTGCTCTGATCCATAAGGGATAAACAGGTGTGAGAGCCAAAGTGGTTACTCCTTCACTACATACTTAACCACTAGCCGACCAGTGCACGACGATGTACGTCAGCACAATGGCACAGCTGGGCAAATGGGCGTACAGGTACGTCCCCTTTAAATCGCGGCATTGTGGGCACACGCCGCATGCTCCGTGACTGTGCCCACGGGTCCCGCGGACTTGATGTCTGCCGGGGGCCTGTGATCGTGTCATGGAGTGGAACGGGGAGATGCCTTTGTAAACAAGGTATTTCCTCGTTCTGACTAGTGACATGACAGGGATCTACTGCTCCCTGTGATCGGGAGCAGTGATCGCTGTCATGTCAGTGGAAACCTATCCCCCCACAGTTAGAACACCTCCAAAGGACACACGTAACCCCTTGATTGCCCCCTAGTGTTTAACCCCTTTCCTGCCAGTGTAATTTACACAGTAATCAGTGCATTTTTATAGCACTGATCGCTGTATAAATGACAATGGTCCCAAAATGGTGTCAAAAGTGTCTGATGTGTCCGCCATAATGTTGCAGTCACACTGAAAATCGCAGATCGCCACCATTACTAGTAAAAAAAAATAATAATAAAAATGCCATAAATTTATCCCCTATTTTGTAGATGCTATAACTTTTGCGCAAACCAATCAATATACGCTTATTGTGATTTATTTTACCAAAAATATGTAGAAGAATACATATTGGCCTAAACTGAGAAAGAAATTTGTTTTTTTTTTAAATATATTTTCGGGGGGATATTTATTATAGCAAAAAGTAAAAAATATTGCTTTTTTTAAAAAAAATGTTGCTCTTTTTTGCAGAGGTGATCAAACACCACCAAAAGAAAGTTCTATTTATGGGAAAAAAAGGACGTCAATTTTGTTTGGGTGGAGCGTCGCACGACCGCGCAATTGTCAGTTAAAGCGAAGCAGTGCCATATCGCAAAAAGTGCTCTGGTCAGGAAGGGGGTAAAATCTTCTGGGGCTGAAGTGGTTAATACGCTTTTAAAATTACTTTTCTTTTCAGTGGTTGCTAAGGGCTACACCACATTGCCTTTGCATTTTATACCATTAAAAATGTGGTAATAACCAATGACTACTGTGATTTGTAGTCACATCTTTTTTAATGAAGGTATATTTTTTATCCCAAACAAGATTTATTAAAAAAAAAATTATTTTTTGAACATACAGTATAGAAATATATCAAGCACATTTTATACATTCAATGTGTTGGGGTAAGGGTAAGATAAGGGGTTAGAGATATGTTGAAGGTAGAGAGAAAACATGGATAGTCCATTGCGAGATCTCAGGTCGTTTATAGCTACTGAATAAAATGTACTTTTTTTCTTAATTATAACATTCAATTGTCTCTAAACTGATACAAGTTTATAAATTGCAACACACTAGGTAGATTTACTAAAACTGCACTCAGATTCTGGTGCAGCTGTGCATTGATTTTTTTTTTACACATCTGAATAAGCAAATGCTAGATATTCATTTACGCAATGCCTACAGATAAGGGAGATATACTTGAATGAAAACACAAAGAAATGTGCCTTTTTATTTATTTATTACACAAAAAAAGCAATAGATGTAATGGTTTACTCTATAAAAAAAAAAAGTAAGAACATCCAGGGCCTCAGAAGCTAGCATTGTCCCCTTTAGTAGAAATCACTTCTTTTAAGCACTTACATAACTGCCCACTAGTCTGTGACATCAACTCTGTGAAATTGATGGCCACTGCTCCATGCAAAATTTAGTTGCAAGATGTTTGTGAGTTTTCTTATTTGAACTGCCAATTTCAAACCTCCCCACAACACGTCTTTGGGATTCAAATCAAGACTTTGACTAGGCCAGTCATAAACCTTCATTTGTTTTTTTAAGCCATTCTTTGGCTGATTTGCAAGTGTGCTTTGAGTCATTATCATGTTGGCAGATTAATTTCCATTTCATCTTTAGCTTTTGCACATATGGCCTCAGAGGCTCATTAAGTACACTTTGATATGGAACAGAATTGATAGTTGAATTGATAAGTAAAAGCTGCCCAGGCCCTGAAGCAGCAAAACCACCCTAAATCATAACATTTCTACCACCATGCTTTACAGTTGGTGTGAGATTATTTTCCTAAAATTCTATCTTAGATTGTGGCCTCTCTAGACGCGGAGAAGGCCTTCGATTCTGTGGAATGGGGCTATCTCTGGGAAGTACTCCGCAGATTCGGATTCGGTCCGGCCTTCCTCTCCTGGGTCAGGATGGTGTACAGGGCTCTGACGGCCAGGGTACGCACGGGTACGGTACTCTCTCCGGCTTTCCCCCTTAGTAGGGGGACTAGGCAGGGGTGCCCCCTCTCGCCGGGACTTTTTGCCCTGGCAATTGAGCCAATGGCCGCCCTCCTCCGTGCTACACCGGAGATTCGGGGGATTACAAGGGGTCCAATACAGGAAAAGGTGTCGTTATACGCTGACGACACCTTACTGTATCTTAGAGATGATGGTACTTCCCTACAGGCAGCCCTATCAGTAATTAATAATTTTGGAAAATTCTCTGGTATTTGCATAAATTGGGGGAAGTCAGTCCTGTTCCCTCTTCATGATGGCCCTGCATCCTTGCAAACAGATGGGCAGCTTAGTAGAGTCTCTCAGTTTAAATATCTAGGGGTAGAAATACATAGAGATTTAAAAAAATATATAACCCTCAATTTAAACCCAGTGGTCAATCACTTCTCTCAAAGATGCGCCACATGGAAATCCCTACCTCTAACACCAGTTGGCCGCGTTAACTTAATCAAGATGTCGGTACTACCCAAGTTTACCTATTTATTCCGTCAAACTCCAATTTCTATACCGATAACCTTTTTTAAACACTTGGATAGTGTTGTCACCTCATTTATTTGGAATGGGAAGACCCCTAGAATAGCCAGATCAACTTTACAGCTGCCGGGGGTACTGGGGGGACTGGCCCTACCCTGCTTTGCTTTCTGAAATACTATTGGGCGGCGGTCCCAGTGACTGTTAAATGGTGGTTCTCGGAGGACCCGACCAATCCTGCTTCCACTACAGAGGCGGCATTGGTTGGCTCATTTGCGGAATTGGGAATTTGGTTCATAGAGGTCCCAGATCCAATGCTCATGTGACTCTCCCCATGAAAACGACTCTTAAGGTTTGGGATACGGTCCAAAAACAGCTCATGGGACCCAATGACTGGTCCCCTGCGACTCCCTTATGGGGCAACCCTCGGCTACCTCACTTTCGTTCTATTCCCGACCCGGTCGTGTGGGCTAGATATGAGGTCAAAACTTTGGGAGATATAGTACCACAGGGCCGACTGATCTCCTTCGATGCCTTAAAAAGAGATAGGGATCTCCCGAATCATATGTTCTTTAGATTCCTCCAGTTGCGCCATGCATTCAGGTCCCAGTTCCCTGACCAGCTGAATCTTGAGGGGTCGCAGGTGGAAAATACACTTAAATCCCCGGATACTGGGAAAACGCTGTCCACGTTGTATAATATATTTGCGTCGCATGACACATCTAGAGTATCCCAGTTGTGTGAGTTATGGCGGGGGGATATTCCGGAGCTAACAGATGAGGACTGGGAAGAGGGGATTCAGCAATATCTACCCCTTACAATTTCGGCTAGGGACAGGTTCATGCAACTGAAGTTTCTTCACCGTGCATATTACTCTCCAGTACGTTTAGCAAGAATATACCCTGATAGGTCGGCGAGATGCGCTAGGTGTGGCTTGGATGACGCTGACTTCTTCCACACAGTCTGGTCCTGCCCTGGTGTGAAGGAATTTTGGGAAAATATACTTGCTGATATTAACTCTATTGGGAAAGTGAAGGTCCCATACAGTCCAGTCCCTCTTTTGTTAGGTATCTGCGACTTCCTAGAGGTCTCGTGGGGGAAGAAACTATTTATCTTCTACACCACACTATACGCTAGAAAGGCAATCCTATTACATTGGAATCAGGCCCAACCACCCACCAGACAGCTCTGGCAGTCTTTGATAAATAAGGCATTACCATTATATAAAATGACATATATGGGAAGAAATTGTCCTAAAAAATTTGGGAAGATTTGGGCAGCATGGGTGAAGGCAAAACATTTAACAATTGATTGAGGCCCCCAGGTCATGGCACATGATAAATGACATAATCTGTTCCTCACCAACAAATTTCTGTGTCTCCTTATATGAATGTGGGATTGAAGTGTATGATTTGAAGGTAATTAATGTGCCCCTTATACCTCTACCCGGGTTAGGTGCAAGGTTCTTGTTAACATATTGTTGCTCTGACTAATACACAAACTACATTTGTTGAGAAATGTAAGAAAATTGTGTAAGATGTCTGTATCTATGACTAATCCGTTATAAAATGTCTGTTTTTGGAAAACCTTAATAAACTTTTTTGTTAAAAAAAAAAAAATTCTATCTTAGGTTTCTTGGAACAATGTTACTGTGGCCAAACAAACAAATACGTTTATAGGAAACTGCAAAAATATAGAGATGTGATTCACTGTCTGTGGCACCACGTCCAAATATAATTGCAAAAAAAATATTTTTTGTTTGGTTCTAATATGTTTAATGCTCAATATGTAATTCATCTGTGATGAAATTTATCTGTAAATTCATTTTTGTAACTAAATGCTAATTACAATTGTGATATATTTCCCAGTACCAACAGGATCCCCTAAAGAAGCCTTTGGTGAAACACATAGCGATATATTAGTGCTTTCACAGTGATTCTGGAGCTGGCCCCCACATTCATGTGTAGGATTAGGACACATGTCTTATTTCACGTGAGATTGACTTGTGGGCCGAACCATATAGGTGTCTCTGTGTAGCCTTGTGATTTGGACACATGGGGGAGATACATTTAGACAGCATGTATACATTCTATTGTTTTTAATATGTATTTTGGGACCACAGTGGCACCTTTAAAATCCAGTTTTCCCATTTATAGGAAATGGGAGTCTCAATGTAATGTTCTTTTTGTACAGCAAAGGATTTTTCCTGGCACAATTTCTTTCTGATTGTGTATGGATGCACTTTGACAACTGTTGCAAGAGTTACTGCAGATTTTATGTTTACATTGTGGCAGAGGCGTAGCTTGAAGCTTGTGGGTCCTGATGCAAAAATTGACCAGTGTGGTTGCAATAGGCAGATACACCCTGTGCAGATCGTGGCTGACTGGCTGTGTCGTAAAGGAATGTGATTTCTGCCCTGCAGAGGAGCAGCAGTATAGAGCATTGTAATGGGAAAAGAAGCTCAACGGCCAGGCATAGCATCCAGGTTGGAGGGGTGATCAGGGGGCTTTGGGGGGGCACAATTCAGATATAGGGGGCAAAGCCATGTGACACAAAATCTGGAGCCTGCAGACCCTCAGGGGCCCCTCAGGAGGTGTTAAGGGATTTGGTTTAGCAATTTCTGAAGGTTTCTCTGTCAGTGTTGGCAGATGTTGGGGGAAGGTCACTTACCGGAGATGTGTGTTTTTTCCCCAGTTGTCAGGGAAGTGGGGTAAGCAGACATCTCCGGTGGGGGGGTACAGAGAATCCCAACTAGTGACTAGGAGACACTGAGCGGTGTCTTATCTCACCAGTGACATCAATGATATCATGGCCACAGCACGGCACTCTCCTCCTCTTAACTCGCTGAGCTTGGTTACCATTCCATGTTGGCAGACACTTCCCCATCCTGGGCTGTTCTCACCCTGTTCTCCTCTCCATTCAGGAAATGGCTTACAGCTTCTTCCCAGCCAATGAGAACAAAGGGGTGTGGACTGTGGAAGGCAAAGTGGAAGCCCAGTACTGGAGCATGGCTGTGGGGCCCTAGGGCAGATCGGAGCTGGACTTTGTTGACGGTATGATAATATGACAGGGAGGCTGCAGGGGCCCCCTGGAGCTAGGGGCAGGGTTGCGATTGTGACCCCTGCAAACCCTTATGCTATGCCCATGCATTGTGGGATTTTTGAAGACGTATTTTAACACCAAATGGTCAGCTCTTGGGGTGAGTTTGCTGATCTAGCCAGTCCCGGACAAATAACTGATGTTTGATATCTATGCCACTCGTAAATATTTTTAAATCCCTTACCGGATTTATAGATATCCACAAGTTCCTTTATGAAGGCTTTGGAGAGCTCTTTAAGACTTGTGATGATAACCCCACACATATCAATAGCAAAGAGAACACCAGATCCTAGATGTTGGAGGTTCAAATAAGACAGTTACTTCTTAAAAAGGAAGTTGTAATTATTGGCACCTAATTTGAAAAAAAAATGGTTTTAATCTCATGGATTCAAATTGGTGGTAAATATAGGAATGTACTTACATTTTTTTTAGTTTATTGTATTATAAGAATAAATACATCATGCCAATTCTATGTGTCATTTGTTAAAGTATATCACCCATATTTGTAGGCACTGTTTGGATGAAGATATTTGCTTGTTCATACAAGTTGAAAAAGTGAACAATTATTGTGAGATGCAGATATCATTCAGTTTAAAATACAGCAGTAGCTAAAATGAAAAGGCAACACTATATGTCCTTGATATTGGCAGGGCTTCACACTATTTGATGCATGTTGAACTCTGAATGAGGCTGAGTTTTGTCAAAGATAACAGAATAAGACAAGAATGAAAACATGTACTTTTTTCAGTTGATTGGCTTGTCAGACCTGCAATAAAGAAACTGCTAAGGATATCTTTCAGAGTTCAAGCTTTGTACTAAGGACTCTGCTAAAAATAAAGACATTGATACTGACAATATGAAGCATTTTTTTCTGTAGTACCTATTACTTAAACTGTACATAGGGCAAAGAAGTCTTTCCCAGACCTTTCAACAGGGATTGAAAATGATTTACAACTAAGAGATTACATACCTTGCTTCCTACAAACTTCAACATTTAGGAAGGCTTACGAAATACAAGAACTTGTATAACTAATAGCTAATACAAGTGAATTGGCTTCTTTATTAAAATATGGCATTTCACATATTCCTTCACATACCATTTCACTCTAAAGGAAATGCAATTTTTCTCATAGTTTTGCATGACTTTGTTCAGAGAAATGTTAACCACTTCAATACAGGGCACTTAGACACCTTCCTGCCCAGACCAATTTTCAGCTTTCAGCGCTGTCGCAGTTTGAATGACAATTGCACAGTCATGCTACACTGTGCCCAAACTACATTTTTATCATTTTGTTCCCACAAATAGAGCTTTCTTTTGGTGGTATTTGATCACCTCTGTGGTTTTTATTTTTTACTAAACAAATAAAAAAAGACCGAAAGTTTTGAAAAAAAGAAAAGTTTTGCTTTTGTTTCTGTCAAAAAAAATTGTAAATAAGTAAGTTTTCTCTTTCACTGATGGGCACTGATAAGGTGGCACTGACAGGCACTGATACGGCAGCACCGATGAGGTGGCACCAATGAGTGGGCACTGACGGGCACTGGCGATGGGCACTGATATGCGGCACTGATGGGCACTGGTAGGCGGCACTGATGGGTGGCACTCATATGCAGCACTGATGGGCATTGATAGGCAGCACTGATGGGCACTGATGGGTGGCACTGGGTGACACTGGTTGGCACTGATGGGCACTGATAGGCGACACTGATGGGCAATGAAAGGCGGCACTGCTGGGCACTGCTGGGCACTGATAGGGTGGCGCTGATAGGCGGCACTGATAGACAGCACTGCTGGGCACTGATGGGCACTGATAGGCGGCACTGCTGGGCACTGATGGGCACTGATACGTGGCACTGATAGGCACTGATACGAGGCACTGATGGGCATCCCTGGTGGCACTGGCAGTGGTAGGCATTGAAGTGGGCACTGACTGGCAACTGCCTGGGCACAGATTGGCAGCTGCCTGGGCACACAGTGGCATTTCCCAGGTGGTCTAGGGGCATACCTGGTGGTCCAGTGTGGATCGCTTCCCTTGTGGTCCTGGGCGGCTTCCCTGGTGGTCCTGGGTAGGATCCGAGGAGGGGCTGTGCTGATAAACAATCAGCACAGACCCCCCTGTCAGGAGAGCAGCCGATCGGCTCTCCTCTACTCGCGTCTGTCAGACGCGAGTGAGGAAAAGCCGATCACCAGCTCTTTCTGTTTACACCGTGATCAGCCGTGATTGGACACGGCTGATCACAGGGTAAAGAGTCTCCGTCGGAGACTCTTTACCTAGATCAGTGTTACAGGGTGTCAGACTGACACCCCGCAACAATGATCGCGGCTATGCGCACCCCCGGGGGCGCGCAGCAGCTCGATATTCCTGATCACGTCATATGACGTCCGGTCAGGAATATCAAACCACTTTGCCGCCGTCATTCTGTAATAGGGTGGGCGGCAAGTGGCTAATATTCCAGAAGTCTACAGATAATGCAGCTATTTAGAAATCACTAGTTATAAAATAGTAAAATAAAATAGTAATAAAATCCTGTTATATCTACCAGTTCTTTCAGAAGACATGTGGAAATAAATCTCCTCTTTACCCAGATTTTAAAATGCAAACAAAACTAGGCCAAACACCCCACCACTGTGGCTCAACCACAACTGGGCACCCTCTGAATGGACTATTGTTTGGCTCCCATCAGGTTGAGGTCATACTTGTTACCCAAGCCATCACAGGCGCCTAACTTGGCCACAAAAATTTAGATGGCCACAGACCACCCTACACTGACAACAAGGCAATGCTCCCATTCATCCTCCAACAAGAACGATGATGGCTCACATGCCAACATCACTAAGGAAGTGTCAGGAACCATGAAACAGACTGAGACAGAAAATGCAGTAAACAAATCACACCTTTTAATAAAGTGGTAAAATTAGTACAAATAGTAAATATAGTCAAAACATAGCCAGGGTTTGGTAGCCAGAGTGGGTAGTCAGAACAAGCCAGGAAATCAGGAAGCCAGAGATCAGCGTAGTCGGAGGAAGCAGACAGGATCGGGAACCAGAAGGGATGTCAGCCAGGCAAGTCTTCAACAGTAACACAGCAAAGAGTTTCTAGATATGTTGACCAAGGCAAAGGTGCTGAATGAATGATCCAACCAGTTTAAATAGACAGAAGGGGCTGGCTGTGGGCTGGACTGAAGAGCAGGAAATGAGCACCAGGTGAGCCACTGTGAAACAATGAGTGCTGGCAATTAACTGACAGCTGAGCAACCTGAGCACTGAGAAGGGAGAGCTGAGCCCAGCCCTGACAGGAAGTAGCTAAGCTCTTAACCACAGAAAAAAAAGTAAGCACTATCATAAAGCATTGAACACCAGTGGCAATATGTGTTGAGGTGGGTCCAATACATTATAAATGCTGAACTCCACATCTCTACACTAGAAGATAAACTTGAGCACTCATGCTCACTTATACAGAAACACAACCAGATACAAGAAGCTCAATTGGACAATGTTGAAGAACTAGAGAATCATTTAAGAAGAAACCTCTGCATCATCAGCCTTTCAGAGAGCTACACTCTTAAATTATGTTCCAAGTGTATTCCAAAGGTCTTGGACATTAAGCATCCTTGTACACCAGAACAAGCCCTCCAGATGGGTCAGCAATTGTAGGATCAACGTGCACCAAGATCGGTAATTGTCAAATACCTGAAGTACACAAACAAGCTGTTCATACTTCAACATTTTAGAAAAGCAAAAGACCCTTGTATCTATCTCTATATCCACAATCTTTTACTCTTTGAGGAATGCCTAACCAAAGTGCTCTTACCAGCTGACCAATAAGAAACTACACTGTGTAATAAATTGGCATTAAAAACACAGGTTTCAGTTAAACAACATTTGCATATATATGCTAAATCCACACTGGCTCATCATGACCCCTCTGTGAAGTGTGGTTCCTAAGTCATCTAAGAGAGCATCTTCAAATTATAAGCCCACAATGAACAGTGCCATGTATCATACCTACTTTTGACTAATACATGTCCTATGTTATAGTTTTTTTTTATTATCTTATTTTCACACCAGGCCAATCCAACAATCTTGGGAAAAGCTTGGCTTGATTTAAAAACAAAAGGTTCTACATTGTAAGATAATAAAATATTCTGGGCAATCATTTACTGAGCATGATACTTTTAACCTACGGGGAAGATATTAACTATGGGGGAGATTTATGTTTCTAAATGTTAATTAGGCATATTGCATCTCTCTTTGCATTATTAGACTGAAAAAAGTTCCATGGCTATAACTCCATCATCTCCTTCTAAATACTTGAAAAATTTATTGGGATTCGATGTATAGGAATGTACAGTATATGCTCTCTTATATGCCTTACAGGTAAAGCTTTGCTATTGAAACATATTTGTTTTTATTTTATTTAAAAAAAAAACATGTATCACATAGTACGCTACAGTATTTATTTAAAGGGCAACTGTCTGTACAGAAATAGTTGAATCCCGTAACCTGACTAAAGGTGTTTCTTATGTCATAGATATTTTTGCTGTACTACCTACTGAGTGCTAACATTTGACATGACACATTTTCTAAGTAGTGACTAAAAGATAAGGATGGTATGGCATGCCACTTCAAAACCAAGTCAGTAAATGGCAGCTCCATTATTTCTTTCTTGACATATTCCCTTTAAATAAATGCTGTAGGAAGGTACAGTCATGCTCAAAAGTTTGCATTGAAAATATGACTAATCATGCCAAAAAACTGTCTTTTATTTAAGGATAGCAATCACATGAAGCCATTTATTATCATATCGTTTTTTGGATCCTTTTTAAATCATAATGATAACAGAAATCATCCAAATGGCCCTGATAAAAAGTTTACATACCCTGGAATGTTTGGCCTTGGTACAGACACAGATGGTGGTACACACAAGTAAAATGGCAATTAAAAGTTAATTTCCCACATTTTTGGCTTTTAAAATCACAATTAGTATCTGTGTATAAATAGTCAATAAGTTTGTTGGCTCTCACATGGATGCACTATGCAGGCTAGACACTGAGCTATGAGGAGGTAGAAAAGAACAGTCAAAAGACCTGCGTAACAAGGTAATGAAACTTTACAAAGATGGAAAAGGATATAAAACGATATCCAAAGCCTTGAATATGCCAGTCAGTAGTGTTTAATCACTTATTAAGAAGTGGAAAATTAGGGGCTCTTTTGATACCAAGCCAAGGTCAGGTAGACCAAGAAAGATTTCAGCCACAACTGGCAGAAGAATTGCTCAGGATACAAAGAAAAACCCACAGGTAACCGCAAGAGAAATACAGGCTGCTCTCCAAAAAGACAGTGTGGTTGTTTTTAAGAAAAACAATTCAACGATACTGGGCATATTGGAACCAGGCTTTCTGGTGGAACTTGTACAGTAAAGGCTTCTTTATGGCAACTTGACCATGCAGCTTTTTCTTGTTCAAGTATCATCGTATCGTGCTCCCTAAAAACAACCACACCCTCTTTTTCCAAAGCAGCCTGTATTTCGCCTTTTTTGTCATTCTATCCCTATTGTAAAATTGGTGAGGAGCAGCTGTTGACCAATGTGACCCTCAAATTTTGAATTATTTAAAAATCCCAATCAATCCTAAAAAAGGAAATTGGAGTTTTAAGCTGTGAAATGAAAACAGATGATACTTAGGTAAAGTAATTTCAATACTGATTGAAAAGACTTCTATCTAGACTAGGGATGAGCTTCGAGTTCAAGTCGAACTCATGTTCGACTCGAACATCGGCTGTTCGCCAGTTCGCCGAACAGCGAACAATTTGGGGTGTTCACGGCAAATTCGAATGCCGCGAAACACCCTTTAAAAGTCTATGGGAGAAATCAAAAGTGCAAATTTTAAAGGCTTATATGCATGGTATTGTCATAAAAAGTGTTTGGGGACATGGGTCCTGCCCCAGGGGACATGGATTTAATGCAAAAAAAGTTTTAAAAACGGCCGTTTTTTCAGGAGCAGTGATTTTAATAATGCTTAAAGTGAAACAATAAAAGTTTAATATCCCTTTAAATTTCATACCTGGGGGGTGTCTATAGTATGCCTGTAAAGGGGCGCATTTTTCCTGTTTTTAAAACAGTCTGACAGAAAAATGACATTTCAAAGGAAAAAAAGTCATTTAAAACTACTTGCGGCTATTAATGAATTGCCGGTCCGACAATACACATGAAAGTTCATTGATAAAAACGGCATGGGAATTCCTCACAGGGGAACCCCGAACCCAAATTTAAAAAAAAAATGACTTGGGGGCTCCCCCTAAATTCCATACCAGGCCCTTCAAGTCTGGTATGGATATTAAGGGGAACCCCGGCCAAAATTTTAAAAAAATGGCGTGGGGTCCCCCTCAAAATCTATACCAGACTCTTCAGGTCTGGTATGGATTTTAAGGGGAACCCCGCGCCAAAATTTAAAAAAACGGCATGGGGTCCCCCCAAAAATCCATACCAGACCCTTATCCGAGCACGCAACCTGGAAAAGAGGTGGGACGAGAGAGCGCCCCCCCTCCTGAACCGTACCAGGCCACATACCCTCAACATTGGGAGGGTGCTTTGGGGTAGCCCCCCAAAACACCTTGTCTCCATGCTGATGGGGACAAGGGCCTCATCCCCACAACCCTTTCCCGGTGGTTGTGGGGGTCTGCGGGTGGGGGGCTTATCGGAATCTGGAAGCCCCCTTTAACAAGGGGACCCCCAGATCCCGGCCCCCCCTGTGTGAAATGGTAAGGGGTACCCCTACCATTTCACAAAAAAACTGTCAAAAATGTTAAAAATGACAAGATACAGTGTTTGAAAATTCCTTTATTTAAATGCTTCTTCTTTCTTCTTTCTTCTATCGTCTATCTTCTTTCTTCTATCTTCTATCTTCCTTTGGTTTCTTCCTCCATCTTCTTCTTCTTCTGGTTCTTCCTCCTGTGTTCTCGTCTGGCATCTTCCTCCGCGGCATCTTCTTATCTTCTTCTCCTTGGACCGCTCCACATCCATGATGACATGGAGGTAGGCTCCCACTGTGTAACGCTTCTCTCTTCATCTTTTTCTCTTCATCTTTTTCTCTTCATCTTCTTGTCTTCATCTTCTTGTCTTCATCTTCTTTTCGGGCCGCTCCGCATCCATGATGGCATGGAGGGAGGCTCCCGCTGTGTGACGCTTCACCTCTTCTGATGGAAAGGGGGCGGGGTCACCCATTACATAACCCCGCCCCCTTCTGATGTCACAGGGAATGCCACAGGGAAGTCCTCATCAAGTCCCCATGCGTCAGAGGGGGGCGGGGTCACCGGGGTGGCCCCGCCCCCCATTATTTAAGAACCATCAAAAGAGGAGAAGCGTCACACAGCGGGAGCCTCCCTCCATGCCATCATGGATGCGGAGCGGCCGAAGAGAAGAAGATAAGAAGATGCCTTGGAGGAAGATGCTGGACGAGAGCACCTGAGGAAGAACCAGAAAAACCAAAAGAACCAGAAGAAGAAGAAGATGGAGGAAGAAACCGAAGGAAGCATTTAAATAAAGGAATTGTCAAAAACTGTCTCTTGTCATTTTTAAAATTTTTGACAGTTTTTTTAGTGAAATGGTTGGGGTACTTTTGTACCCCCTTACCATTTCACACAGGGGGGAGGGCCGGGATCTGGGGGTCCCCTTGTTAAAGGGGGCTTCCAGATTCTGATAAGCCCCCGTCCGCAGACCCCCACAACCACCGGCCAGGGTTGTGGGGATGAGGCCCTTGTCTTCATCAACATGGGGACAAGGTGTTTTGGGGGCTACCCCAAAGCACCCTCCCAATGTTGAGGGCATGTGGCCTGGTATGGTTCAGCAGGGGGGGCCACTCTCTCGTCCCCCCTCTTTTCCTGCGGCCTGCCAGGTTGCGTGCTCGGATAAGGGTCTGGTATGGATTTTTGGGGGGACCCCATGCCGTTTTTTTTATTTTGGCACGCGGTTCCCCTTAATATCCATACCAGACCTGAAGGGCCTGGTATGGAATTTAGGGGGCCCCCCCACGTCATTTTTTTTTAAAATTTTGGTTTGGGGTTCCCCTGTGGGGAATTCCCATGCCGTTTTTATCAATGAACTTTTATGTGTATTGTCGGACCGGCAATTCATTAATAGCCGCGAGTAGTTTAAATGACTATTTTCCCTTTGAAATGTCATTTTGCTGTCAGACTGTTCTAAACACGGGAAACATGCGCCCCTTTACAGGCATACTATAGACATCCCCCAGGTACGAAATTTAAAGGGATATTAAACTTTTATTGTTTCACTTTAAGCATTATTAAAATCACTGCTCCCGAAAAAAACGTCAGTTTTTAAAACTTTTTTTGCATTCATCCATGTCCCCTGGGGCAGGACCCATGTCCCCAAACACTTTTTATGACAATACCATGAATATAAGCCTTTAAAATTAGCACTTTTGATTTCTCCCATAGACTTTTAAAGGGTGTTCCGTGGCATTCGAATTTGCCGCGCACACCCCAAATTGTTCGCTGTTCGGCGAACTTGCGAACAGCCAATGTTTGAGTCGAACATGAGTTCAACTCGAACTTGAAGCTCATCCCTACTAAAGACGGTTTGCACTTGAATGGAAGGGGGTCTGCTGTACTGGGGAGAGGTTTATGGGAAAGCTGGAGGAGTATTTAAACTAGGATTGAGGGGGGAGGGTGAACTAGAATTACATTGGGCAGACAGGTCAGTTAGTGGTCAGACATTAATGGAGGGTGGAGTGGGGATAGATGGGGGGAGAGTTATGGCAGGTGACAAGAAATTTCCCATGTTGCAAACAGCCATTGGAAACTATAGTGCCATTTGTACTACTAAAAATGTTATGAAAAACACCAGAGCAAAATGTAATAATGCATTAAAGTGATTGTAAACCAATGCCAGAAGTCTGCCAAGCAAAATAGGTGAGTTGGAAGCTCTGGTGCATGAGGAGAGCTATGATGTAATTGGTATCGCTGAAACTTGGCTTAAATCCTCACATGACTGGGCTATTAATATTCCTGGCTATGCACTCTTTCGAAGAGACAGGGTAAAAAGGAAAGGTGGCGGGGTCTGTCTCTATGTGAGAAGTGATCTCAAAGCAAGTGTAAAAGTGGACCTGGTTGATGGAGAGTGTGAAGAGTCTGAAGCATTATGGGTGGAACTGCATATAGATGGGCGTAGTTCAAAGTTAATCATTGGAGTTTGTTATAGACCACCCAATGTTAACGAGGAGGTGGAGGCCCAGCTCTTTGCACAGATGGAAAGGGCTGCAAGGGCTGGGACAGTGATAATAATGGGGTATTTTAACTACCCAGAAATTGACTGGAGTAATGGCAATGCTGAGACAGTTAAAGGGCAAAAATGTATAAACCTATTACAGGACAATTTTATGGTCCAGTTTATTGAGGCCCCAACTAGGAATGAAGCTCTGTTGGACCTGGTAATCTCAAACCATGCAGAGCTTATTACTAATGTCCAGATAAAGGGTAGGAGTGATCATAACATGATTTCATTTGATGTTAGCTGTAAACAAGAAATACACACGGGAAAGATAAAAACACTTCAAGAGAGCAAATTTTCCAAGGATGAGGGCTGCTCTCCAGGATTTAGACTGGGAGGAAATATTTGCATTGATAAACACAGAACAGAAATGGGAATTCTTCAAAAAGACTGTTTGGGACCTCACTGCAAAGTATATTCCCATGGGCAATAAGTTTAAAAGGCTAAAAACAAAACCTACGTGGCTCACAGCCAAAGTTAAAGAAGCTATAAACAATAAGAAAAGAGCTTTTAAAAAATATAAAAATGAAGGAACACTAGTATCATTTAAATGTTACAAAGAATTTAATAGAATATGTAAAAAGGAAATCAAGGATGCAAAAATTCAAAACGAACAACAGATTGCAAAAGATAGTAGGACAAACCCCAAAAAAATCTTCAAATATATTAATAGTAAAAAGGCCAGGTCTGAGCATGTAGGCCCTTTACAAAATAATCTAGAGTTGGTGACTGGGGACAAAGAGAAGGCAATATTATTAAATACTTTCTTCAGCTCTGTGTATACAAAAGAGCATGGGGCAGCTCATGTCCATAATGGTGGTAGTGACACAGCCCCGAATGATCCACAATGGCTCAAAAGTGATATGGTCTACAATTATTTAGACAGAATAAAGGTGTATAAAGCACCTGGACCTGATGGCATCCACCCACGGATCCTAAAAGAATTGAGCTCTGTAATTTCAAAGCCATTGTATCTAATTTTTAGGGACTCATTAATGACAGGAATAGTACCACTGGATTGTTGCAGGGTGAACGTGGTGCCTATATTTAAAAAGGGATCAAAGTCTTTACCAAGTAACTATAAACCTGTTAGTTTAACTTCTATAGTCAGGAAGATACTGGAGCATTTAATAAAAGACCACATAGACGAGTTCTTGCTAGAAAAAAAACATTTTAAGCAACAGACAGCATGGATTCATGAAAGACAGAAGTTGTCAGACAAACCTGATTTCTTTTTATGAAGAGGTAAGTAAAACCTTGGACAGAGGGGTGGCTGTGGATGTGGTATACTTGGATTTTGCAAAAGCGTTGAACACAGTTACCCACACACGGCTCATGTGTAAGGTAAAGTCTACAGGCTTGGAAATATCAGTTTGTAAATGGATAGAAAACTGGATAAAAAATAGAATTCATAGAGTAGTGGTTAATGATTCTTACTCTGAATGGTCTAAGGTTATCAGTGGTGTACCCCAAGGTTCAGTGCTGGGACCCTTACTTTTTAATATCTTTATAAATGATACTGGGTCTGGGATCGAAAGTAACGTTTCTGTCTTTGCAGATGACACCAAGCTATGCAGTGGAATAACGTCCTTACAGGATGTCTCCAATTTACAGGCCGACCTCAATGCACTGTCTAATTTGGCGACTATGTGGCAGATGAGGTTTAATGTTGAGAAATGTAAAGTTATGCACTTGGGGGCTAAGAATATGCATGCATCATACGTGCTAGGGGGAGTACAACTGGGGGAATCCGTGGTGGAGAAGGATCTGAAGGGCAACCAAACTGATAAGAGGCATGGAGGAGCTCAGCTATGAGGAAAGATTAGAGGAACTGAATTTATTCACTCTTGAGAAGAGGAGAATAAGGGGGGATATGATCAACATGTTCAAATATATAAGGGGTCCATTAGTAAACTTGGTGTTGAGTTATTCTCTTTACGGTCATCACAGAGGACACGGGGGAACTCTTTACGTGTAGAGGAAAAGAGATTTCATCTCCAAATATGCAAAGGTTTCTTCACAGTAAGAGCTGTGAAAATGTGGAATAGACTCCCGCCAGAGGTGGTTCTAGCCAGCTCAGTAGATTGCTTTAAGAAAGGCCTGGATACTTTCCTAAATGTACATAATATAACTGGGTACTAACATTTATAGGTAAAGTTGATCCAGGGAAAATCCGATTGCCTCTTGGGGGATCAGGAAGGAATTTTTTCCCCTGCTGTAGCAAATTGGAGCATGCTTTGCTGGGGTTTTTTGCCTTCCTCTGGATCAACTGAGGGTATAAAATTGGGTATATTGGATTGTACGATATTTTTTATTTTATTTATTTATTGTTTTTAAGGTTCAACTGGATGGACTTGTGTCTTTTTTCAACCTGACTAACTATGTAACTATGTAACTGTGCACTTATGAAAGTGCAGTTGTACTCTGTAAGTGCAGTTGCTCCAAAGCTTAGTAAATGAGGTAAAGCTTCACTTTACACAAAACACCCAATTACATGCAAGAAGATAAAAAAACACATTTTTGCTTGCACATGATTGGATAATGGAAGTCAGCAGAGCTCTCCCTCATTTACTAAGCTCTGGGGCAACTGCACTTGCAGAGTGAAACTGCACTTTCAAAAGTACACAGTCTGTTTGCCTTTAGTAAATCAACTCCTATGTCTGATGATGTATAGCTGATACTAGATATGGTAAGTATAGAAATTATAATTTACATAAATATGAGTAGATGTTCTGTTTTATAGTTGCAAATGGTTGTAAATGGCATGGGGGCAGAAAGATGGAGGTGCATATTCCTGACCATTTTTACCCCAATCACTTATTATTCACCACAACATTATGTAGATGAAAATAAATGCAGTAATAGAAATGTATTTTCATTTTTTACAGTAGGAGGTCTAAAAAGACCTGAAAGAGCAGTTGGGGGATTGCCTTAAAGTTAATGTAAACCCTAACCAGATAACATTTCGTTTTCTACTGCTCTGTGTATCATGAAGCATTGCCATTTTTTATTTTTTCATAAAATACCATTTCCACCTTGTTTGAATCCCAACATGCTAATCTTTCAGCCACTTCCTGTATACATGCATTCACTCCAGTGTAGGCTGCACATCATTGCTATGGACTATCCTCCTGACTGTATAAGAGAAGAGTTAGAAGACAGTTGTCACCCCTTATAGGAAGTGTTTTAACAAGAACCTTTATGGCAGTATCGGCATATATTATTTTATCAAAACCTCAAATCTGAAAATATTTAAGTTTACCTCTATAATATTAACATACTGTAGTATTTCTTTGAAATGTATGTGAGATTTTAGTAATTAGCCTTATATATACTTTAGATTTAATTTTCTTTTCCTATTCAATAAAATTAGCCAGCTAGGTTATTGTTATTTACTGCATTCCAATTTAGTCAGGTCAGTGAAAAAGTTTAAGTACAGTTCTTTTTAAGGCTGGATTCACACCTATGCATTTTTAGTGCTTTTTTCATTTTGCAGATTTGCACTACAGAATGTGTTCCATAGGAAACCATGTTAAATGGACTGTGGTGCAAATCTGCAAAATGCAAAAAGCACTAAAAATGCATAGGTGTGAATCCAGCCTTAGGCAGAACTTTCTGTTCACATCATTCCCTGAGCCCAAAACTGGTAACAATCCAATATCTCCACATTTAAGAGTCAAGTGAGGAGGAAATCACCCGATCTAGCAATATGTTTTTAAAAAAAGCACACAAATATTGTAGGAAAATAAAGGCACTTTGCATAGAGAACACTGGCTAGAGACAAACTTCCAAAGTTCCAACATTGAAAAGCAACAGTTTTTACTGCTGATTTCTTCAGCTAGAAATCTAACTGGATATAACTTACAGTCATGGTGAAGTTTCGTCGAGCTGTAGGTAGGGTTCAACACGAACGCAGCCTGTTCACAGTTTGGTGAACTAGTGAACAAATTGGACAAAAATGTAGTTAATGTGCCTGTGTGAATTCATGGCTGCTGTTTGTAAACAAACAAGCTGAAGATCTGTTAGTCTGTGACTGTATGGCAGATCCCCAGGCCAGCTTCTGTTTGTAAACAAACCAGCTAGGGATCTTGGGTAATGTTCTTGATCAAATATGGTCATGATCCTCCAAATGAAGACATGTGAAAGGCATGTGGCTGGTTATTGTTTGGGGGAGGGCTGAGGCTCACATGCTTACTGCTTTCCCTTTCCTGTCCATCTGTGCTGCATGCCTGTATAAAATCCTGGTATGAATTTTAGGAGGAACCCTACACTGTGTTTTCCTTATTTAGCTATTTTTAAGGTATATTATCCCTTACAAAACTGCATGAGTATGGTGGTAGCTGTCAGCTAAGTATGATAATTTATAAACAAACCAGCAGGGGATCCTGAGTGAAATCACAATTATTATCAATAAACTGTTTTAAATTGTCATACAAATGTATATTTAAAATCAATTCTTTATTATCTTGTGGAAATAGTATGGCGTGGATGGATTTCTGCAAGTCACATGCTATGTTACACCCCTCCAGCCTGTGTGAATACAAGGGAGGTGAAGCCTTGATTAATCTACATTTAATACCCCACCCCCATTGTGTTCAGCTAGTTAGTGGGCATTGAGAAGGAGGGAGGGAGGAAGTAAGCTGCCATTCACCATTGTATATACACCTACATGTGTGACTCTATAGTTACATGGGCTGCTCAGATGTGATAGGGAGGAAATGCTGAGCATAGAAACTCGCTGAGAACTGAGCATGTGCAGAGTTGCCACCACAATTGCAAAATCCATAGCTGCATTGGGGACATGAACAGAAGGTGGAGATAGAGAGCAGCAGGATCAACCATGTTTTTTGCAGAATACAGAAAACAAATCTCAAAGTGACTGAGTGAGTAAGAACAGCATGTAATACACAATTTATTGATAGTTTTTTATAATGTGTGCTTAGTGACACTTTAAGTAATAGAGACAGGAATCATGCTACAGTAAGGGGTCAGGTACACAAAAGAAAGTCTGATAACTTCCTGTACCCTGCAGGGGTTCATGAAGACTAATAGTCTTATAATGTTGACAGAGTTTGTTGTCATTTACAATGTCTGAAAAAATACTAGTCATATTTGTCAAACTTTTCACTTAATCTCTTCATGCAGAGTTCACGCAAAGATGTGGCCTCTCGGCGGCCGGGCCTCAGCACCGAGCAACCTCATATTTGCCTGCAATAGCACCGATAGAGCTGTGCCTAGAATGCGCGCCCTCCATTCTTCTGGCACAGTTGCCGGCAGCTAACAGAAAGCTCCCGTTCGCTGCTTGTGATCGGGAGCTTTCCGATCAAGTGACCGCTGTGTGAGCCAATCACAAAAGCCATGCCCAGCCTCCCAGCATTTTAAACCCCTTAGGCCTAATGTACACAGGATGTTTTTACAACCTCTCCTGAATGATTTAACTTGACAGATAGTAACGTATATTTAAAACGTCCGTTTTGACGCATTTAGCCATGTTTGTGTTTAGAAGCGTTTGAAAAAAAAAATTTAATTTAGTTTATTTTTTCAAAATAGCCAAAAATTAAAAACACCTGTAAACGAAATGCGGCTAAATGCGAGTTGTTGCGTTTAGCCGCATTTAGAAGCGTTTGGCGCTTGAAATGCCTCTAAACTCAGCGTCTGAACTCATTTTTTTGCTTTCCAAAAAAGGCCTCTAAACTCAACTGCCTAAAAACATCATTAAACGAACCTGTGTACATGTACACATAAGATAACATTGGATGAGTCCAGGAGCAGCTGAAAAAAGCATCCAACTGCCTCTGAACGTCCGTTTACCAGCAGCAGTGTTCAGTGTTAAAAAATAATTTTCACCATCTTGCCAATGACCCTTAATCATTTTAATACACAGAGGCCATTCAGAAATGCTAAAAACTTTTTAGATATAAGCAGAAAATTGTCCCTACCTATTTACAAGTCAAGCAGAAGGGGCACTATCATTCATAGGACACAACCCCCTTATAAAAGCAAGTGTATATTTTGCCCATTTGTTGGTTGCACTGAAAGTGAACATTTCCTTGGGTTATTTAGAACCTTTATCATATTGCTTCTCATTGTTCTTCATTTTCATACTTCACTGCATCAACAATGTTGCAAAGAAAAATTACCAATATTAGTCAGAAGCAGTGCTTCTAATACGCGCTTATCATCCTTAGTAGGATGCATTGCACTGTTTTACTGATAGCAGACTATGAAGATGGTAACTATGGCCAGTTTTAGGATCTGTTTGTTAAAAGGGTTGAAAGCAGAATAAAAATAGGAGTTGTAGGAACAGAGTTTGTAAAACAGGAATAGGTTACTGATTGTTCTGTACATGTTCTAATGATTGCAATTTTTTGTTCAATATGATTGGCCTGAAATTTTTTTTGAATGTCCCAATCAATCAGCCACTAAATATAACACAATGCCTGTCAAAAAAAATTACATATGTAACATTGGGAAATAAGAAATGGGAGTAAATGAGCCATTTGCTCACAACAAAGACCATTCTGAAATGACAAAAAACTTTTGGATATAAACATCAAATCTTCTAAAGGGCAGCAAGGTATTTGTTTTACAATATTTGCCCATGACATTTGCACGTGACAGAGGCCATTTATTGTAATTGACAAAAAACACATGAATGCTCATTCATCTCTCAATAAAACTGTTGGTAAAAAGTAGAAGCAGGAAGAAAGCACTGCAGTTCACGAACTTGTCACAACAAAGTATCAACATACAGATTCATGAATGCTAGTTGGCTGACATTGCTGACTCAATTGCTTTTTTGTCTTTGCAGTCACAGCAGGATGATGAATCTGATACTGTACCTCTGAGCCAGCTCAGTTCAAGTGCCACTCAATCTTCCTTCTTCTTTTCAATCATTTTTCCTCAAAGTCCAAGATTGTCATCATCTCAATCTCCATTTGCTCATAGCCACATTGCTTCTGTAAATGAAAGCATCACTGGTGGCTGTCACTGAAGCTTAAAGAGGGTCTTAACTTTAAAATGCATGTTTGTATCTAAATATTTTTTATGATTAAAATAATGAGATTAAGGCTTCTTTTCTCTATAAAACCTGAGTCATTCTCTGAGGTACTGCTAAATGTAACAGGCTTTCATTGTACATGTGCTCCTGTAGACATTTTCACTCTCAGCATTGCAATATGCTTCTATGTTTATTTTACCAATGCTGGGGTGATGTATCCACTACATTGGCCTTAGAGGAAACGTTGGGCTCTTGGCCATGTCAATGGTTTTGTAACCTAGTTTCCACAGCTGATTATGGAGGAAGAGAAAACTGTGTGAGGGCTCAATTTGCTTGAAAAAGACAGCATCAAGCCAAGCAAGCAAGAAGGGCAGTTGAATGTCACTTCAGAGTGTTCCAAAACGTGTGGTGCATAGGGGAAAGATACAAGATTTGTGTGTTGTTAGGAGGTGGATGAAAAAGAATGGGCATTTTCATTGACATACATTCCTGGCTGCAGTCCTATTTTAAAATCAAAGCAAGTCATTGTTAAAAAGTTAGAACTAAAATTAAGCAATTTGATAAGGAGGACGAGGAAGGAGGATTGCATTAAAAGAAAACATGTTCTCAATTTAAACTGGTGTGGTAACATGCAAATTCATGGTTAGGCTCTACATTTAATAATCATAAGGTACTATGTTTGTGCTGCTGGGACCAATCTCATATGATACGTGCACCAGCACACCTTTTACTAGAGCATTAATGACATAAGGGTTGATTTACTAAAGACAAATAGACTGTGCATTTTGCAAAGTGCAGTTGCTCTAGAGCTTAGTAAATGAACAAAAGCTCTGTTGACTCCCATCATCCAATCATGTGCAAGCAAAAATGCATTTTTTTGTTTTCCTTGTATGGGATTGGGTATTCTTCGCAAAGTGAAGCTTTACTTCATTTACCTTTAGGAAGAAAAAAAACAAAAGTCCTAACAGAAAATTGTTTTGGGACCAACCAGCATCAAGTTCTGATAGTGTTATCCATATGGTCACTTCAGCACCCACTCTAAGAATAGGGGGCAAGGACTAGGTAAGGTGTCCAATACCGTGCCAAATATGACTAAAATTCCTATGGTGGGGATAACGTAGAGATGGGCAGGATGTAGAAATCAGCCCAGAGTAATGAGGAAGGATCTGAAGAGAATAGTGGTGATGAATCACCTGCAGAATGGATTTTAAGAAGTTCACCCACCTCTAGTTTTATCATCTATTTATTCTGTAAAAAAGCAACAGCGTGTACCTTGGGTTTTCTTTATTAATACAATGTAAATGGAACTGTGTGGTCAAAAAACATGATGTTCAGGAGGACATCACATCAAAAGTGACCTTTAAAAGCACATCCTTGAAATCTGTATTTAGATACAATGATTGCATAGAAGGCAAAAAAATCAACTGCTCTTTAGGGCACCCTAACTGGGCATTATACAGTGTGCAAAAGATAGCTGTTGCCACAGTAAAATGCTGCCTTGATGCAAATTGCTTCTACTGCTATCTTTATCTCGGCAGATGTTAACATTGTGCATTTAATGAACCAATTAATCAAGATTCTATCCAGAATTATATATTGCCTTTTATTCTGACCATTTGTTTCTTAGGATACTTCACCACTGAATCAGAAAGTGAATGAAGTGTTTCCACCTCATCAACATTAAGGTATTAAGAAGACAGAACTGTTTATAGTGTGACCCAGCAGACACATAGTATTTCATTGTCAGAAGAACATAAAGCATTCTACTGCATTCTCCTCTGATAATATCCGCTGCTTGTAGTACAAACGGGATAATTACATTCTAATAGGGTAGGAGACAACATAGTGGTTTAATTGTAGGTACTCAGATGAGCAACTGTACCTCATTTGGAGGTAATGACCCTGGTTTTGCTAAATGTATAGATCTAATTATCTTCGCTAACACACTCCAAGAGAAGGTACAAATCTGTATGAATGTCATTATCCCTCCTATTATTAGAACAGCAAAACACATTATAGTTATTAAAGATTTTATTTGTATTTTTTACAAAGCTGGAAATGCACCCTAAGAACATACATTTTTTTATGTTTAGTAGAACATATAGTACTACAAATACAAATCTTCCAATCAGTGAGAGGAATGTGTTTGTAGCTATTTTAAAAAGTTTGCTCAATTTTTAACAGTCCCTGCAAAGTAGAGGTCCTTAATGGAGGAAATTCCACTGAACCATCATCATTGCACTTATCACAGGAGGTCTAACATTTCAATTTTTGCCTAGATGATGGTATATTTAAGCTATCTTGACTTCCTGAAAGTGGAACCCCAAAATGTCAGGGTTTTTTATGCTGTCCATGTCACTACTTGGAAATTTACCCTCTAAATCTGTCCTGTGGACAAGTAGTCATGGAGAAAATTGGGATTGATTCATGAATAACAAATTGGCTGTTCACTTTGCAAGGGAATTTTCCCTTAGCTCAGTGAATGCTGAGAAAATTCACTTTGCAAAAATACCTAATCTTGTGCAGGAAAAAAATTATTTTTTTTTGCATATGATTCGTTGATGAAAGTCATTAGAGCTTCACCTCATTGATTAAACTAGGGCATAATTCCCTTGACAAAAGTGAAAATTCTTTTGCAAACTGAACTCCCTATATGCTTTAAGTAAACCAACCACATTAGGTCTCTAAATGTCCCTAAACTGGACAAGCGAAAAAAATATTGCTGATGTTCTAACTCTATGCAAAAAAACTATGCAAGAACTGAGGGGAAAAATACTTTCTCTGTACCTCCATGGATGACTTTACAACATTGACAATATTATATAAATTGTGTAAAAATACATTTTTATTGTGAAAAAAATATAAATAAAAACATGTACATATATTATGCCTCCTCAGAGGGCTCTCATTTAGTAGTGACATTTTCTCCATGCAATGTAGATATACAGTATATAATGACTTAAAGTGATTTGAGCTTTAGACAATATCTCAATAAATTTGCAGTGTCAGATAAATACATATGACTGCATGGGAGACGATTCTATTTTGGAAATTTCTCTACATGTTTCAGGGCATGGGGTCACTTCCTCAGGAGATGTGGAGGTCACAATATCTACAAAAAATGAACAGATAATACGATAACAAAAAATGTGGTATATCTAAATATACTTCCACTTTTTCTAGTATACTTTGATGTTCTAAATCTTTTCCACTCTATCCATAGTTAAAGAATGTCTGGAGTTCTGCTTTAAGTCTTTTAAATATAGAGATTTCCTATACGGGTCCGACTGAAAAGCCTAGCAAAGAAGTTTCATATCTCCTGCAACATTTTCCAAAATGTAAAAGGAACAACCAGTGGTAAGAAGGTTCAGGAAACTGGAAATTGTGTACTGAAACAGATTTTCACTACCACAGCTCTAAAGATCTAAAAGAAGTGAGTGACTCCACTAGCCTCAAAGTCAATACATTTAAAGCGGTTTAAACCGAAAATTAAAAAAACTATTATATTGCAGCCTACCAATCAATAAATGTGGTAGCTGCACGGTTCTCTTTTCTTTGGCTTTTTTCCCCTTTGTTTTCACCTGGTGATCTGGCCAGTAACTCATCTTCTGAATTAGTGACAGCCCTAACAAGATGACATTTAGTTTCCTAACAGTTTGTATTGTGAAATGACTTATGAAAGTATCAATTAAAACTAATCTTACCAATGTCAAAACAAGGCTCTCAAGTTACAGAAATAAACTATTGAAAACATTAGGTAGCCCTATATGCTGTTGCATGTTGTGTATACAGAACAGTGACTGTGTCCCTTAAAGTGTATGGAAGCCTTATATCTTTTTTTCAGTTTGTTTGGCATCATGCTTCACTGTGTACTCTTGAGCAAATATTTTTTTGTGATTCTTTTTTAAACATTAATTACCTAGAGACAGTGGTGGAACTACCAGGGTCACAAAAGGTCACACTCATGAATGGGCCCTGGAGTTCCGCCACTGTGGGGGGGCCCCAAGAGGCAGGAAGAAGGCCTGCAGGAGTGCTGCCTGTTTGGTGCACCTCTTCGGCTGGAGATGAGTGGACTGATCCTCGGGCTGGAGGTGACTATCCACACTGAGCTGAACAATTATGGCAGGGAGCCGTTTACTTCCCTGGGTCGGTACTGAGCAGGGAGCGGAGGTGAGCTGAACATGATCCAGAGCCAGGCACTGGAGGGAAGCACCTTCATGGGAGTAGAAGTGGAGGGGCCGCTATGGACTCTGGAGTCCCGGAATGTATGAGGATGATGATGAATAAGGATGCACTGAGCCCGCTAATTGTGCACTTCTCTCTCCACCATTAGCCGGCCGGAGCTGTGCTGAGCACAGCTGTCTAAGAGAGAAGCTTACTGGGCTAAAATGTCAGCAGGATCATGGGGGAGTGAGGAAGCAGTGCGAGTTATTCTCTTCATACTGCCTTGTGCGTGCACTCAGGACAGGGGATTGCTGGCAGCGGGGGTAGCATGGGATCGGGGTTGCCAGATAAGAAATTAGGGGTCACCAGGTGTAACATGGGATTGGGATCACCAGGACAGGGAATCAGGAATCACAGGGTGTGACATGGGATCAGAGTCACCAGGACAGGAGATCAGGGGTCACTGGGTGTAAAATGGGATCAGGGTCACCAGTACAGGGAATCTGAGGCAGTGGGTGTAACATGGGATCAAGGTCACCAGGACAGGGAATCTGGGGCAGTGGGTGTAACATGTGATTGGGGATACCAGGACAGGAAATTAGGATCACTAGGTGTGACATGGAAGACTTGGGTCACTGGGTATGACAGTATGACACGAAGGAACCATCAGATCAGGGTGAGCGGGTATGACATACAGTTTTTAACCCCTTCCCATGCACCCATTGTGGCCCTTTAAGTATCAAAGCAGAACTAAACCCTCCTATCCTATTTACAGCAGTGGTGGTCTGGGAAAGGCACCGGTGTTCAGACACGAGTCCAAACAATCCAGGGCTATCCAGGGTAAGTGCAATAATAACCTTCAGCATGCCCGTGACCAGAGGAAAGAGCCCTGGGACCTGTGGGTCAGGGGGGCTCTTGAAAATTTTTTGCACCAGGGCCCTGAAGTTTGTAGTTACGCCTGTGCCTAGAGATCCTGCCAGTTACAGAAAATCCTGCTGCTGGCTGACATCTCTGACCTACTGATCACAATTATCACAGTGTTGTCAGTCTGCCATGGGAACTTCTTCAGTTGGCAATCTAATAAACTGCATATGAAATCCAATGGCCAACTAAAGAAGCTCATATGTCAGACCTACAACAATGCTGCTAATCGAGAAGCAAGTGCTTTGCATTGTTAGGCTGCAAGAGAATGTGCTGCTTCTGCAAGAATCTCCAGGTAGGAAACTTTGCATCAAATTCACAAAAACATATTGCTGAATAGTATAGCACAGCATAATATCAAAAATACTGAAATATAGATTTTGGGGTTATATACACTTTAAGGGTCATATATATATATATATATATATATATATATATATATATATATATATATATATATATACAGTGCCTTGAAGAAGTATTCATACCCCTTGGAATTTTCCACATTTTATCATGTTACAACCAAAAACTTAAATGTATTTTATTGGGATGTTATGTGATAGACCAACACAAAGTGGCACATAGTTGTGAAGTGGAAGGAAAATGATAAATGGTTTTCAAACTTTTTTACAAATAAATATCTGAAAAGTGTGGCGTGCATTTGTATTCAGCCCCCTTTACTCTGATAACCCTAACTAAAATCTAGTGGAACCAATTGCCTTCAGAAGTCATCTAATTAGTGAAGAGTCCACCTCTGTGTAATTTAATCTCAGTGTAAATACAACTGTTCTATAAAGCCCTCAGAGGTTTGTTAGAGAACCTTAGTGAACAAACAGCATCATGAAGGCTAAGGAACACAGCAGACAGGTCAGGGATAACGCTGTGGAGACATTTAAAGCAGGATTAGGTTATAATAAAATATTCCAAGCTTTGAACATCTCATAGAGAGCTGTTCAATCCATCATCCGAAAATGGAGAGTATGGCACAACTGCAAACCTACCAAGACATGGCCGTCCACCTAAACTGACAGGCCGGGCAAGGAGGACAATAATCAAGAGAAGCAGCCAAGAGGCCCATGGTAATTCTGGAGGAGCTACAGATATCCACAGCTCAGGTGGTAGAATCAGTCCACAGGACAACTATTAGTTGTGCACTCCATAAATCTGGCCTTTATGGACGAGTGGCAAGAAGAGAGCCGTTGTTGAAAGAAAACCAAAAAAAAGTCTTGTTTGCAGTTTGTGAGAAGGCATGTGGGGGACACAACAAACATGTGGAAGAAGGTGCTCTGGTCAGATGAGACCAAAATTGAACTTTTTGGCCTAAAAGCAAAACTCTATAAGTGGCGAAAAACTAACACTGCACATCACACTGAACACACCATCACCACCTTGAAACGTGGTGGTGGCAATATCATGTTGTGGAGATGCTTTTCTTCAGCAGGGACAGGGAAGCTGGTCAGAGTTGTTGGGAGGATGGATGGAGCCAAATACAGGGCAATCTTAAAAGAAAACCTGTTAGAGTCTGCAAAAGATTTGAGACTGGGGCAGGGATTCACCTTCCAGCAGGACAACGACCCTAAACATACAGCCAGAGCTACACTCAAATGGTTTATATCAAAGCATATTCATGTGTTAGAATGGCCCAGTCAAAGTCCAGACCTAAATCCAATTGAGAATGTGTCAAGACTTGAAAATTGCTGTTCACAGACTCTCTCCATCCAATCTGACAGCTTGAGATATTTTGAAAAGAAGAATGGGCTACAATTACACTCTCTAGATGTGCAAAGCTGGTAGAGACATACCCAAAAAGACTTGCAGCTGTAATTGTAGTGAAAGGTGGTTCTACAAGGTATTGACTGAATACAAATGCACACCACACTTTTCAGATATTTATTTGCAAAAAAATGTTGAAAACCATTTATCATTTTTCTTCCACTTCACAATTATGTGTTGGTCTATCACAAAAAAATTCCAATACAATACATTTATGTTTTTGGTTGTAACATGACAAAATGTGTTAAATTTCAAGAGGTATGAATACTTTAGCAAGGCACTATATATGTGATCGTGTACTTCCATCTGCAGGGGATTCGCACGCTCCGCCGGCGGGCTGCTTCTGCTGTGATAATTCACAGAAGAAGCCAATCTGTGGGACCCAGGGCTCGATGTCCTACGGCACCCATTGATTGCCAGTAACACACAGAGAACTGAGATATGCCTATGTAAACAAGACATATCTCAGTTCTAACAGGGCAAAAGGACTGAGCCTGTGTCTCTGCAAAGCAGGGACTAGAATTGATATCTTCCCCTAGTGAAAGCAGCACACCGTGTACACAAAAACAGGCTAGGCACACAGTTAACTCTTTGATCACCCCAGATGTTTAGCCCCTTCCCAGCCAGTGTTTTTTAGTACAGTGACAGTGCATATTTTTAGCACTGATCACTGTGTTAGTGTCACTGGTTCCCGCAAAGTGTCAAAAGTGTCAGTTAGTGGCAGTCCCACTATGAGTCACAGATCGCCGCCATTACTAATATAAAAAATTAAACAAAAACTCCGTAAATATATCCCATAGTTTGTAGACGCTTTAATTTTTGCGGAAACCAATCAATATACGCTTATTGGGATTTTTTTTAACCAAACACATGTATTAGAACACATATTGGCCTAAATTTATGAAAAAAAAATGTATTGTTTACATTTTTTTATTGGATATGTTTTATAGCAGAAAGTAAAAACTATTGTTTTTTTTTCAAAATTGTCGGTTTTGTTTATATCACAAAAAATAAAAAAACACAGTGGTGATCAAATACCGCCAAAAGAAACCTCTATTTGTGAGAAAAAAAGGACATACATTTTATTTGGGTACAGGGTCGCACGACTGCACAATTGTCAGTTTAAGTAACACAGTGCCGTATCGCAAAAAATGGCCTGATCATGAAGGGGGGTAAATCTTTCGGAGGTCAAATGAGACATAGATGAAAAAATAAACCTTGCAGGTGTTACTATCCTCCCTAATATATTCAAAATGAAAAAAAAAATGGTTTCCATTAGTTCTACTTTAATATTACTTAGTCTGGGTTCACACCGCAGCACAGAGTGGCTCACAGCAGGGGTCCGGTGCGTCCCTGTTCACCGGTTCAGGTCCAATTTCAGCCCAAATATTTGGCTGAATTCGGACCTGAAACAGACCAGAAGATGCACAGGACTTCTGTGCAATTCACACTGGAGCAGCTCCAAAGATGTGTGAACCGGCCCCATAGAGAGCAAGTAAAAAAGAAATCAGGCGCTTACTGAAGAGCAACAAATTGCTATGTGAAAAGTATAAGTCATTGTCAATGTTAGATCATAGCTGCTGGGAAACACTCCAGAGAGAGTAGAACATATAAACAAGCAGCAAAAGTTCCTAAAAGCACTTGGATCCACAATGTTGTCTCAAAAAGGCATGTGGTCACTGGTAAATCCATTACTTATATGGGACCAATATTCATGTAAACCACACATAGGTATTGACATGACTTGACAAAACGCAGGCGCATTAAACATGTTGTCATTGTGACAGGACCATTGGCATTAGCTTGCTATACAGGCACTTCAGGTGTGCGGTTCACCAGCGGCTTCCTCCCAAGGCAATTCCGGATTTGGGAGTGACATCATTGCTAGAGGCTGGATGCTTCCTCCCTCAGAGTCACGGCTTGGCAACAGCTTTCTCCTGGTCCCAGTTCCTGCGTGTCCCCTCAATGTGGCAGATCAATCCCTCTGGTCACCGGGCAGTCACTTTCCGGTTACCTGGTCACCACCTCTGCCATCCATCCCCAGTGAGACACATCCTGGACCTTTCCCAGTGGAGTGTAGGTTAGCCGCTAATCACACTCACCTCTGGCACTGGCATTGTTTTAAATCATTATCCTTATCAATAAACATTGAGCTGACACAATAACTATGTATGGTTTACATGAGTATTGGTCCCATACAAGTAGTGGATTCACCCCATGCCTTTTTGAGACAACATTGAGGATCTAAGCGCTTTTAGGAACTTTTGATGCTTGTTTTTAGAGAGCCGGTCACAATCTCCTGACATGCGAATTGGATGCGGAAAAACCCGCATCCAAATCGCAATAGTGTAAATCCAGCCTTAAAGAGTGTTTCAGCTTTAGCCATTCTATATATATTAGAGATAGCTATGGAAGCTTCAAAGCATTTAAAGCCCCACACTTTAAACTATCAGTGCTTGTCATTCTGCACCAATAATTAATGAACTGATAGCATTTATTAACTTGGTGCTTTTTTTTCTAGTGTAATACATTCTTTATAAAACTAACACTGGCATAAAACTATGATATAAAAAGTATTATGAACAATGGTAAAATAATGTTCTATCTTCCTGCCAAGATAACTGCAGATTCCAAAATCTTCACTTCATGTTCCTCACAGAGACAGGGTTATAGTTATTTATATTTGTATTTGCTTAGGGGTATGGTAAACTCGGCAGGAATAAGATAACATATAAGGGATCATAAGACCTGACAGTTATTGTGTGACTTGCAGCTGACTGGCAATAGAATTTTCTGTCCTTTAAGCACACACAGACCAATCTGGAATCTCTGCATGCAGTCATGTCACATTAACTTCTGCCAGCTGGGACTTGGGCATGGACCGTCAACTTTTACCATGTGAAAGAAGAGCTGAAAATGGTAGCTTCTCTTCCGATTAGAAAATGCATGTGCACCCCACTAGTTGATATGTGATGAAAAAAGAGGTGTGCAAGCACCGCTGTTTTTGTGTGAAAGCAAAGCAATGGGGAAAAGATAAGAATTATGACAATAGCAACTGCTTGCCTAACGAAGGTCAGCTGAAGAGTCATTTATATTTAGCAGACATGGAGTTGCGCGTAAATATGAAAAACTAAACATCAAGTGAAGCCTTGCTAAACAGAACAGCCACTTTCTGTATGTGGAAAAAAAATCACATAGAAGATTTCATGCAGCAGCTGACAGGCTGTGTTAGGTCTTAGATGTGAGTAGATAGGCAAATGCAGCATGCTTTCAGGTATGTTCAGCTTACATTTATATTTTGAGTTATTTCAGAGTTCCATTTAGATTTTTTAACATAACGCAAAATGATATCCTTATTCTCCAAAAATAATCAATATATACTCATTATTTTAAATAGTATTAAAGTCTACCCTATTTTTTTTATTGGGTCCCAGATGGTTGATGCCATAATGTGCTAATATGCACTGCATAATATCACATTATTATTGATACACGCGGGTGCGCGCAAGTGCTGATCGCACACGAGGATGAGAGATGGCTGCTGTGTGCGCTCCTGTTCGCGCATGCGCACATCTATGCGCCAAAGCCCGGTTTCTGTGTGCAACAGGAATGCACATTCTTCTGTGCCTTAGAAGTCTTCTGGGGGAACAAGGCTGTCTGCTGATGGGTGCACCCTGACATTGCCCCCTCCAATGGGCAGCCACCGGCTGCCCAACTGGGCTAGTCGCTCCGGGTGGTTTTGACAGAACCCTTGGACAAGCCTGTTGGCATGAATGTTGCCCTCTGGTTCCCATGAATTTTCCTCAGGTCCGTACCCTTTCCATTTGAATAAGTACTGGACCTGGTTCTGTCTCTTTCTGCAATCCATGATCGCCTCAACCTCGTACTCTTCTTCTCCATTTACCATTACAGGTGCAGGAGGACTACTACTCCGTTCAGGAAATGGATCCAGACCAGCAGGCTTCAGTAGAGCTATATGGAAAACTGGGTGAATTCTGAAGGAATCTGGAAGTACCAACTCATAAGCCACGTTATTGATCCTTTTCTTCACCCTGAAGGGTCCCACAAACTTAGGGCCCAGTTTTTTAGATGGGCAGGCTAGTTTCAGATTAGTCGTAGCTAACCAGACCTGATCACCAGGTTCCAAGATCAAATCTCCCCGCTGCTTCTTGTCAAAGGATCTTTTATAGTCTTCCTGGGCCTTGGTCATGGTCTTCTGCAACAACTGATTGTTGGAATTGAAAACATTTATTGTGTCCTGGACTGCCAGAACAGGGCATTCTGGAGTAGAGGTAATGAAAAATGAAGGGTGGAACCCATAGTTGGCGAAGAACGGGGATTGTCTAATGGCAGAATGTTCTGAATTGTTGTACGCGAACTCCGCCAGAGGTAATAGCGCCACCCAGTCATCCTGCGAGAAGGAAGAAAAACAGCATAAATATTGTTCTAACGTTTGGTTTGTCCTTTCGTTTTGACCATTGGTCTGTGGATGGTATGCTGAGGAAAAGGACAGTTCGATTTTCAAAATTTTATACAAGGTTCTCCAAAATCTGGACGTGAACTGTACCCCGCGATCCGACATGATATTGGCAGGAAGTCCATGCAATCTCATGATCTCTTTAAAAAAGATCTGCGCTGTCTCAGAGGCTGATGGGGTACCCTTCATGGGTAGGAAATGCGCCACCTTGGACAACTGACCAATGACTACAAAGATGGTAGAGTAACCTTTGGAAGGAGGAAGTTTGACGATGAAATCCATTGAAATCATTTGCCAGGGTCTCTCCGGAACTGGTAAGGGTCCCAACAACCCCCAGAATTTTGTCCTGCTAGACTTATTTCTGGTGCAGATAGGGCAGGTTTCAATGTATTTCTTGCAATCTTCTTTTAAACAAAAGGTATGCTGTAATGCCCCGTACACACGGTCGGATTTTCCGACGGAAAATGTGTGATAGGACCTTGTTGTCGGAAATTCCGACCGTGTGTAGGCTCCATCACACATTTTCCATCGGATTTTCCGACACACAAAGTTTGAGAGCAGGCTATAAAATTTTCCGACAACAAAATCCATTGTCGGAAATTCCGATCATGTGTACACAAATCCGACGGACAAAGTTCCACGCATGCTCAGAATAAATAAAGAGATGAAAGCTATTGGCCACTGCCCCGTTTATAGTCCCGGCGTACGTGTTTTACGTCACCACGTTCAGAACGATCGGATTTTCCGACAACTTTGTGTGACCGTGTGTATGCAAGACAAGTTTGAGCCAACATCCGTCTGAAAAAATCCTAGGAATTTGTTGTCGGAATGTCCAAACAAAGTCCGACCGTGTGTACAGGGCATAAGAGTTCAGTTGTCTTGTGGACTCCAAAGTGTCCTGCAAGGGTATGGTCATGACAGAGACCCAGGGCTGAGACTCGCAAACTTTCAGGCACAAAGATTTTATTGTTGTGCCAAAAAAAAACATCTTTAGCTTGTAGCATCATCCCAGGGGACGGCAGGATATCAGTAGAGGCTTGCCTAATCTGTGATAAGAAATCTTCCTGTAACAAAAGGAAACTTCTGGGAGGAAGAATGCTGTCTGGAGGAGCTGGCTCTTCTGTCATGCCAAACATCTGAGACAAGGCATCTGGCTTAACGTTCTTAGATCCTGGCCTGCAGGTGATGTGAAAAACGAATCTCGTAAAGAAGAGTGCCCACCTGGCCTGCCAGGGTTTCAACCGTTTTGCGACTCGCAGATACTCTAAGTTCCGATGGTCGGTATAGATCAGGATCGGATGGGCTGCCCCTTCCAGCAGGTATCTCCACCCTCATGGTCTCCCACGTCGTAGTTCTTTTCTGCCGGGGACAGATTGCGAGAAAAGAATGCCACAGGGTGCAGTAAGGACTTGGCCTCTTGGCGTTGAGACAGAACTGCCCCTACTGCCGTCTCTGAAGCATCTACCTCCAGGACGAACGGCATAGCAGGGTCTGGATGCCGTAATATAGGTGCAGCAGTGAAAAGACCCTTCAAGGTATCAAATGCGGTTTGCGCCTTGGAAGACCACTGGAATCATTGGGCTTGTCTTGTCAGTTGAGTTATGGGAGAAACTATTGCAGAAAATCCTTTGATGAACTTCCTATAGAAGTTTGCAAATCCTACGAACCGTTGCACCCCTTTCTTGTCCGTAGGAGCTGGCAATCCAGGATGGCAGAGACCTTCTTGGGATCCAACTTAATTTCGTCTGCAGAGAGGACAAAGCCCAGGAACTGGATACTTTGGCATTCAAACTCGCATTTTTCTACTTTTGCATACAAGCCGTGCTGTCTGAGTCGTGCCAGGACCTTTCTGACATGTTCTCAATGAGCTTCTAGAGAAGAGGAGAAAATCAAGATATCGTCTAAATACACAATAACAAATAGGTCTAAATAGTCCCGGAAGACATCATTAGTAAAGTGCTGGAATGTTTTCTGGGGCGTTACAAAGCACAAAGGGCATCACCAAATATTCAAAGTGTCCAAACCGGGTACGAAAAGATGTATTCCATTCGTCACCTTCACGAACACATACCAAGTTATATGCCCCTCGTAAGTCTAGTTTTGTGAAGATGACAGCAGAATGGAGTCTCTAAACAGCTCTGGTACTAGAGGCAAGGGGATATCGATTTTTAATTGTGATTTTATTTAGGTCCCGGTAATCCACACATGGGCGAAGGGAAAGGTCTTTTTTCTCAACTAAGAAAATTCCAGCTCTGGCTGGGGACGTGGAGGGACGGATAAACCCCTTTCTCAAGCTATCATCAACATAGTCTTTCAAGGCGACAAGTTCAGGTTCAGTCAAGGGAAAGATTCACCCGAAAGGTATCTCAGCCCCAGGGAGGAGCTTGATGGGGCATCGCATGGTCTATGTGGAGGGAGAGTCTCAGCTCCCTTCTTACTGAAAACATCGGCAAAGTCTCGGTAGGGTGCAGGAATGGAAGAACTAATTTCATCATCTGAGTCCATACACAGCAGAGGAGATGGATGACAGAATGGCTTGGAGAAGCAATATTGCTGGCAGTAGAGAGAGGAAAACGCAATCTTTCAGGTATCCCAATGGATGCAGGGATTATGCGTCTGGAGCCATGGCATACCCAAAATGATAGGGAACAGAGGTGAAGCTATGGCATCCAGGCGTAACAGTTCTGGAAATGGTAGCAGGTAACAGGACAGTCTCTTGGGTAACAGGACCGGATTTAATATGCGAACCATCTGCCAGGTGGATAGAGAGTCCATGAGCTTTGGGCTGCAGGGGAATCTTATGTTGAAGAGCAAAAGTCAAATCAATGAAGCAACTGCAAGCCCCTGAATCCACAATAGCAGGTACTTGGATAACTCTCTCTGGAAGTTGTAGTGAAATCTGTACGGCCAGGTGAGAAGACTTGGGAGGCAGAGATGATTGGCTGGCAGGGAAGAAAGTCAGGCATCTTCGAGTCTTTGGAGGACAGGATCTTACATAATGGCCATCCTTCCCACAGTACAGACACAAGTGATTCTGTTGGCGGTACAGGCGTTCCTTAGGAGAGAGGGATGGATGGGACCTGCTGGGTTGAGTTGGGCTAGGTGGACCAGGTTCTTGTGGTATCAACCCTAAAGGCTGGAATCGTCCAGCTGACCTCTCGGCACTGCGTTCTCTCAAGCGTCTGTCAATTTGAATTGTCAGGTCAATGAGTGCTTCTAAAGACTCAGGTACTCCAACATTAGCCAGTTAATCCTTTAGGGATTCAGATAATCCTAGTCGAAATTGGTAACGAAGAGCAGCACTATTCCATTCGACATCCGTGCTCCAGCATCTAAAGTCTGTTACATAGTCCTCAGCGGCTCGGTGGCCTTGCATGCAGAGCAGACTCAGCCGTGGTAGTTCGCAGAGGGTCCTCATAGAGTTGAGCCATGGTTGCAAAGAAAGAGGTCAGGCTTGTCACACAGGGGTTACCCTGTTCCAGTAGACGGTGAGCCCATGACTGAGGCTCACCCTGCAGGAGGGAGATCACAAACCCCACTTTAGTGGCTTCCTGAGAGAAGGTCTGGGGTTGTAGTGAAAAGTAAAGGACACAGGCATTCTGAAAAGTCCTGAACTTGCCACGATCGCCGGAGAACTTTTCTGGAATAGGAACCCGGGGTTCAGGTGACTGCATTATTAAAGCAGGTTGCGGAGAGAGTTCATGGATCTGTTCTTCGAGCTGACTGTAGCCTTCTTGCAGGCTCTTGACTCTTTGGGTAAATGCAGTGAGGTGATGACACAGCTGTTCCACCGGGGAGGTTGCTCGTTAAGGCTCTGTCATGGCTGCTTTGTACTATCATGTACCTGGTAGAAGAGCCTGAATGGACGAGCAAGGCCTTCCTTACCACTCTGACTTAGGGCCCTTGATAGAGCAAACAGAAGGCACCAACGTACAGAGTCACACGAGTGCCAGAATGTCCTTGGTGGAAGCAGGACGGCTGGTCCCGATCGTGCTGGAGAGGACACCAGGAAGCTTCAGCAGAAGACCAGCAGGTGGCAGCAGGTGCAGATGACAGCAGCAAGTAGCGAAGTCAGGCAAGCAGGGTCATACACGGCAGGTCAAATCGGATACAGGGTGCAGGCAGGTTCGAAGTCAGAAACAAGCCGGGTCAAGCCAGATCAGCAGTGCAGGTGCCAGGGAGAAAGCCAAACGTTGGTCACTGGATAAGCCGAGGTTGGTACAGGCAGAGTTTAAGGAGAGGTATAAAGACAAGCCAGGTAGACAACAGAAATCAGGATACAGGTTCACAGGATACTGGATACTCAGGAGCTGAAGACAAAGCAGCTCCGGACCAAGGCACTGGCTGGACTTAAATAGACTGCTTGGCACCAATGTGGGCGCATGCGCACTGGTGCATGTGGGTGTGCGCAAGTGCCAATCGCACATGAGGATGCACGAAGGCTGCTGTTTGCGCTCCTGTTCGCGCATGCGCACATCTATGCGCCAAAGCCCGGTTTCTGTGTGCAACAGGAATGCGCATTCTTCTGTGCCTTAGAAATCTTCTGGGGGAACGAGGCTGTCTGCTGATGGGTGCATCCTGACAACAATATATAAATATAATACACATACAGTACACATACAATTAAATACACATACAGAATAATGTAACCACTCATTTAAAAGTGTTTATTCATTTTATAATGAAGCCTTCCAAGGGTAAAATATGTCAGAAAATTCAGTTGCATGTAGATAACTTTGTTTGCGGAAGAATCATAATACCAAGCAACTTTTAGTGTTTGAGTCCATTTTCAGCTTCTAGGTCTAGGTAGGTATGTTTGGGAGCACTTGAGTTGTCAGTGACCATGGAGAACACCTGCCTGATACATTGCTTGTACAGAATATAGGAGTGGTGGATTTACAACCTCTAACTATTTTTGCACAGTATTTACTGAAGCTGTGTAGCTGAAGCACGGAGAAAAAACCCTGTTTGCACATACATCATGGTTTCTACTGATGTGCACTCAAATACACATGCTGAAGCAAAGATCATTGACTTTAGATGGGGAATGTGTTTTTTCAGTATGGCAGACAATGCATATGTAAGGCCACAGTGGTCTCATATACAAAAGCATAAGCATTCACCATTTGAAAAGTCTCCAACAGTCCACATGATCATTTTCTGAGGCAGATTGGTTCTAAGGCCTCATGCACACTGGACATTTCTACAGCTGCTCCTAGGGGCGTCTGACTTTTTTTCCTGTCTTAAAACATGACTGCATGTTAGCCTATGTGTCCACTACCCAAAAGCTGCTAAATGCGCCTAAACGCTAGGCACATTTAGCCCTTGAGCATTCATTCATTTCAATGGCCAGAATAAATTATTTATTCTGATCAATGCACTGAAGAAACACCCAAGGGCTTGATGCCTGTAAAAGCTCCTAAAAGCTTGTAAAAGCTTTAGACACTTTTACAAGCAACAGCCATTTTCTCTTCAAAAAAGCTGCTGACTTCTAGGAGAGTTAAATGAACGCTCTGTGTGCAGGAGGCCTAATAATCATAATTAGCATTGAAGCACCCTCAATTCCCTGTTTAATTGTTGGTCTAAGTCTTTTGGTTGTGCCCTTGACTGTCAGGCTGATTCGTCTAGGAACCTATCAACAACAACTTTGATCTATATGTATCAACTTTTACTGATCTATCTGTCCCATCGTAATTGATTAACCACCAATCTGGCCAACATGGTCTAATTCTGATGTTACATGTGCTTCTTGCCTCACCTCCACATACACCCTGTCTCAACCTCAGGTTGCAGAGTTTGCAGAGTTTGCTGCTGTCATCACTCCCAGCAGTTTGCCTGGTACAGGAATCTGTATGCCATTTTCTGCAAGTATGACTCACTAAGTAAAAGGCCAACTCCTGGTTTGGCACTGCCCTCACATTTATTTGATTATTTATATATCTTGTTCTTCTTTAATCAGGTAGACATTCTTACAGCAGCACAGAAATCCATTCAAGGTGGCACACAGTGACATGTGAGCACCTACTGTGTTGCGTAATGTGTCCCAAGGCAGTTGTGGCGATGATCTTCCAGGGTGTCAGGAAGTGGATTGAATGATGATAGGCATCAATGAACATGAAAGCAGGCCAGCAGGCAAAATTGAGGGAATACAAGGTGGCAGTGCTCTAACTTTGAGAAGGCAAGTATAGCTTTGAAAATGTTTTTTCATATTAAAAGCAGGCATTATCACACCCTTTTAAAGAATGGTACTTGGACTCTGGCTTAAGTTCACAGTAGACTTTATGCCCAATTCACAAAGCTTTACCACAAGTATGAGGATCATAGTTTTCAGCCATTTGACTGTCATTTTCAAATTTCTTTGGACCTAAAGTGTTCACTTTCTGAAGATAAATATCCTGATGTGTTTGTGAATTGAGCCTTATGCCTAGAGAACCATGTAGATCCAGAGTTGTTGCTTTCTACTGATTTAGCAATGACCAGTCAGTGTTCAGTGTCACTCACAAGAACTATTGTTAGATTTTTCATCCTATACTGGACAGTGGATTTGTATGTTTGGTGAGAAATTGATCTTCAGAATGTCTAATGATCTGGAAATGATTAGTTTCTCCCAAGCTGTAGGCCAGACATAGAGTATATATAGCAAGTTCAGGATAGCCAGCCCATGATGAGAAAGAAAATATTTAGCTTTGGTATAGCATGGCATTGCCTTTCCTTGATGAATCAGGATTGGTATAGACAACATTGAGATCAAGAATGTTCTTAAAAAAAAAAAAAAGGATTTTAGTTACCCACATTACATAGGGATACTGTGAATAATTCCTTATTTGGTGTAGTTATAACTTTCTTTCTTTAATAGGCAGCTTAGTAAAACATATAAACTCTTCTCTTTTTTTAACACATACTGTAGATAAATGCACACACAATATATAAGATATATTGTAGAAATCAACTTTTATTTAAGCCCTTATAAATGTGACTTGCAATCCATTAAAATGTTGTATTTTCACAACAAATCATACAGCATTTTACCAGCATGCATCTTGTATATGTTTTATAATTACTAACTTGCCTTCTTATGGTTAAAGTATACCCTCTGTTTGTGAGTCCTGAATGAATAATAAGAACCAATTGCAAACACTAAATCTATGTATTGAGAATCTTTTAATACATAAATAAAATGAAATACCAGTGTTTATCAGCCGTGGATCAATGTGGTTGTAAAATTCACTCATGCAGAGCTAGGCGGTGGCAAGTCATGGAGGAATCTGAGATGTTTTATAGGGCACATAGTCATGACTGTCTCCCATTCTATGCTACTATGCTGGTTAATTTACAGAATACAATAAAAATCAGTAAGTCTCCAGGAAATGAGCTATAATATTTTTATTGTATTCATTGATTTGTTGTGTTTTGCATATATATCAGAGACATGCTCCAAAACCTCAACGTATAAGGTTTTGAAAATGTTGCCACAATCAACACCATACTTTATACTTGTATTACATGTTTAAAGTCATGGATGTAAGTTGGTAGATGTTAAATGTTTTATGGTTACTGAAAATGTTTTCTATTTTGTAATGTATGTGGTTAGGATTTGAAGTAACCATGTAGTACTGTTTAGTTGTGTTTGCCCTTCTGAGGTGGTGCTCCCTGGTAGGTAAGGGTAACTCTGTTGGCCAGGTTTTCCTGAGTGTTTTTGGGAAGTACCACCTTCTGCTGGGGCAAACACATAAAAAGGAGGGAACCACCTCTCAGAAGCACCATAGTTAGTACGATGGCCAGAGGTTCGGTTCCTAGTCTCCCCAGCCAAGGACATGCTGCTTATGGTGTTATCCATTACTTCACACTTAAAGTAGTTAAAAAAGCAGAAGGTTTTTTTTTTTTTTTAATCAAAATTCATTCTATGTATTAAGATAAAAAAACCTCCTGTGTGCAGCAGCCCCCCATACTTACCTGAGCCCCATCTAGATCCAGCAATGTTGCAGGAGAACCTTGGCTCCTGATTGGCTGAGACACACAGTGGGCGCCATTGGCTCCCGCTGCTGTCAATCAAAGTCAGTGAGCCAATGAGGAGAGGGGGTCAGGGCCGAGATGCTGCTCCATGTCTGAATGGATGCACAGAGCAGCGGCTTGGCTTGGGTGCCCCCATAGCATACTGCTTGCTGTGGGGGCACTCAGCAGGAGGGAGAGGCCAGGAGTGCTGGCAGGGGACCCGAGAAGAGGAGGATCTGGGCTGCTGTGTGAAAAACCACTGCACAGAGCAGGTAAATAGTACATGTTTGTTATTTTTAAATGAAAAAAACAAGACTTTAATATCACTTTAACCATCTCTTGTGGAAGCCCAGTTGGGGCCTCAGGAGAAGAATAAGCACATGGTATGTACAAGAGTTTGGCTTCAAAGATTGACAGATCATTGGGATGGTGGAGTCTGCTACAGTCTGGGCAGTACAGGCTTAGGAATGTTGCACCACCTAAGTGGGAGAAGAGTTATAAAGTGTAATATGGAACTGATGTCTGTAGTCAACAATGTGAAGTGTTACAGACATTGGGCCACGGATTACAAGGCGTTAATTGTGTTCTTTTGGAGAAGCATCACTTTTAAATTTAAGTGCTGCCTTAACTCTAGCCTTATATTAAATGGCACTCTCAGCCCACCTTTGGGGGTACTAGCGAGCACTTCTTCTGGGTCCCCACCTGGATGTTGTAAGCCCTGCATTTATCCCTTAAAATAATTTTGAAAATATTAGTATATATTTATACCCATCTAAAAGATCAGTACAGTTCTTAATTGAGGGGGTAATCTGCCCGTGTTATTGTGCTCAATTGCCAGTAACAGATAAAGTTTGGGGATGGCCCTATGATGCACATTCTTCCTTTACCCCTTCCCACCCAGCCCTGATTTACCTTTAACTGGGATAATTACGTCCAAAAGGCAGGAAGGTCTGCCTGATCACGTGAACCTGTGATTGGCTGTCACAGTGGTCCTGCCAGCTACCAATCATTACTAGAGACAGACAGATGTTGGTGACAGCTTTGTCACTGTGCTGAGAGCATGCAGCAAGTGCATTCTTAGCACAGAAATTTCTGCTGCTTATGCATATGTGTCTCATGTGAACGTTAAAGCACACTCTCTTATGCATTTGCATTAGGTGGGTGGTAAAAGGTTAACATGGTATCATCTGGACAAAATGTATCACTATCAATGAGTCAGAAGCAGACACACACAGTGGGGTTTATTTACTAAAGGCTGCTATAAAAATACATTTTGCAATAGTGTTAGTCCTCATTCCCAAGAGGCGGATCCGCTGCCATGGAGTCCACCTCTGTCCGCCGGCTCAACGGGAAATTTCTCCGTTGATCTGAGCCAGAGGATGACAGGTCCCTCTCTGCTCACTGAGCGGGGAGGGACTTGTCGACCGTCGCTGGTCGCTATGGAGAGATCGGACGAAAACAGCATGTCCGTTTTCGTCCGATCTCACCCGATCCGATCCGCCAGGGACGGATGTGAATGTAGGGCCATCCATCTGATTTTGGCAGATCGGACCGGGTCGGATGTCAGCGGACATGTCACTGCTGACACCCGTTGCTCCATAGCCTTACATGGAGCGCCCGTTCAGGTCATGCCGACAAAACTGCAGACCTGAACGGTCCGTTCGTGTGAAAGGGACCTAAAACCCAATCAAATACAAAGAAATAAAAAACAGTATTCGTGCTTGCACATGGTTGGATGATCGAAGTCAGTAGAGTTGGACAGAACACTCCCAATTCGGTTTGAGCCAGAACTCTCGAACATCGCAAAAGTTTGGACCCGAAATCTATTAAAGTCTATGGGGCCTGAACTTAAAACATCAAGGGGGAACCCCACATCAAAATTTAAAGAAAAATGGTGTGGCCCTCCCCCCAACATCCATACCAGACAATTATTTGAGTATGCACCTCCTGAACCATACCAGGTCCCATGCCCTCAACATGGGTGGTGCTTTGGGGTTAGGGGGCCCTGCCCGAAAAAAAAACGTGACGCCCATGACAAAGGCTACCCATCAAATGCCTGCTCCACCATTTGACAGTTCTTAAATAGGTAAGGGGCAGGGGGCCACCTGGTGGCACCGCCCTTGTGACGTTACAGCTCTGTGCATGCTAGGTCAGTGTTGTCACAAGGTGGCCCCGCCCCCTACTTATTTAAGAATTGGCAAACTTCAGAGCAGGCATTAGGCAGTTAGTCCTCATCACGGGCGTTTTTTTTTTCTTTTTTCAGGTCTGGCGGTGCATTTGACATTGTGATTGACAATAGATCTACATCGGGGGACATTGTTTTTTTATTTTTTTAAATAAAGGAATTGTCAGAAACTGCCTCCTGTCTTGATTTATTTTTGACACTTTTTTGGGGTGAATGGGTAGGGGTATAATGTACCACATTTTCATTAACATGTGGGAGTGGGATCTGGGGGCCCCCTTGTTAAGGGGGCTTACAAATTCCAATAAGCCCCCTGCCCTCAGATCCTGACAACCACTGCCCAGGGTTGTCGGGAAGAGGCCCTTGTTCCCATCAACATGGGGACAAGGTGCTTTGGGGTGGGGGGACAGAGCCCCCTTACTCCAAAGCACTCCCCCATGTTGAGGGCATGTTGCCTGCTATGGTTCCTGTCAGGGTTCATGCTCAGTTAAGGGTCTGGTATGGTTTTTGGGGGGTCCCCACATCATTTTATTTTACATTTTGGTGTGGGGTTCCTCTTAAAATCCATACCAGACAGGAAGGGCCTGGTATGGATTTGGGAGGGACCCCACGCCGTTTTTTTTGCACTGTTTTCTATTTTTTATTATTTAGCTGTCAGCAGGGAAACCCGTTGACAGCTGATTACTTTTTTTAAGGACGCAGCAGTTGGCTTCCCGGCCCACTCCTTAACAACCAGCTATTCACTGTGCCCTGATTGGGCAAAGTTTTGCGCAATCAGGGCTTAGAATGCACCGTGCAGTGCACAGCGAACATCCCGCCGAGCGTCCCACAAACTTGTGTGTTCCCCAAACAGGCGAATGGGTGAAATTCAGGCCAAACTTATGCTCAGCTTGGCCTGTTCGCCCAACTGTAGAAGTCATCAGAGCTTCACTTCATTTGTCTTTAGTAAATTAACTCCATTGTGTTTTCATTTGGTGGTAAATGATAATGAATATCTCCTGATTTTTATTTTTTTATCAAAGGAAAACTGTCCAAAATAGTAAAAAAAAATCATAGTACAGCCCAAAAACAATAAACAAGTGTGCAGTTTGTTTTTCGTGTTTTTATCCTACCTAAAACACACTGACACTAACTGACACTGATCATGATTAAAAAAAAATATGTGTAAAAAAATACTGACCCTGACCTTTGACCCTGACCTTGACCAAAACACTAACCCTGGCACTGGTCTGGATCAAACCTTGAACTAAGTATCTTCAGTAATTTTTTTTTGTTATTAATACTATTTATTATATATTTTTTTTTTTACACACACTTTTTTTTTTTTTACAAGAACAGGGAGGGATACAATGCATCTCTCTCCTCCATTCACAGAGAAAAAACACAGGGCTGGCCTCACAGTGACTGACCATTAGTAAGACGATCGTTAGTGCGTTAGTCAGTGACAATCGTTAGTACAGGGCTTGGGGCTCTCTGTGAGACCGAGGTCTCTGTGCTGGAAGCGTGCAGCACAAATAGAGATATACGTAAATATGTGGCCCAACAGAAAACAGCCCAGTCCATTAAGGCTGCCTATTTGTGTTAGGTCAGCTTGAAGGGGTTAAAATGAATTAGTCACTCCCATTCAGAATCAGTACACAGAAGACATAGTGAAACAGGCAGCTTTTTCGTCAGAGCAGAAACAGGTAGTACTCTGCCACAAAGTTTGTTCAAAAAGTGGATTACTTCTTAATCTGTGCACATATATGTGACCACTGGGCGGATAGCAGTAAAACCTGACAGATGTTCTAACCCCCTCCCATTCTATCCAACACAAAAAAAGTTTTGGACATATTTTTAATATATCTTTCTGGAGTAGATAGGAGTAAAGCCTTGTGCACATGGTCAGATTATTGGACACATTTTCATCAGTTTTTTGTTTGATGCTAGTCTTAAATCGAAAGTGAAGAGGGTACTCACCATCAGAAAATTTTCTGACAACAGAATTCAGCGTCAGAAGTGACTTAATGTGTTAAATTGTTTTCTATGTGTTCTTTCATTTCTGAGCATGCCTAGTCTTGCTCTTCAGATCTTTTTATGTCAAAAAAACGTATTAATGAAAAGAAAATTGGATGTTACACATCAGACAAAAATTTTCAAGCCTGCACATCCAGTTTTTGTCTACCGAAAATTCGTAATCGGCTGTCAAAAGTAGCATACTAACGATCAGAAAATCGGCAGATCGTTCATCAGACATAATTTATCTTCAGATTTTCTGACCGTGTGTTTATAAAAAGCCAACTGCCATGTGATAGGAAACTTTGATTTCTCATGTTAATGCTTCTTTTTTTCCATAGGTGTCACTGAAGTTCTTAAGGTAGTTAAAAAAAGTTTACCAAATATTGCTATAGTATGAAAAAATAAGCACTGTTTTTTGGAAGTTGAAAGGGCTAAAATTAAAATAGCTGCTTTAGTCTGTGAGCCTTGGAGGGTACTGGATAATGTTCAGGGTTACCTGTCTCTCTGAGCAATGTAATCAAAAGTGACACCATGTTCTGAGCTCATTCCCTCGCTATATTTGTTATAAAATTTGCTTGTCTTCTCAAACTCCAACTCTTGTCTTGTAATAGATTTTGTAGGGCAATGTCATTCTGCCCTTGAGGAAATTAAGAAAGATATAAGGCAGACCTTCGTCCTATAGATCCCATTACCCACAGTACCTAGGAGGTTGATTATCAAGGCACTCAATTTACTGTTAAATTTACAGAGCCTTATAAACATGGGCAGATTAAACATGCTCATTAGTTTATTTAGCGTAACATAGGTTGTAAAAACTGCTGCGTATTCGTGATGTTGTGTGCCTTCTTATTGACCCATCAGCTTCATGTTAACCACTACAGGGCCAATATGTTACAACCTCTTCCTGTCCAGGCCCTTTTGTTCCATTTTTCAGTGCTGTGATAATTTGATTGACAATTACTACGTCATGCAACACTGTACCCAAATTAATTTCTTTAGGTGACTTTTTATTCTTATATATTACTAGAATGAATGCCTCCAATGAACCTTTTTGGAAAGTATTATTACTGGAAGTCCCCAGTAAAATGAAATTGCATTGTATTTAACCACTTCCCACCCAGCCACTCCATATGTACAGCTGGGAGGGCGCTCTCTACTTCTGAGTGGGCTTTCAGGAATGTCCCTCAGAAGAAGGGGGATCATGCGCGCGGGCCCGTGCAGAGGCGCGATCCCAATGCGCTTGTGTCACCTGGACACGGCGCATCTCAGATCGGCAGGAGGGCTCTGGGATTGGCCCTCCTGATCACATGACGGCTGTGTCCAATCTCAGCCAGCATGTGATGTAAGCAGAGAGCCGGTTGCTAGGCGATCAGCTCTCCTCTCCTCACACATTAGTTGTCGGTGAGGAGAGGAGAGCGGATAGTTGCAGCTGGCTGGTGATCAGTGTGTATGAGCTGTTTTTTTACAGCTTTTTACACACTGATCACCAGCATAGTAACACACAGCGTAAAACACAATGTCCCAAAACACATGTCCCCAAAACATATGACCCAAAATACATGTCCCCAAAACACATGTCCCAAAAACACATGTCCCCACATAGTAAAAACACCTGTCCCCCGCATATGTACCAGTAAAATCACATGTCCCAATGATTATCTGCACACATATGTACATGATCATTTGCGTACATCTGTCCGTGATCACACGAACCAATTATTATACACTTAGTGGGATTTTTTTTACCAAAGACATGTAGCAGAATACATTTTGGCTTAAATTTATAAAAAAAATTGATTTTATTGGATATCTTTTAAAATAGAATAAAGAAAATATTGTTTTTTTTTCCAAATTTCCTCTCTTTTTTCGCTTATATCGCAAAAAATAAAAAACAGAGTCATGAATAAATTACCACCAAAAGAAAGCTCTATTTGTGCAAACAAAATGATAAAAATTTCATTTGGGTACAGCGTAGCATGACCGCACAATTGTCATTGAAAATGCGAGAGCGCTGAAAGCTGAAAATCGACCTGGGAAGGAAGGTGGCAAAAGTGCCCAGTATTGATGTGGTTAAATTACAATGTGTGAAATGGCTAAATGTCATAGGTAAATCCAAAACACTTTAAAAGCCCCCTTAAACAAACCCACGTTTATTGGTGGCCCGTAGGACCCCTCTTCCTCAAAACAATCTAACAACATTGATGGTAAGTGGAATTTTGAACCTCTCTGAAACAATCTGGAAATCATTGGTGGTCAGTGGAATTTTAAGTCTCCTTACCTCCTCCTCCCATCGTTGGTGGTCACTGGCACTTTAAATCTCCCAATAACAATTTCACGTGAGGAAAAGGAGCAAAAATTCAGCAGAAAAATCAGCAAAGATGCAACAAAAAGGGTGGGACTTTATATGAAGCTCATGATAACAAAATGAATAGAGTGGTGGATAGCAAAATATTTAATATCACATAGATACATGTTTACATACATTGTATTTCATATACAAAGAAATAAACACTTCAGTGGTGCCAATTTCTATAACGGTAATATGTGGTAGTAACATATTTATAAACATTAATCATATGATAAGATTAAGGAGTCCACCAATATTTATTATTTGGTATACACAATTGAAAAATAGCATCTGCACGGTCTATGGTGTTTCTGATCCCTGTCACAATAAAAATTGTATACATGGGCACATATCTTAGTGTGCATGTAATTGAAGTACACAACATCTGGTAGCTTGAAATAACTAAGTAAAATAACTAAGTAAACTAGCTTGTATCAATATAGGGGAGGATAGATAGAAAACACCCCCCTTCCTTTTGAAACAAGATCACTTACAGGTATGTGTGCATTTACTGGCACGATGTCAGGGACCGTGATCCACCTGAGGGCATCACCACCAAGACATCCAGGGGAGGGGAAAGTGGGGGGGATAAGGGGAGAGGATGGCCTGTGAGGGTCTGATAAATACCTGGTGCTTGAAGGGAGGGAGAAAAACCAGTCAAGAATAAAAACGTGAAAGCCAATGTTCAAGAGAGCTCAGACCAACCCTCCACGTCACAAACACCAGCATGGTGGGGTGGGAGGAGCGCCGACACCTAGGCGGTGATTCGCCCAGCAGTCGGCGCCATCACAGTCCCACCCAGGTGCTCGTGGAGATGGAAAATGACCCGTCGGCGAGACAGCATCACGAGGCACGATTGGCGCGTAGGTGTGACATCGATGTGCAGTGAGGGTGCATTGGTAGTCTTTAGTCCTTTAACATCCCACCCCCACACATTTACAATCACTCCTTCCTCCACTGTAGCTGGAGGATTTACTGGATGGAATAATTTATTAAATCCTCCTTTTGTTCACATTAGTGATCATTATGATTGATCATCACAGCAATCACATAGCACAAAGCTGCACAAATCAGTGCATTGTCATTAGCAGATGCTCTCCACTGCTAGCAGTATCTTTCAACTTTTGGAACATACTGAACACTCTAAATTTACATTGTGAAAAGGTGAAGTATGCTGTATAATTTAGACAAATTAAGTTTAAGTGTCTACACTAGGCTTTCTCATCCATAGTTCTTCATAAGGTTATTAGGGGTGAGCAGTGAGCAGCAGTGAATTGATCTCCCACCTACACTGGCTAACAGAAGGAGCACTTCTATACTGGCCACTAACTTTAGAGGATGCCATCATTTTTAGGCCTCATGCACACTGAAGCTAAAAAAAACACCTGTTTTACAGGGGGGCTTTGGTGACATATCAAGGGTCTAAACAGACCTGGACAGCGAACAAATGGTAAATGCTCTGTAATGAGCTGCTTCCTGTTCATTCACAAACTGAAGCATAGTAAACACACACTATATTGTCAAAAGTATGGTTACACATGCTTTTACACGCACATGAACTTTAATGGCATCCCAGTCTTAGTCCATAGGTTCAATATTGAGTTGGCCCACCCTTTGCAGCTATAACAGCTTCAACTTTTCTGGGAAGGCTCTCCACAAGGTTTAGGAGTGTGTATATGGGAATGTTTGACCCTTCTCATTCAAATCAGTGCCTGACCTCACAAATACACTTCTGGAAGAATGGCCAAACATTCCCATAGACACACTCCTAAACCTTGTGGACAGCTTTCCCAGAAAAGTTGAAGCTGTTATAGCTGCAAAGGGTGGGCCAACTCAATATTGAACCCTACGGACTAATACTGGGATGCCATTAAAGTTCATGTGCGTACAAAGACAGGTGTCACAATACTTTTGACAATATAGTGTAGTTTACTTTGCTTCAGTTAAGAACTTTACTATGCTTCAGTTAAGGTACAGATCACTCACTGTGTTCATTCAGAAAAGGACAGGGTCTGTAAATGAAATATTTGCTGGCCCCTTCCCTCGCTCTCCATCCTAAAACACACCCCCACAGCAGCCAGTGGGAGAGGAAAGGAGGGAAGCTGTCAACACTGCAGGGGGAAGATGGGATTTGGGCAGAAAGCAGGGGGAATCAGCTCCGCAGGGGGTAATTAGGGTGTGCCCAGGCAAAACCAGCACAGCCTGTATGCATGTATGCACACCTATGGTATTAAAAACTGTGCCAAATGCATACCCACAAATAGCCACAAGCAAAAAGGTGATGTAACAAAACCCAAGTGATGCAGAGGTCAGGATATGGATTTGTGTCCCCAAGACCCAGGCATCACTCAGACACACAAGTTGATGCATTTCAAGGGATGAACCCTCTTCCTCAGAGCATTGATGTGAGCTTGCGAGTCTGAGTGATGCCTGGGTCTTGGTGACACAAATCCATATCCTGACCTCTGTGTCACTTGGGTTTTGTTACATCACTTTTTTGATTGTGGCTATTTGTGAGTATGCATTTGGCACCATATTTATTCAATAGAATTTATACTGGGTAATGCGCTAGGACTTTGTGCATTCTTGTGTTTGTTTTGCCATTTTTTAACCACTTCCCGCCCAGCCTATAGCAGATTGATGGCCTGGAAGTGGTTCTGTTATCCTGACTGGGCGTCATATGACGTCCAGCAGGATAACATGCCGGCGCGCGCCCACGGGGGCACGCAGCATGACGATCGCGAGTGTGGCGTGTCTGTCTGACACGTTGCATCTCCGATCGTGATAAGAAGCCTCTCTCGGAGGCTTCTTACCACGTGATCAGCTGTGACCAACAGCTGATCATCGCGTGAACCAGGAAGTACCGGTAAATGGCATTCCTCAGTTCACGCTGACAGGGACAGCCAATCGGAGCCGATTGGTAGCTCTCCCTGTCAGAGGGGGGGTTGTGCTAATAATCAGCACATTGATTATCAGCACAGCCCCCTCATTTGTCCCCTGCCAATTAATCCCCAGCAACACACACAAAAATAAAGTTTCCCAGGTGCCCACCAGTGCCAATCAGTGCCCACCACAGTGCCAATCAGAGCCCATCATAGTGCCAATCAGTGCCCACCAAAGTGCCAATCAGTGCCCTGCAGTAACACCTGTCAGTGATCTATCAGTACCTCATCATCAGTGCTGCCCATCAGTGCCACCTGTCAGTGCCACCTGTTAGTGCCAATCAATACCCCCTATCAGTGCCAATCAGTGCCGCCTGTCAATGCCCATCACAGCCGCCTGTCAGTGCCCATCAGTGCTGCCTGTCAGTGCCGATCAGTGCCACCTATTGGTGCCCATCAGAGCTGCATATCAGTGCCGCCTATCAGTGCCCATCAATTCTACATATCAGTGCCTCCTCATCAGTGCCTATCAGTGCCACTTTATCAGTGCCAACTCATCAGTGCCCATCAGTGCTGCCTCATCAGTGCCCATCAGTGCCGTCTCATCAGTGCCTGTCAGTGAAAGGGAAAAAAAAAATTTATGACAGAAAGTAAGAAAAACTTCTTTTTTTTAAAAAAAATGTTGGCCTTTTTTAGTTTGTTTAGCAAAAAATAAAAACCCCACAGGGGATCAAATACCACCAAAAGAAAGCTCTATTTGTGGGAAGAAAATTATAAAAATTTAGTCTGGGCACAGTGTTGCATGACCGCGCAATTGTCATTCAAAGTGCGACAGCGCTGAAGGCTGAAAATTGGCCTGGGCAGGAATGGCCGAAAGTGCCTGGTATTGAAGTGGTTAAAGAAAAAACTAAAGAGAATGATTGTTTAATATCTATTACAATGTGCCACAACTAGCCTGCATTTCAGGATTTTTTTTTTATAATTGATTAAGGATTACATTTCACTAATCTAACTGTGAAAGTCATAATGATTTCATTATAGACAATGACATTGCAAATGTGTTTGGCTACAATTATGATAAAATAAAACAAACATACTGGGATTGAGCATTGTGTCTGATTTAGTATAATGGACTATAAACACAAAGGAATTTCCTATAACCACCAAGAAAACATTCAGTTTCATTTACTAATTTGAAAATATAATTAAATGTTTAGGATAATACTTTAGCTTTTCCTCTCAATTTTTCAAAATCCAGTCATATTGTGCATATAGACTGCATATAGCATATACTGCACATGGTAGTATGGGCCGCTCCCCTGATGGCGTCTACTGGAACGATACATGTCAGATGGGTCTAATGGATGTAACATCATCACGCAAGCCTTTGCCAAGAGGTCAGACTGGAAGGAGAATCTTTGCCAATCGGATACATGCAAGCGTGTTTTAGCCATGTCTAGCACTTATACAAGTGAGTGCGCATTCTTTACTTTTAATAAAAGTGGATGTTTTTTAACTGTATTACACCATGTGAGCACTCTTTATTTTTACTTGACCATTGGGGGAAAGTTCATGAATACCTTGTTATGATGATTGCTGGTTGGCATAACAGAGATCGGGCTTATTAACCCCATGTGCACATCTGTCTATTTATAATTTGATGGTCACATTTTTCTGGTAAGAGCCTCTCGTGTGCACTTATGTAAATTGGTTCTCATGGGCGCAGTGATTCACATATGGATTATTGACACTTATCTGTGTTTGGACACTTTTCTCACCAAGAGTGGAAGTCTGTTGCTTCTTTTTGTACATACAGACACTTAATAGACACATAGGGGTTAATTTGCTAAAGCCAAATAGACTGTGCACTTTGCAAAGTGTAGTTGCCCTCTGCATCCAGAGCTTAGTAAATCAGGTAAGGCTTCACTTTGCAAAGAATACCCAATTCCTGCAAGGAAAATAAAAAAAAACAGCATTTTTGCTTGCACATGATTGGATAATGGAAGTCAGCAGAGCTCTCGCTCATTTACTAAGCTCTACGCACTAGCAACTACACTTGCAGAGTGCACCTTCTTTTTGCCTTTAGTAAATCAACCCCATGGTATTTACAGTGATTCTTTATTTCATTTTGCTGTTTGTTCTTACTATCTGATTACTGATGGTAATGTTAATCATATTGATTTGTTATTTCTTTGTTCAGCACTGTACTTTTAATATATATATATATATATATATATATATATATATATATATATATATATTACACATGATCAGCTAGTGTGACAATTATCCATTATCAGTAATACTGTATATTAAATTCTGCTTTATTGCATTCACTATAAAATAATATGGAATGCCAAAGTGCTTCAGGATCCCAATCAGGGCCCCTTACATCAGAGTCCACTTTAGGAGCCACCCTTACCTCAGAGACCCCATTAAAGTCCTCGTTACATTAAATGCCCCTTACATCAGAGCCTCATCAAAGCCCCCCTTACATCAGGGTCCCCCTTTATATCAGTATGACCATCAGAGCCTGCCTTACATCAGATTTGATTTTCTATCAGGGGTCTTCCTTACCTTGCTTACTGCGTGGTGTAGTTAGTGTATGTCAGTCATTCAGTGTATCAGGGCAGGGGCAGGCCCGGATTTACTCCCTTTGCCGCCCTAAGGCCGGGTCCTTCAATGCCACCCCCACACACACACACACTACCATTCTTGTCCTTTATCGATGACTGCTACAATAGACCAATTAAAGCATATCTCCACACACGAGAACACAGAAAATAACTGGCTTTAATTGTACAGACTGAAAATACTCAATGCAGAAGATACCTTTTAAAGATTATAGCAGTAAGAAACTCCCTACAATTTTTTAGTTCTAACTTTTCTTTTGGCAAACTCATCGGTAATATCTTCTTAGGACAAAGTATTAAAAAGTTCTGATTCAATGGCAAGTAAAGGCTGTGGACATACCACAGGAGGTGGACAGAGGCTGCGGACATACCACAGGAGGTAGACAGAGGCTCTGGACATACTACAGGAGGTGGACAGAGGCTGCGGACATACCACAGGAGGTGGACAGAGGCTGTGGACATACTGCAGGAGGTGGACAGAGGCTGCGAAAATACTACAGGAGGTGGACAGAGACTGCGGACATACCACAGTAGGTGGACAGAGGCTGTGAACATACTGCAGGAGGTGGACAGAGGCTGCGGAAATACTACAGGAGGTGGACAGAGGCTGCGGACATACCACAGAAGGTGGACAGAGGCTAAAGACATACTACAGGAGGTGGACAGAGGCTGCAGACATACTACAGGAGGTGGGCAGAGGCTGTGGCCATGATAGTGTCCTTCTCACCCCCTCACAGTAACTTCTCTGTCCACCATCATATTACTTCTCCACATCATCAGTGTGCTGTGTCCTCCTCCTGTGCCCCTTTCACCTCTCCACAGGTCAGGGCTGCCCTGACCTGTGGAGAGGTGAAAGGGGCACAGGAGGAGGACACAGCACACTGATGATGTCGAGAAGTATTATTATGGTAGACACTGGACAGAGCACATCAGAGACTCTCTGTCCTGGCCTCCCCTGCATGCCACGGCTTAACCTTCCGGGCTCCCAGCGATGTCCTCCTCTCACTCTGATATCCCCCCACAGTATTCTTCTCCTCTTTACCCCTGCTCGGCTCCCCTGGACCTCTCTGCCTATGGAGTGCACTGCACGAGCCACCGACCGCCATAGTGTCCCGATCGTCTATTCGAAAATGGCGCCAGGCGGCGCCATTATGTTACTGCACATGCACCGGCTGGCCGAGTGCGTACGAGCTTTCCCGAGCCCGGCCGGCTTCGAACCGGCGCATGCGCCGCTGCATGGTCGGCTCACGCCCATCTTTTTTACGGGCACCGGTGCCCGTAACGGACTTTAACGGGCAGCCCGAAAGGGGGGGCAGCCGCGAAAGCTGCAAAGTTGCCGCAGGAGCGGCGCCGCCCCTGCACCACTGCCGCCCTGAGGCCTGGCCTCGGTGGCCTTGGGAGAAATCCGACCCTGGGCAGGGGGCTGGAAGGCAGAGCAGGTATTGATGGAAAAAGATCTGTCCTGCAGCTGGGGCAAGCATATTATTGGTTGTTAGGATACCAATGGTCCTAGCAACTAAATGACTTGGATAAAGATAGCATAGCAGGGAAACATGACTCTAGCTGCCTGCCAGGTACAAACTTACAGTATAGCGAGCTGAATTTGGACCATGGGCCATGGTTTTAAAACAGCTGTTCTATTCTGTAATCAATTGCTATTTTACAAAAAAAAAATCCATCCTACAATAAAATTCAAACTAGATATCTTTCTTTTCTGAGCACCAAAACAAAACTATCATGCTAAATGACAGACATTTATTCTGAGACTAACCTATTCACCTCAGAAATAAAGCTACCACCCCAGACACATAAAGAATCCAATATCTTTAGCCAATACATAAGATACAACTAGATCTATTCTGACATTAAAGAAATTGTTCCAGACTGCTGCCCTGCTTGCCAATACCAGCTTACTGGGGTTGATTTACTAAAGGCAATTAGGTTGCTTACTTTGAAATTTTCCCTTAGCTTAGAGAATTTGCAAAGAATGCCCAAACTTGTGCACGAAAAAAACAAAATACTGTATTTTTGCATGCACATGAGTAGATGATGGAAGTCAGCAGAACTTCACTAAGCACAGAAAAAATTCCCTTGCAAAATAAACTACCTGTTTGCTTAAGCTGGTCATATGCTTGGCTGAGCAAAAAAAAAAAAAAAAAATCGAGCAGATTTCTCCATCCACGCTATACAGTGTAGATGTGTGAATCTCAGACTGCACCTATTGTATCCTGATGGGCTGATTTGATGCAGCTGCTGTTTTGGCCAAAGAATTTGTCTGGCTCTGATTTTTCCACAGAAGGATGCCAGGTGGGAGTGTGGCATCCACAAAGTGAATTGAAGTCGGTTTATCAGGAGATTTGCATTGTTTATGGTTGCTTTATTCTTCAAATTATTTCAAAGTTCCAATGCTGATTAGAAAACTTCCAATCACAAAAATAGAGGTTGGTGGAGAATTTTACTGAAAGAGAAATTCAGCACTCTGGACTGTGGCCTAAATAGAAATAGATTTTCATGTTCCACTATGATTTCCAATGAAATGAATTGTTTCTCTGCCAAAGAAGCCTGTTTCCTTTCAGGGTTTAACCATCAGCATTATATTGAGATTTCAAAAGGCTTTCACTATCACCTCCTCACACTTAGGTGTGAAGTGTGTCAGGTCTTCTTATCTTCATACCATGTGTGAGTCCCTCAATAATGCTTCTGAGTCCTGATCGCTATCTGTAAATCCTAAAATTTTACAACAGCTAATACCACACATGTGGTTCTCGGATTCAGAACTGTATCATGCCTGACAATGAAAATGTATTTCAAAAGCTTGCATTTTCAATCTGCTGAATTAGCCAATAAACTGCCAATATCACTTTAACTCCAAACTTTCCAGGTAAATTGTCATCTAATCAGAAAGGAATACTAAAATATAACATGCTTTTGATAATTAATACATTATTTAATATAAATTGTATTAGCTAATATCCTTCACAATGCAAGTAAAAAAGTATGTAAACACATACATATTGAAAAATATTATTTATATACAAATGTAAGGACTTAGATTCAATGCGCTAATTGGGAGCATTTAGATAATTAAGAAAATCTCAGCACAGTCGCCTGGATTTAAACACTATGATCTGTAAATGACCCCCTTTATTGCCTTTTCCTCCTTCTTCACTAAATAGTAATTAAATCCCTCATACTCTTCCTACCTCTGTAAGCACTATGTTGTGGTTTTACGACCCATTTCTAAATGATTGTGAAGTAACAGACCATTACCGTGTTATTTAATAGCAGGCAGGAGTCCTTGAGGATAATGCTACTTTCGTCAGGTCAATGGTTAAGGTCTTCAGTTTCGGTTTTGGTTGAAAAGTTTCATGGTAGAGAATATAAATAAATAAAGCATGGCTGGATTTTCTGGTGCAATCCACAGATTAAAAACAAAATCAATTATTTATTATATCCTTATAAAATATGTACATATTAGAAATGAAGTGTAGAGTTAAAGTGTTACTTAAGGATACATGTTTTTTTACCCTAAAGCATTTACAGCAGAAAAAGCGTTTCTAAAGGCTAAAGGTTTTTTTTTTTCCTGCACGCATTCTGTGTATGAAAGTAAAAAAACCTTCAGTATGTAATCCCCCCAGCCCTCCCTTATACTTACCTGAGCACAATCCTGATCCATCGATGTGCACAAGAGCAAAGGTTCTCTCCTCATTGGCTCAGAGACAGCAGCAGGAGCCATTGGCTCCCACTACTGTCAATCACAGCCGGTATGGAGAGAACATGGACATGGAGCATGACTTAGGAGTGAGCATGCTTGAATGTCTCCAAAGCAAGCCGCTTGCTATGGGGCACACGGTGGAGGGCTGGGGGGGGTTGAGCCTAGGAGTGCAAGCTAGGGACCCAAGAAGAGGAGGATTGGTGCTACCATTGTACAGAACAGGTAAGTATGACATGTTTGTTATTTAAAAAAAATACCTTTAGTATCATTTTAAAGACATTGTAAACTTTCAAGTGTTTTAATTGTTTTAACTAGGTATTTGTATAGTTGTATTCAATAGTGTGGCTTATTTGTTTTACCTTGTAATAATAGGCTCACATGTTGTGGCTGCATTTTGTAGTGGCATTGCTGACTGATTCCCCTAAGTCCATGTATTGCTGCAGCTACTTTGTCCCTAATCACCAAAGGAACAGACAGCTTTTTGTTCCGGGTCACACACTATCCAATGCATGTCTAGTAATTTCTCTATGTCGCATCACAAATTTAGGAGTGCTATTGTGATTAAACACATCTCCTTTAGCATGGTAAACTCTGTCAATTGTTCTGCTTGTGTGTGTTGTGTCAGTGTCAGCTCTGGTTACTGTGTAGTTCTTACCCGCAAATCATTAGACTGAGAGATCCAGGGATTGTGGGATTTGTATTTTCTTCACAGGAAATGTCAGTTCCCAGACTACAGACAGAGGTCATGCATTAACCTGTGCAGTACCATGCCGCATACCTTATGCTTGAACACAAACAGAAACTTCTGACACCGGAATGTAAAGACTTACATCACTATAGGCTGTGCATACAGGGCTACAAATGACACATGAAACTCCATGATCAATGCATATCTTATGCAGGTGAAAAACACAAGGTGCAGTTAGAAAGTTTTATTATGCTTTACCCCAGTATGTTTTCAATCCCCTAAACAGTTGTCTGCTGTCTTTGTCACTTCCACCCTTTCCTTCATAATCCTTGCTGTTCCTCTGAACTTCCTGGTGCTAGAGGTGGGGGTAAGGGAGTGATTGGCTCTTGCAGCTCTTTCTCAGGAGCTGGGAAGGGAGCTTGTTGGGCACTGTGTGCTTTAATTGATGCACACAGCCATACGCATGCGCACAGGGTGTGCCAGGTGTGCCTGGGCACACCCTATTCACCCCAAGCAGTGCCGATTCCCCCTGCTTTCTGGCACCCCCTGTCTGCTGTTTGAGAATGGAGAGCAGGGGATGGGGGCTGGTAAATATTTCATTTACCGATCCCTTCCTTTTATGAATGAACACAGTGAGTGATCTGTACTGATCACTTCTGTGTTCATTCTTAACTGAAGAATGGTAAACTATGTTTACTATGCTTCAGTTTGTGAATGAATAGGAAGCCGCTCAGTACAGAGCACTTTCCATTCATTCCCTGTCCTGTGCATTTGAGACTGCAGAGAAAGGGACTGAGGAATCTCTGTTCCCAGTCCCTTTCTCTATCTCAAAAGTGAGACATCAGGGGTCCTTGATATTTCAATAAAGCCCCCCAATGGGGCTCCTAAAAAAAATTAAAATAATGATGTAAAAAATGATTTTAAACAAGATTGTTAAAAATAATTAAAAAATAATAACAATAAAAAAAACTACTAACACTGTCGGGTGCCCAATCTCTGCTCTACTGACACATCCACTTGCTCTGCTGATACACATATGTGTGCTTGTGCTCTAGGGTGCACACCCTTATGCAATAGGCTGTGCACGCCAATGCACACAGCCCTATACAGAAGTACAAAAAAGACACCCACAAACAGGAGGGAGGGCAGCAGTTTGGAGACCATCCACGCATACACAAAGGGAGGATTTTCAAGGAAGCAGACTATGGGGTTGATTTATTAACGCTGTAGAGTGCAAAATCTGGTGCAGTTCTGCATAGAAACCAATAAGCTTTCAGAACAAGCTGAAGCTAGAAGCAGATTGGCTACCATGCACAGCTGTACCAGAATTAGCACTCTTCAGTTTTAGTAATTCCTGAACCAAAATTTCCTCTGATGAACTAAGGTGGAGAGGGGGTTGCATGACGTCACAATCCCCACACCAGCAAAAAGAAGAGGCCTTGTATTCATTGATAAAAATACAAGATATCCTCTGAATATCTGACAAGCACTCAGCCTAACTCAAATTTGTTTTGGCAGCAGATGGAAAGTCTTCTAAGGCTCGGTTCACATGGGGGCGACTTGTCAGGCGACCTAGCCGCCTGACAAGTCGCCTCCCGTTCTGTACAATGGAACCGTTCTAATCGGAGCGACGCAAGTCGCTCCGACTTAGAAGAAAGGTTCCTGTACTACTTTGGGGGCGACTTGCATAGACTTCTATACAGAAGTCGTCTTGCAAGTCGCCCCGGCAGTCGTGTGCAGGTCGCCTCGGTGAGGCGACCTGCAAGTCGTGCCGCCTCTGGTGTGAACCGAGGCTTAGGATGTCAGAACACAACACTGCATATTGTATGTAGCTGCTGCTACATCAAGTTTTTACAATGTTCACATAAGCTTCATAACTTGGCCCAGATATGAAGTCAGGCTTTAAAAAAAAACAGTTATTGAGCTCTAGGCTAGCAACTTTGCCTAGCCTGAGATAATATGAATCTTCTGCAGGCAGGAGGAAACATCACAATCCAGAAAGCACATGGTGACCCTAAATGATGCCTGACCAAAGGTGGTACCATCTTTCTTGAGGTAAAAGCATATGAAAACAATGTCAGAACAAATACTGTGATCCCTGTGATAAGTGATAAATAGAAATCCCAACCACGACACTACCTGCCTGGAGTTTGCATGTTCTCCCTGTGCCTGCGTGGGTTTCCTCTGGGTACTTTGGTTTCCTCCCACACTCCAAAGACATGCTGGTAGGTTAATTGGTTCCTGTCTAAATTGACCCTAGTATGTGTATGTATGGATGTGAGTTAGGGACCTTAGATTGTAATCTCTTTGAGGGCAGGAATTGATGTGAATGTACAATATATATGTAAAGTGCTATGTAAATTGACGGTGCTGTATAAGTCCCTGAAATAAATAGAATAAATAAATACCTGGAACTGTTATACTAACTTATGTAGCATATGTGCACTTTGCTTGAAAACTATATATCTGATGATATGCCCACTTTATGTTAAGAGCTTGTTTAGGTAATTGTAAAGTGTTGGGGGGGGGGGGGTAGGAAAAGGCATTTTTAGTAACTTTGAGACATATCAGACAGCACAGTATATCTTCTCAGACTATAACCCGTCTTGCAGTGCCATTATAATATTACTGAATGTGACACCTGATTTAGTTTAATATTGCTTTCAGTGCACAGTGACTGATTTTTAATATAGAACTCCTGTATCTCACCTTTAGAATTTTATTTATCAGCAGCTTTTGCACTGGTCAATGAACCAATTCACAGACCACCAAGCAGACCAAAGCCATATAAGTGAAATTAGCTGTTTCCTGTAATTTTAAATGAAAATAAAACAGACCTTGAAGTAGGTCTGTCATAATGAATTATGTCATACTCATACATTCCCCCATTGCCCAAAAGGAATCTGTCAGGTTGGATATCTAGAAGCTGCTATCGCTGATCTCTTGTTGAAGGTGCAGACTCTGGGGCTGTCATTGTTATTGTTTCTTCACTACCTGGAACAAGCATGTGAATTTTAGGCATCAATGACCCAGACACAGCATCAACAAGGATAACAGTCTGGATGGTGTACCTTCAAAAACACATCACAAACAGTTGACCCAGCATTTGTATTTTGACAGGTTTTCTTTATCCACTTTATCCACAAACCAAATTACATTATCTATAGTTTAGTCACCCTTTGAGCAGCTAGACGGTATGTTTTATATTGCTGCCATCAGCATCGTAGAGTCTGAGTTATAGTCACAAGCATTATGGGCAGAGTGCCCAGTGGATGAAATGAAGGTCTGTTTTAATAGAACAGCTGACAGAGAAACATTACCTACACCAACCTGTCTAGCTAAAGCCAGAATTGAGAGATTACCTGACAACACCAAGGTTCTACTCTTTCCCTCCAGTGTTGGGATGCTATGGGACCCCAAACCAAGTTATTCACTGTTTAGTTGCCATAATTAGTTGAATCGACAGTGAACTGTGATGAGTTACTATGTATTTTCCATTTAATCCTTGCACAGTTTATATTATAAGCTTTCATGTTACATTTTGTAATTACACTCATGATAAATTATTGATATTTTCTCAAACACATATTAGTTGATTACAAGACACCAGTGTACTGTTATCAGAGTTCTCATATTATTTTGTCCATGTCTTGTACTCAACAGTTTTTCGTTTACTTTTTAATTGTAATATTACGTTTGTGAAAGTCTTATGAGATAAAAATATTATAATAAAGAGACAAGCATGGTATCTGTGTTACAAGAATTTTTATAGGAAATTATACATATTTTTTTTTTTTTTACTTTTTTTTATTATACGCTATATTACCAAAAGTATTGGGATGCCTGCCTTTAGGCGCACATGAACTTAAATGACAACTTAAATATTAAGTTGGCCCACCCTTTGCAGCTATAACAGCTTCAATTCTTCTGGGAAGGCTGTCCACAAGGTTTAGGAGTGTGTCTATGTTTTACCATTCTTACAGAAGCGCATTTGTGAGGTCAGGCACTGATGTTGGACGGGAAGGCCTGGCTCGCAGTCTCCGCTCTAATTCACCCCAAAGGAGTTCTATATGGTTGTTGTGTTATCTAGGCTCTTCCACCCCAAACTCGCTCATCAATGTTTTTATGGACCTTGCTTTGTACATTGGTCCAAATCATTATGTGTAGGGGGGATTATGGTGTGGGGTTGTTATTCAGTGGTTGGGCTTGGCCCCTTAGTTTCAGTGAAGGGAACTTTTAAGGTGTCAGGCAGAATACCATAACATTTTGGACAATTTCATGTTCCCAACTTTAGGAACGGTTTAGGGATGGCCTTCCTGTTCCAACATGACTGCGCACCAGTGCACAAATCAAAGTCCATAAAGACATGGATGAGTGAGTTTGGGGTGGAGGAACTTGACTGGCCTGCACAGAGTCCTGACCTCAACCCGAACCCCTGTGGGATGAATTAGAGAGGAAGCTGCGAGCCAGGCCTTCTCGTCCACATTGATGTCTGACATTACAAATGCGCTTCTGGAAGAATGGTCAAACATTCCCATAGACACACTCCTAAACCTTGTGGACACCCTTCACAGAAGAGTTGAAGCTGTCATAGCTGCAAAGGGTGGGCCAACTTATTATTGAATATTGACGAAGACTGGGATGCCATTAAAGTTCATGTGCATGTAAAGGCAGGTGTCCCAATACTTTTGGTAATATAGTGTTTGTTTTGACAAAATCCTTACATTTCCTGTGGGTAGGATGAATGGTTCAGAAAAATTAATTGTGGGAAGAAATTCCCATCTCTCTTTATGACATTGATTTAGCAAGGTGCCTGTTTGCAAAGCTCAAATGCATGTTATTTAATGCCTTGAAAACAGTTCTGACGCAAGCTATAATAATGAGATATATCTATTTCTTAAAAAATCATGACTTTGACAGTTTAATACCTCTGCATAGTATGAATAGTACAAAGAACATACTTCCTCCATTGAGGAAGAACATTTTGCTTGAAATTACTATGCAAAAGAGCACTTAATACATGTCCAGTGACTCACCGAATAAAGATCCATTTACTTGTCCTGCTGAACCTATCTATATCTTTTATTGGATGTTTTCACTTTGCTTTCTCGATTGTTATTCCAGTCAATATATTTCATTTAGAATAGCAGAGAAAAAGAAGAACATTTATCTATGATATTAAATCATAACTGGTGGCTGTGGAGCTGCTCAGAAAATAGATTCAGCAGAAACCCTTTTTTTTTTTGCTCTTACACTGAGCATCTTTTGATTGTTTTCTGCTGGGCACCAATGGGCCAATTATGTTGCAATTTATGTCTTTGCAGGCTATATCTAGTATTACACTGGTGTAAAAATGATGAAGCTGTATCACAGTACTTAGCACATAAGTCAGAATCTAACATGTTAGCCACCTTGCGTCAAGATGCCTAAGTGGATGTTGTGACATTAGCGATATGCATTCTACTTACTGCACATTGAGTCTTCAGATATTGATCTCACTAACAACCCAAAAGAGTGTGACATTTATCAGTCGTATAAATATGGAAAATGTGCACCTGGAAAAAATGGCAGCTGGCAGTTAAAATTCTGTCTCCAAGATGATTTTAAGAGCATAGAGAACTATGGTATGAAGCATGGTGATATAGAAATGAAAACTAGGGAGGGTCACCTTGTTTGGGGTGGGATAGGGAATATACAAGTTAACCTGGCTGTTTTATTTTATACCCCAGCTAGGATCAGAGCCCTGCCAGAAATTAGATAAAGATCATTAAATGAACTGCTTAATTTTTTTATCCAGAAATTATTACAAACCAGTGTGGGATTCTTAAGGAATCAAAATCATTAATACAATCCAATATTCAAAAATGGTATCCTTATTACCAAATATGATAAAACATCAATCATTAAAATGTGAGGCTGATACATTCATGTCAGTTGTTAGAACCAACATACAGGCATACCCCACTTTTTAGACTCTTCATTTCTTTGTAAGTGGTGAAGCTTCCAAAATCTGCAGGGGATCAAATATTTATTTTCCCCGCTGTACCTACACTATCAGTTAACTATATACACTAGCATGCTAGCTAGAGGGTGCAACACATACATGATTTCTTTCCTAATACAATGCTGCCACCTTAACATAAATGGTTGGTTTTGGCCTTAGATAGAAACAACAATTTACAGGCATACCCCACTTTTAAGTACAAAATGGGGTTTATTTACTAAAGCTAGAAAGTGCAGAATCTGGCTCACTTCTGCATAGAAACCAATGGGCTACCAGGTTTTATTACCAAAGCTTAATTGAACAAGCTGGGGTTAGAAGCTCATTGGTTTCTATGCAGAAGTGAGCCTGATTTTTCACTTTCTAGCTTTAGTAAATAAACCCCATTGTGTACTTAAAAGTGGGGTATGCCTGTATACCACACACATCCTATGGTTGTCACCATTACAATCAAATTATGATAATAAATTCCATAAAAGTATGTGTAAATCCCCCTCTCTGCTCTAAAAAGATGGTTTGTATAATAAAATCCTTAGTGTACACCAAAAACAAACAAAAAAACAAACAACAAAAGCACCGCTACTACTATAACCCCAACTAAACATATAACATAATATGATTAAATAACATAGTACGCAATCATTGGTAGCACTGTGAAACTATTTGAGATACAAGAAAAACAGTGAAAAAATAAGCAAATAACAGAGTGAATAAATGTCCTTAAACACACCAAGTGGTGCATTAAGTGAATATTCCCAGAAAACAGTGAATGGGGTATGGTGATCACTGGATGCAGGTTGGTGATGTAATTTTGGTGGAAGTAGATATAATAGTGGATGTGTAACACCACTATTCTGAAGGAATCATTTGGACCGATCACATTCACTGCTTTCTGGGAATATTCACTTTATGCAACATTTGGTGTGTTTAAGGACATTTGATCACTCTGCTATTTGCCTTTTCATTCACTGTTTTTATTGTATTTGAAATTTTTGTTTCACTAACGATTGTATATTATGTTATTTATTCATATTATGTTACATGATAATAAATTATATGTGGAATCGAATGTGTTTCGAACTGTATATCTTCATCAGGGGTTCTGTGGTGTAGCTTTTTATATTACAGTAAGCAAGTATTTAAAAACTGATGAGCCACCAATGTAAAAGAAAACATCCAAGGCTGGCAGCAGGGGCATCAGAACACAGATGTAGGGTATGACATAAAAAGCACCAGGTCCACACTAACCCAAATAGGCTGTAGATCTACAGTATATACTGTAGATATAATAATGCTGTAATCATACAAGCCCATAAAAATATCTTGAAGTATCATCAGGAACACATGGACATAGTATCCCCAGGGAGGCAGAAAACATACAGTATCACTAGGCCATTAAAGCGAAATTTAGTGAAGCACTGCTGACAGTCTTTGGACCTTTTATTTTACATCGGTGGCTTATCAATTTTTTATACCTGATTACTGCAATATAAGAAGCTTTTTTTTATTAATACTAAAAATAAATGTGGATGTAACATTTGCCCTGTTATAAATAGGATGAATATGTCAGTAACTACCTTTTCCCACTAAAAAACAAATATTGGAAAATATGAGCAAACATACTGTACACATACCTAATAAAAAGGCCAATGGCTCCCAGTGAATGTCTGATATAAGTTCCACTAAATTGTTTGTAATTGTTATCACTAATAATTATTAGAGATTCTAGTTCCAGCCTATCGATTTCACATTCTTGTATTGCCTATTTAGTGCCCCACTGCACACATCAATGTGACTTATCTAAAGTGTACATGGCCTAACAGTCATGGTTAAACCAATGTAGCCATCATAATGAGCATGCGAGTATAGTAAAACAGACCAGGTTTTCATTAATAATATAATAAACCAAATGCTTTCCTCAATCTGGATACTAAGGTAGCTTTTTTCATTCTCAATTATAACAACACTAAAATTATGTTTCTGGTACAGATTGTGTTGAAGTTAGACACATAGTCATATAACAGACATTTGAATTGTGTGCTTTTTTAATGCAACACTACAAAAAGTAAATCAAAAAAATGTTTGTAAAAAAAAACATACATACAAACAGTAAACAAAAAAATTAAATAAAACAATAAGAACAACTTATTTTAATGTTTTAGAACATTTTCAGTTTTGCTGGAACTGATATTATGTGTGAATCAAAAGACAAGTCTCTGTGTCTAAGAGCAAAAAAAAATAATTGTACAACAATCAATGTAAATGAATAAAGCCTGGAAACAATGATTGCAGGCTTTCCTCATAAAGGAGTAGCTGACCTGAAAATCATAGCAAGACTTTGATGTCAAACTAGCAGGCTGGTCCCTCAGTTGTACCTGTATGAGAGAGTGTGAGAGATCCAGCAAGCTATTTAGAGTGCTCAAACAGGACACTTTGCATAGAAATGAAAGAAATGGCCAGTAGTTCAAAACTGCACATATGGCAGTCCTATGTAACATATGCTACATCCTTTGGCCCCTTGGACATGGGGCATCTAGGACCTGTGTGTGAAATCCTGGCATTTTAAGTTACTTGGGAAGCACAAGTGCAGCTGAATGTTATATTGAGTGGTACTCGCTAGACATGTGCGATTTGGTTCGTAATGAATGGATTTTCGTACAAATTAGTTAGTATTCGTACATTCGGATCAATTCGAACATCCGAATAGCTGAAAGAACCAAAATACGAAAATTACAAAATTACAAATAAGCAAAATAACGAACACGTGAAAATACAAACTCACGAAAGGACAAACTTACGAAAATATGAAACTCCGAAAAAGTAAAAGAAAGAAAATGATTTACATTTCGCATTTTCAATCCTTTGTCTGTGCATAATTGCGTATGTTTGTATTTTCATTTGTGTGTTCGTAATTTAGTTTCTGCGTCTGTTCGTATGTCGTTTGTTCGTGTTCTTGAATCGTTCTTTTGACTGGACAGTGTAAGTGTATCTTAATATGTATGTTCATAATTTCGTATGTTCATATTTTCATGTTCTCAAATCATTCTTTTGAATGGGCAGTGTATTAGTGAGTGATGTATCTTAATAATAAGCCAATCAGCTTATCCCTTTTGTGTCTGAGTCACACTGAATTCCTGAATCTTTTTAGATTCAGTTGAGGAGGAGACTGAGTCAGGCCTCGTGACTAAGGGAGTGGACTGGAGTAAGTACAGGACTTATTGGAAAAGCAAAAATAGGATTATTATTCTTTATTTCCTACGAAAGTACAAATCAAAGAAAAAGGCAATCTCACAAAAGTAACAATTACTAAATTATGAGCAGTTTATCGATTAAACGAAAATTATTATATAACAAAATTACGAATTTCGAATCAAAGAAAATTAGACGGAATTACGAATCATTCCGTATCAACGAAAATATAACCGTTACAAAAATACGAACGAGTCCGAATATGAAACCTCGCATCTTATGAAATTATGAATTGCTAGACTAACGGAATTATGAATCATTTCGTATAAAAAAAATATATATATAACTGTTACGAAAATACGAACGAGTCCAAATATGAAAACCCGCGTCTTACGAAATTACGAATCGTTATGAATCTACGAAAACGTAAAGAAACTAAACACATTTTTTGTTGTGCACATGTCAAGTACTCGCATGTAGGACCCTATGAAATGCATTTGAATCCAAACTGTAAGTAACTTAGCAATACATTTCTGGCATGTAGCAATATATAGTAGCAATATACACAAAAAAAATCCCCCTTTTCATAAAAACAGGGCCTTAAACTCCAGGAAAGTTACTTCGAGGAGTATTCTGGGAGAATGATGTCATCCATCTGCTGCAGGAAGAAGGAAGCATTTTCTCTCTTTTCCCACAGTGATAACTAACTTTGTAATAAGTCTCAAAGTGACAAGTAACAATAGAGGACTGATCTTTGTGAGGTACCATGGGTTGATTTACAAGGCAAATAGGCTGTTCACTTTGCACATTAATTTATCATTGGCTTAGTGAATGACTTGAAGCTCTGCTGACTTCCATCATCTAATCACGTACAAGCAAAAAATACTTCTTTTTAAAAAAATAATTCTACTTGCACATAATTGGGTATTCTTTGCAAGTGAATTTTCACCAAAATCACTAAGCTAAGGGAAAGTTCTGCTACAAAGTGAATATCCTATTTGATATTAATATATCAACCCCACGTGTATACACAGTTCAGAGCATAAAGGTTACTGCAAATGCTCCAGGATTTACATAATTGCATCATCTAGTGTAAGAAAATTCCAGAAAATTGATGCTGACCATGGATGATGCATGGGTGCAGTTTTTTTTATTTCTCCCTAATATATGCATGCAGATAGGTCCAATCTGCATATATTCATAGATCATATGGTCCATGAATCATGATTGCTTGGTATCCCCAACAAAATAATAATCTTGCAGATCAGACACATCTACATGCAAATAATAAAGAGAGTCAAAAAAAATGATGAATTGGAGATTCCTGATTTACTCATCCCAAGACCTTATCATGCCTGTTGTCCTGTGTATTACTAAAAGTAAGGCTCATGTACAGTGTATATTTAATAGAGTCATTGCTATACAGATTTTATCTATTAACTATTGAAAATATGCTGGTGCGATCTTAAAAAACTGGGCATTTTTACATTGTTTAGACTTTTTATTTTGAAAAATTCAGTTACAATGATGACATGCTGGTGTCAGTTTTACAAAATATAATCTCAGAACATATGTTTGATCATCCTCTAACAAAATTACTGGCATATAATCAAGACAAATGTAAATACAACATGGACATACTATATATAAGCCTTTCAGAGCAAATAATCATACTTGTCTGATGAGTGATTCTTTTTATAATAATGTAACATATGACCATAGCATGAGCCTGACGGCACAACAAAGCAATCAAATAAAGAACGCTCAGGTGACCACATTGACCACTTAAGCCCCGGACCATTTGACTGCCCAAAGACCAGAGCACTTTTTGCGATTCGGCACTGCGTCGCTTTAACTGACAATTACGCGGTCGTGCGACGTGGCTCCCAAACAAAATTGACGTCCTTTTTTCCCCACAAATAGAGCTTTATTTTGGTGGTATTTGATCACCTCTGCGTTTTTTATTTTTTGCGCTATAAACAAAAAAATAGTGACAATTTTGAAAAAAACGCATTATTTTTGACTATTTTTAAATATCCCCAAAAAATATATAAAAAAAACATTTTTTTCCTCAGTTTAGGCTGATACGTATTCTTCTACATATTTTTGGTAAAAAAAAATCGCAATAAGCAATAGCTATATATAAGTTATAGCGTCTACAAAATAGGGGATAGTTATATGTCATTTTTATTAATATTTTTTTTTTATTAGTAATGGTGGCGATCAGTGATTTTTATCATGACTGCGGCATTATGTCCGACAGATCGGACACTTTTGGCGCGATTTTGGGGCCATTCACATTTATACAGCGATCAGTGCAATTAAAAATGCATTGATTACTGTGTAAATGTGACTGGCAGTGAAGGGGTTAATCACTAGGGGGCGCTTCAGGGTTTAAGTGTGTCCTAGAGAGTGATTCTAACTGTGGGGGGGAGGGGCTGTGTGTGACACATCACTGATCATGCTCCCGATTACAGGGAGCTGTGATCAGTGTCAGTGTCACTAGGCAGAACGGGGAAATGCTTGTTTACATCAGCATTTCCCTGTTCTTCCTCTCCATGAAACGATTAAGGGTATCCCCACAGACATTGAGTCCGCGGGACCCGCGGTCGGACTCACGGAGGTCGCAGCAGGCGCGCGTCCGCAAGCTGCTTCTTAAAGGGCAACATGCAGGTACGTTAATCTGCCTGTATGAGCCCTACTGCCGACGTATATCAGTGTGAGCCAGTTGGCAAGTGGTTAAAAAGCAGTTGGAGGAAATCTTATTGTTTTACCCCTGTTATTGCAGCCAATGCTTCATCATAATATTTTTTTGTGTTAGTATTACCAGCATTAGTATGATGCAATAATATAGGGTATATCACAATAATGGCATACATTTCAACTCAGCATTAAGGTTAGGTGTTTGGCTGAGGTTTTGTGGTCAGGCTGTGGTTTTCAGACTGGGTCTTTGGGGTAGGCAAAGCTGGAACTTCAGACCGTATTTCTTTTTCTTTTTTTACGGTTAGGAGAGAAAAGTGTTAGAAATTCTGTCAGATTTTTTTTTCACAGACTTTGTCCCATTGGAGGATTTCCCTATCCTTTATTTCCAATGAAAACTTTACATTTTCGAAAAGGGTGAATCTTCCCAGCTTAGAAGGCAATACAAATCTGGCAGGGGTTCCAAACTCTCCACTCTATCCAAAGTCAAAAGAAAATTTAGCTGGAGCTTCAACTTAAGTAAAAGTATCATTAGTTTTTTTCAGCAATGATATTATTTGTATTATTATAATACATAATTTATTTAGCACCAACAGTATGTGCAACATCATTTAAAAAATAAAGGGCAGTAGTACGGTTACAAAAAAAAATAAATACAAGAGGATTTAGAGGGCCCTGCTTGTAAGAGCTTACAACCTATTAGCTTTTGTGGCGTGATCAATGTACTCAAAAATACATCACACGTGGTACAGGCATTAGTGTAAAACACGTCTTGATACAAGTTATTGTTTTCTTAAATTTATTTGGTTAGATTTCAGGTGTGCAAACTCCAATTCTTGAAACAACTGTGTCAATTTAAGTTAGTTCTAAAGCTAAAACATTTTTAACCCTAATGCATTCCCTGCATTAAGGTAAAAAATGTTTTAGGACTTGCTGAGCCAGCCCCACCCAACACTTACCTGACTCCTGGATCAATCCAGTGTTGTGCCCAGACAACAGTCTTCTTTACTCTCTATCTCTTCACATAGGGATTGACAGGGTGCAGTGGGATTTATTGACTCCTGCTGTTGTCAGTCAAATCCAGTGAGGAGGGAGCGGAGGGTGGGGCTGAGCCAAGCAAGGTGGGTCAATAGAGGCGCACTGCCCAGCTCAGGAGCAAGCACACAGGTGTGCTTCCATAGGAAGAGGCTTACTACGGGTGGTGAACCGAGAAGAGGAGGCATCTAGAGTGCCAGCAGGGGACCCCAAAAGAGAAGGATTGGGATTGCTTGTTGCAATACCATCGCACAGAGCAATTAAGTATACTATGTTTGTTATTTTAAAAAGCCTGAGACTATAACTTTTAGATGAAAATGAATATATTGATTTTACGACATGGAGTCCCATATTGTACCCTTTTGTAATAGGGCATTCTAAACCAAGACATCTAAACTAAGAGAAACACATCACTTGCTTGCAATTTTATTACACTATGCTGACAGGATGTAATTAGGGATGAGCTTCGAGTTCGAGTCGAACTCATGTTCGACTCGAACATTGGCTGTTCGCAAGTTCGCCGAACAGCGAACAATTTGGGGTGTTCGCGGCAAATTCGAATGCCGCGGAACACCCTTTAAAAGTCTATGGGAGAAATCAAAAGTGCTAATTTTAAAGGCTTATATGCAAGTTATTGTCATAAAAAGTGTTTGGGGACCCGGGTCCTGCCCCAGGGGACATGGATCAATGCAAAAAAAAGTTTTAAAAACGGACGTTTTTTCAGGAGCAGTGATTTTATTAATGCTTAAAGTCAAACAATAAAAGTGTAATATCCCTTTAAATTTCGTACCTGGGGGGTGTCTATAGTATGCCTGTAAAGGGGCGCATGTTTCCCGTGTTTAGAACAGTCTGACAGCAAAATGACATTTGGAAGGAAAAAACTCATTTAAAACTACCCGCGGCTATTGCATTGCCGACAATACACATAGAAGTTCATTGATAAAAACGGCATGGGAATTCCCCACAGGGGAACCCCGAACCAAAATAAAAAAAAAAAAAATGATGTGGGGGTCCCCCTAAATTCCATACAAGGCCCTTCAGGTCTGGTATGGATATTAAGGGGAACCCCAGCCAAAATTTAAAAAAAAAATTGACGTGGGGTTCCCCCTAAATTCCATACCAGACCCTTCAGGTCTGGTATGGATTTTAAGGGGAACCCCGCGCCAAAAAAAAAAAAAAAACGGCGTGGGGTCCCCCTAAAAATCCATACCAGACCCTTATCCGAGCACGCAACCTGGCAGGCCGCAGGAAAAGAGGGGGGGACGAGAGTGCGGCCCCCCCCCCCTCCTGAACCGTACCAGGCCACATGCCCTCAACATTGGGAGGGTGCTTTGGGGTAGCCCCCCAAAACACCTTGTCCCCATGTTGATGAGGACAAGGGCCTCATCCTCACAACCGTGGCCGGTGGTTGTGAGGGTCTGCGGGCGGGGGGCTTATCGGAATCTGGAAGCCCCCTTTAACAAGGGGACCCCCAGATCCCGGCCCCCCCCCTGTGTGAAATGGTAAGGGGGTACTTACCCCTACCATTTCACTAAAAAACTGTCAAAAATGTTAAAAATGACAAGAGACAGTTTTTGACAATTCCTTTATTTAAATGCTTCTTCTTTCTTCCTTCATCTTCTTCTTCTTCTGGTTCTTCTGGCTCTTCTGGTTCTTCCTCCGGCGTTCTCGTCCAGCATCTTCTCCGCGGCGTCTTCTATCTTCTTCTCCTCGGGCCGCTCCGCACCCATGGCATGGGGGGGAGGCTCCCGCTCTTCTCTTCATCTTCTTCTCTTCTTCATCTTCTTCTTCATCTTCTTCTTCCTTCTTCTCTTCTTCCTGTCTTCTCCGGGCCGCTCCGCAGCCATGCTGGCATGGAGGGAGGCTCCCGCTGTGTGACGGCGTCTCTTCGTCTGACGGTTCTTAAATAACGGGGGGCGGGGCCATCCGGTGACCCCGCCCCCCTCTGACGCACGGCGACTTGAGGGACTTCCCTGTGACGTCACGGGGAATGCCACAGGGAAGTCCCGTCATGTCACCGTGCGTCAGAGGGGGGCGGGGTCACCGGGTGGCCCCGCCCCCCGCTATTTAAGAACCGTCAGACGAAGAGACGCCGTCACACAGCGGGAGCCTCCCTCCATGCCACAGCATGGATTGCGGAGCGGCCCGGAGAAAACAGGAAGAAGAGAAGAGAAGAAGGAAGAAGAAGAAGAAGAAGAAAAAGAAGAAGAAGAAGATGAAGAAGAAGATGAAGAGAAGAGCGGGAGCCTCCCCCCCATGCCATGGGTGCGGAGCGGCCCGAGGAGAAGAAGATAGAAGACGCCGCGGAGAAGATGCTGGACGAGAACGCCGGAGGAAGAACCAGAAGAGCCAGAAGAACCAGAAGAAGAAGAAGATGAAGGAAGAAAGAAGAAGCATTTAAATAAAGGAATTGTCAAAAACTGTCTCTTGTCATTTTTAACATTTTTGACAGTTTTTTAGTGAAATGGTAGGGGTAAGTACCCCCTTACCATTTCACACAGGGGGGGGGCCGGGATCTGGGGGTCCCCTTGTTAAAGGGGGCTTCCAGATTCCGATAAGCCCCCCGCCCGCAGACCCTCACAACCACCGGCCACGGTTGTGAGGATGAGGCCCTTGTCCTCATCAACATGGGGACAAGGTGTTTTGGGGGGCTACCCCAAAGCACCCTCCCAATGTTGAGGGCATGTGGCCTGGTACGGTTCAGGAGGGGGGGGGGGCCGCACTCTCGTCCCCCCCTCTTTTCCTGCGGCCTGCCAGGTTGCGTGCTCGGATAAGGGTCTGGTATGGATTTTTAGGGGGACCCCACGCCGTTTTTTTTTTTTTTTTTGGCGCGGGGTTCCCCTTAAAATCCATACCAGACCTGAAGGGTCTGGTATGGAATTTAGGGGGAACCCCACGTCAATTTTTTTTTTAAATTTTGGCTGGGGTTCCCCTTAATATCCATACCAGACCTGAAGGGCCTTGTATGGAATTTAGGGGGACCCCCACATCATTTTTTTTTTTTTTTTTTTGGTTCGGGGTTCCCCTGTGGGGAATTCCCATGCCGTTTTTATCAATGAACTTCTATGTGTATTGTCGGCAATAGCCGCGGTAGTTTTAAATGTGTTTTTTCCTTCAAAATGTCACTTTGCTGTCAGACTGTTCTAAACACGGGAAACATGCGCCCCTTTACAGGCATACTATAGACACCCCCCAGGTATGAAATTTAAAGGGATATTACACTTTTATTGTTTGACTTTAAGCATTATTAAAATCACTGCTCTTGAAAAAACGGCCGTTTTTAAAACTTTTTTTTGCATTGATTCATGTCCCCTGGGGCAGGACCCAGGTCCCCAAACACTTTTTATGACAATAACTTGCATATTAGCCTTTAAAATTAGCACTTTTGATTATTCATGTTCGTGTCCCATAGACTTTAACGGCGTTCGCGTGTTCGAACGAATTTTTTTCCTGTTCGCATGTTCTGGTGCGAACCGAACAGGGGGGTGTTCGGCTCATCCCTAGATGTAATTCAGAGACTAAAACATAAAATATGAACACCATAAACAGCTATTGACAGTGTTAACTATAGCAAATGTTTTCTTTGCACAGTACTATTTGGACTGCAATCAGAAAATTGTTTTTTTACCTCCTCCAATCTAACTTCTTATATAGAAAAATAGCCACTGCAATATGATGTTACAATAGTTTGTTACATTTTTCCATATATTTCACCTTGGTACCATTTTCTTTCTTATGTCATCATCTCTATAGAATATACACACGCTCAATTTGCTGAATACATTGGATTCATACATAAGAAATATAATGCTATTGTAGCCATTAGTTAATGAAATTATTGAAAGATTCATGTGTAGGGAAAATAATTACAGTAACTCACCTTGAAAAATACTTTAACAGTGACATTGCAATGTCTGTATGCTGAGAGAGGAGGTTATCTTTACATAATAGATACCACATACTTCTCAGCAGTAATATTGTTATAGAATGAGTATTCAAACCTCTTCCATTGAACCTTGGCAAATAAAATGTGCATTGTATTCATTAGTTTGTAATACAGTACAGGAAATACCCCTTTGTTTCTTATTGCATCTATGCACTTATTTACCCATGTGTGAAATACACTTATGTACTTTCTTTCTATTTAGCATGCAATGTGATAGATACATTCAGGTTGACTTACTAAAGGAAAAAAAGGTTCACTTTGCCATGGAATTTTCCCTAGAGCTTAGTGAATGAGGTAAAGCGCTACTGACTTCCATCATCCAATCATGTGCAAGTAAAAATGCAATTTTTTATTTTCCTTGCACGTGATGGGATATACTTTGCAAAGTTGAATTTCACCATATTCACTAATCTTTGGGGGAAATTCACTTGCAAAGTGAACAGTCTATTTGCCTTAATAAATCAACCCCAGTAAGTGAACACCGATGTTCTTTTTTCAGGTGGGAATATATAGTACTGTTGAGTACTAATGGACAGCACTACAGCTTAGTACTTAACTGTGAATTGAAGTACTGGGTTCCTGGGTTTTGTTCCTAGCAGGAATCTTTTTTTTGTGCAGGCATCAGCGTGAAACAAGCAAGCAGCCAGTAGAGTCTTAAAACTCTTCAATGTTTGTTCTGGGTATCCCACTCAGTATGTATTGTAGGAAAACCAAGATTATGACTCTAAAGACTAAACATTCCAAGCCCACCTCATGCCTAAATAGTTTTATGGCATTGGATTGAACAGGGAAAGGTCAAAACATTTGTCTTCAATTGCTGTCTGTGTCCTCACTGGGGAGATTTCTCCTCACTTCCTGTTTTGATAACAGTGTTTCAGAGGGAATAGGACATTTTTGGTAATCTATCCTTGCTAAAAGGACTGTCACTAAAATGATTTTGAAAATACATATCTTCCTGCAGAGAGGATATTTATCATTCACCGCTCCGGCTGCCAGAGACTCCAATCTCTGCAAGAGTAAAGAGAGAACACTAGCTGATAATCCTCGTCCACCGCTGCACTAAGTGGTAGTAGAGGGAACCATAAAGCAAAGGGGTCAGTATTGTCAGTAATTTGACTCCTCAAGGTGTTTGTTTCTAAAGATTTTGTTACTAGTGGAGATTGGTGATGCAGACAGCTGAAGTAGTGAGTATTAAAGGTCTTCTCCTGCTGCCAGGCCATCCATCTTCATTTGCATAAGGAAAAAATGGCAGTTAAAGAATCTTCAAAAACCGACACTTTGGGTTGTGTGATTAAAGATTTCCTGATGAACTCTGCGGTTCTTCCTGCTGGCCCTTGGTTTGGTGGCATGGCTGTTTTATCCCTTTGCTGCTAGAGCCAATTTTGTATTTGTTTTCAAACAACATTTGTATAGCTGTTTATCAAACACATATTTTCAGTAAAAAATAAACAAAAGTTAATTTTAGGCCCCATAAAAGTAAAAAGATGAGATTATGTTGAGTAAATAGATACTCAACAAGCACCCTAAAATTATGCATGCCCTCGAAACGAAAACAAACTTTGATAGCCCAAATTGTCCATAGACAGCACTTTAAAAGCTTTTACAGTTTATCAGTTTAGAGGTACCCATAAATGATGATTCTAGAACTATTGCTCTCAATAAGGCATGCACAAGCATATGTAACCTATGTTTTACAATTGACACATGAGTTTACATATTTATGTACCTGTAGTTTAATTTCGTAAACTTTTTTTTTCTACTTAACTTGATTGATATCACATAGTGGACCATATAGAACACTAATGTTACCTATGGACCCCAAGGCAGCTGATCAGACACAGATTGTGTTTGATCAGCTTCATTCCTAAATACCGCTGCCATTGAATGACATCTTTGGCCTCGGAAGGGATATGTGGCTTCCAGATTCATTCACCAAAGGGAGGATCAGCGAATAGATTTTCACTTTCACAGTGCGTGTTAAGCCACCGCTGCCACTGACAAATGCCTTATGTCAATGGCAGCAAAAGGGTTAAAGCAACTATCACAGCACTACTATTAAGATCTGTGTTTAGGATCTTCAAAATGGAGCTATTTTTTTTAAGGTTTCAACAAAACTACTAGAATCTTGTTGACAATTTTCTAAATTCTTTGTGTACAGGGCCTATTACACCAAAAAGTATGTATACTTCCATTGCTAACGTGCACCTTTGTATATTGAATTTTGATGTGTTAGTTTCCACAAAGGTCAATAAACCACATTCATTGTTGATCACTGCCCTTTTTGATGCTTTATGTCTGACAACTGCATTGTCACCCATGTGTAGAAACTCTTACTAACGACAGCCGATTTAAAACGACCTTCAAACCCAAACAACATTTTGCATTTTCTCAACCCTCTTCAGCTCTGCAATCCTAAAAGCTGATTTGTTTTGTTTGTTTACTTTTTTCTCTGGCCTGCCCCCCCACCTTTAATTCCCACCTAGGTGAAAATTATGTGTACCCCAAACCAGCAGCCTCATGGGATATCCACATAAGATATCCCAGGAGGCATCAGTGTTTTGACAGTGGCTGAAAGTGGGTCTGTCAGTGTCCCATCAAGGGCAGGCTGCAAGAACCTTTAGAAGACACCAAGCTCTTGAGGTCATTTTTACCAGTTCACAGAAGCTGCTTGTAGAGCCACTACATCTCTCTCTTATTGGAACTGCAGTGGTCAGAAAGAGTTTCAAGGTATGGCTTTAAGTGAAAGGGCTGCAATGTCATGAAAACAAACTGGAAGTTATGTTTTATGGTGGAGAGGATGTGGAGAGTAAAATGTTTGTTTTTTCTTTAGAGAGCAATTCATACAACATGGCAAACCAATCAATGAGCCAGTAGTGGAACTACCAGGGTCGCAGCAGTCACGCTTACGACCGGGCCCTGGCGTTCTGCCACTGTGGGGAGCCCCAAGACCCAGCATCTCTCTCCTGTACATCGGGCTGGCAGCTAACTATACAGTGGAGGGGGATGGGAGGGGGCGATCGACAACTCTGTGATGTCCTTGGAATGTCCCTCTGTTTTGCAGTTCCCTTCCCGAGCCTATACATTGGAGAGGGAAGGTGCATTTGACCTGGGCAGGCACCAGTTTTAGTGCAGTGAGTCGCTCTGCTTGTACACTCTTGTTGATACCTGCCCAGATCAGAGGCCCCACCCCTCTCCACTTTAAGGACTCTGGATGTGAACTGCTAGCCAGAGGGACATCTCATGAACACCACAGGGAAGCAGTATGTACAAGGAGAGTATTCATTGTGTTTGATATAGAACAGTGAGTGAAGTCATATCTAACCTTTGGAGTTGAAAGAGAGAAATCTTATGCTGAGAGAAATGTGTTTAAGATAACCTGTGAGGTAATGTGTGTGTATTGGAGACTTTCTCTGTAAACTTTATGGTTGAGGGATGTTCAATAATATTTGATGGGATAGCAACCAGCTAGTCTGGGGAAGTTAGGGTCACATAGTAAAGATGGTCTGGTGGAGGCAAAGGCATAACTATAGGGGTTGCAGAGGTCGCAATTGTGACCTGGCCCCATGCTTCAGGAGGCCCGTGAGGCCCCCTGTCACATTTATCTACATCGGGTTGAGAGGGGCTTACTTACCCGCATCTGTCACACTACCCCCATCATACTGCCCCCCTCTTGATACATTACCCCCTCCTTTCACAGTGCTCCCTTATCGCACTGTCCCGTCTTATCACACTGCTACCCTTCTTTCACACTGCCCCCTCCTTTTACACTTCCCAGGTACCCTTCTCCTATCACAGCGCCCCCCTCCTGTCACAATATCATACTGTCCCCCTCTTATCACACTGCCCCCTGTCATACTGCTCCTTCCTGTCACACTGTCCCCCATCATACTGCCCCTTCTTGTTACCCTGCCTTCTTTTCACTGTGCCCCCGCTTATCTCACTTTCCCCTCCTGTCACACTTCCTATATACCCCTCTCCTGTCACACTGCCCCCACCTGTCACACTGCCCCCTCCTGTCACAATACCCCCTCCTCTCACAATATCCCCGTCATACTGCCACCTCCTGTCACACTTCCCCATCATACTGCCCCCTGTCACACTGCCCCCTTGTCACATTACCCCCTCCTGTCACAATACCACCCCATTTTACTGCTTCCCCGTCATACTGCCCCCTCCTGTCACACTGCCCCATCATACTACCCTTCTTGTTACACTTCCCCCCTCCTTTCACAGTGCCACCCTCTCTGGCCCCTTTCTTTACTGAATGGACACAGTAAGTGATTGGTACTGCACTGTGTCCATTCATTACTGACGCATAGTAACCGTGTTTACTATGCTTCAGCTTGTGAATGAATGGGAAACTCTTTAAGGAGCTTTTCCTGTCCATTCATTCTGTGCAGCTGAGGCTGTAGAGATAGAGATTGAGGGCCCCAGACTCGGAAGAAAGGGCCCGCCAGAGTCGGGGGAAAATCACAGTGGGATAGTTGATCACGGATAACATCTCAACTAGTTTTGCGGTCTAATGCTGCTTCGTCAGGAGATAATCTGTAATTTGATTGACAATTTATCAATAACATTACAATTGACCAAAATAGTAACAACATTTAATACAATAATGTCAGTAACAATATATATATATGGGGGAGGAGCAGAGCTGCTTACCCAAGACCCTGGCAGGCACAGGACACAGGACGCCACCAAAGGTTGCCCTGTGGCGACTAGGGGGGACTTACAAAAAACTGGACTGGTATATGAATAGATGGAGTAAGATATATGGTATGGGTGAACTATGTACTTGAGAGGACTAGGAGTGAAGAGATGTGACTGTGATGGAAGTGTTGGAATAGGGGGAAATTAGTGAGGTGTTGTGTATGAGTGAGGAAGTGAAGAGGCATAAAGGGGAAGAACAGGGGTTAAGGAAGAGGAAAAGGGAAGAAAGGGGGGAAAAATGTCAACACTTCCATCACAGTCCCCGCATGGGGATCATTATCTTGGTGATACACATGGATTGATACCATGCTTTTAATCTGTATCTGATTATTCGTTATGTGTTATTAAGGTTGTATAAATAAACCTTTATATCAATTTTTTATATATCTGTCTACATATGTTAACTTTTATATAGTACCGAGATAGTCCAATTGCCCCTGTTCTCTAAGGAGGCTTGGTTGGGGACCAAACTCACAACCCCTTTATCTCATACAATTATATAGATCAGACAAAAATGCGGAGGAAAGAGGGACAGAGGCACATTGCTTCAAATCAAGGACAGTTGGGAGTATATGTATAATATAAGTTGGGAGTATATAATATATGTATAATCTACTGCAGCCTGAAAAAGAGGATCATTTGGACTTTGATTTTTGAAGCCTATACTGCGTAACTCTCATTAGCTGTTTACTGTATTACCAATCATATTCTGATTGCCAAATTAGCTGACCAACAGCTGGCTCAGCCTCTTAGCATGCTGCTGAGAGCCTGAACCAGCCACTCCCACCCTCCCTCCACAGCCCAACGCTACAGTGAGCGCTGGAGACAGAGAGCGGTGACTGACAGTCAACTCTCTCTGCTTTGTGAAGTCTAAAAACTGAGTGATCAGTGGTCCTGTGATCACTAAGTTCTCTGTCTTAGAACCTGTGGGGGACAGATGCAGCATCAGACCCATGCTGCAGGCATATAGGTGAGTATGTACGTTTGTTTTTCTGCTATCCCATGTTTCTCTTGTAACTGTCATAGTTGCTTGCGCTCTTAAAGTGGAAGTAAACCCTGATGGGTTTTACTTCCTCTTTGTTTCCCTGCAAAGGTAAAGTATAATGGGTTACTATGCATCGCATAGTAGCCCATTATGTGTCACTTGCCTGAAACCAAAGCCTGTGATGTCCCCGATTTCCTCACTGGCAGGAAGCATCTATTCTTCACCCCTCTTCCTTCCTGTGCTGCGAACTCCGGCTCTATGACTGGCCGGAGGCGCGTGAGCCTCCAGTTACGGCATGATCCCAGCTTGAAACGGCACAGCATGCCCTTTCAAGAGTGCGCAAGCGCCGAATACAACGATGCATGCGCAGAAGACGACATCATTCAGAAACATAGTAAATATCTCCTAAACCAGGTAAGTTTAGGAGATAGTTCAAGCACCTACAGGTAAGCCTTAATCTAGGCTTACCTGTAGGTGAAAGTGGTCTGTAAGGGTTTACAACCACTTTAACTGAACTATCAAGCCATCATATGGCTGGTGTCATAAGCAATCACATGTGCAACACCATGGCAACTGCAGACCAAACAGAGGACAATTTTCAATTCTGACTGCAGAGTACATTTAAAGCCAAACTCCATGAATTACAAGCAAATTACTCATTTATACTAAATTATTTAATGCTCGTTAAATTTAGGGGATGAGGTAAAAGGTAAAATACTTACAGTACTTTACTCCTTCCTCAAGCAGTCTTCGGCACTCTTCTGCACCTCACTTGTGGTTGATATCTCACTGCCTTCATGTACATTGTAGGGCTATTGGCCCTGTATTGTACTTGATGACACCATTGTTCGACCATGGCCCACAGCCTCATATAGAAGAGACTTTAGGGGCCTGTTCTCATGAAGGGAGCCTGCTGAAGCAAGGAGTAAGGTAAGTCTTTTTTACCTCTAGTTGTGCAGAACAATGAGAACCATTGCTCTATCACAGACATTAGCTAGCTGCAAAATAAACAGGTGCTTCTTTTCTTTCTAGTTTAATGCATAGCATAACTGTTAGCTATGCTACAAAATACCGCTGGACCTGCAAGGTGCTGGAGCAGCTGTTACATTTCACCAACCAATCTATCGAAAATATTATTTGATTTCAGGAAATCTAGCCATCATATCCGTGTAAAAATAAGATATTGAAAGAGAGACCAAACACACTGTTATCGTTTTTATATTTTCACCCAAAGGGGTAATAAGAAAGGCAGAGAGTAAATGGAATATATCCCTTAAATATAAAAGGAAGCAGGAGCATGCCTGTCTTTTAAATGTGTTTCCTTTTTAAATACCTTAGAGGCTTTAGCCAGTCTTCTGATAATGTGGTAGGAAGAGCAGAAAATACGTTTTGCTGTTTGAGAAGACGGGAACCAATCTGCGTGTTCTAAATGTTGGCTGCCCTAGTTTTCCATCAATGACTGCATGCAGTACCCATGTAAATACATTTCTAGGTAATAGCTACCGTACGGTACAGAGAAAATAGAAAGCAATTCACTGGAGGTCACAGCAGCTCAGCTGTAAACAATTGCTATGCTCCTGTGCTAAAAGAATATTTAACTGAGAAACATGCTAAGACATTTCATAATTTATCATTATTACAGTAATATGAGGCTGGCGAGGCATCTCTTTTTAATCAGGTATGATTGAGTACTTTTTAATATACACAGTTCTGAGAGAGTGAATTTCTTTTCCACCGTGAATAGTGACTTACCCAGAAAACATTGCAAATATTTCATTAATATAAAAGGTACTCAGTCGATTGCACTGTTAACCCTGCCACTGCTTAGAAACACAAAACGTGGAAGTGATTTGAAAATTACAAAATTGGGTCATTTGGACAGATTCTGAATATTTGGTAGATTTTATAAATTGGAACAGCAACATCCGAGGGAACTAGGCAATGAGCACCTTGGTCAACTTTCAAATCAATTGAAAATAGTTCTACAAGGACAGCATAGGCTAAGAGATGCTAGGGTTGCAGTCATTGTACAATCAAATTTTCCATACAGTCTAAATATGTCAATGGATATAGACAAGATCAACTGTGGAGGATTGGTTTGTCAGGTGAAATGAGTGTTGTGTAATAGGGAAGACCAACTGCTCTTAAACCCATTCTGGCATGGGGCCCCCCAGGGGAAATATCCTACTCTCCCTTGGTGTGGGGATACCTTTGGGGAGGGACTCAGCCCGACTTTAAGTGAATTTTAACCCTGCCTATTCTAAAGCTTTTAAGAACATAAAATAACAACCTAAGGCAAAACTTTTCGATAAAAAAATGTTATAAATACCTTTTTTCATACGTTTACAAACAGTCATATCACCACTATGCAGGCTTGTCATCCTAGGCTATAATAGCTAGGGGAGGAGATTCCTAGTGACAATAGGCATCATCTCTTGCAGACACCACATAACAAAGTGACTGTCACTCAACTGTGCAGGACTGGGTGGGAGAGAGTGTCCACTGGTATATGGCCATTGAAGTACAGGTAGCACAGCATTCTCTAGCTCCTAAACAGAAGACTGGGCAGGGCAGGGGGGCATGTTAGTCACAATCTGACCACAGGAGTACAGGCAAGGGATCCTGCAGCTCCCATTCATAGATGCATACTGATCATGCTAGAATGGATCTGCATCTGTGCTTAGCGTGGTCAGAAGAAAACGGGGTGAAGGGGACTGGCAAGATAACCAGGTATTTTATTGTATTTCAATACTTTTCAAGAAATAAAAAAGCTTACCACATGCATAGTTGGGAACAAGGGAAACAAATCCCCAACTACAGTATGTAATTTAAGGTTCATATACACTTAAACCAGTATCTCTTGACAATCTTTTGCACACCTGCATCTGACCTTACACCAACAGACCCTGCTTTGCACCTTGGTTCATTTCAATAAGACTTCACGGACTAGAGGTTAGGAGAAGGAGGAGTTCACACCTGAAATACCTTTTAGCAGTTGCTGAAACAGTACAACAGAAATAATTGCACACGTCAGCTGTTCTTTGAAGGTGATGGCAACTTAGCCTACAAACAGTCCAGCATAGTTCAGAGAGATGTTACATGAGAAGAGAAATGAGTGATGCCATTACTCACATTAGGTATGTCCCAATGTCCAACATCTCATGACAGGGGGTGCAAGTAGTCCCAGAAAATGTATACAGCCCTAACGCCACTCCAGGCATCCTTCCTAAGAGAAAGCTAAATGTATAAAGCCCTAATACTTACAAATTAATCTGGCCCATCCACCCACAGAAACATTCAATAATTACCATACTCTCCTTGTGGCAATTTAAGAGGCTCTCTGTCTTCCTAGAGATAGGCACCCAGGGTGCCTATCTCTTGGTCAAACCAAAAGATTGTGAATGACATAATGTTTTCAGCTGTGCCACTAAGAAGAGTTAAAAAAAAGCAGACAGCTTTTAGTGAACGGACTGTGACTGTTTTTGCCACTGTGTTGTAAGTGACAAGAATAAGTGACAGCTGCTGTAGTGAGCCCTGCAATGCACTGTGACTGATATGAAGATGTGAATTAGAGAGAACAAGCAGTGTCCAATGCACACTGTGAAGAATGGGTGAAGGATCTGAACAGCTTTGAAAGGAGCTGCCAAGACCCTATGTTGCTGATTATATTTATAGGCAAGGATGTATGCGATATGTGATGACAAATCATCTCCTGACTAGTCACGGGAGGATGGAAAGGCAAGGAAGATATAGCTTGCTAAAAATCTGAATGTAAAGATAGTGTACAATTTGAGTACATTAATGTTTAATCATGCAATCAGGAACAATAAGGCCCCAGAAAAAATTCACTGGATACAACATTTTGCCCGAGCTTTGCCTCAACTGTAGCCCTGACTGATCTCCCAACAATCAATGCTCTGTTTCCTGAGATTGTTTAGTGCATCAGAATACTACACTGATTTAACATTGGCTTAAAAAAAAAATACTTTTCAGAATGCAATCACCGAATGCTGCTATTAAAGTAGTTTTATGGAAGTGCTAATATGAAACAGGTAAAATACAATGAATATGTTTCCTTAAGAGAAAATCATGGGCAGGAAATGAATCTCTTTGTTACTGCCTGCTGGTGAGTGGGTTAGAGAGGATGCGGTGACTTACAGAAACTGTGCCTAGTAATTTAGACTTCTCTAGTTTAATCCATTAGAATAAAAATCATGAAAGTACATTACTTTCTTAGTAAACATCTTCTGAGCCTTCCTTGAAAAGTACTTCTTGTGGTGTGTATTTTATTGTTCTGTGAATGAATAGAAGTACATTATGAACTGCCAGCACCATCATTGAAAGAAGAAGTAATACATTACACCTGGTTCCCATTTCTTTTTAAAATAGATCAGTTCAGAAGTTTGTTTAAAAAGACACTGTCACCTTGCCTATGCAAATTACATTGTTTTGGCAAAGGGGCAGATCCCTTATAATCACCTTGCCTATGCAAATTACATTGTTTTGGCAAAGGGGCCCGTGACCCTTTATAATGACCTTGCCTGCACTCCCATACTGCTGCTTCCTCTGTCTCTGCGGTCACGAAAATCAATGGTGTCAGCAACCTAAAGTAACAGTGACATCATTATCTTGGTCATGTGACGATTGGCTGCAGTCCCTAATGTTGTCACAGGGAAGCAGTTCACATGCACCCCCCTACTTGGAAATGCTGGGTAGTGTTACTGGCTGCAACAGAGGCATGAGTGGCTAGAGAATGAAGGCAAGGAAAGATGTATGCTTTTCAAAACACCACCCCTCTATGTAATGAAAAGATGGGTTCTGTAATCCTGTCACTCCAGGGCAAGAAGTGTTAAACTTGCTGGATCACCCAGTGAAAATAATAAGAAAAAAGTCTGAAACAAATAAACAAATGCAGCCACCGCATCTAATGGTTGGTAAGCTGCAATATATTACATTTTTGTTCTTTGATTTAGATACACTTTTTAGTAGAGGAAAAAGGCACAAACGCAAAGTAAAAGTCAGGTCTCTGTCCCATATTACAACTGTATTCAAAAAAAAGAAGTTGCTGAAATAGCAGCAGAAGCTCTGACCCCACCGGAAACATGCTCAGATACACAATCAGCACCGTAATTACAGTGGAGAAAACAAGTCTGCAAAGGCAAAACCAGTATCATACTGAAACTTCAACAAACATGACCGCAGACACACTATCAATATCATAGTGAAACTGCAAGAAACATATCTACAGAGGAAAAAAAATCTGTGTTATATTGAAGCTGTACAAAACACGATTACAAAGACAAAATAAATACTTTACTAAAAGTGCAAGAAACTTGGCAGCAGAGTCACATAATTGCAAAATTATTGCTAAAATATACTGCTTTATCATCCTGAATGTATTTATAGATTATTGAGGGTTCAGCGTGTGAGTACAGCTCAGATTTCAAAAGCCAAATTTTTCAGCAGATCCAATTTTCAAAATGAGTTGCTTCGGATTATAAACCATATTAATAAATCATATTACTAGCAGTTTCACAAACTATCAGCAGGCCCATTATCAAAGCTGGTTGGTTAGGTCACTTCTGTGTTCTAGTAGGCAGGTGGCTACTTGGTCATGTTGACTTAGAGCAGTGGTTCTCAACTCCTGTCCTCAGGACCCACTAAAAGCCCAGGTTTGCAAGATAACTGAAATACATCACAGGTGATATCATTTGCTGCTCAGTGATTTCAGTATTCTAGTCTACATCTCTCCAAGGTAATACTTAAAGTGGTTGTACACCCTGTACAACCACTTTTACCTACAGGTAAGCCTATATTAAGGCTTACCTGTAGGTGCTTGAAAAATCTCCTAAACCTCCATGATTTAGAAGATATTTAAAAAAAAGCCGAGCACCGATGACTACGGCACATGCGCCAATGTCTAGGGTACATGCACACTTTGGAAAGGGCACATTGTGCCATTTCTAATAGGGATCATGCCGCGCCATACATGCGCAGGAGTGACATCACGTGACTCCGGCTAGTCACAGAGCCGGAGTTCGCATCCCCGTAAGAAAGAGGGGTGAAGATGGTAGGGACAGCAGTGACATTGCAGGCTTCGGTTTCAGGTGACACATAATGGGCTACTATGCGATGCTTTTCCTTTGCAGGGAAATAAAGAGGAAGAAAACCCACCAGGGTTTACTTCTTTTTTTAAATCTGGCCTGTTAGTGGGTCCTGAGAACAGGAGTTGAGAACAACTGACTTAGAGCAAGTGAATGTCTAACACCTGTTAAACCCATGCCAGCATTTTATTTATGCCCCTTTAATGTCAGTTTCCACTAACCAGTCACAGCCCAATATTCATTTACAAGCACAGCTGACAATACTGGACTATGCTCTGCCTTTGTCCAAGGTGGAATGGTCAATAAAATATAGATATATAGTATAGAAAGCAGCCTCTCAGTCTGTCAAAATCCCACTTGGCCCACTTGCCTGCTCACTGAATCAGAAGAGCTCTTATACTATCATTGTCATCATTCAACACTGCCTGGAGTTGCCTGTATATCCCACTATGTGATGTGGTTCCATCTTTCAACCACTATGTCACTTTAGGGCTTCTCCTGCACCAATGCGAGAGTAACAGAATGATGTTCAGTGGGTGGGCACTGGCAGCTTACACTCCCAGAAGTATTGAATGCTGAAAAGATTGACAGAGGTTGTAGCTCTGTAATGAAAGGGAGGTGGCAGACACAGACTACTGGAGAGGTGAGTATAATAGCTCTTCTCTTGTATGAAGCTGCCGTTTAGATTTGTGACTGACTGAGAGGGTGGTATTTTGAGGTTTTAATTTCCTTTAAGACTTTTAACTCTTGAACTAAATCTGTTTAGCCATCTTAATATCTTAATATTGCAAAACCACAAGCAAAAGGCCAGTAACTTGAATTTATCACTGAAGAATCCACTTTAGCGGTTCTGTGGTTTCTATGGATAATTGCCCATTATTCCTCAGTATGAAAAACTGCCATTTTGCAGATGAAATGTTGGGTAGGTGGGAGTGTAGAAATAGCTAGTGATTTTAAGTTAGGAGTTGGAAAAAGATCCAGTGCAGGTTAGTGCTAATGTCAGGAAGGATGGAGTAAGGCAGTGTAAGCTGGTAAGTTTAGGTCTGAGAAAGAATCAGTGCAGGCTAGTGATTTCAGGCCAGGAGGTAAACTAGTATATAGTTAGCTATTACCTTTATATACATTTTGCAAGGTCCTGTATGGGGGTGATGTTTGGCTCCAAGAAGGTAGTGTGGGTCTTTGACTTTTAGAAGTGGATGCAATGTTTTGGGCTGATAAATTTAGGTAGGAGCTTGTGTGTATGGCTTAAGGTCCGTGCTACTGTTAACTGTCCTCTGGCCTTTACTGTCTCTTTTCTAATCCGTTTTCCATTATTCATTTTAGATACAGCTGAAGCTTTGTATCCTACCATCAGGTTGGAGTGATCTTGCATACACAGTAATAGAGTTGCCCTGAAGACTCCAATGATGACCTAGGAAAAATTGGCATGAACTTGAGTTGTGACCAAGAATCATAACGGAAGGTGGGTGTGGCAGTAAAGGGTGTGGTTGTGCACATGCGTATGTTGGGGGTCACAGAAAAGATGTCAGACCACCTCATATCTCTTTTTTGTAATTATCCAGTGAGGCATAAAAATTCCCAGAGCCTATTTTATTGATTGGATTGCTTGGATATTTACATGTAGCTCCATCACTTCTGTTGAGAATTATGTTGTTTAAAACAGTTTAATACATGAATTATCTGTTTACCTCTAGAATGGAACCCATGCACTCATCGCTAGTCTAGCATAAACATTCTCTCTCTCCTTCTTTCTCTCTCTGTCTCTATATATTTTAGTTCATAGTCTCTGTGAAGTTAAAACCAACTGTAGAAGTATTACAGCTTATAATGTCTAAGTCACCCTGAGTGAAGCTTCAGTATATGTTGGCAGGTCACTTCTGATCTGGATATTCCACTGACACCGGTGGAGAGAATAGATTAGAAGAACATTATTGCTTAGATTATTTCATGTACAGATCTCCAAAGGTCTTTCACCTCTATGACAAAATTTCATCAGTTTAATCCTTCAGGCTGAAATAACTATTATTGTATTGTTCAGGCTGCAGAGAAAATTCTTATGTCACAGAAGCACTTATTGCTTTCCTACAGCACTGTACTGACAATAGCTAATAACAGGTGCAGGTTACAGAGATCACTATAGCATGAACTGTAATCTCCTAATACTCATCTTCTAAATCGCAGTGCACAATGGGTCACATGATCAAATATGCATTCATAACCTTTCTTCATGTTCAGCAATATGCACACAACACATCAAACAAAAGTACAGCTCTAGCTAAATCAGGCAGGTATAATAATTTTATATAATAATGTTACTTAACAAAATATATTAAATGCCTTGAATTTTAAATGGATGTAAGTATTATTACTAAATGAAACAAAAGGTAAAGCAGCCAGCACAGTTTTTTGATTCATCAAACAAATAAAAATAAAAGTCCAGAGTGCAGCGATTTAATGTAATATTAATGATCATATAACAGTTCAGTTATAGAGGAGATAAAGATGCTGAGGAACCTCCACTTACTTTAATGTGCACGGCAAAAAGCACACCACACCCAAGTGCTTTCAATCTGCTTACCAGAGAGACATGAAAGATATGCAATATAATCATATATCACAGGGGGCCAAATGCAGGTGTCACATTCCAAACTCTGAAGACTGACCAAAAGGGTTCCAAATTTACCAATCTCATATAATCTTCAAAACTCCCTGGGAGGGCTTGGCAGGATATGCACTCACCAACAAAGATGTTACCCAATAGGAGGAAAAAGCAATAATAGTGAAGCCCGTAAGGTAAAGAAACACAGTCTTTATCGTAGTCGACAGCCACGGTTTCTGTCAGCCACTCGCGATCGCTTCTGAGAGAGACAGAATGGGGATCTGTCAATGTAAACAGACAGATCTCCATTCTGTCAAGGAAGGATAGACAGATCTGCTGTTCCTAGTGATTATTCTGTCTCCTCCTCCAGTCACTACACTGCCCCCACAGTTATAAACACCACCCTAGGGAACATGTAACCCCTTGGTCGCCCCCTAGTGTTAACCCCTTCCCTGCCAGTGACAATTATACAGTAATCAGTGGCTATTTTTAGCTCTGATCGCTGTATAAATGTCACTGGTCCCAAAAAAGTGTCACTGCAATGTCGCAGTCCTGCTAAAAAATCACTGATCACCGCCATTACCAGTAAAAAAAAATTATAATAAAAATGCCATAACTCTATCCCCTATTTTGTAGACACTATAACTTTTGCACAAACCATTCAATATACGCTTATTACAATTTTTTGACCAAAAATATGTAGAAGAATACACATCGGCCTACACTGATGAAGAAATTTGTTTTTTTTACATTTTTTGGGGGGGATATTTATTATAGCAAAAAGTAAAAAATATCTAGCGCAAAAAAAAAAAAATGCAGAGGTGATCAAATACCACCAAAAGAAATCTCTATTTGTGGGAAAAAAAGGACATACATTTTGTTTGGGTGCAGCGTCGCACGACCGCGCAATTGTCAGTTAAAGTGATGCAGTGCCGTATCACAAAAAATAGCCTGGTCATTAAGGGGACAAATCCTTCCGGTCCTTAAGTGGTTAATTTGTAAACAATGTCATAGTATAGATGGTGTGTATTTTGGCTGGCTGAAGCAACTGAACCCTTGCTTCATGATGGGTTTGATTTACTAAAACTGGAGAGTGCAAAATCTGGTGCAGCTCTGTATAGAAACCAGTTTCCATTTTTTCTGCCAAAGCTTAACTGAATAAGCTAAAGTTAGAAGCTGTCTGACTAGCATGATCAGGTGCACCAGATCTTGTACTCACCAGTTTTAGTAAATCAACCACAGTATGTCAATGGCTGAGCCATTAACAAAACAGCCAAGATATCCTTTTGAAAACTTACAAATACAGTATATTAAATAAAAACCGGCAGTGAACATACATACTGGTTGATGTTCTCTTATCCTGATTTCCCATTTATCTACCATGTTCTGTTCATCTCCTTCAAAAAATGTTTCTGAAACTTCTCGATTCATAGATTACACACACTAGGTACTGCTTTTGTAGTTTCAGGCACTAGAACAACAGAACAAATGAAGTCTCCAGTACTCTAGAAGATTACTTTTGACTGAATTCATAGATTTTTCTCTTCAGAAAAGTTGTTTTTAATCATTGGAAAGATTTTCAAAAGAGACAACTGAATTTGTATTATTTATTCCAAACAATAGGCCCATCTCTGGCTAGATTACCAGGTGAGACTATTCATCTATGCTGCATTGTGTGCTTGTCAACTGTCTATAGCTAAAGTATATTGTTAAAACTCTATAAAGGGGCATAGTTGCACAAAAAAAAAAAATAGATTCATGGGTTGCAAAATGGAATGTGTGCTGTAAAGCTTTTTTTTTAATTGTGTTCAATGTTACTCTTTTATAAATGATCATGTGACTCAACTCCTTATTTTGTTGTTTTAAAAATGAACTGATTTCATAACAGTTTGCTCTTGGAAGTAAGTTTATTTTCGGTTTGTGTTTTGTGCTCTGTTTTTGACTAAGTATAGTTACATTTCTTTGTTGTTGTCTTACTTTTGTATTTTTGTTTTGTTTATATTTACTGTATTTTGTCCTTTTATTGTGATGGCACTATTGTAAAAAAGCTCCAATGATTGGCAAGGTATCCTCCATGTAATGATGAATGCTTGCTGAGAGGATGACACAATAGAGGGATGATCCCTTCAGTGTACAGTTGGTCGTTTATTATAAACTTACAGGCTACTGTGCATCCTACATCAGGCTGTGTTGCTCAGTTGCTCTACCGATTGGAATCAGGGGGCTGTGCTATCTGTCAGGATGGCCTGCATTACAAGAGGAAATTACAAATCTATTGGCAGGTAAATCAATTAACACATACTGTATGTAGATCAACCATGCACTTCTTTTGAAAGTCCACGTTTTATCATGTAGAACTGCAATAAACTTTAGTTAGTGCATTGTGCGTTTACAGTTTCCCCTAGAGAGAGCAAGCAAAAATAATTTTTCTATATATTAAAGTAGATATAAACCCTAATATAATAACATTTAGTTTGCTAAAGCATTGTTTATCATAAACAACTGATATTTCTAAAATAAAATACTTGTTTTAACCTACTTTTCATTCGTTGTTGCATCTCGGGGTCGGTTCACACTAAGGCAGCACGACTTACAGCGCGACTGCCTCAGGCGACCCGGGACACGACTCAACAGCGACTTGCAAAACGACTTCTGTATAGAAGTCAATGCAAGTTGCCCCCAAAGTCGTACAGGAACCTTTTTCTAAGTCGAAGTGACTTGCGTTGCTCTGATTGGAACGGTTCCATTGCACAGAACGGGATGCTACTTGTCAGGCGACTAGGTTGCCTGACAAATCGTCCCAGTGTGAACCGGGGCTTAGTGTTTCTCTTGTGAAGTCTCATTACAGCCTTTTCCTGTCCACATGCACTACAGGGATGGCTGCATGGCATTTCTCAGGGTGCGTTTCTTGATGGTAAAAGTAGTGCGATATGCCTGTGTAGGTGTATAGAAATGCACTTGTAGGTTCCACTGGATGTCAGCGTGACAACACAGGAGCCCAACTGAAACTGGGACAGAGCGCTGTCACCTCTAAAAGGAAGTCCCCAAGCAAGGGTCTTTATGGCAGGATCATTAAGTATACCATTAATAAAAATGGCAGATTTAAAAATATTGACTATTACTTTGAATAACATTAACACATGAAGATGGAGTTAAAGCCTGCTATCCTTCACATGTGTAGACAGAGGCATCTTAGCCTGTATTTAGATTTGCAGTTGTCATGGTGCTGCACATGTGATCAGCTATGACTTTCACTTCTAGAAGACTTGAATCTTTAGCTGAGAGCTGACACAAGCAAACTGGCAACTTCAGCAGTTATTATGGGAGGAATGCCTTAGATATAACGGTTTTGTGAAACAATACATTTAATAGGTTAGTGCCACTTTAAAGCTTGCATTAGATGTAATGGGTTTACATTTACTTTAACCAGAAATAGATAAATATTCTTGGAGACTTATAAAAAATGTATTGCCTAAGTGATACCTACCTACACTGGCTGTCTTATACACCTGCAGTGCAATATTTAGAGGCATGGATGTCCTTTCCTCAAGAATATTTAGATAATAAACCATTCGTGAAAGAGCCGAGTTGCTGATAAAATTTGTATTGTAAACATTTTTATTTAGCTATTAAAAATGAAATCTGCTAAGCAGTGTCAGCAAAGTGACTATATAAAATAACAATAATGAAATGCCAGGAAAACAGTCCTTTCTATTTTTTTAAAAAAAGAAAAACATATGATTTTAACTGTAATAACAAATGTAGACAAGATAAAAAAGCCACCATTCTTCCTCTGTACAAGTGACAGTAACCTCTAAGCAAGAGCCACATAGCAAAAAGAGAATTAAGTGGTAAAAAAAGAGTACCAGGATAAAAGAAAACAATTCCACATTCCCACTTTGATTTTATGCCAAAGAAGACTTTGAATTTCCATAAATGACAATGTGAGGACAATCTGTCTTAACCCTTTTTTTAGTTGTACCCAAGCCAAGACCTCTATCATCTGCCCGAAGCTAACTTTGTTCTTCCTACTGCCTTGGCTGCTTGTCATTGCCTGAACCCTTCACTCTCCCACTCCTGCCACCAACTATCCTACTTGTACCTTACTCTACTCTTCCATCTACTTGTGCTTTCCCATTCCCTCAGTCAGCAGCACATCTGCAACATAAATAAAGCATTAGGATCATTGCCCTATATATCCAGCCAAGCCTTTCTAGCCCTGCAGCAATCATCCAAGGTTTCCTATTGAGTTTGCCATGATGGCACCATATATTGTATGGCATTGCAATAAGATATCATAACTTTGCGACACAGCCATCACCAATCACTATGCAAGAACAGTTTAGTAATTGGCAGCGGACCAAAAAAACGTCTGCTGATCGGCACCCAATCAGCACTTTCAGCCAATGGCTGAGAGTACTGACCCATGTGTTATGACGGGAGGCAATCCCCCTATCAGAACACAATAGCTCAGTGGGGGAGATATCTGTACTAACTGAGGATTGTTAGTACAGCAGCTCCACCTGGGCTCCTCTGCTTCAGGTTTTTTTTGTTCAGACCGCTGAGCTGGACCAAAAAAAAAAAAACTTCTAGTGTGTACCAGGCTTTAAAGTAAAGATCTGTAAATGAAAAGATTTGCAACATCACTTTGCAAATACTTTTGTTTTCTCTGCCAAAATAATGTATCATTACATTTATGGAACAAAAGAGTAAACAGGTTCCAGGACAGAAGGAAAGAACATATGAGTCTTGTTAGCTTTAAAAATGATTACGTTTGACACTAACCAAGCTTTTCTGGAAATGTACCATGTATTAAAGAAAAAAATGCATAGTGTATATTTCTGGCATTAGCAATAACAACATTAAACATCATCTACACATTTCATGAATGAACAGTCTAATTACCTCCATAAGTGCAAAGCACTTCTGTCATGTGTATGACAGAAGATGTTATGATTAATTCAATTAGACCTCAACCCACAGAATTATAAACACAGAAGAAATACTCCCTGACAATATGAGATTTACAAACTATCCATCTGTCAGGACATAACACTTAGTTTGGGGTATACAGTATGTAGTTAAGTCCACCCAATTGTCTCAAAGTCATATGACATTGCCAGTTCAAAAGTTGTATCAAAAGACAACTTTTACTTTGTTTGAGCTTCATGTAAATGCCACTGCTGCTTGCATCATATTATTAAAGAAATAAAAAAAAACATATTGAAGAAATTCTTTATTAAAAAATACAATACAAAATAATGTAATGTTTTCCATATACATCAATACATGCATTATTGCATGCACCCAATATCCAAATTGTATATATTTCTGCAGCTATTTATAAATTGTTTCTTCTGAAATTAATTATAGTGGATGTAAAGGGTAAAGGTTTTTTCCTTTCATGCATTCCAAGCTGCACACTGAAGGTTAAAAAGGTTCAGTGTGCAGCTCCCCCCTTAGCCCCTTAAATATTTCCCCGAGCCCGATCTCAATCTAATGATGTGCAGAGGAGAGCAGGGGCTCTCCCAGGTCTCGGCCTCCTTATTGGCTGAGACACAGCAGCGGGAGTTATTGGGAGCCCACTGCTGTCAATCTCAGCCAGCGAGGAGAGAGCAAGGGGTGGGACTGAGCCATGCTCTGTGTATCTCATAGACACACAGAGGCAGCTTACAAGTGCCCAGAGAGAAAACCGCTTGCTCTAGGGGCAATCGGCAAGGGGGAGGGTCCAGAAGCATCGACGAGGGACCTGAAAAAAGATTGACGCTGCTCTGTGCAAAACCATTAAACAGAGCTGGTAAGTATGTTGCATTTATTGTTTGAAAGAAAAAAATGATAAATTATACCTTTAGAACCACTTTAATTCTGATGGTGGCTTAGTTGCAATCCAGATAATTGGTTTAACATTCTATCTGTAACATAATATACCAGTAATGTTTTTTTTTCTGTGGGTAAATGGTAGGATACTCTCCCTGACTTTTATTTAGCAGTTCAGTTTGGCCAAATATAGATTTCTGTTGACTAGCTTAAACTTTGGAAATATACTGTACATATTATGCCTGGTGGTTGTGACAATTCCAGTACCAAAGGGACAATTGAGAAGTATGACTGTGCAATTTAGGCAGTTTGACAAAATATGGAGATAAAATGAAAAATAAAAAACCTTATATATAGTTTATAGCATATAGTATATACTATTTAGTATACTAGTATATACTAGTGTATAGTAAATCTACTATTTGTTATTGGTTAATATTGGCCAGCAACTAGAAAAGTATATGGAGAATCTGTCTCTTTTCTAACACCAAGCTTTAAAGCATATGTGTGGGTCCCTTCTAGGTTAAGAAAAAAGGCTTGGTGAACAAAAAATCTTGATGTGAGCAAAGGTCTATGATCTCAAAAATATGTGGAAATAAGAAGGAGTTCCACTTGGAGACATAATGAGAATCAATAAAGTCATTCAAGAAATAGATACATTTCTTGGTTCTAAAAACCACTCACTCAGGAAAAAGTGCTTTGGTGGTGGTACAGTCTATGCTGGTGAGTGAATCTCCACTATGGATGGTGAGGGTTGAATGGTGCCTTAAGGAGGGTACATGCTAAAAATGGTGAAGATCAAATGTTGCTTGCTAGTGGATATGTCCTATGGATGGTGAAGGCTAAATAGTATTTACTTTAGGAAACATGCTATGGATGATAAGAGTTGAATGATGGTTACCGAAAAGTATATGTTATGGATGTAAAAGGTTGAATGAGAAGAATAAAAAAACATCACAATGCAAATGTAAGACAGTTGACTGTAAAAACACATTGTGCACAAATAAGTGAATCTTAACTTCATCCAAATTGTTTATTTTTGTTAGAGTAGGAAATCTTTTTGTTTTGTCTTTAGTTAATTCTTTAACCCTATTTGATGGATTTTCTCTAAAGCCTAGTACATACTAGTTGTAGCAGGGCTGAACAAAATAAACCTGACAGTTCAGGGGGATCCGCTGTACTAACTACTGATCTCCCCTGCTCTTATAGTGTGTTTTGACAGGGGGCCGATCACCTCTCCAGATCACTTGAATCAGCTTCTTTGGCTGAGAGTGCTGCTCGGGAGCCCATTGGCAGACCTTTATCGGTCATGCTCCTTCGATAGATGTTATGATCAAATGCAGTTATCTGCATGAAATGCATTCAAATTTTTATCTCCTGGTGCTCGCTGTGCTGCATATGCTGTTATTTGTTGATTACTACAATAAATATTTTTGGCATCCTTCTGGAGTGTGCAGCCATTCATCCATATTTCCCTGTTGATCTCGGAGGCGAGCCGGGCGGGCACCTCGTCTTTGGAAGCAACACTAGACTTACACTCTCACCTTGAGCAGTGTTTTCTCATCATTGGACTCCTTCTGTCGGACTGACTGCAGTGCATACCGGCCAAATGTCCGACGGTTTCTATTGAACCGGCCGATGCCACCCGACATTTGGCTCATGTGCACTAGGCTTTACTTTGTGTACCTTAGACACCTATGCAAGGATGAGGAGATCCTATTGTCCCTGAGTTTCAACCCTTCTCAACAAAATATATTTTAGTTTTTTCTTCTATCCTGTTGGAAAGATTTTAGTGTGTTGCCTGGCATGAAAACCATTAACTTTCTAAAACATTCAAAAGACCGAACACCCACCGAGGTGAAATAATCTGATATATCCAGTGTAGTAAGAAATGCAAATACCTGTACACTGGGAAAACAAAATAACTGTTCAAAAAACCTTTGTCCACCAGCCCAACATAAGAGAGTGAACTATACAGGTCAGGGTTCATAGCAGTCTGTCTATCGTTTAAGCAAAAGTAATATTCTTTCTAGGAAAGTGAGGTCCACAGTTTGGACAGAGAGGGTAACTGGTTCACAAGAGGCATGAAATACGCCATCAAAGTAAAACCAGAACAACTATCCCTAAACAGAGTTGGGGCCTTCAACAACATCTGACTCTCTGACACTTATAATGCCATACCACGCCATACTAGCCATATGTCAGTGGCTCCCCCTTCTCCCATTCTGAACGACTTCTCCTTCAGTAATAGCTGCTCTTCCACAGCAACCCCTCTCTTTGCCATTCTGTACTGCAAATGGAGGGGGGGGGGGGGACTGGGGAGAGAACTCTGAACTGGAGAGGCGGGGAAGACATCTGTAATGAAGAGGTTGGAGGAAGACCTCTGTATTGGGGGGGGGGGGGCGCTGGTGTAGAAGGTCACTTTTGATTGTACACTGTCTTGTGTTACTCAGTCCTGAGCCCTGCACCCTGTGCAATATGCATTTTGGTGCCCTGCACTCTTCATTGCATACTCCTGAGCCCTGACTGAATTCCGACCAATACGTGGCCCTGAGCTCTACACTCTGTCAGTTATATACCACTGAGCCCTGCACTGTATGCATTTTGTTGTATGTTTCATACTCTTGACCACTGGATTTGGTACGCTGGGGTGTATATTACAAACTCCTGACCACTGTACTCTTAATGCTGTTTTTTTACATTATTTACTTCTGATCAAAGTGTTTATTGTCTCAGCAGTTGCTGGTTGCTAAGTAGTGACTGACAATTTTGTAAAGTTATATTTTAAGACACATTAAAAAGCACATGAAATGGAGGAGTTACCGTACATTTTATTTTAAAATAATTTTGCTGAGTATTGTTCATGTCTGTTAGACTCTTGCTTGCGACATAGAAAATAAAGCATAGAGTGTGGGTACAAAAGCTGCTGCATGTGTTCACCATGCCTACAGCGAGCAGTCTCAAGTTTTATTTAACCATGCCCCTTTAACGCCCTCCGGCTTTAGTGCATTTTGGCCATACCCATCATTTGGCACTGTGCACTGCCCATGCTGCTGCTTTGCTGCTCTCCCCGGATGAGGAGATTGGTGAGGGGGTTATGAGTACTTACACCTACTCTCTGAGAAAAAAAGCCCTGCTTATATTATACCAAAGTATTAGTCACTATTTTAAGTACAGTATTAAACAAAGAATTCACAGTTAGTAAAGGAACAAGGCAGATAACTACTTTGAACAGAATATATGAATATTCACGAAATATTCTTTCCTATTTTACTGAGGATCATCAAAATTCTGCACTGACAGTAAAAACTCCAACCACATGAACTAATGCTGTTAATCAATAAATAAGTGCTGCATCATATTTTAGCTTTAAAATCAATGACATGATGTGATGCTTTCAGTAACTACAAACAAAAAACAAATCTTTACGGTCTTAGCCATAAAGTTTCATTCTCTAGCCTGTTATCTGGAGGTAACATTTTACAGAGCAAGAAAGAGCACTTCAGCAAATTGAGATACTACTAAAATACATATTAAATTTAATCAGGAATTACTGCACAGAAAACACAGTTTCCAAACTGTACTTATGTGAAATTTATTTAGGCAAAATATGATTTAGATCTCCTGCTTGTCCTGTATAGTTTAGACCTTTATTTCATCGCTAGAAAAAGATTGTTATCCTTAGCAGATAGGCAAAATCGCTTGACAAGGAAAAGTTCCATTCCCAAGATAGATAAATGAAAAATAAGGACAGTTAATGTTCTCTCCTGCAATAAAAGATATGGGCAAGATACAACTGAGCTGGATCTTACAATTTCAGTTTTAAAGAAGCCATATTTTCACTGTCAACTTTCCCTTAGGTTTAATGTACAGCTTGTTTTCCTACAGAAATCATCAGTAGGCTACTAAAAATAACAATTGTCTGTTAGATTATGTTATCAACATTAATTAGATGCCACTTAATCAAGGCAAACCATAGGCAGAGACCCTGTCTTTTTATAGAATCATGTTCTGTACATTTACTGCCAACATATTACTTTCAAGGGTCTGGCTATAATAAAACAGCAATGGAATAAAAACATAAATATATAGTATGTATAAAAAAAAAAACACCCACACATGATGAAGTTAAAGTACATGTAATCATTAGTGTTTTTCTTTTTAAAGGTTTGATCTATAATTAACAGGTTGCCATTTTCGTGGTAAACATTTATTTAAAGAGGTTCTAAAGGCCGAAGGTTTGTATTCTATGCATTAAGGTAAAAAACCTTTGGGTACAGCCACTCCCCTTACAAGTTATTGGCTCCTTCTGCTGTCAATTATAGCCAGTAAGCCAATGAGCCAAAGAGCTAGGATAGAACAGAGATTTCACCACTGATGTCTAGAGAAGATTAAATTCAGCTGTTGACTCATCCAATCATATTCTATCCAAAACTAAAATATTTCTTTTTAGAATTAATATATTCATTTTTAGATGATTTAGGAAAAAATATCATCCTTTACTACCACTTGTAATGCTCACACATTTTTTTAAGGTGGCATATCAACTGGCATGCTCAATCAAAAATGGTTTACTGGAAACTGAAGACGTTCGTCGGTAAGAAGTGAAAACCATATTAAGTTCTAAAGGATAAAATAATATTGTTCATGATTTTGCTGATCCCATTTTATATAACCCACAGTTAGTGAGTGAGCAGTTTTAAAGTGTTTATGACTGCTCCTGGTAAAACTGGCTTCCACCTTGATAACTGTCATGTCCTTATATACTTACGTATTAACAAATTATATGTGTGGGGGCCTCCTTTTAAAATGACCAAAAGTGAAATATTTATAAATTGGCTTATATCATACAAGAATCTGAATGTCAGCTCTAAAAAAAATTACAATTGTGCAGGCTTGTAGCACTCCCTAGTGGTGATTGATAAGCTAGATTTAGCACCAGGAGGCCTCCTGTAAATCATGCAACAAAAAAGCTACCACTACTATTATATCGCTTGGGGGCTTATCACTATCCACAGGACCTACCTGGCTGCCCATGGCCCCATGGTCCATGATAATTGCAACCTCAGTCCATGTGTGGGTAAACCAGTCCACCTATAGTAGCACAGAGGCTCTAAGGGCATAGTGCTTCCTGGACCAGTTTCCCTTTTCCACCCAGAGAGACACAGGAACAGACAACTGCCCTGGGTGTGTATACGGCACATCAGGGTGTGAGAACCCCCCATAGCATATTGGGGCTTACATAGATCCCAGCTAGCCCATTTACAGAATGTCCAGTCAGGGAACTTACTTTTCTGAATGCTCTTACTTGATTACAACTGGTAGCACAAAGTCAAAATAATCATCAGTCTTCTTCAAAAAACACATGATCCTGCATAAAGGTATTGGTTGTCAGTGTCCTGAGTCTCTATATAGTATTGACAACTATCTTACACCATTACCAAGACACTGCTGACCCAGGCTGAAGTTGGGGAATATTGGTGAGCATGTGGTTATTCTACCACTGCCTAATGGAGTTCTTCATTGCTAGCTCTTCACATTTACCACTCCACCGATTACCTCCTCCTTTACTTTATGTGCCCTAGCTTGAAAAAGGAAGCCCAGCACAGACTGCTTGGATTTAGGGCTGAGACCACCCTAAAAGGGACACTAACCTTCTCTTACAAGCTTACTCATAAAAAATGTATAATTTTACAGTTTATTTAGTTTTATTTGTCTGAGGATGACTTGAGGAGTCAAGAGCCAGAATGACATCAGTCTGAAGTGAGGAACTTAACAGGACAGCAATTCTCAGACCTCAGATGACAATGTATGATATAAAGATATATGAAAACATCATGAAAATATATTTTTCATAAGTGTCAGAAACCATGAATCAGACAGAGACAGAAGTACAGTGAAATCACACTTGTTTAATAATAAAAGTAAAAAGAACAAATGTAGTCAAAACATATATCAACAGGTGAGTCACTGTGAAGAGATAGGAGCTGGCAATTAGCCGACAGCTGAGTGGTGAGCTCAGAGAAGGCAGGGCTAAGCCCAGCTCTGACAATAAGTAAACTAGCATAATTATAATAATTTACCGTAGATGTAAACCCTAACCAAATTACATTTAATACCACTTCCTGTCTACATGACATAAAAACAGATGCATGTGTTGAAATGGCCTCTTGAATGATGCTTTACTAAGGGAGTCAAGAATATTAACCCAATAATTTGTAGTTGTGTTCAATTTGAATACCTATTCATGTGCAGATGAAATAAACAGGAACTTGATTTTTACCTGATTGAAAAAACAAAGAGAATCTTCACCCAATTTATGTAGTGAATGTTCTTAATTCTTTTAGAAAACCAGCCTCATGATCTAGATTGGCAGCTAATGTGGCATCACAGGAGAACAACTTTCTGACAGTGAGAGGTTGAGGACCTTCATAGAAGGATCTTCAGGTCTTTTTCAAATGAAAAGTGCAGTTTTCAAAATACTGAAAATTACTTTTTAAATAACTTTAACATGTTAAAGCTTACATGAGATTTCAGTGATTGGATTTATGTATACTTTAATATATGTAGCGCTGGAAGATTTGCAATCTACAGCATTTTAGGTAAATTTAGTAAATTGTGCGTTAGGAAGGTTAAAGTTTGCCTCTGTTCCAGCTTGGCTGACGTGTGTGCTTCCATGCTGACCGGTGGGTGTCGCTGTTGCCACTGGTCAGGGTTGGAAAGACAATGTGTTGAAGCGTATGGATGCTCCTCTGTCCCGGAGGCACGCTCGGTGGAGGTGGTCCTCCGAGTTGCATTCTGGGCGAGGGTATTTATGGGACAGACGCCATATTTTGGGGTTCATTTTACAGCCACCTGCTGGCCCTCCTGGCCGACAGGTATGCGTTAAGGGGCTACCTCGTGGTCCTCCGTTCGGGAGGCCCATGATACAGCGGCGCAGGGGTGGGTCCCGAGGCTTGTCCGGAGCCTACCACCGCGGCCGAGGAATGGTTCTGAGCTGTCGGTCCTGTGTGACGAAGCTGGACAACCGAGGAGATCCCAGGGGAGGACCCATCTTGGAGAGATCACGCAGCGTGCTGGTCTATAGAGGGGCCTGGTGACTCGGTCGGAGGACGTATCCAAAAGTAACTATACAGCATAGTGTTGCCGGCTCAGCTTAAAGGTTCAAGCACTGTGACTGACTTTCCCTACAGAAAAACCTATACACTACTGTGGCAGAGGATCGTATGGATTTTGTTCCCAAACAAGCCTGTGGCAGAGACTTTGATTCGTGCTGCGTGCTGGCTGCTAGGCCGGTGAGAGAGGCCTATCCAGATGAGCAAGAAGTGTGTCCCACAAGGGGAGCGCATTTAAAATAGTATTTGAATTCTACCAGGACATTTTGTCAAGAGAACCCTACCAGAGAATATTTGAGTTTCTTCTGCAAGTTTCCTTTCTACCTCTGACCTGCTACTTCCTAAGTCGTTTGTTTAATAAAGCATTGAAAACGTACTCCAGTGTTGGTGCGTGTGTTATCCAGGAGTAAACTGAACAGAACCCTAGACCCGGTGCCGGTGAAACAGAGGGAAGCAGAGTGAAGGTAACAGACCCGCTTAAACCAGCAGCTCCACCGTGAGTTAGTGCTACATACGGAACATTCAAATCCATGAATAAACCCAATTTTGACTGCTTTCCTTTATCCTCGTTCACGTTGTAATGAATATCAGAAATATGTATGTGTTCACTGGGCATTTACAGAACCTAAAACACAAACACATCTGCAGCCCCTGATTGGCAGCAGCCGCTGATCGACAAGGGTTTTCCAGCATGTTCCTTCAACTAAAGTTGATCAAACAGTCGACTACTGTCAAGCAGGGATGGCCACACACTGATCCAAAATTGTCCAGTCCCTGCTGACAAAATCCACTTTTGTGACAATGCTCATGTTTCATGTTACACCCACATTTAGGGCATAACAAGAAACATGATTCTTTCCAACCTTAACCACTTCAGCCCCAGACCATTTTGCTGCCCAAAGACCAGAGCACTTTTTGTGATTCGGCACTGTGTCACTTTAACTGACAATTGCGCAGTCGTGCGTCGAGGCTCCCAAACAAAAAATGACGTCCTTTTTTTCCCACAAATAGAGCTTTCTTTTGTTGGCATTTTGATCACCTCTGCCGTTTTTATTTTTTGCGCTATAAACAAAAATAGAGCGACAATTTTGAAAAAAAACACATTATTTTTTATTTTTTGCTATAATAAATATCCCCCAAAAATATATAAAAAAACATTTTTTTCCTCAGTTTAGGCTGATACGTATTCTTCTACATATTTTTAGTCAAAAAAATCGCAATAAGCGTTTATTGATTGGTTTGCGCAAAAGTTATAGCGTCTAGAAAATAAGGGATAGTTTTATGGCATTTTTATTATTTTTTTGTTTTTACTAGTAATGGAGGTGATCTGTGATTTTTATCATGACTGCAACATTATGGCGGACAGATCGGACAATTTTGACACATTTTTGGGACCATTGTCATTTATACAGCGATCAGTGCTATAAAAATGCACTGATTACTGTAAAAATGACACTGGCGGTGAAGGGGTTAACCTCTAGGGGGCTAGGGAGAGGTTAAGTGTGTCCTAGGGAGTGATTCTAATTGTGGGGGGAGGGACTGTGTGTCACACATCACTGATCATAGCTCCCAATCACAGGGAGCTGTGATCAGTGACAGTGTCACTAGGCAGAATGGGGAGATGCTTGTTTACATTAGCATCTCCCCGTTCTTCCTCTCTGTGAGACGATCGCGGGTATCCCCCTGGACATCCAGTCCGCAGGACCCGCGATCCTACTCACAGAGCTCGCAGCGGTGGCGTGCGTGCGATAGCACAGCGGCAAATTCAAAGGGACATACAGGTACGCCCATTTGCCCAGCTGTGCCATTCTGCCGATGTATAAGTACATGCGTCGGTCGGCAAGCGGTTAAACTACACTCTGTTATCTTTTGAATTTGGTGTACACAGCCACATCATCCATTTACAGATCTGTTTAAAAGTTCTGCCACCACAGCACTCAATGGAGTACAAATGTTGTTATGTCACGGCATTTTTAGTTCATCGATTACTTATTCCAGTGATACCCTCTTTTAATCCTTATTTATTACTTTTTATATTCTTTTTTTTATTTAAATATTTAAATCTAATTAGTGAAATGTTGTAAAAAATCACTCAAGAAAATAAATATCTTAGTTATCGCTCTTGATGTCCTATTCATTTTGCAAAATATATTTTATTGAAATTTGACAAGCCAATTATAACGACTAGTTTGCTTAGCACTTATAGACTTTAAATGGCACCTTTAAACTAAATATATTTAGGAGAAATCATTGATGAAGCCACCAAAGAAAATGTTACATTATAGTAAATTATTTATCTATAGGAGGATTTTTTCTCGGAACTATGAAAGGTGCTAAAAGTAACCTAGCTAAACCATTAATCACTCATATGGACAAAGTAATTTAATAGGGTTTCTTTGCATCAATAGCATCTCTAAAAGCATGTTAATTCTCTAATTGTCATTTTACTAGTGAAGGTTTGTGGGAAAGTGTTTCAGCTGTATGCTATGCTTTGTGTAATACAAATGAGATGTCTGAGCTCACTAATTAGCAGTATTAACAATTCCAGTGGAAGCAACTTGGCATAGTTAATTTTCAATGAACACATATTTAACATATTATTGTCATGTTTGTGTTAAAATAAAAATGTTAAAATAATATCTTAGGGAACTTCTCATTTTTATTTTCTCTTGCACATTACTTGGTATTCAAATTCAACTTAACCTCCCTGGCGGTATGATTATTTCGGATTTTAGGTGCTGAAAGCGGTACCATTATTTTGCATGGAAATTTGGCGTTTTATATTGTAGGTCTGTAAATATTAACAATAAAACACTTAAATCTGTCCAAACCAGAGTCTAGTAGATATCCCGGGTATGATAAAGTTTGAAACACAAAAACATAAATTATAATATAATAAATAAAAATAAATAATAAAAAAAAATAAAAAAAAATAGTAATAAAATAAATTTCCCCACAATTCACTATCGCTCAATTCTGCAAGTGTTCTAATTTACTATCGCTGTTTTCTAGCTGGTCTAAAGCCACTTTTGACGTAAAGGGACACTTTTTGGTTGCTATGGACAATCTCCAGTTTCCAGGCAGAAGGAACAGTTTTATATATATAAAACTGCATGCAGGGCACTGGGCAGACCACTAGGGACAAAGGGGATGTGTCATTATTTGATACAGTACTGTAATCTGTAAGATTACAGTATACTGTATCTGTACTGTGTGTTTCACTTTTTGAATTTGCCGCCGAACTCCGTCCCCGTGCGTCGCAACGCTCGCAGGGAACGGAGCTCGGCACTGTGAATCGAGCGAGACACAGCGGCTCGCCGATCACAGCGGGGAGACATCGCAGGATCCAGGAGACAAGGTAAGTAAACTCTTCCTGGATCCTGCAATGCAAGCCCGAGTCTGGCTCGGGGTGGATTTTTCATACCAAAAGCGGTATCCCCGAGCCAGACTCGGGCTTGCATTGCAGGACTCGGGAATACCGCCAGGGGGGTTAACTACATGTTATTATATAACATGCTCTTTTATTTTAGTAGAGTAACCATAGTGGGTCAGCTGACTTTTTATAGTGAGAAGGAGCAGTAAACCACAACTATTTTGCAGCACTGTAAACCAGTAAGCAGACCCTACTGTATGTGGGTAAAGAGAAAACATGGCTGCCCCTTTGTTCATATACAATTAATATCTATACATAGAAACAAGGTTTTTAGAACCTTAACCCTCATATTTTGTTGAGGGTCAATTTGATGCACCTGAAATCTCCTCTACATGAGGTCATATGGATACCAGTCAGATATGCCCACCCTGCCTGTAACACACGAGCAGTACATGTGTGAATTGCAAAAAATGAAATCATAAAACACACACACTTACTGTCCAACTTGTAGATTGTAAAAAAGAAGAAACAAAAGTGCAATGAGGAACTCATTTAAGGTGTATATATAAAACGTGATTACGTTTTATATCTATATTTTATAAAGATGCAATTTGCATGTTTATTCTTGTGTCAACATACACATTATTTTATGTTGTTCTTAAAAGATTGATAGCTAAGCAAGATTAAAATTGCTATCAAATCTTTAATTATTTGACTGGTTTGTCATAGTTTGTCCTGTGCTTTATTTAATTATAAATGTACATATCTACTTATGTTTTGTTAATTTAGGAATGCATCTAGCTTTTTTATTAACAATCTACTGAGCTGGCCAAAATCAGCTCTTGAGGAAATCTATTCCACATTTTCACAATGCGTACTGTGAAGAAACCTTTCCATGTGTGAAGGTTAAATCTTAAAAATTGCTCCCTTATCCTTTGAGATGACCTTAAAGTTATAACTCTACACCATGTTCACTATATGTAACAAAAAAGAATGTGGCCTAGTGCACCCAGTAATATTCCTCCATCCCTTCATAATATCCAACTGGCAATACACAATTTTAAAAAATGCATCTTTAAACTTGATGCATTTTGTAACTCTTTGTTCACTCCTCAGGGGTAGATGGATGTATAGTATCTGTAAGGTAAAACATCAGGTATGTGACATACCTAATGGTATCTCGTATTACATAAAGTAAGTCCAACCTCAAGCCTGATGGGCTCTGATACTTACAAATCAGCTAAGACTAGATATGACAATATTTCCAAATGGTGACTTCCAGGGTAGTCTCAACCGGGAGCTGTGAAAGTGTGACTCAGAGAGAACCCAAGGGGACAAACAAGAAGCACATTCAATGTGGGTGGGCAATCAAGGATGGCACCCAATATATTTGCTATAAAAATAAGTTTGAATATGCATTACAGTGATAAATGAATAATAAAATCCTAGTGGTTAATAAGTAACAAAAATAATGATGTGCAATGCTGGCTGCAATATAGCAGTGAATAGGGCAAACATATAGTGAGTGTGTGAAAGGTGTAGATAGCTGCACCTGGTGGTATAAGGAAAGGAAAGACACCTAAGTATCATAGTTCAGTCAACACAAAAGATAAATAAAACACCAAGTGCCCAGAGCCAAATATAAAGACAAAATATAGGCAGCCAAAGCATAAATCACCTTTAACCGCTTGCCGACCAGCCGCTGCAGTTGTACTGTGGCAACATGGCTCTGCTGAGCGAATCGCCGTCATGTTACATTGCTTCTTTTTGTGGCCATTAGGGGCGCGCGCGCACCACCCGCTGCTGGCCCTAGGAGCCGATGCGAGTGCCCGGCGGTCGCGGTGAGCGCCGGGCTCCCGTGATCACTCGTGACACGGCGAGGACCGTGATCTCTGTGTGTACACACAGAGATCCCGGTTCTCTGAGGGGAGAAGAGACAGACCATGTGTTCATACAAAGTATGAACAGCGATCTATCTCTTCCCCTAGCAAGTCCCATCCCCCTTCAGTTAGAACACGTAGCAGAGAACACAATTAACCACTTGATCGCCCCCTAGTGTTAACCCCTTCACTGCCAGTGACATTTTTACAGTAATCAATGCATTTTTATAGCACTGATCGCTGTATAAATGCCAATGGTCCCAAAAATGTGTCAAAATTGTCCAATGTGTCCACCAAAATGAGAGAGAGAGATATCACGGCTCTGAAAGAGGTCTGTGAGGAACAATCATTTTCTCCATGCTGGAAGTAACAGGTGCATGCAATGATGGTAGTTAAGAGGTAAACGAAAAATCCTGGACAGCCGCACTCAAAAGAAATTTTCGATCTTTATTTAAATATGATCAAAAAATACATGCCACAGCATCACAAAGCAGGAAAGCTTTCCTTAGCTTTCCTGCTTTGTGATGCTGTGGCATATATTTTTATGATCATATTTAAATAAAGATCGAAGATTTCTTTTGAGTGCGGCTGTCCAGGATTTTTTGTGTCCGCCAAAATGTCGCAGTCACGATAAAAATCACAGATCACCGCCATTACTAGTAAAAAAAAAGAATAATAAAAATGCTATAAATCTATCCCCTATTTTGTAAACGCTATAACTTTTGTGCAAACCAATCAATATACACTTATTGCAATTTTTATTACCAAAAATATGTGGAAGAATACATATCAGCCTAAACTGAGAAAAAATGTGCTTTTTAAAAAAAAAAATGGGGATATTTGTTATAGCAAAAGGTACAAAATATTGTGTTTTTTTCAAAATCGTCGCTCTTTTTTCTTGTTTATAGCGCAAAAAATAAAAACCGCAGAGATGATCAAATACCACCAAAAGAAAGCTCTATTTGTGGGAAAAAAAGGATGTCAATTTTGTTTGGGTACAACATCGCACGACCGCGCAATTGTCAGTTACGCAGTTCCGAATTGCAAAAAATGACCTGGTCATTCAGCAGCCAAATCTTCCAGGGCTGAAGCGGTTAAAACATAAATTTTACTATTGAATAAGTATTAAAAAATAAGCTATAAACTAAAACGAGGTGCAGCACTGGCTGCAATCTAGCGGTAATTAGAGAAAACACATGAGTTTATGAAAGATACAAAAAGCTGCACCTGGTGGTATGAAACACGTCAAGTTTATGGATGCCATTTTTGTTTTAATCATGTATTGCCAGTTGGATTGTATATGGTCAACTTTATATTTAACCACATGCCGACCAGCGCACAACAATATACGTCAGCACAATGGCAATGCTGGGCAAATGGGCATACATGTATGTCCCCTTTAAATCGCGGCATTGCGGGCACGCGCACCGCCGGTGGGGCGAGTTTGCGCCTGCCGCGTACTCTGTGACCGTGCCTGCGGGTCTCGCAGACTCTATGTCTGCCAGGGACCTGCGATTGTGTCATGGAGTGGCAGAACGGGGAGAAGCCTTTGTAAACAAGGCATTTCCCTGTTCTGCCTAGCAACATGACAGATCTACTGCTCTCTGTCATCGGGAGCAGTGATCTCTGTCATGGTCTAGTGAAGCAATCCCCCCCACAGTTAGAATCACTCCCTAGGACACACCTAACCCCTTGATCTCCCCCTAGTGTTTAACCCCTTCCCTGCCAGTGTCATTTACACAGTAATCAGTGCATTTTTATAGCATTGATTGCTGTATAAATGACAATGGTCCCAAAATAGTGTCAAAAGTGTCCGATGTGTCCGCCATAATGTCGCAGTCATGATAAAAATCGCAGATCGCCTCCATTACTAATAAAAAAAATTAATAATAAAAATGCCATAAATCTATTCCCTATTTTGTAGACGCTATAACTTTTGCGCAAACCAGTCAATATACGCTTATTGGGATTTTTTTGTACCAAAAATATGTAGAAGAATACATGTCGGCCTAAACTGAGAAATAAATTTGTTTTTTTATATATTTTTTGGGGATATTTATTATAGCAAAAAGTAAAAAATATTGCTTTTTTTCAAAATTGTCGCACTATTTTTGTTTATAGTGCAACAAATAAAAACTGCAGAGATGATCAAATACCACCAAAAGAAAGCTCTATTTTTGGAAAAAAAAAAAGGACGTCAATTTTGTTTGGGTGCAACGTCACACGACCGCACAATTGTCAGTTAAATCGAAGAAGGAAGGGGGTAAATCCTTCCAGAGCTGAAGTGGTTAATTATGTATGAATTCACAATAATATGGTTTCATTACAAATCAACTTGTTACCATTTTATCCTCTTTTTGTATGCAATATTTATTAATTTATTAACCAACAATGTTGGAAACTAGTTATTTATTGGTCATATGTGCTGTGCCTCATTTAAAGTCCCAGGACAAATAAATTGTTTGTATCAAGTTCACTTTATGGACCACTTATGTATTTATACATGGTGATTTATATCCCCTTTAATTCTTTCTCAAGAGAAAACAAATTCAGTTCAGCTAATGATTCCTCATAGCTGAGCTCCCCCATGCCTCATATCAGCTTCATTGCCCTTCTCTGCACTTTTTCCAGTTCCCCAATATCCTTTTAGTGAACTGCTGCCCAAAATTGAACTGCATATTTCGGATGAGGTCTTACTCATTTACTAATGATTTGTTCAAGGGTAGTGATGTATCTCTCTCTGGAGTCTATACCTCTTTTATAAGTGTTTTGCTTGCTTTAAAAGCTGTAGCTTGACATTGCATGTCATTGTATGCTATTATTGGCTATGATCTGCCAGAACAAACAGATCCTTCTTGACCATTGATTCCCTTTTTTGTACTCCTTCTAGTATGTGTGATGCATGCATGTTTTTAGCCCCGAGTGCATAACTTTACATTTATCAGCATGAAGCCTCATTTTCCACCTAGCTGCCCAATTAACAGCGTATTTATGTTTGCTTGTAAATTGGAGACATCCTGTAAGGACGTTGTTCCACTGCATAGCTTGGCATTATCTGCAAACATCAAAATTGTACTTTTAATCCCATACTGTATATAGTTTGCAAATAGGTTAAAAAGTAAAGGTCCCAATACTGAACCTTAGGGTACACCACTAATAACCTTAGTTCATTCAGAGTATGAATCATTAATTACTACTCTCTGAATACGGTCATTTAGCCAGTTTTCTAGCCATTTACAAAATTAATTTTCTAAGCCTGTAGAACTTTCACATTGGCCATATATGGGAAACTGTATCAAACGCTGTGTGAAATCACTAGACGTGGAACCCTATATGGGTGACTGCAGTGTGAGGCAGAAGATTTTGAAAGCCACTGGATGCCTCAGCTCTGACCAAGCTGATCATATCATCCATAAGGCTGCACCATATGTGTGATGCTGCAGCTATTCTCTGCTATTCTCTATTCTCTAAACCCGAGAACAGAGAGACCATATGATGGATGACTACTCAGTTCTAGGGTACACTCCCAGCACAGAACAGTGACTGTCATTTACCACTTTGCACCTCCAGTGCTTACTGGAGCACCGGGCAGGAGAGGGGACAGGAGTGGTTGACTTAGGCTTTAAGCAACATGCCAATCAGGCATCTGGGTAGATCCTGACATTATTTGCGGGATGCATCCAGAGACTGGAGATGCTCAGTGTAAGTAAGTGCACTCCTGTGAAAAAGCTTAGGCCATACTTTTCTCTAAAGGTTTTGATGTATAACCACTTTAATACCAGGCACTTATACACCTTCCTGCCCAAGCCAATTTTCAGCTTTCAGCACTGTCACAATTTGAATGACAATTGCACGGTCATGCTACACTGTACCCAAGTTTTTTTTATTATTTTGTTCCCACAAATAGAGCTTTCTTTTGGTGGTATTTGATCACCTCTGCAATTTTTATTTTTTGCGCAACAAATAAGAAAAGACCGAAAATTTTGAAAAAAAAAGTTTTTCTTTGTTTCTGTTAAATTTTTTTTTTAAATAAGTATGTTTTCTTTTTCAATGGGGGGCACTGATATGGCTGCACTGACGGGCACTGATAAGGCAGCACTGATGGGCACCGATGAGGTGGCACCAATGAGGTGGCACTGATGGGCACTGATGATGGGCACTGATAGGCAGCACTGATGGGCACTGATATGCAGCACTGATGGGCACTCATAGGTGGCACTGATGGGCAATCATAGGCGGCACTGATGGCAACTTGTAGGCGGCACTGCTGGGTACTTATGGGTGGCACTGGTGGGTACTTGTGGCACTGATAGATGGAATGGGTGGGCACTGATGGGCACTGATAGGTGGGCACTGATGGACATGGATGGGCACTGATAGGTGACACTGATGGACACTGATGGGTGGTACTGATGACACTGATGGGTGGCATTGCTGGGCATCACTGATTTTATTTGTGCCATAGAGGTGGCAGTCAGTGCCCATTTGTGGGCACTGATTGGCATATGTTGGGCATTCATTTGCACATGTGGATGGCCATGGGGATGTACCTGGCCATCAACATGTATGGGGCTTCCCTGGTGGTCCTGGCAGCTTCCCTGGTAGTCCAGTGTGGGCATCTGAGGGGGACTGCACTGATAAAAAATCAGCACAGACCCCCCCCTGTCAGGAGAGCTGCCAATCGGCCCGCCTCTACTCGCGTCTGTCAGACACGAGTGAGGAAAAGCCGATCAATGGCTCATCCTGTTTACATCATAATCAGCCGTGATTCGACACTAGCATGCCGCTAGTCTCTGAATAGGCTGCAATGTGGGGGACATCGACCATATAGACCTGAAGGGTTTTGATGTTTGTTAAGCTGTAATTATTTGCACCGTAACACAGACTGCTTCTCACAGAACAGGTTTTTAAACAAAATATAATAAAATGTATACGTTTCTTTCTTTACTTATATTACTATAAATGATTTGAGAACAAGTTGAACGTTTGACAAGGAGTTCCTCAACAAAAAAAAAGAAATTTAAAATTAAGGGAGGGAAGGGTGAAAATAAAAAAGGCAGCAGTACAAAGACTTTGCACGTTTACAGGTCACAAGGTGTGATGTGTACAAAAAAATGTCAGAGCAGATGATCTAAAGTATTACAAATCCTTTAGTGTCAAAAGAGGCATGTAATGAATTTTTCAAGTTCTTAGCTGACCTGGATTGGAAAATTGACTGCGCTTTTACGATTGCTCTGAACCATTACAGGAGGAAAAAATATAGGGTGAAACTTGTTTCTATGGGGTTTCTCCTACTAATAGCAGTAACAGTAAAAAATGTGTGACTGGATCAAAGCAAATACAAAATCATGCAAAAAAAAAGAAGGTAGTTGTATAGGCTGAAAAATGTAGAAAACAGATGATCGTCCACCTAAAATAGAAAGGTGTTTTTTTTATAATATTATAGTGCACATCAAGCTATTTTTTTCTTTACGAGAAAACCTATATTATGGTCTAGTGTGAGAGGATGTGATATTACTGTTAACAGGCTGTGTAGGGAGTTGAATGATCAAACAGAGAGTAATGCCCCGTACACACGAGCAGAAATTCCGCCAGCAAAAGTCCGATGTGAGCTTTTGGTCGGAAATTCTGATAGTGCGTATGCTCCATCGGACTTTTGCTGGCGGAATTTCCACCAGCAAAAGATTGAGAGCAGGTTCTCTATTTTTCCGTCGAAAAAAGTTTCTATCGGAAATTCCATTCGTCTGTATGCAATTCTGACGCGCAAAAAAAACGTATGCTCGGAAACAATTTGACACAAGCTCGGAAGCATTGAACTTAAATTATCTCACCGTAGTGTTGTACGTCACCGCGCTCATGACGGTTGAAAGTTCAGAAAACTTTTGTGTAACCGTGTGTATGCAAGCCAAGCTTGAGCGGAATTCCGTTGGAGAAACCATCCAAGATTTTTCCGACGGAAATTCCGCTCTTGTGTACGGGGCATAACTATAACTTGCAGTTTAATAAACAGGCAAAAGGTTTGAATTGAGAATGCAAAACAGGGTCAGAATGACAAAGAGTATGTATACACTGCAGAATTAAAATATACAGGGGGTCCCCGGGTTACAAACAAGTTAGGGACTGTAGGTTTGTTCCTAAGTTGAATCTGTTTGTAAGTCGGAACAGCTACATTTTTTAAGTGTAGCTCCAGCCAAAAAAACAATTTTTAAGCTTTTTGGATAGCATAGGGGAGGGTTAACACCCCTGTAACATTTGTTTTGCTGTGTGTTCTCCTGTTCAGAAGATTTCACCTCACTTTCTGTCCCAATGACAATTGGATTTTGAAAATGTTCGGTTGTTGTGGAAACAAGCCTTGGTGATAAAGCATCAGTGGAAGTACCTTTTCCCTTCCTAGGGGTAGATTTCCTCTCACTTCCTGTTGTCTGCCTCCGTTTGTAAGTAGGATTCCTTTGTAAGTCGGATGTTTGTAACTAGGGGACCCCCTGTAGTATTAAACACCTGCTGTAATTCCCCAAGGCAGTTAAGCAGTCGTTGCACTGCCTTATAGTTTCCTCCGAGCACCCAAGCAAACATATAGGTGAAAGAAAGCTGGCAGCCCAATCTTCCACAATGGATGAGTTTATTAATCCAGGTGTAGTACAAATTAATACAGGGCTTACTAATTTTTGAGTGTAGCCTTTATCATAGCCCATGATTAAGGCTACATGGCGAAGTGTGTAAGCCCCGTATTACTTTGTACTACACCTGGATTATTAAACTCATTCATTGCAGAAGATCAAGCTATTATTATAGTATTCTTTCACCTATATATACACTGCAGAGTAATAAAAAAAAAGACTATAACAGCTGCAAAAACTTTGTGGCTCAGTCAGGGTGCATAGCACCGTCTCTTTAAGGCTCTATAACACCAAAGAGTCTGAGAGTCACTACTTCAGAAAAACTGTTTAGAACAAGAACAAACTCTTATGTCCTCTACACAGGATTTTCCAGCAACAAAATCTATGTTTTTTTCAACGAATGTTGGCTCAAATTTGTCTTGCATACACACGGTCACACAAATCTTGACGGAAATTTTGAATGTTGACGGTGACGTACAACACATACGACCAGCCAAGAAAAATGAAGAGTGCTGCTCTTCTGCTTGATACCAAGCATGTGTGGAACTTTGTGTGTCGGAATTGTGTACACACGATCGGAATTTACGACAATAGATTTTGTTGTCAGAAAATTTGAGAACCAGCTCTCAAATTTTGTGTGACGGAAATTCCGATGGAAAATGTCTGATGGAGCCTACACACAGTCAGAATTTCCGACAACAAGCTCCGATAGAACATTTTCCACCGGAAAATCCTATCGTGTGTACGGGGCATTACATTTATCCTCATAGATACTGTAGTACTCCTCTCAGTGAAGTCCAGGTTAACTCTAGTAACACCTGCAAGGACATATGGCTTCCCTGCTGCCAGTACTCATGTAACACTTGAAGAATGGATCCCCACAACAGCTGGGCCTTCTTGAGAAGCTGCATATTATAGGCTCCCTTGTTGCCTGAATGCCAACTCTGACAGTGGAGAGCCTCTCACCTGGATTCAGATCATTTGCCCAGCTATCTCTGCCTTATCAAGTATGGAATATTTGAGCTGCTGAGAGAGGGAAGCTGAGGATCTTATCTTCCCTGGGTATGTCCAAGAACCCAGGGAGTTGTGTAAAATTGAGTCAAAGGGGCCTGCTCCTGCATCTGAGCATGGTGAGTAAATGGGCAGTGGAGCCTCAAAGATCGGGGTAGAGTTGGCCCAAAGGATGATTTTGTAGTTTCCTTTTTAATTTTTCTGACATGCTCATTTACATATGACCTTGCAAATGCAAAAAATAGAAGACACTGTTTAATTTTTCTATAATTTAAAATGACTAGGAACAGTTAAGCATAGTTGTACACAGACACATAAAGTAATTTGCATATACTAAATTAGCCACATCTGATTACCAATTGTACTAGACAGCTTGACTACTGAAGGTTTTAATTGACTTTTACTAGGAATAATAACTTCAGCTAGTGAGTTATCCTATAGTTTGCTATGTCTACTAGGTTTAATAGTAATAATAATACCCTAAACGACACAAGAAATTGAGCACTCCAATGATCTGTTATGCGGCGACTCCTGTGCATCTTTTGGTTACTCAGTAAAATGGCCATCCAGGAACAGACATAGCTTATCAAATTCTAAGAGGCTGTTAAAAATGTGGAACACAAGAGGGCATTTCATGCATTTACAAATGGAGAGAAAACAGTCAAAACAAACAAGAATTAACAGAAAAATCTGAAAAATCATACATTAGACAGTGTTAGTTTTTGCATTACTCTGCACATTATATTTTCCAAAACAAGCACATAACAAACTAAAAATTCTAAAAACCAAGATGCTCTGAAAATAATTGTTTTTTTATCCAAATGTTTATTTGTTTATTCTCATTTGACAATATGATTATGTGTCGGCATAAAATGTTTGCTACACTCCAGCTACAAGGCACACGTAAAGAAAAAACTTTACTCCAACTGACCAAGTTTTAATTAATAGGACACCTACAATTTACAAAGCTTGTAAAGTCTCCAGCATGTTTCATGTCTCAGATCTTTTTCATAAATCATTTAATGCTTTAAAGGCTATGTAATCAAGCATTGACATGCACATCGCATTATTAAACACTAGTTCTGGTGGAGTATGGCTTCTTCTATACATATAGACTGCTGTTTGAAGGTGAACATGGGCATTATCAAATGCCTTAGAGCCAAGGTGCATTATGGGTCCCATGAACAGCATGGCATTTAGTGGTTCTACTAGTTGCAGTAATTTTATTATTTGTTTGTTTTTCTTTCGTTTTGGATATAATTGGGAAATGTTAGAACCATTGTCAGATTTTACTGCTATCTAGGGCTCTCTAGAGAGACTTCCCAGGGATAGAGATATTTCCCCTCACTTTTATAGTTTTTACCATTTACAAGACAGGAAGTGAAGACAGGAGGACAAGAAAATCTGCAACAGGGAAACAAATGACAATTAAAATGTGACAGAGGTTCAAGGTCAATGATCGTCCTATTCTGTGATTGGATAGAGAAGGAGCAGCAACACACTGAAGAGGTCAACCCTATCTTCTCCCCTTCTAGCAGTCATCTTACTACTGTATGTACTGATGATTGCAGTCAAGCAAGCCTTATTAGCTTACAGTGTTGCCCCTTTTTCTTCCATTCCAAGTAATGCTGTGCAGAAACTGATTCAATTTATTTCATGTATTTTATAACTAATGCATAACAGGTTTATATTGGGGTATTTCATGTCCGTGTACAATCCTGCTTTAAGCCTAGGTTCAACTTCGGGGGGCGATTTGACAGACATTTGTGTGGGTTCGTGCATAGATGTCTAGTCTATTGAAATCACCCCTGAAGTCTCCAAAAGTAGTGTAGAAACTACTTTTGGGAGTCGGTGCTGTGCCGCAAAGTCGGCGTAACACCGATTCAGACTGTGCCATTGCCGGCAATAGGCTCCGATTTGGCTTGCCAAATAGCATGCCAAATCGGCCCAATGTGAACATGAGCTAAAGCATACCAGACACAGACAACAAATGCTTTGCACACAGAAACTGAGACATCATTGTTACCAGGTTATATTTAAATATTTCACTAATTCTGCCTAAAGAAAAGTTAGAAATATTTTTATTTAGAATGGCAGCCTTCTTTAATTGCCTCTATTGTCTATATATTTCAAAAGAAACATTTATATAAAGTATAATTAAAAGTAGGGATGGTCCCGATGTTCGAGTCGAATGTAATGTTCTACATGGAAAATAGGGGGTTCATTTGTTCATAAAACAAATGAACATATGAGGTGTTTGCGGCAAGTTTGCCTACCGTGGAGAGCCCCATAATGCATTGTGAGATCGCAGTGCATTGACGGATGCTCATTGGCTAAAGCATGCACTTGACCTGCATGCTTTGGCCAATCACAGCGCGATGTGCTCTGAGAGCCATGATTGGCCAAAGGCCCACCCCCCACACTGTATAAGGCTGCTGCTTACCCAGCGGCCGTATATAGTGAATGAATGGAGATTAGGCAGGTAGTGTAGTAAAGTATGCAGTCAGTCAGTGTAGTATATATATAAACAGTTCAGAGTATATAGTGCAGTCAGTGTAGTATATATTGTACATTTTAGAGTTGATAGTGCAGTCTGTAAAGTATGTATAATACAGTTCAGAGTATATAGTGCAGTCCGTATAGTATATGTAATACAGTTCAAAGTATATAGTGCAGTCCGTATAGTATATATTATACAGTTCAGAGTATACAGTGCAGTCCATATAGTAATATCAAACATTTCAGAGTTTATTGTGCAGTCTGTATAGTATATATAATACAGTGCAGAGTATATAGGGCAGTTCGTATAATATATATATAATACAGTTTAGAGTATTTAGTGCAGTCTGTATAGTATATATAATACAGTTCAGAGTATATAGTGCAGTCTTTATAGTATATAGAATACAGTTCAGAATATATAGTGCAGTCCGTATAGTAATATAATACATTTCAGAGTTTATTGTGCAGTCTGTATAGTATATATAATACAGTTCATAGTATCTAGTGCAGTCCGTGTAGTATATATAATACAGTTGAGAGTATATAGTGCAGTCCATATAGTATATATAATACAGTTGAGAGTATATAGTGCAGTACGTAAAGTATATATAATACAGTGGAGAGTATATAGTGCAGTCAGTGTAGTATATATAATACTGTGCAAAGTATATAGTGCAGTCCGTATAGTGTATATAATACAGTTCAGAGTATATAGTGCAGTCCGTATAGTATATATAATACAGTTCAGAGTATATAGTGCAATCAGTGTAGTATATACAATACAGTATAGAATATATAGTGCAGTCCGTATAGTATATATAATACAGTGCAATGTATATAGTGCAGTCTGTATAGTATATATAATACAGTTCAGAGTATATAGTGCAGTCCGTATAGTATATATAATACAGTTCAGAGTATGCGGTGCAGTCTGTATAGTATATACAATACCATTTTGAGCATATAGCGCAGTCTGTATAATATATATAATACAGTTCAGAGTATATAGTGCAGTCCTTATAGGATATATAATACAGGTCAGAGTATTTAGTTCAGTCCGTATAGTATATATAATACAATTCCGAGTATATAGTGCGGTCAGTGCAGTATATATATATATAATACAGTGGAGAGTATATAGTGGCATCAGTGTAGTATATATAATACATTGCAGAGTATATAGTGCAGTCAGTGTAGTATATATAACACAGTGGAGAATATATAGAGGAGTCAGTGCAGTATATATAATACAGTGCAGGGTATATAGTGCAGTGCAGAGTATAAAATACAGTGTATTGAAGTGGTTAAGGGGAACCCCATGACAGAATTAAGAAAATACAGCTTGGGGTCCTCCCCAAAATTTATACCAGGCCCTTATCTGAGCAAGCAGCCTGACAGGCCAGGAAAGGGGGGGAAGAGCGAGCCCCCCCTCCTAAACCATACCAGATCACTTGCCCTAAACATGGGAAGGGCACTTTGGGGTTCCCCCCAAAGCACCTTGTCCCCACGTTGATGGGGACAAGAGCCTCCTCCCGACAACCCTTGCCATTGGTTGTCAGGGTCTGCGGGTGGGGGCCTTATCGGAATCTGGGTATCGCATTGTAAAAACCATAACAGACACTTCTTGACAATTCCTTTATTAAAAAAGAAATAAATGTGTCCCGCAATGTCCATCTATCTTCAATCAATGGGTCTTTCAGGCAATATGATTGAAGATGGATGGACATTACGGGACACTTTTTTTTTTTTTCTTTTTTAATAAAGGAATTGTCAAAAACTGTCTGTTGTGTTTTTTGTTTTTTTTACACGTTTTTTGGTGTTAAAGGGAGCTTCCAGATTCCAATAAGCCCCCCCGACATCCAATGGCCAGGGTTGTCGGGAAGAGGCTCTTGTCCCCATCAAAACCTCCCTCCCCAGGTTGAGGGCATGTGGCCTGGTATAGTACAGGGGGGGTGCTCGCTCATCCCCCCTATCCTGACCTCCAGGCTGCATGCTTGGATAAGGGTCTAGTATGGATTTTGAGGGGGACTCCCACTACAATTTTTTTTTTTTCAATTTTGGCATGGATTTCCCCTTAATATCCATATCGGACCTGAAAGGCCTGGTATAGACTGGGGGGGGGGACCCTATGCCAATTTTTTCCTTGATTTTTCATTTATATTGCCAGGAGCCAGCAATACATTACAGCCGTGAGCAAGTTTAAATTACATCTTTTCCTTTAAAAATGTAATTATTGCTGCAGCACTGTTCTACACATTGCACAGATGCACCCCTTTACAGGCAGACTAAGGGGACCCCCCGGCACGATATTTGAAGGAATATTTAATTATTATTTTCACTTTAAGCATTATTAAAAGCACTGGTCCTGAAAAAACGATTACTTTTTTTGCATTGATACATGTCCCCTGGGGCAGTTCCCTGGTTCCCCGTACACTTTTTATGGCAATAACAAGCATATAGGCCTTTAAAATGAGCACTTTTGATATTTCATGTTTGTGTCCCATAGACTTTAATAGGGTTTGCATGTTCGCTAGAACACTTTGCCTGTTTGCGGTGTTCTAGTGCAAACCGAACCGAGGGGGGGGGGGGGTGTTTGGCCCATCCCTAAATAAAAGTATAAAAGTAGAGAGACTAAACTCCCATGGAGTAATCTAATCTTCGTATATGCTATGCAGACAAACATGTTCTGAGCCTAGAAATCTTTTGCATTAATATATATACTTTTTCTAAAGGTAATACATTTTGTTATTTGTCACTGAAGCTAAAAACTGCACAGTAGGCATCAGAGTGCCTGATACCTCCTATTATTATTGATTTCAGCTTCCATATCAGTCAATAACAAATTACAAAGAAAAAGCACTGCCATAGACCTACAACACCTGAATTCCAATCCATCTTAATATCGATGTCTTTTAAACAGATATTGCATGACCCTTCCCAGGGGCATGGACACAAACAGGGACAGTGCTTTGATTAAAATCTGCTTAATGTCATAGGGGTTGCTAGTTTGATAGCAGAGTTAAACGATTTAAAAAGTAATTTCAAACAAAGGGGGGAAAAAAGCTCTCAGTTTCGACCTCCAGTACAATTTTATTATGACTATGGTACTTAAAGGCAAATTTCACCTAGAGCTTTGATCAAGTGACTAAAAAACCCACACAATCAAGCAATCATTAATGTCATTTAAATGTATAAGATATTTATTCATGGAAAAGAAGAAACTACATGAAAATAATTGCAGTTGCTCATTCAACAGAAAGAAAAATGAATTTGCAACTGAAATGGAGCATTGTGCTACTGTCTGCAAACCTTGGCATAGCAGTGCAACTGAACATTTCCTATAAACTTTTTAAAATATAATGCAATGGGGAGAACTTACTAAAACTGGAGCAGACAGAATCCAGAGCAGCTGTGCATGGTAACCAATGAGCTTCTTGCTTTATCTTGTTCAGCTAAGTTAAGTTGATAATGAAAGGTAGAAGCAGATTGGTTTCCATGCATAGCTTCTTAGTAAGTTCTTACTAAGTTCCCCTTAAAGTGGTAGTAAACTCAGTTTTTCCACTTATACCTACAGGTAAGCCTATACTAAGACTTACCTGTAGGTACTATGAATATCTCCTAAACTTTCACTGTAGGTGATATTCACACTGCATGTAGCCGGTGACATCACCGGTGCATGTGCTCTGAAGGTCCAGCAAACCGTGCCAGACCTTCAGAGTGCCGTGAACAGCAGCTCCCCGTGCATGCACAGGAGTGATGTCCTCGTCCCCACTGCCACTCATGTAGCTGGAGGCCACGAACCCAGAAGGAAGACCGGGTGAAGATGGAAGCCTCTCAGTGGTGACAGCGTGCTGCTGGAGGGCTTCGTTTTAAGGTAAATCTCTCATAATGTGTTAGTATGCGATGCATATTAGCACATTATGACATTGCCTTGCAGGGAAATTACTACTGCTTTAATATGTTTCAAGGTAGAGTATTGCACAACTGAAAATCACCCATGTAGCTGTTTGAAGGTCTTTAAGGGAGTTTTTGTCCCTAAAGGTGTTCCCTGTGTGGCCTGTTCTTTCGGTGATTGCTGAGTTATTACTATAATGACTGGGGGTGGAGCCATGTGGAAATCAGAGACCTGGTGGGTAAATGCAAGGAATTTCTCTCATCCAGTAATGGACCCACCCTTCTTTGTGTACCTAAATACACACATTTAAGCATACTAGCACTTACTGTAGCACTTTCATGTTGGAAGCACATGCTTCCAATACACACACTTTTCATGTTAGCATGACAGCCCTGATTTATAGCTCTAGCCTATAAATTAGATTTGTTTGAATTGATCAATGGCCACAAGTGAAACTAGTCAATAAACAGCTAATGTTATCCAGGAAGCTTTGCGTCTGTGTTAAAGTCAGGAAATTCAGTTTATGCTAAAATGTATCTAAATCCCAAAACAAAAATGTGTTTTTTTGCAGCTTACCAGTTTATATAAAAGTAAACACATTTTCATTTTTGCAATAATAATCTAGTACCATTAGTCTATGCTGTCTGAGCAAGTTTTATAAGAGCAGTCCATATACTGTATATAATTGCAGTCTATACAGTATATAACACCATTTTAGGAAGACCAGGAAAGGCCATGGGCAACAGTTCTTTCAATCTGCTACATTGATCCAGCTTGTTTAGACTGGGTCCCAGATGCATTTTTTGTTTTTTAAAAATAACAACAATTGAAAGCTCTTTTAATGGTACATCAGACATAAAATATGGTTTGGTATCTCTTAGCAAGTGAGGGCTAGTGACCTCCTTGTTATGTTAAATCTATTCTGATTACCATTTAGCTTTTGGTGATTGAGAGAGGTTCTTATCTTAAAGCACCAGCAAAATGATGATCTAATAATCAAGTCAGGACTATTACTCACAAATTGCTCCAGCTAATAGTCACATAACCCACATATCCATTTCTTTGCTTTCAATCCACATTCATGAGATCCTAAAGCTGTAAAATCTTGCAATTTACACTAGCAACGGTGCTTTTGTTGGCACAGAACCCTCCTAAGCATGGACCTATATGACATACCCCCTCAAAAGAAAAAGTACATTCCATTCCTCATTCATCTGTGCAGGAGTTAATTATTGGAGACAGGTAGTGGAAATGATCAAGTGCATGTTGAAAACACTGGTAAGAAAATACATGAAAAACGGATTGTATTCTATTTCCTCTCACCTTTTCCTGCATGAATGGAATGAATGAATAAGAGTAAGCTAGGAGAACTGGGACTACATTTCAGCACCATGGCCAGAGGTCAAAGCCATATGGCAGGATTTCCCTTTATTACTAACATTCTAGCAGTGGGAAAGAGGCAGCGAGAGTCAACAATTTAATTAACTCAATTCACAGAGGCTTCAACCCAAGGTAAGATACCTGAGAATAATTCTGATCAGAACCAAACATAATTATTTACTTGCAAAGCAGAAAACGAACATTACTGGTATCTGAAACTGCAACAAATCATTCTATTTGCAGAGAAAACTAGTTCCCCTATGAATTGCAAGTGTAGAAATATTTACCTTAAAGGCAAACTATGCTTAGAGATGTGTAAAAGCAGTCATTTTCATTACATTTTCATTTAAACATGCTAGTTCTCTGGCTGCTGTCTTGATCTAAGGCTTTGGCATTTTATGACTTATTTCCCCAGAACAAGTATGCCATTGAAGGATTCTGAATGTATTTGCTGAAAACTGAAAACTTACTCCAGGTCAGCAAAAAGTTGTGAAATGAGACAATCAGTATGACAGCTAGAAAACTAGAATGTTTTTAAAAGGAGGGCAGCAATGGCAGCCACCTATTTATCTCAGCACATGCTTCCAATAAAAGGACAAGCCAGCCATTTTTTCTAACATTTATTTATAGTTGGAATCTGAAGAACTCAGGCACCCACTTTTTTTTGTTTGTTTTTTTGGATAGTGACATTGTCCTGTCTTTGAAATTTCTCTTTTACTACTACAACTCTGTGATTTAAACAGCTTTGCCAAGCAACAAATCCCTGCCATGCAGGGTGGAAATCAAGTAAGGTCTTGTCCCCCTCCTCTCCTGTGATTGGAGAGTGAAATTAGAAATAGTAGACTGATTGGCTCATCTCTCTGTCGCTCTGTTATCTCCTCCTATCAGTATGCTTCATGTTAGCAATAGATTGGCTTTTTGCTCTTCTTATTCTTACTAGTAGGGCTAATTAAATTAGGGCTGATGTGTTGTAACCCAGTATTGCTGTGCGATCCGGTGCAGTGGGATTGCTGCAGTGGCAATGTGAGGATTGTGTTGCATTGTGCTGTTCAGTTTTTTTTAGCCAACTTTAATGAAATGTCACATAGTAACATTTCATTAGGCTGTTTCAGCCACCTTGTGGTGTGAAGCAGTGGATTGCTTCCTATTGTGCTATGCTGAAAAAAAGTTTGGCCTGCTGTACTTTTTTATCACATAGCACCCACTCACTGCTGCAATGCAGTGAACCGGGCACATAGGAGACAACACATTTTGCCTTGTCTTTTTGGGACTGCACTGGAATAGCTGTCCAAACATAGTCCCACTGCACCTGGTGTGAATAGACCTTTACAATCAAGGCTTTGTTGTAAAGAGACTGCCAGAGGATGATACCAAGTCAATTCAGGTACTCTTTACATTTGAAAAAAAAATATCTTTTAATATGGTAATAAGTACAGAGATTCATTCATTTTGTATCTACCTGGAGATCAGATTTAAAATCGATATTTGTGGCTTTAACTTTGATGCTGGATACTCTAGGAAGAAATCGTGTCAGCCATGCTTGTCAGTGACACCTTTCTTTCACTAATACATTTTAGAACTCATGATTCTCCTCTCCCTATTAAGTGCCAGGAAATAGAATGACATTACAACCACTTCATTCCAGAACTGGACTGCATCTTTAAACACTTAGCAGTCATGAAAATTTCTGAGAATCAGCATCATTTTCATCCAGCAGAGTTCTGAAATCTGTAAACACTTTGAAAGCCTCACTCCTTCCAATATACATTATCAGAGTCGCTATTGATTCTCAGCAGCTGATTCTTGTCCAGTAGCTCATAACAGAATGTGTACTGCTTTTGTGCTCGTCCTCACAGTAGGGACCTTGTAGCAGTATCTCTCTCAGTCTGCCACTTATTGATTACAGTTTTTGCAATCAGAGTAATAGTGAAGGTAGAAGCAGCATGTGTGGGAAGACATCAAATTCTTGCTCTTATTTTAGCTTTCTGTTCAACAAACCCTTTAGCTTACCTACATGAATTGCTCAAGTGCCCAAACGAATTTCAGTCCCCAAATTGCTGCCTTTGTAGGGCAGCCAAAAGTGCCATCGCTCCATGCCAGCAATTGTCATTCAGTTTTCAAACTTCAAAAGTCAAATAATACGTTTGCAATGATTTGTCACAACAAGAGAATGTATTGTGGAATAGTTGTATACAACAATTCTTTCCTTATTTCAGCTTTTTAAAACCTTTTTTTACTCCAGAGGAATTCTGCAAATAATTTTCAGGACCTGGGAAACCCCTGCTAAAACCAATTTATTTGTGACCAGTGGAAAAAGTACCCCTTACTTTGGTGGCCATTGGCAAAAATAGCCCTTTACAGTGTTAGTCAGTATGCCACCCTTACAGACAGCTAAAAAGATCATTGGTGTCATGCATGTGACTTTGCGAAATGGTGTTAGCCCAGGAACTATGCAAGCACCATCAAAAGGAAGGTTACTTAGCCAAAGCTCTGGAGGAACCCTATGGTTGCATGGAACTCTGGTTGAGAATAGCTGCCTTATTTATTATGGTCAAGACTAGAAAAATACAATTGCTTAAATTCATTTTTTTTTTCTAAAGCCAAGTTACTTTTATAAGCCAGCAAGTAGAGTGTTATGCTTCTTTTCACCTTTTACAAGCCCCAAATAGCTCCTGTAACATGAAAATCCTGTTCTATGCAGACTCCAGTAGCTCAAGATGAAATGTAGGCACTGATTTGCACTTTTCACTTTATGGGATCAGATTGTAAGCTACAGGTATATCTTTGATATGACTATAAAGACCATACTGAAAGATCCTATCTTATTAATATTTGGCTATGAAACTGGTGTGCTAGCACAAGGGATGTATCAGTGGATACACATTTATCTGCTAACTATAAATAATCTTGAAAACACAGACTTCTTCTTCAACAAAGACTATAACAGATATTAATAAAGATCTTAAAGCGGGATTCTGGCCGTAAAAAAAAATAAATAAAAGTCGGCAGCTACAAACACTGTAGCTGCTGACTTTAAATAAGTACTTATCTGTCCTTGGTGCCCGCAATGTCGGCCGCCCGAGGCTGACCCGTCCCTCGGCTCTCGGGTCCCAGCACCATCATCCTAGGTAAGGGAAACAGGCAGTGGAGCTTTGGACATAGAACATAGTTCTACTTTAAGTAAATGTTTCTTCAGCAGATGGAAGACTTTCATTGAATTCACATTATCCTCATTGGTAGTTAGGCAGCTAATGGCCACTCTTAAATATGCAAAGTGGAATGTGTAAGGTGATTTGGTCAATAGGTGAAACTATAAGGCCCTTCAGGACTTACAGTGCCTTGCAAAAATATTCACCCCCCTTGGCTTTTTACCTATTTTGTTACATTACAGCCTTTTGTGTAATGTTTTTTTAATCTGAATTATATGTGATGGATCAGAACACAATAATCTAAGTTGGTGAAGTAAAATTAGAAAAATATATACATAAAACTATATATCAGAAATGAAAAACTGATAATTGGCATGTACATATGTATTCACGCCCTTTGTTATGGAGCCCATAAAAAGCTCTGGTGCAACCAATTACCTTCAGAAGTCACATAATTAGTGAAATGATGTCCACCTGTGTGCAATCTAAGTTTCACATGATCTGTCATCACATATACACACCTTTTTGAAAGGGCCCAGAGTCTGCAACACCTAAGCAAGAGGCACCACTAACCAAACACTGCCATGAAGACCAATAAGCCGTACGCATCATAGAGTTGGGCTTTATGGCAGAGTGCCCAGAAGAAAGCCATTACTTTCAGCAAAAAACAAAATGGCACATTTGAGTTTGCAAAAAGGCATGTGGGAGACTCCCAAAATGTATGGAGGAAGGTGCTCTGGTCTGATGAGACTAAAATTTTACTTTTTGGCCATCAAAGAAAACGCTATGTCTGGCGCAAACCCAACACATCACATCACCCAAAGAACACCTTTCCCACAGTGAAACATGGTGGTGGCAGCATCATGCTGTGGGGATGTTTTTCAGCAGTTGGAACTGGGAAACTGGTCAGAGTTGAGGGAAAGATGGATGGTGCTAAATACAGGGATGGTCTTGAACAAAACCTGTACCACTCTGTGTGTGATTTGAGGCTAGGACGGAGGTTCACCTTCCAGCAGGACAATGACCCCAAACACACTGCTAAAGCAACACTTGAGTTGTTTAGGGGAAACATGTAAATGTGTTGGAATGGCCTAGTCAAAACCCAGACCTCAATCCAATAAAAAATCTGTGGTCAGACTTAAAGATTGCTGTTCACAAGCGCAAACCATCCAACTTGAAAGAGCTGGAGCAGTTTTGCAAGGAGGAATGGGCAAAAATCCCAGTGGTAAGATGTGGCAAGCTCATAGAGACTTATCCAAAGTGATTTGGAGCTGTGATAGCCGCAAAAGGTGGCTCTACAAAGTATTGACTTTAGGGGGGTGAATAGTTATGCACATTGACTTTTTCTGTCCTATTTGTTGTTTGCTTTACAATAGGGATGAGCTTCGTGTTCGAGTCGAACCCATGTTCGACTCGAACATCGGCTGTTCGACCGTCCGTCGAATTGCGAACGATATGGGCCGTTCGCGCCAAATTCGTGTGGCGCGTCACGGCCCATAATTCACTGTGGCATCGCAGTGCATTGCTGGCTGATGATTGGCCAAGCATGCACTATGACCCGCATGCTTGGCCAATCACAGCGCCGTCAGTAGAGAGAGCTGTAATTGGCCAAAGCCAGGGTGGCTTTGGCCAATTATGGCTCAGGGGATTTAGTACACACCCCACACTATATAAGGCCGCCTGCACGGCGGCCCTGTGTAGTGTGTGTTCCGGTGTGCTGAGAGATAGAGAGAGAGAGAGACAGTGTCATTTGATTTGAGTTAGATAGATTAGGCAGAACAGTCAGTCAGTTAGCTGCACTTACAGTGTATTGTGTATATATATGCATCCCAGGTGTTGCATATATATATATACACTGTATTCAGTTTAGCTAGATCCGTTCCTGTTATCTTCTATCTAGACTATTTACATTTAGTGCAGTGTGTCCTGCTCACAGTGTTCAGCTAGATCCGTTCCTGCTATTTACATTCAGTGCAGTGCGTCCTGCTCACAGTGTTCAGCTAGATCCGTTCCTGCTATTTACATTCAGTGCAGTGCGTCCTGCTCACAGTGTTCAGCTAGATCCGTTCCTGCTATTTACATTCAGTGCAGTGCGTCCTGCTCACAGTGTTCAGCTAGATCCGTTCCTGCTATTTACATTCAGTGCAGTGCGTCCTGCTCACAGTGTTCAGCTAGATCCGTTCCTGCTATTTACATTCAGTGCAGTGCGTCCTGCTCACAGTGTTCAGCTAGATCCGTTCCTGGTATTTACATTTAGTGCAGTGCGTCCTGCTCACAGTGTTCAGCTAGATCCGTTCCTGCTATTTACATTCAGTGCAGTGCGTCCTGCTCACAGTGTTCAGCTAGATCCGTTCCTGGTATTTACATTTAGTGCAGTGCGTCCTGCTCACAGTGTTCAGCTACATCCGTTCCTGCTATTTACATTCAGTGCAGTGCGTCCTGCTCACAGTGTTCAGCTAGATCCGTTCCTGCTATTTACATTCAGTGCAGTGCGTCCTGCTCACAGTGTTCAGCTACATCCGTTCCTGCTGTTTACATTCAGTGCAGTGCGTCCTGCTCACAGTGTTCAGCTAGATCCGTTCCTGCTATTTACATTCAGTGCAGTGCGTCCTGCTCACAGTGTTCAGCTAGATCCGTTCCTGGTATTTACATTTAGTGCAGTGCGTCCTGCTCACAGTGTTCAGCTAGATCCGTTCCTGCTATTTACATTCAGTGCAGTGCGTCCTGCTCACAGTGTTCAGCTAGATCCGTTCCTGGTATTTACATTTAGTGCAGTGCGTCCTGCTCACAGTGTTCAGCTACATCCGTTCCTGCTATTTACATTCAGTGCAGTGCGTCCTGCTCACAGTGTTCAGCTAGATCCGTTCCTGCTATTTACATTCAGTGCAGTGCGTCCTGCTCACAGTGTTCAGCTACATCCGTTCCTGCTGTTTACATTCAGTGCAGTGCGTCCTGCTCACAGTGTTCAGCTAGATCCGTTCCTGCTATTTACATTCAGTGCAGTGCGTCCTGCTCACAGTGTTCAGCTACATCCGTTCCTGCTGTTTACATTCAGTGCAGTGCGTCCTGCTCACAGTGTTCAGCTAGATCCGTTCCTGCTATATACATTTAGTGCAGTACGTCCTGCTCACAGTGTTCAGCTAGATCCGTTCCTGTTATCTTCCTACTGACAGGCAGGCTTGTCTGGTTACAGTATATAAAGCTACCTGAAGAAAATTACAGGTGTTCTTTTTGATCCTATTAGTACCACGGTCAGGCAGCTAGAATATTTACATTTAGTACAGTGTGTCCTGCTCACAGTGTTCAGCTAGATCCGTTCCTGTTATCTTCCTACTGACAGGCAGGCTTGTCTGGTTACAGTATATAAAGCTACCTTAAGAAAATTACAGGTGTTCTTTTTGATCCTATTAGTACCACGGTCAGGCAGCTAGACTATTTACATTCAGTGCAGTGCGTCCTGCTCACAGTGTTCAGCTAGATCCGTTCTTGCTATTTACATTCAGTGCAGTGCGTCCTGCTCACAGTGTTCAGCTAGATCCGTTCCTGGTATTTACATTCAGTGCAGTGCGTCCTGCTCACAGTGTTCAGCTAGATCCGTTCCTGCTATATACATTTAGTGCAGTACGTCCTGCTCACAGTGTTCAGCTAGATCCGTTCCTGTTATCTTCCTACTGACAGGCAGGCTTGTCTGGTTACAGTATATAAAGCTACCTGAAGAAAATTACAGGTGTTCTTTTTGATCCTATTAGTACCACGGTCAGGCAGCTAGACTATTTACATTCAGTGCAGTGCGTCCTGCTCACAGTGTTCAGCTAGATCCGTTCTTGCTATTTACATTCAGTGCAGTGCGTCCTGCTCACAGTGTTCAGCTAGATCCGTTCCTGGTATTTACATTCAGTGCAGTGCGTCCTGCTCACAGTGTTCAGCTAGATCCGTTCCTGCTATATACATTTAGTGCAGTACGTCCTGCTCACAGTGTTCAGCTAGATCCGTTCCTGTTATCTTCCTACTGACAGGCAGGCTTGTCTGGTTACAGTATATAAAGCTACCTGAAGAAAATTACAGGTGTTCTATCCCAGCTTAGTGCAGCTACAGGCCATTAGTATGTCTGGAAGGCCAAGAAGGAGAGGCAGACAGTCACAAGCCAATAAGAGAGGGCAAGCAGGCTCTGTGTCTAGTGCTGGTCGTGGAGACGGTGCATCCTCATCAGCACGTGGCCATGGGACACGCTTGGCCTTTTTTTCGGCAGCTGGCCGTGTTGAGCCGCAACATGCGGAAGACTTGGTCGAGTGGATGACCAAGCCGTCCTCATCCTCCTCATCCTCTCTCACCCATGCCCAGGGTGCTTTGTCTGGCAAAGCAGCGGCCTCTTCCCTCAGCTCAATGTCATCAGTGACTCCTTCCCTAGCTCCACCATGTCCTCATGAGGATTCCCTCGAACTGTTTGACCACAGTGTTGGGTACATGCTCCAGGAGGATGCCCAGCGTTTGGAAGGCTCTGATGATGATACTGAGCTCAATGAAGGCAGTAACATGAGCACGGACAGAGGGGGTGCCCAAGAAGGACAGCAATCTGGCAGTCATGCTCCCCCTGCTGCAGCATACTGCCAGGTTTGCTCCAGTGATGAGGAGGGAGGGGATGATGAGGTCACTGACTCAACGTGGGTGCCTGATAGGAGAGAGGAGGAGGAGGAGGAGGAGGAGGAGGAGGTGGCACATCACCAACTAGGCAGGATGCCCTCCAGGGGCCAGCCTAAGGGCAGCACATTGACTGCATCACACCCCAAAGCTCCACATGTGCAGGGCGCTGCAGTCTCTGCGCGTTATTCAAAAAGTTCTTTGGTGTGGGCCTTTTTTGAGACGAGTGCATCAGATCGCACCGCTGCTATTTGCAACATATGTCTCAAGCGTATCTCGCGTGGCCAAAACATCTCCCGCTTGGGTACCACATGCTTGACCAGACATATGTTGACCTGCCATGCAGTTCGTTGGCAAGCGTATCTAAAAGACCCACACCAAAGAACAAAGACGATCTCTCCTTGCTCCTCATCAGCTGAGATTTCCAACCCCACTAGACCTTCAGTCCTCTCTGCAACCTGCAGTGAGAGGAATGAAGGTGTAGAATTAGGTGTGTCACAGCCAAGTACTTGTGGGCAATCTGCTTTTGGTACACCGACGTCAGATTGTACCAGGCAAATTTCCCTGCCCCAGCTGCTGCACCGCCGAAAGAAGTTTGCTCCCAGCCATCCACATGCCCAGCGGTTGAATGCTAGCTTGGCAAAATTGCTAGCACTTCAACTGCTGCCTTTTCAGTTGGTAGACTCTGCCCCCTTCCGTGAGTTTGTGGAATGTGCGGTTCCTCAGTGGCAGGTACCCAAACGCCACTTTTTCTCACGGAAGGCGATTCCGGCTCTCTACCGGCATGTGGAAGGCAATGTCCATGCCTCGCTGGACAGGGCGGTCAGCGGTAAGGTGCATATTACCGCTGACTCATGGTCCAGCAGGCATGGACAGGGACGTTACTTAAGTTTCACGGCGCATTGGGTGACTCTGCTGGCAGCTGGGAAGGATGCAGGACAAGGTGCAGTAGTGTTGGAGGTTGTTCCGCCACCACGCCTCCAAAATGCTGATTGTGACACACCTCTCTCCTCCACCCCCTCCTCTTCTTCTTCCTCCATGGCCTCTTCCTCGGAACCAGCGGTGCTCCGTAGGCGTTCAAGGGGCTACGCAAGTACGCAGGCCAAAAGATGCCATGCGGTGCTTGAGCTGGTGTGCTTGGGGGACAGGAGCCACACTGGGGCAGAGGTTCTGTCAGCTCTGCAGGGGCAGGTTCAGAGGTGGTTGACGCCACGCCAACTTAAGGCAGGAATGGTGGTTTGCGACAATGGCACCAACCTCCTCTCTGCCCTCCGACAGGGACAACTGACCCATGTGCCCTGTTTGGCTCACGTCCTTAACTTGGTGGTGCAGCGGTTCTTGGGCAGGTACCCGGGCTTACAGGATGTCCTGAGGCAGGCCAGGAAAGTCTCTGTGCATTTCCGCCGGTCATATAATGCCAGTGCTCGGCTGACGGACCTCCAAAAGGAGTTTAACCTGCCCAAGAACCGCCTAATCTGTGACATGCCCACCAGGTGGAACTCGACGTTGGCCATGCTGCAGCGGCTGCACACGCAGCAGAGGGCCATCAATGAGTACCTGTGCGACTATGGCACCAGGACAGGGTCAGGGGACCTTGGTTTTTTTTCCCCACGCCAGTGGGCCATGATCAGGGATGCATGCACTGTCCTGTCACCATTCGAGGAGGCCACGAGGATGGTGAGCACTGACAGTGCATGCATCAGTGACACTGTCCCCCTTGTCCACCTGTTGGAGCACACGCTGCGTGGAATAATGGACAGGGCACTTGAGGCAGAACAGAGGCAGGAAGAGGAGGACTTCCTTAGCTCTCAAGGCCCCCTTTATCCAGACAGTGTTCCTGCGTGCCCGCCGATCACACAGGAAGAGGACGAGGAGGAGGAGGAGGAGGAGGAGGAAGATTGTGTCAGTATGGAGGTGGAGCCTGGCACTCAGCATCAGCAGTCTTTAAGGGATCAGTCCCAAGGAACACATGGACTTGTACGTGGCTGGGAGGAGGTGGCTGCGGACGTTGTTGTCCTTAGTGACCCAGAGGACTCCGGACCGAATGCCTCAGCAAACCTACGCTGCATGGCCTCCCTGATCCTGCAAAGCCTGCGTAAGGATCCTCGTATTCGTGGTATCAAGGAGAAGGACCAATACTGGCTGGCAACCCTCCTTGATCCACGTTACAAGGGTAAGGTTGCGGACCTTATCTTGCCATCGCAGAGGGAGCAGAGGATGAAACATCTTCGGGAGGCCTTGCAGAAAGGTCTGTGCAACGCGTTCCCAGAGACTGGGAGGTTACAAACTCCTGTTTCTGGACAACGTGTTGCTGAGGCTTCGGTCAGTCAAAGAAGGAGCGGTGGAGAAGGTGGCCGTCTGACCGATGCGTTCAGACAATTTTTTGGTCCGCAGCCCCAAGGTATGATCGGTTCCAGCAACCATCGCCAGCGTCTGTTTTACATGGTGCAGGAATACCTAGGGGCAAGATCAGACTTGGACACCTTTCCCACCGAAAATCCTCTGGGTTACTGGGTCTTGAGGATGGATCACTGGCCAGAGCTTGCACAGTATGCAATTGAGCTACTGGCCTGTCCTGCATCCAGCGTTCTTTCGGAACGCACATTCAGTGCTGCTGGAGGCGTGGTAACCGATCACAGGGTGCGTCTGTCCACCGACTCGGTCGATCGGCTGACCTTCATAAAAATGAATCAGTCTTGGATCACCACCAGCTACCAAGCACCTGATGCAGATGTAACCGAATAATTTTTTTTGAAATCTCAGATCCCTTCAAAGACTGCCTATGCTGATGCTGAGTGACTATCCCTGAGTAATTATCCTCTTCCTCCTCAATCATCACGCTGATAGCTTGTAAGAACATTTTTGGTTCTGGGCGCCACCACCAGTGCCTAAGGCACAATTTTTCAGCCCCTGTTTAACAGGGGCGTGTAATTACAATTTTTGATGTAATACTTTGCAGCAGGGCTCGTTCCTGCATTCCAACTAGAGTGTCTGTGAGGGGTTGCAGTGTTGTGGCACCAGCACCAGTGCCTAAGACCCAATTTTTCAGCCCCTGTCTAACAGGGGCGTGTAATTACAATTTTTGATGCAATACTTTGCAGCAGGGCTTGTTCCTGCGTTTCAACTAGAGTGTCTGTGAGGGGTTGCAGTGTTGTGGCACCAGCACCAGTGCCTAAGACCCAATTTTTCTGCCCCTGTCTAACAGGGGCGTGTAATTACAATTTTTGATGCAATACTTTGCAGCAGGGCTCGTTCCTGCGTTCCAACTAGAGTGTCTGTGAGGGGTTGCAGTGTTGTGGCACCAGCACCAGTGCCTAAGGCCTAATTTTTCAGCTCCTGTTCAACAGGGGCATGTAATTACAATTCTTGATCTAATATTTCACAGCAGGGCCCTGTGAGGGCTTACAGTGTTTTGGCCACAGCAACACCTAAGGCCCAAATTTCTGCTGAGTATATAGGGCAGGACCCTACTTTCAAACATCTAACTTACAAACGACTCCTACTTGCAAACGGAAGGAGACAACAGGAAGTGAGATGAAATCTACCCCTAAGGAAGGGAAATTCTCTCCTGTAAGAGTTAATATGGGAAAACAATTTCTCCTTTCCACTGATGCTTTCCAATCCTTGTTCCACAAAAAAACCCAAATTTTCCAAAAACATTTTTCATTGGGACAAAAAAGTGAGGTGAAATCTTCTGAAGAGGAGGAAAGACGCAAAACAAATGTCACAGGGGTGATAACCCTTCCCTATGTTTTCCAAAAAGCTTAGAAAAGATTTTTTGGCTGGAGCTAAACACATTAAAAATGTTCAAAATTACAAACAGATTCTACTTAACAACAAACCTACAGTCCCTGTCTTGTTTGCACCGCCTGAATACTGCTGTTCAGAGTATATAGGGACCTTTCCTTATTTTAATTTGGGTGCGGGGTTCCCCTTAATATCCATACAAGACCCAAAGGGCCTGGTAATGGACTGGGGGGTACCCATGCCGTTTGTCTCACTGATTTTCATCCATATTGCCATGACCCGACATGACATTAAACCCGCAAGCAGTTTTAAATGAGATTTTTTCCTTTAAAAATGACATTTGGTGCAGGGACTGTTCTAAACATGGGAAACACGCGTCACTTTACAGGCATACTATAGACACCCCCCAGGTACGATATTTAAAGGAATATTTCACTTTTTTTTTTTTACTTTAAGCATCATTAAAATCACTGCTCCCGAAAAAACGGCCGTTTTTAAAAGTTTTTTTTGCATTGATACATGTCCCCTGGGGTAGGACCCGGGTCCCCAAACCCTTTTTAGGACAATACCATGCAAATTAGCCTTTAAAATGAGCACTTTTGATTTCGAACGTTCGAGTCCCATAGACGTCAATGGGGTTCTAACGTTCGTGCGAACTTGCGGTCCGTTCGCGGGTTCTGGTGCGAACCGAACCGGGGGGTGTTCGGCTCATCCCTACTTTACAATAAAAAAACAAACATCTTCAAAGTTGTGGGCATGTTCTGTGGATTAAATGATGCAAATCCTCAAACAATCCATGTTCATTCCAGGTTGTGAGGCAACAAAACATGAAAAATGCCAAGGGGGTGAATACTTTTGCAAGGCACTGTAACTATTGGTGTTAACTCAGTTACTAACGGATATTAATATGTATAGGTAAAGTGGGTCCAATGAATGTCCGATTACCTCTTGGGGGATCAGGAAGGATTTTTTTCCCCCTGCAGGAGCAAATCATGCTTTATTGGAATGTTTGGCTTTCTCTGGACCAACTGTGGGTATTGGCTAGTGTATATGGAGGTTTTCTATTTGAGTGTGTTGTTTTCTCTTCTTTCTTTTCTGTTGGTTGAACTGGATGGACTTTTTTCAATCAAATTAACTATCTAACTATATCATTGCAATATATATATATATATATATATATATATATATATATATATATATATATATATATATATATATATATATATATATATATATATATATATATATATATATATATATACATATATATACATATATATATATATATATATACATATATATACATATATATATATATACATATATATATATATATATATACATACATATATATATATATATATATATACATATATATATATATATATATATATATATATATATATATATATATATATATATATATATATATATATATATATATATATATATATATATATATATATATATATATATATATATATATATATATATATATATATATATATATATATATGTATATATATATATATATATAACGTCCAGGGGGCGACATAATCTTATGATGAAACGTGTAGGGTGGAGCGCCGTGCTGACCTCACCAATCTCATACGTACCCTAGAGAATGGGTTGTTTTGTGTGGTGGCTGACACATGAGATATCTAAGCTGCTTTGTATCAGTGGCAGCTGTGAGTGCATTACTTTTATTAAAATAAATTTACAAGGATTTTACACTATGTGAAGCCTTTTGTTCTTTTGAGATAACATCATATGCTACACGGCACCAAGGGGTGAATTTGTTGGGAGACCATCTGGACCTGGAGAAAGGCCTTGCCCCAGGGGACATGTTTCAATGCAAAAAAAAGTTTTAAAAACGGACGTTTTTTTTGGGAGCAGTGATTTTAATAATGCTTAAAGTGAAACAATAAAGGCCCCCAGGTTGACAAAGCTTTTTGCTTTCTGCTGCGAACAGGGTACTTTGCCGGCATCTATGATGGAGGCATATATGGTGCTCCTTCTGAAGCCGGAAAAGGATCCTCTAGAATGTTCCTCGTACCGCCCCATAGCACTCTTAAATATGGATCTGAAGATTCTTGCCAAAGTTTTAGCTATGCGTGTAGCAAAGGTCCTCTCAACGATAGTTGATATTGATCAGACGGGTTTTATGCCTGGTATGTCAACTGACACAAACTTGAGAAGACTATTTACACATATTCAATTGGAGGCACCTGAGTATCCGGCAAGGGTTGTTGACTCTATAGACATCGAAAAAGCTTTTGACACAGTGGATTGGGGATATATGCATAAAGTGCTGGAAACTTTAGAGTTTGGTCCTGTGTTCTGTCGCTGGATAGCGATGCTATACAGTGAACCTAGGATGGCAATAAGGCTGGGATTATCAACCTCTGAATTTTTTTAAATTAATAGGGGCACTAGACAGGGGTGCCCTCTCTCCCCATTCCTGTTTGCAATGATGATGGAACCTATTGCCAGGGTGCTGAGGAGATCTGGTGCGGTAGGAGGAATTCGAGTGGGGACAATTCAGGCGTGTGTGGCGCTTTACGTGGACGACTTGCTACTGTTCCTCCGAGATCCGGGGCCTTCCTTAAAAGCTGCTCTTGAGATTCTAGATAGATTTGCCATCTTCTCTGGCTTGAGGGTGAACTGGGGCAAGTCGTCTATATTGCCACTGGGTCCTGGGGCACAAGATGTAAGAGATAATACCCTTCCGCTACGATGGGTTTCCACTATCACGTATTTAGGGGTCAGGGTCACGGCTAACATACACGAATACATGAAGCTAAATCTTCTCCCCTTGGTGACTAGACTAAAACACAAGGTTCAATTATGGCAGAAGTTACCACTGTCGCTTATGGGAAGGGTGAGTCTATTAAAGATGAAATTTTTGTCTGTCATACTGTATTTTTTGCGCCATTCCCCAAATTGGATACCGAAATCTTTTTACTCCACTCTCCATGGAATCATTGGGTCCTTCTTATGGCACCCACAGGCACCAAGGATAAGCTTAAAGACCCTTCAAGAACCATGAGGACAAGGAAGTTTGGCAATTCCAGACTGGCAAAAATATTACTGGGCAGGACAAATGGTTTTTGCCAGACGCTGGCTGATGACTACCTCTATGAGAGCCACTATTAAAGCATGGGAGGTTGCTACTACCTTAGTGTCCCCTAGTTATGTGAGAGTCACACCGTCTGCACCATTATGGTTTAACCCAAATCTTTCGCATTTCTGCTCCATTCCAGATCCTGCAGTGTGGTCTGGTAGGGGCATAAAGAAACTGGAGGATATTGTCAGAGAAGGAGAGCTTCTTCCTTTTGATCAGCTTAAGGCAAGACACGACCTTCCAAACTCCACCTTTTTTCGATTTCTGCAGCTGCGCCATGCTTTTGGGGCGCAGTTCGGGAATCAAAGAGTGGAATATCTCCCTTCCTCACTGGAACTCATGTTAAAAGATGAAGACTTGGCCAGACCATTATCAACCATTTATAAATCTTTATTTAAGAAAACACCGAGTGGGGTAGTTAAGTGTAAGGAAAAATGGGAGAGGGAGGTTCCAGAATTGCAAGGAGAAGACTGGGATGATATGTGGGACCACCCATTTAAAAACTTAGTATCAGCTCGTGATCGGCTAATCCAATTCAAATTTCTCCACCGCATTTATTTAACTCCAGCTCGGCTGTCGCGGATTTTTCCATCCTCAGATGGAAAGTGCTGGAGATGTATGCTTTCCCCGGCGGATGCGAAACACATTTTTTGGGACTGCCCGGAAATAAATGTATTTTGGAGGGAGGTTACAAATTGTCTGACAGAAGTGCTCAGTACCCCAGTACCCTTGACACCCAGAGTTTGCCTCATTGGGTTAGTGGAGGAAGTGGTGCCATCTTTGGCGCACCACACTCTACTTAATATAGGCCTATTTTATGGTAAAAAAGCTATTTTACTGAAATGGAAGAACACAGCGGCACCCACACTTTCCTTCTGGAAGGGTTTGGTCAACTCTGTAATACCCTTGTATAAGGCTACATATAGACTCAGAGGTTGTCCAAAGAAATTCTCAAAAGTATGGCAACCTTGGTTAGATACAACAGTAACTGTAGGCTAATATAATCAACATGCTGTAGGCTGGTGAATTAACATCATGAAGTGGGCCTAGTAGGGATAGATGAAGTCATGTGTTTTTGATGTCTTTATTCTATAGAAGCTTTCAGTATTTCCTGTTATGTGTTTTCTATATAAAAAGTGAGGACAATACTGTGTAATACAGAGGACAATATAAATGCATATTTCCATGGTATAAATATTTTATTTAACATTGCAGCCGTGACAGTTAGTCGGGTTAGGGTGCGGGGGGGGGGGGTTCAAGGGAGTAGTAGAATATGTTAGATTAAATGTACAGCCCTACGTGGCAGATTCGCGGATGGGTATGTTGCCCGTCTGGTAGTTAGATGATATATTGTGTTGTATTGTATTTTCTTATCTGCAAAAATAATAAAAAGAATTTAAAAAAAAAAAAAAGTGAAACAATAAAAGTGCAATATTCCTTTAAATTTCGTACCTGGGGGGTGTCTATAGTATGCCTGTAAAGTGGCGCATGTTTCCCATGTTTAGAACAGCCCAAGAGCAAAATGACATTTCTAAAGGAAAAAAAAAGTAATTTAAAAGTGCTAGCGCTAGTGCCGGCTATAATGAATTGTCAGTCCAGCAATATACATAAAAGTTAATTGATAAAAACGGCATGGAATTTCCCCACAGGGGAACCCAGAACCAAAATTAAAAACAAAAATGCTTGGGGGTCCCCCTAAATTCCACACCAGGCCCTTAAGGTCTGGTATGGATATTAAGGGGAACCAAAATTGAAAATAAAATGGCTTGGGGGTCACCCTCAAAATCCATACCAGACCTGAAGGTCTGGTATGGTTTCTAAGGGGAACCCCACGGCAAAATTTTTAAAAAATGGCGTGGGGTCCCCCAAAAATCCATACCAGACCCTTATCCGAGCACGCAACCTGGCAGGCCATAGGAAAAGAGGGAGCGACGAGAGAACACCCCCCTGAACCGTACCAGGCCACATGCCCTCAAAATTGGGAGGGTGCTTTGGGGTAGCACCCCCCCAAAGCACCTTGTTCCCATGTTGATGGGAAGACTATGGCTATCCCTATGGCTTTCCCCGTGAGTCAGAGGGGGGCGGGGTCACCGGTGGCTCCACCCTCCATTATATAAGAACTGTCACCTCAACAGAAGCATCACACAGCGGAAGGCTCTCACTGAGGCGGATCATGTGGGGGACGAAGCGGAGAAGAAGCCGGAGGAAGATGCCGGATGAGAAGACCGGAGGAAGAAGCGGGGGGAAGAAGAAGATGGAGGAAGAAGAAGAACACTGAAGGAAGACCAGAAGAAAGAAGATGGAAGAAGAAGCCGGGAAAGAAGAAGAGATTAATAAAGGAATTGTCAAAAACCGTCTCTTGTCTTTTTTAACATTTTTGACAATTTTTTTGTGAAATGGTAGGGGTACATTTGTACCCCATTACCAATTTACACAGGGGGGCCGGGATCTGGGGGCCCCCTTGTTAAAGGGGGCTTCCAGATTCCAATAAACCCCCCGCCCGCAGACCCCCACAACCGCCGGGCAAGGGTTGTGGGGATGATGCCCTTCTCCCATCAACATGGCGACAAGGTGCTTTGGGGGGCCGCTACCCCAAAGCACCCTCCCAATGTTGAGGGCATGTGGCCTGGTATGGTTCAGGAGGGGGGGCGCTCTCTTGTCTCCCCTCTTTTTCTGTGGCCTGCCAGGTTGCATGCTCGGATAAGGGTCTGGTATGGATTTTTGGGAGGGCTCCACGCCATTTTTTTAAATTTTGGCGCAAGGTTCCCCTTAAAATCCATACCAGACAATTTTGAGAGGGACCCCCATGCATTTTTTTCTAAATTTTGGTTCGGGGTTCCCCTGTGGGGAAATTCCATGCCGTTTTTATTAATGAACTTTTATGTGTATTGCCGGACTGACAATTCATTATAGCCGGCACTAGCGCTAGCACTTTTAAATGTCTTTTTTTTCCTTTAGAAATGTCATTTTGCTCTTGGGCTGTTCTAAACACAGGAAACATGCACCCCTTTACAGGCATACTATAGACACCCCCCAGGTGTGAAATTTAAAGGAATATTACACTTTTAGTGTTTCACTTTAAGCATTATTAAAATCACTGCTCCCAAAAAACAGCTGTTTTTAAAACTTTTTTTTGTATTGATACATGTCCCCTGGGGCAACACCCAGGTTCCCAAACACTTTTTATGACAATAGTTTGCATATAAGCCTTTAAAATGAGCACTTTTGACTTCTCCCATAGACTTTTAAAGGGTGTTCCGCGGCTTTCGAATTTGCCGCGAACTCCCCAAATTGCCGAACAGGCGAACAGCCAATGTTCGAGTCGAACTCATGTTCGACCCAAACATAAAGCCCATCCCTAGTCAAGACATACCCTTCTCCAGGGCTCTGTGGGATGGTACTGGCTGGATACTGTTTGGGTGCTGAAGCTGACTGCTGCGTAAATTGAGGCTGTTCTGACACGTGCCAGTAACCCCTTGTTGTCATTGCCATAAACGAAAAGCAATCTATCAATAAAGGAAGTGGACCTCTTCCTGTAACATTCGTGAGTGCCTTTCACAGGTCCAGTGCTGGCATTAAAGGTAAAGTACAGCTAAAGCTTTTTTGGCTGTATTTTTTCTGTGAATCACAGGAGTGCAGTTCATTTTGCCCTCCTGTGATCCATTTTCAGCAGACAGTAGGCTGAAGCCCGCTGTCCCCTAACATCACAGAACCAGTCCAGGTTCAGGCAAGATTGCAACAATGAATTTGGGATCTGCCCACACGCCTGTACCGGCACCCGGTTCAGTTTCCCTGCCAGTCACTGAGAGCCTGAGCCCCTCCACATCCCAGCATTCCAGTAAGTGCAGGGGGGCAATGAGCGGTGACTGACAGGCACCAGCTCTCTGCTCAGGGAGCCCTGAGAACCGAGTGATTGGCGGTGTTTGATCGCTTGGTTCTCAGTGTAAGAGCCAGTGGGGAACAAATGCAGCATTGGTCATTCAGCAGCCAAATCTTCTGGGTCTGAAGTGGTTAAAACAAGTTGATTTATTAAGTAAAACAGTAGATGCAAGGTACTCACATTTAAAACATGAAATTCAGTTTACAAACCACGAGCGCCAAGCTCGCCTGCGTCACTTTCAGTGCCTCTGTGTCCCTACGCGTGTCGTCACGGTCATGTGACTTCATTAGGGAATCCTGATGATCAGATGATCTCTGCCTTCTCCTTGGTCAAATCTCTAGAGATGCTCCTGTGTACCTGTTAAAGACTTGCTTGGCTGACATTTCTTCTGGCTCCAGATCCTGCTTGCTGTTCTACTATGCTCATCTCTGGCTGAATTTCATGTTTTAAACGTGAGTACCTTGCATCTACCGTTTTACTTAATAAATCAAGTTGTTTTAAATATACTACACTATCCTGGAACCCCTTTCTTCTTCCCTTTGCCATCTCATATATACATACACTACGTGAGTTACAAATGAATGTGTGGAAAGGATAAGTGGCATTTGATCGCAAAGGAGTAGACCTCCATCTCCACATTTGAAAATTCACATGCATAGGAGTCCGGTCACTGTCAAGAATTACCTGTGATTAATACACACATGCTGTTACCCCACAGCCGTGAGGTAAGAGGCCATTCATCACTATAGTGCACTGCACGGAAGAACCCACCACTTGGGCTATTATTTTACACTATAAATTTAAATTGGATGCACATACACAGAAGGGGGTGTCACAAGCAAAAGATCATCATATTGCACCTTATTATCCTTTTTTGCACAGAAGAAAGAAAATTACTTTATTTTTTGTCTATTGCACGGTGCACTTTTTCATCTATCACTCTTCAGAGGATTGCGTATCACTTTTCATAGGACTTTATTATTTTATTTTAATTTAATTTCATGTTTGTTGATTAGTATAATAAGTATTTTATGTGATGTATTTAGTACACATTGATATTTGCTCAAATTGCAATCTATTGTTCATTGTTTATGTAGATTTATCAGGTGTGTCCCTTACACATGTCCTTTAGGTTACATTTTATTATCACTCAACAGCGCAGCACTATTTTTAGTTTTTTACTTTATATTTTTTAATGATTTCCTTTTGCAATATGTGCCTGATTTCAAGCATTTCTTTTTTTAAACAGGACTCTCAAAAAACTCAAACAATCAAATTAACTTGAAAGACTTGCTTTTAAGGTCTTTAATTGACTCTCTGTAATGTTTTACCTAATGAGTTTCTGATGCCTAATCATATTCAACGATACCAGACAAGCATGTACTTGATTGTTTTAGTGTGGGCGTTGATTGCTTAGCAAGGAGAGAAAAATCAGTGACAATCACCAAGATATGGTAATGTATAGATGAAGCATAATCAGCCATTGCCAAATATACAGACATGGTGATTTCCCAGCATAATGTATTTCACAAACAAAAGTACTCTTATAGACCTTTTATTAACAACAAAGCCACAATTTCAGATCATCATTATCACTATTCTGTTACTGCATCACAGGATTATAAAGATGTATTCATCTCTTTATTTATTGCATTTATATGTCTATCTTTATTCATTTTGACCTAGGGATATAAGCACATTTACATTTTTTCAGTCAAGTATATATGCTATACTGCATATTCAAATTTTATATTTCTCTTTTAGCCAGCAAGTTTAACTTTAGTTTCCCTCACCTCCAGAGACTGCTTAGAATTCTGTTTTAAAATGCCTGTTGTTTACAGAGCTCCATAGGTTAAGCTTCAATCTATCCACAGCTTAATTACTAACTGCAGTGTCTCATCCCTTATCAGATGACTTAGTTGGAAGTTTTAATCAGATAAAAACAGGTGTGAAACAGACTGCTACTGCTGTGCTTTTTATATAACTGAATGTGTTCTAGGAATTATTTAACATGTTTTATTTGCAAAACAATATTGCATACATTAAAAAAAATCAGTTTAAATACATTTAAATGTCAGCAAAATATTAAAAGTATTAGGCTACATGCCTGGGCGTTTTTACGGCTGCTGTTTTGGGCGTCTTTGGGCATTTTTTTTTACAACCAGTAAACTCCCCAGTATGCTATCCTATGTGTTCATGCACACATAGGCTTTTATCAGTTTGAAGAGTAGTTTTTTAGCTGTAAAAGCGCTCTAATTATGAAAAACATGGTAAAAAGTGGCAAAACACTAAAAACTGCAAACATTGCAAAATGCGTCAAATTGCTAATGCAGAAACACTACAAAACTCACGTTTTTAAAGCATAATTCTACAGCTAATGTTACTTGCGTTTTTATGTCCAGGATGCATGAGGCCTTAAAATTGACCCAAAGACATAACAGTCTACCTTTAGGAATTTAAAATGCTGTATAAATATTGTTATTTGACACTGAGTTTAAACTATGAATAAAAATCTTTAAGGTATACTGTATGTTCATTTCTACACATCCCCCCCAAAATTAACAACTGACCCTTTTCTTTCGTAGTGCTTAATCTTTCTTTTATTTGTCCAGATTCAAATTAATAATATAAATGATGCCATTTTTTGGGGAGGATTGGAAATGACCTAAACTAAAACGGGATGTTTTAGTTTTGGGCCAAGAACTTCAGGTCAGGTGCATCCAGTTTGCATTATCTTTGTGTGACCACAAGTCCCAGGATGAATGCTAGATTTATGACTGTACACACACATACACACACATATACACACACAAAATACTGACTTGCCAAGGGTGTAAAGGAGGGCAGCTGTGGTATGTATTAGAATGCATTAAAAAAAACCTAGGAGTTCATTGATGCTCCTTTACAAAAATTTTCAAGCTGGATCTCAGATACTGCAAGCTAAGAATGCCTGGGAGAAAAATAGGCTAGATCCTGAATGGTTCCTGAGAGAACACAGAGGAAGTGATACTGCCTCCTGTGTATCTGCAATGCTTTTTACTTCCCACTGCCTTTATTTACACCTCCCTCTCCATTATAGCTGTTGGATCTTGGGATGTCTTTGAAGTTTCTCATTTATCCAGGTCATGACATATCTAGTAGTAGTTAGTCACATTCAACTGGACCTGTTTTCTAATGTTGAAGATGTTTCGTAGCTTTTCCTGGACACTTCTTCAAGTCTGATCAGTGACATTATTTATATGCACACAGGTAGCACAGACATCTTAATTCAATCACCATAGAAAGGCAGATGTTGATTGTGATGAGTGCCACAACCCAGTGTGGTACCTACTATAACTATACAGTACATAAACAAATGGAGACTGGAAACCCACAAACATGCTGCTGAGGAGAAGATTGGCAGTTGTTCAGTTTGCTCTGTCCAACTGCAATCATGTTTTAGGGGTGGTTTGAGTTTGGTAACCCCTCAATTGTACACTCATTATTGAAGATCAGATTTAATGTAGAGCTTTACTCAAAAAGTGAAGCCCCCTCCTCCCAGCCTGTAACTAAGTTACAGTTTTTTGTATTGGTGGTGGGGGGGGGCAGTAACAATTTTTATTGGACCAACTTCCAAAATTCTTCCATAAGGAACAGACAATGTCCCTTTCTCCGTCCCCTCCCCTTTCACTTCCTCTTGGGAGATGTTGTATGTCCCTGGAGGCTGCAGGACTATTCAGTGGGGCGCTATATGAGCTCTCCCCAGAAAGCAGTGAAGAAAAATATTTGGAGGGGTGTTCTCCATATTAGTGAAGCAGATATATCTGTTTTACAGAGTAATCCATAGTATGCAGCCCCTGCTATTGTTTTATACTGTTACAGACAAAGTGTAGCACATGGAGCAATTCAGTCCTTTTTAACAAAGGGAATTGTGCCACCCTTTGTTAATTCCTCCCAATATGTTTATTTTTAATATACAGTGCCTTGCAAAAGTATTCGTCCCCTTGGCTTTTTACCTATTTTGTTACATTACAACTTTTGGTTCGATGTTTTTTAATCTGAATTATATGTGATGGATCAGAACACAATAGTCTAAGTTGGTGAAGTAAAATTAGAAAAATATATACATAAAACTATTTTTCAGAAATAAAAAACTGATAATTGGCATGTGCGTATACATTCACCCCTTTGTTATAAAGCCCATAAAAAGCTCTGGTGCAAAGAATTACCTTCAGAAGTCACATAATTGGTGAAATGATGTCCACCTGTGTGCAATCTAAGTGTCACATGATCTGTCATTACATATACACACCTTTTTGAAAGGCCCCAGAGGCTGCAACACCTAGTCAGGGTTAGGTTATAAAAAAATATCCAAATCTTTGATGATCCCTAGGAGCACCATCAAATCTATCATAACCAAATGGAAAGAACATGGCACAACAGCAAACCTGCCAAGAGATGGCCGCACACCAAAACTCATGGACTGAGCAAGGAGGGCATTAATCAGAGAGGAAGCACAGAGACCTAAGGTAACCCTGGAGGAGCTGTAGAATTCCACAGCAGAGACTGGAGTATCTGTACATAGGACGACAATAAGCCATACGCGCCATAGAGTTGGGCTTTATGGCAGAGTGGCCGGAAGAAAGCCAGTACTATCAGCAAAGAACAAAATGGCACATTTTGAGTTTGCTAAAGGGCATGTGGGAGTTTCCCAAAATGTATGGAGGAAGGTGCTCTGGTCTGATGAGATGACTTTTTGGTTATCAAAGAAAACGCTATGTCTGGCGCAGACCCAATACATCACATAACCCAAAGAACACCATCCCCACAGTGAAACATGGTGGTGTGGGGATGGTTTTCAGCAGTCGGGACTGGGAAACAGGTCAGAGTTGAGGGAAAGATGGATGGTGCTAAATACAGGGATATATATTTGAGCAAAACCTGTACCACTCTGTGTGTGATTTGAGGCTAGAGCGGAGGTTCACCTTTCAGCAGGACAATGACAACAAACACACTGCTAAAGCAACACTTGAGTGGTTTAAGGGGAAACATGTAAATGTGTTGGAATGTCCTAATCAAAGCCCAGACCTCAATCCAATAGAAAATCTGTGGTCAAACTTAAAGATTGCTGTTCACAAGTGCAAACCATCCAACTTGAAGGAGCTGGAGCAGTTTTGCAAGGAGGAATGGGCAAAAATCCCAGTGGTAAGATGTGGCAAGCTCATAGAGACTTATCCAAAGTGACTTGGAGCTGTGATAGCTGCAAAAGGTGGCTCTACAAAGTATTGACTTTAGGGGGTGAATAGTTATGCATATTGACTTTTCTGTTATTTTGTCCTATTTGTTGTTTGCTTCACAATAAAAAAAAGTTGTGGGCATGTTCTGTAAGTTAAATGATGCAAATCCTCAAACAATCTATGTTAATTCCAGGTTGTGAGGCAACAAAACACGAAAAATGCTAAGGGGGGTGAATACTTTTGAAAGGCATTCTGTGAAAAAATAATGCCTTTTCCACAAAATATTCTCACTTTAAACCATAAACTACAACCTTTCACAATATATTAGGTATTGACGCACACACTGGAATGAAAGGAATAATCCCATAACCATCATTTATGGTTAATTGATGAGCTGTAAAGGCTTTTAATGTGTTGCCTATTGACAATTTTGGATAACGTAGTTTGTCACCATGACAAGTGTGCGTGCAGTTTTGAGCTTTGACATATTTGGTATTTATTCACTTGACTAGTTTACAGAAAATCTGGAGATTTTATTGTGTTTATGTGCACTAAAATAAATTTGAGTGTATTTTCTACTACTAGCATATCTTTGAAAAAAATTGCTATTAATATCGTACTACATAAAAATTACAACTATCATTATTTTATTCTACAGGGTCTCAGAAAATATGTTTTGAGGCTTCATATGTATTTCATTCCACTTTCATGATTGTTACTATTAGACCATTGCTATAATAGGGGGCCTTATCAAGAGAAATATGTGAGCAGCAAAAAGGGGAGAGGGCAGAGGGTGAAGCTATCAGGAAATGTAGAAGGTTACCAGGTACAGGAGCTATGGATCCATTCAAGCTGTATTTGAATGTATATAGGACAAAAATTGTGGTGCTTGCATTATACAGGACATTGAAAATGAATGGGGTGGTTAGTGGGAAGAATTTAAAGGAGAAGAGGGAGGGGACAAAAAAAAGGAGAGGAGAAACACACAGGTCAGGAGAACGAGAGGAGTATTCCTGAAACCACAAAAGTATCTCAGATTGAAAGAGCCAGTTATATTCATAAGAGATTGTACTGTAAAATCTAGTAAGTCTAAGTATGACAGAACTGTTCCTCCTTTTTGGTACTCACCATTTTTATCTTGAAATATGCTCATGCATTATATCAGTAATACCAAATGACACAAATAAAGAATACATATTAATGGCAATTTTTCAATAAAATAAAGCTGTACAGCTCTAAATAAAACTCTGCACTTCATAAAAAAGGCGTTAAGTTGCAACTTACATATTCTTCAATATATTTTTACCTTTGTGGCACATTGTAATGTACTGATATTATTTAAGAAACTTGGTGTAGCATAAAAACAGGTGGGAGCCATTTTACTTGACTGCACTGTAGCTGATAAATTATACTGTGATTTTTTTCTGTAATTTTCTTCTGGGAACATTTCTTCACATAGAAACTTTAATTATACCAACAATTTCCATAAATACTCTATATATGAACACCACAAAGAAAGTGCTGTAAATGGTGTTCATAATTGTCTTAGTTTCCCTGGGAAAAGTTATGATTTTCTACTTTCAGTTTGAAACAGCTGGAAGTTTAGTTACATCCAAGGAAAAAAAAAACTGAAATGAAAAATGAAAAAAAAAATCTCAGTAAAGGTGGCACACATAATAAGAATACCAGCAGATTAATTACATTTTGAGAAAATTACATTTTGTGAGAAAATAATCATACTAGGTTTGGGGCAAAGTCAACTTCAGCCTCTGACCACTAATCAGTAATAACTGGATACGATGGTCAGAATGGTCAAAGCTTTGTTGATTGGGGCCAGCAGCAAGATTAGACTTTTATCTTTGTCACAGCTAGAAAGGTTGTGCCTGAGGTCTCCTCCTTCCTTTTTCAAAGAGCGTTTTCAAAACAATGACCTCTTTTTTCTATTTATTTATGCAACAAATGATAGAATTGCTCATGGGTCACTTAAAAAAGTGAGCAAAATGTAGACAAATATATCAAGTGAAAAGAGTTCAGCTTATTTATTTTTATTAAATATATTTGTAAATTTGTACATCTTAATTAAAATAAATTGTCAGCATGCAATATTATTTTAAACTATAATTTCTCTTCTAAGCTTTTAATTGTAGGTAAACATGGGATCAAACATATGCTCATCAAATAAGCCTGTTGTGCTTTATTATATGAAGTAAAATAAATGTACTTGCCTCATCATATTGACTGATTGACTGCTTCTCCTCTAGATATTTTCTTGAGAATGGAGAGTGTAAATTAGCAAAACCTTTTCAGCTCATGTTACTTACACCACACTCCAAAAGACTTAACATAACCCTATGGCTTGGTTCCCTCAAACACCCTGTAGGGTTGGATTTCTGGCAGATCCTGATGCCTATATATGTAGTTAGCTATTTTATAGAATGCCTTTAAAGCCTTAAAGTGAACATTTACTGTGCCCATGCAGGGGCAATGTAAAATATTTACTCAACCCTCCCCCTTGGGCAGCAGCAAATACTTCCCTTACTTCCGCAATGCTCCACTCAGCATTGGGATTGGGGTGGATAACGCTCTGTGTAAGCTCTAAATTGACATATTGAAGCTTACACAGGGTTTGGGACTTTATCTAATGATAGTGATAGATCAATCACAAGGTATCAGGACTATCACGTGAGACAGGGTGAGTGAGATATATTCTTACCCACATCTGAAAGTGCAGAATAATTCACTTTTCTCCCAGTGGCAGGAGCGAGAAAAGGTAAGCACATGCAGCTGGGAAAAGCTGGGGAGGGTTTGGGGTGTTTACTGAACCTTTTGTCTTTACTCAACATTGGTAGGTAGGTTAAAAAAGCGTTTAAAATATGTCTTTAATAATTTTTTCGCTAATATGCCAACATTAGTCTCTGCTACAGCTTTGCAGATTTCTCACGTGGACTGTCAATCACAGTTTAGTGGACACAAGTGCAAATTGTGCAATATAAAAACAAATGAAAATTGAGCTTTACAAAAATTAAGTGCTAGTTACTAAATTCTTTGGAGTAACAAGCTCTGACTATTTAGACTAGGTAAATATTTTACTATTGCTATCCTCACTAAATCTCTAGTAATCTAATATAAAGTGTCTATAGTCTATGACATTCCCCAGTATACAATGCCTTCTTTTGCATGTTCAGAATCTCTAACCCTCTCTTTTACCTTGACCACAGTCTTTGATTATCTCGTGTTGCATGCCTGCAACCTTCAATAGAATTACATATACTAAACATTCTGGGGTTGATTTAGGTTGTACTAAAGGCAATCAATCCAATCATGTGCAAGAAAAACTGTATTTATTTTTGTTTTTTTAATTTCACCACATTCATTAAGCTGTTGGGAAAATGTACTTGCAAAGTGCAACATCCCTTTGCAAAGTAGACAGCGTATTTGTCTTTTATAAAACAACCCCTATGTACAACCCTCTGGTGATGCCTGGGTCCGCACTTGACTTTAACCGCTTGCCAATCATATACTGTATATATACAGCGGGAAGGCGGCTCTCCAGCGCAGGATCATGTACCTAGTACGTGATCCTGCACATTCTGGTCTGGGTCATGCGCCCGCTGCTGGCAGCCCGCTCCCATTGTGATTAGACACAGTGGGAGTTGATTGGTGGGAACTGCGACTCAATGTCCACACGCATCCGCCGATGCTTCGGTACACAGGCAGAACAGTGGTCTGCCTATGTAAATGAGGCAGATCGCCATTCTGTTACTAGAGATGACATGGATCCTGTGTCTCTGCCTTCTCCTAGTACAAGCACCACCACCACAGTAGTAAAGCACTGGTCAGGCACACATTTAACCTTTTGATCGCCCCAATGTTAACCTCTTCCCTGCCAGTGTCAGTGTTAGTACAGAGACAGTGCATATATTTTTAGCACTGATCACTGTATTTGTGTCACTGGTCCCCAAAAAGTGGCAAAAGTGTCAGTTAGTGTCCCGACTGTTCACTGCAATATTGCAGTCCCGCTATAAGTCGCTGATCTCTGCCATTACTAATAAAAATAAATTAATTATTAAAAATATCCCATAGTTTGTAGACACTATACCTTTTGCGCAAACCAATCAATATATGCTTATTGGGACTTTTTTTTACTAAAAATATGTAGCAGAATACATATTAGTCTAAATTGATGAAGAAATTAGATTTTTTAAACTTTTTTATTGGATATGTTTTATATATATATATTTTTTAATTGTCTGTCTTTTTTTGTTCATAACGCAAAAAATTAAAACCGCAGAGGTGATCAAATACCACCAAAAAAGAAAGCTCTATTTGTGGGGAAATAAGGACATTTTGTTTAGGTACAGCGTTGCATGACTGAACAATTGTCAGTTAAAGTAATGCAGTGCTGTATCGCAAAAAATGGCCTGGTCATAAAGGGGGTAAACATTCCTGAGATGAAGCGTCCACCATCGCTCTAGGGTACTGGCTACATATATAGGAGGGAATGGTATTCATGTTTAATGCCTGCAGATGCTTTAAAAAATGACTTCAGTTTGCCTGCCTACAATGTTATATACTCCAATTCCTTGTAGCTTTAGCCTGTATTTGATCTTCTCACAGCAATCATTTATATATAATGTGCTATTTGCATTGAATGAAATATGCTCTCTAGTGTCTAAAGATATATACTGTATATGAGTTTGTGCAGCACAAACTGTGCAGTTTAAACACAGATAAGAGTGGAACTTTAAAATATTCAATGCTAGCTAATTCTTTTCGTGACTAAATTCTATAGAGTCCTCTAGAGCAAGCTCTGACTATTTAGACTGGGTAGATCTTTTACTAATGCTATTCCCACTGAATCACACATGTCAAATCTAATTTGAAAGAAGAATCAAACTGGTATGGCTGCCTCAGTTTTCTATTAAACTGCAAACTATCGGGGGAGTCAGTAATGCATTGTGCAGACATACTGGAGATCTATATCTGAATGTAGAACAACGCTATTGTGGAATCCCCTGCTGTGAGGGAATTACATCTTTTTTAACTGCCAACCCCTCATACAGTGTAGGATACATCTGGGTCACTGAACCATTCCAGGGTATATCAATTAAAGAGATATTACAGTGGGAATTATAAAATCCATAATTGAAATGTCTCTGATTACTGTTCAAACTTTTTATCGGCTAAAAGTTCACTCAGGGTATAATGTCACCTATTTTATTTAATTAACTATTACAAGAACTACCAATATGTTGTAAATTGAATTAAAAGCTTTAGCATGACTATTACATTATATACTAGTTTCCTCCCCGGACTGCAAGATAGATCTTTTGCCTGCTTGCACACCAAGAACAGGCTATGTATACCCCCCTAATTTATTAGGAACTCCACTTGGTTGACAACTGAACGAATGTCACTTGACCCCGATCTCATCCCTCTAGGCCAACTTCGGATTCTGCACTGTCACATTTCCTTAGATTCCTACCTAATGCCTGCTTGGTTGAATGTCATTGTCTCATGAACATCAGTGCAGCTCCTCAGGGCTAATGTGACATACAGGGTGAGAAAGTGAGACTGAGAGTGCAGGCACAGTAGTGATGGAGGGTGGTGGGTTACTGGCACAGTGGTAGTGAGGGGGTGGTTGCAGGCATGGTGGTGAGTGGTGCCTCCGTGAGGAGCTGTCAGCTTTAACTCCAGATACAGTGCTCTCTTCTGCAGTTAGGACTCACACTGTTGAACCCTTCTGCACCTGTGACTCGCAACCTTCCTGCCTCCCAGCACCCCTGTCATTGAACCTTAACACCCCAGAAACTGAACCTCTCGGCGAGTGAGCAACTTTGCCACGGCCAAATCCATGATTGCCCTCTGTCCCTGTTTCTCTCATTTACCTTTGCTGGAACATGAAGTGAGGAGGAGAGGCTGCGCCTGGATTTTCTGGACTCTCTGGTGACATTAGCTCCTTCTCAGTGCAGCCTGTAGAGATCAGTCATCTGGCCTCTGGAGGCAATGTGCACATTATGTATGTTCCCAGTGAAAGGGGAGTACATAACCACTTCTGGTCTGACAGAAAGTAGGAAGCCAAACACTAAGGCACCCACCGCAGCAGACATTTTCTTGAAATCCAACATCCAATTTTTTTTCTTTATTTATTTTACTTTCAGGTAAAATTTTTATTTATATTACAATCTTACCATTTATCACTCCTCCCTACCATCTATATTATTATTTTGAACATTACATTTCTGTATCAGGATGGAACTAAGTAGTAACTAAGGCTTCATTTTCCTTCTTATATTCTTCATATACAATAAGTCCCCCAAAACTCACATGAGAGCAGATTTTATCCATTTTCATTTACCTTCTGTACCCTAATTCACACCTTTGTTAATCTACATAAAAAAGTAAAATTAACCAAAATTAACAAAAATGCATTAGCTTAAAAAGTTACACAACATGCACATACTGTAACATACTGTACACATACATACAGCTAGGACACAAATACATTATTGTGTGTAACACACATGGGGCGTTTCCAAACATGAAAGAAGTTTAGAATTAATTTTAAGAGTAAGATTAACGAAATAGATGAATTAGCCAAGGTTTCAATGAAAGTTGCTTTTTACAGTTAATACAACTTCAATTTTCTTTGTTTGATAAAATGGCACAATTTTATATTTACATATATTTGCCTTTTATTAACTCAACTTTTTATTTAGCAGGGTATAATTTATATTTAGTAGTGTATTTTTATTTTAAAAAAATCTTTCTTTGTAATGTATCATATTTTTTGGAATATTTACCTTTCCTTCTCTTTTTTGTTTAATTGTTATGATGTTGTTTATGATTCTCTGGGTCTTTGCTTATGTCAGGCAAGCTCAACCAGTGGCCATGGGCAAAATGTGGCTCACTGAGCCATCTGATGTGGTCTGTGACCTCAAACCTATGGCAACCCACACAGCATCCTTCGAGTGAATGCCACTCTAATGAATGATTGCATATCTTTCATAATATGAGCGGATGTCATACACAAGCTGATATTGCAGCCAGCTCCCCGCTGTTCTCTTTCTTTCCTAATATACAGACATGGGGAGAGGAGCCTTTAGCCGAGTGGCTTCCATACAGGGGTTCTGGAAGAGGATTCTCACAGTTGTGCTTGCTGTCATTCCAGCAGCATACAAGTGCATCATGTTTCATTTTATCTTTGCTTAATAAAGTAGTTTATTTTACTAATATGTCATGTGCTTCCCTGGTCTGTTGTATTTTTGTTAAAATTGTCCACAGTCCTTGTTTGGGCAATTCAAGTTAAGGCTGCAACACTGGTTCAGAACTTTTTTGACTGGTCACACCTGAACATGAAAAAGGAATTAATGGTGATCTGGTTAATAAAAATGTGATTTTTTTTTTAGCAGTGGCTAAACAGTGGCTAAACATCCAATGGGGATTGAACTCAGGAAAATGATGATCCCAATGTTTAAAATCTTCATTAGGCTAGTTTTCAGGGAAGCATTTGCTTTGCTTGGCACTGCATCAAACAAACCTGCAGCTTCTGGAAATCTGAACTAGTGATGTAGCAGCCCATGTTTTCCTGAATGAGATCATCACCAGTTCAATTAAGGGCCCTGGCCTGTACTGATGATTGCAGAATGCAAATATGATTGCAGATGCAATCATTATAATCGCACGTGCTAAAACATCTAGATAGGTACCCACATCAGCAGCACCTTCTTTCCTTGTTTCCTCCTCCTCCTCGGCTCTGTGCTGTTTCTCCTGCACTGGGATGGCTGCTGTACTGACCCCCAGTCCCAGACCAGTCGCTCCCTGAGTCCTTCACTAAGGTCTGTATTTTTGAAAATGTTCACCACAGCCTTGGTCCGTGCCTACCCCTGAGTATGGGGCCAGAGGTTGGGAGCAACTAACACCCCCATGAAACGGCCAGTGACTGGCCAGACTGGGCGCATGTAATTGAACTGGTGGAGGTGGAGACTAATTCTCTGCCTACCCTCCTCCACACAGCATCCTTACATTACATCTTCTGCCTGGTCTCTCTGTGACGATAGGAGGAGAGAGAGAGGGAGGAGGACGATGGGAACCCTCAGGTGGCCAGGACAGCACGTACAACAATTACTATTACTTTTGTGCGTGTGCCAAGCAGAATACAAAGTGCTCAGCATGGATAATATATAAAAATAATATTGCAATTAAGTGCTCCATGCATGCTACAAACTCATTAAACAGTCCACATTCAGTGAAAGTTCATGTATTGCAAAGTGCTCCATGCATGTTGAAATCAGTGCAAACTATGCAGTACATGAACTTTCACTAAATGTGGACTGTTTAATGAGTTTGCATTGATTTCAGCATGTGCAAAGTGCTCCATGCTATAATCAAAAAATAACTCATATACACTAAAGAGCTGTTATATTATGAAACTCATGGGTCTGCATCGATTGCCACTGATGAGGCTGCACTCTTAAAGCGGAGTTTTGACTAAAAAAAAAAAAATTAAAGTCAGCAGCTGCAAATACTGCAACTGCTGACTTTTAATACTCAGACATTTACCTGTCCCAGGGTCCAGCGATGCGGGGGAATGAAGCCCCACTCACCTCCCCCTCCTCTCTGCGGTGCCAGCATTGTCACTGTGGCTTCACAGCCGGGCACGCACTGCACATGCGCGAGCCATGCTGCGTGCAGTGACTGGCTGGGCAATCATCTGGGACACGTGATGTGTCCCAGATGATTGCCGAGAGGGAGGGGGGAGAGGTGAACTTACTTCCGGTGCCGCGGTGCCCCGGGAGGAAGTGAGAGCTGGAACCCTCTAAAAAGAGGGTCCCCCCCCAAAAAAATGACATGCCAAATGTGGCTTATCAGGGGGTCACCTTCCCTTAAAGTGAAAGTCCCATTTTTGGGTGGAACTCTGCTTTAAGCTGCACTGATGAGGCTACACTGATGGTCACGGATAGGCTGCACTGGTGGCCACTGATAGGTTGCACTTGTGGCCACCGATAGACTGCACTGGTGGCCACTGATAGGCTGCACTGGTGGCCCCTGGTGAGGCTGCACTGGTGGCCCCTGGTGAGGCTGCACTGATGGCCACTGATATGCTGCACTGGTGGCCCCTGATATACTGCACTGGTGGCCCCTGATGATGATGCACTAATGGCCCTGGTGAGGCTGCACTGATGGCCACTGATGAGGCGGCACTCGTGAACTGCACTGATAGGACTTCACTAATAAGGTTTACAGATGACAGGGCGAGTCTTAAACAGGAAGGGGTGTGGCCTTGGCAGGAAGGGGTGGGTCATATTTAAATTAGGGGGTGCATGAGTTTAGTCAGGCCTAGGGCAGCACAAAACCTAAATACACCACTGACACAGTACAGTACTGTATCTTCACTCTATAATAATTACCAGGCAGCAAAGAGAATGCAAGTATTTAAACTTTTAAATGAAAGCATGCCTTTCTATCGGCTGTCAATTTAAATGGCTAGCCATGTTGTACCAACCAGAATGGTAAGGCTACCACTAATGGTGCATTTTTATATTTTGAGAAGAACTGTTTTTTTTCATGTATAAGGATCCTAGAAATAGGCACCAATGTCAAATGTATACAGTCTAAGCGCCACATTTTCCCTGTAAAGGCTGAAATGTAATTTTCTTCTGGAGATCATTCTTTTCTTCTGTGCCATTTGAAAGTAATTGTTAAGAGTGGAAAGATTTCTCCACACATAAAACATTAATATGTACAATGCCGATTCAAATATGGCTGTGTATATTTTATTATTTTTATTGGTGTTCGTTTCATTTCCATAATTTGCAGGCATGGCAGTTGAAATTGCTTTATCCTGGGGTGTTCTGATGACTTTCTAGGCACAATATGAATTATAAATAGATTTTACAGCAAACATGATTGTTTTGAATCTGAATATTATCAGTGGCAACTGATTAAATTTAGCTTTGATCACTGGGGAATTCTGGTGTGTATCTACTGAAAAAAAATTGTGAAAATCCTGAATAATTGAAGCACAATGGTGTTTAGTGATTTCAGCACTAACATTGGTAAACAGCAGATCAACATTAAACTTTAAAGAACATCAAGAGCTTTGCTGTGTGTCGTTTAGCAGATAGCAGAAGATAAGCAAACAGCAGTTGTAGACTTCCAGAGGAAGAGATGCACTGAGCAGTACAGCTTTACTAAAAAAAAAGAAAAAACAAGCTGATGTTCTGTAGCTAATGAGAGTCTACTACTGAAGGTGAAGGGAAGGTCACTGATGCATTTATCTTTTTCATGATGTTAGTGTTACAGCTTGGTGTTACTAGAACCAACTGACAAATTTAATAACTCTATGGATTGAACTCATGTTACTACATACTCTATGGAAAGGAAAAATACCTCTCGCACAGCAAACTGTTCTGAGTTATGGCTGGACATAGATGGTCAAATCTCACTATCCAGAGATCTGGCATTCCATAAATTGCTGGGGTGCCATTGTTGGCCTCCATTTGAAAATGCTAGTTGCCTGGCACTAAAGGAGGCTCTCGAATGTAATACATTTTGAATCAATGATTTGCAAAAAGCATGTTTGCAGCAAATGAAGTCAACTTTTTGTCAGTACTCCTAATTTTCCCTTTTCTTCCAGATAAGTGATTCAGAGCAAAATTATGCCATTAGCACTGAATAATAGCTGCCAAGATACTAGCACTTTCTAAATGAGTCAGCAATAGTACACCCCATTTTTCTCAGCCAAGGTTTCCTTTAAATTGAATCTTGGTCTCATTGACCTCTGTAGCTGTAGGTGCTGTGAACTAATTTATCCTCAAAGTTCTCAACAGAAGCACTGAAGTAATTCAACTAATTCTCTCAGCAGATCAGCTCACTTTTAGCCAGAAGCTCCTCTGGGAAATCTGAGAAGGGTGCCTGAGACAAAGAACTTCAGTGATTTTGCTGTGAACTTTGAAAATGAATTGCACCAAATTGCCTGCAGCTACAGCTGTCTGTAAGAGCTCGTTGTAAAGTTAATTTATTGCCTGTTAAGATTATGTTAATGTTTGAATTTCATAGCCTGGCTTTAGATGAACTTTAAATAGCTATTAAACACAAAAGCAAACATCTGCTTAAATCTGAGAAAACTAAAGTGGCTACACGCAATGGTTATATAGGGTATGTCACAATATATAAAGAGCTGTAAAATAAATCACCTGCACTATATGTGATAATTAATGTTTGGACTTGCTGCTGCTGTGTACATGACATAGGTCAAAAAATTAAAAAAAGAGGTATAGATACCACAGCTCAAACAAGTAAATATAGTAAAGTGCAAATGCTGTGCATAGAATACAAGTGCAAAAACAATCAAATTGTGCAAATTGATATCAAGCATGCAGCCAGTAAATTGATTGGTGCTGTGTTTGCAAAATAAAGGTGATGAGTATGATACAGAACTGTGTATTTGAAAACATACACCAACTACCAGTTAAATACCAAATAAGTGCCAAGTGCTATAAACCATAAATCTGTGCTAGAAACAAATTATTCATTGGTGTGTATACAACCATCAAATAAATACATAAAAATAAAAATGTATATAATGTTATACGTTCACAGACATGTGCATAAAATTGCTAAAATATATCCTCAGGATTAGCAATATAATAAGTCCATAAATAGTTGATTAGCAAATAAAGGGACAAGTGCTCTTTAAAGGTGCTTCAACTCGTGCTCCCCCTATTTTACCGCAAAACTAGAGAGTGTCTGCTCCTGTTATGGCCGTTCTGATGAAACATGTAGGGAGGAGCTTCTAGCGACATTGTGTCACTTAAGGTTTAGGTCCATGGAGCGTATCGCGGCCCAGAATTTCCTGATTTATATGCTGTTAATCATTTCATACAATGCATGTGCCTTGCAGTGACTATTTTAAAATCAAAAACCAAACAGTATTACACTATGGGGTTTGCTTTTATCATCTCTACATGTGAAAGAGATGAGGGGGTAGAAAAGTTAAAAGAGGAAGGGAAATACACCAAATGTGGATCTGGGGTCTGCTGTCTCAGCCAGTGTGTGCTGTGAATGCTGTTTACCCCCTTGTGGGGAAAGCTCTCTGGTGAGCATAGGGGTGCGCACAGGGTGTGCCGGATGTGCCCCGGAACACCCTAATCCCCCCATGCGCATTAGTGTTATCGTTCTGTGTAGCAACAGGAATATGGGAAAGATCTCTCTCTTACCGGCTCAGCCATAAGAGAAGTGTTTATCCTTTTCTCTTTCACTGTGCTAGCAGGGAGATCAATGTGCCAGGGTCATATATATGTAGATACATACACATGCATGTATGTTTGAGCTTAAGGGTGCACACCCTAATGCATTAGGCTGCGCACACCTATGCTGGTGAGTATGGTAAAAGAGGGGGAGCACGAGTTGGAGCACCAGCACAACGCATAATCTTTTTATACATCTATGGACTTATTGTATTGCTAATCCTGAATATATAGTTTAGCAATTTTGTGCATGTCTATAAATGTATTACATTATATTAATTGTTATTTTTTAGTGTATTTATTTAATGGTTGTACACACACCAATGAAGAAATTGTTTCTAGCACATATCTATGGTTTATAGCACTTGGCACTTATTTGGTATTAACTGGTAATTGGTGTGTGTTTTCAAATACACAGTATCATACTGAGGTTTCAGCACCTTTATTTTGCAAACACAGCACCAATCAATTTACTTATAACCTGCCATATCCACTCCTCAATTGTATTTGCTTAGATCTGATTGCTTCATTAGCTTTCTTTTTTAAGCTTTCTTTCCTTTAATTTTACCTGGTGATCAGGCTAATAAGTCTGTTTTTCAAAAGAACAAGCTCTCTAGCAAATGTTTCAGTCACAGGCATAAGTCAAACCATTTACCAACAACAGGGATGCTTACAAAGATATTTTTTAAATTTATTTATATAAAACAAGTTGTGGCCACCTATCTGCATCCTCCTTATTTTATATTTCTTTTATTTTTGCAGATATATTTTGCTCCCCAAAACACTCCTGAAGAAGCAATGAATGACCTTGAAACTTGTTGAGATTTGCGGACCATTAACTTGTGCCTGATTTCCATTGAATTGCAATGTTGTTACATCTATATATGAGGGGCGGTGTATGTTTAGTATTGAACAGTGGGAAAGTCTGCAGGGAACCTGTGATGCCCTAGTCTGGGCCGAACATATTTATACTTTCATATGTATATTCTCGATATGTAATAACATTTTTTGATTTTAATTGATTACTTGTTTGTGATGTTCTTGCCGGTATCAAGAGAATCCACATTCATCGTAGACAATATTCTCTTCTATAGACTCTAGGATGCATGTACCATTACCATAGTCAGAGGCACTCTGTGTATAATTCTTATGTAAAACCTTTATCCCAATATTTGGTATAAATTTTCTGTAACTGCTAAAGTTTGACTTCAGTTTGTTAGTGTATTTAAATCTGCTTTTACATCTAACACTCTCCTCCCCTCCCTCCATTTTAACAATACTGCTGTCCAAAGGCATCTCCTGTGCTCCTTCATCCAGAGTGGGGGCACTCTAATACAGGAGGTGTGTTACTGGCCAGATCACCAGGTGAAAAATAGAGGAAAAGCCAGAAAAAAAAGAAAACTGATGCAGCCACCACATCTAATTATTGATAAACTGCAAAATATTTTTTTGTTTGTTTTCGGGTTTAGTACCACTTTAAGGTCTCAAATTTAGCTGCAATGTCCTTTTAACATAATTCAAAGCATGTGTAGGGATCTGCAGTCCTCTACTGTCTGAACCTGTAAATGTCTGTATATATGTTATGTTTGCACTTCCTGCCCTTAACTGTTGGCTTGGAAGCTCCAGAAGAAGGAAATGGAGTGAGATAGAAAGTCTCAGTCATATGTCCTGTCCATGCTACTAAATCCTGAACCAGAAGAGACCATTATACACTACTAGGGAGGGACTAAAGCTCAGAGTAGATAGGCAAACCCTAAATTCAAGTAACACACCACAGCTCCTGCTAGTGAGAAGTCCCATTCCAGGCTGGTCAGACAACAGTTGGAGAATATTCTCGTGACTGCTGATTTTTGGGTCTCTGACACGCATCATCCTCAGGGGGCCCCTGCAACTGGACTTTGCTGCAACATTCATTTGGAGGTATCTTTATGAATAACTATATATACTCAGGAATATGTGCACAATTCTACCAGGACTCATATAGGATCAGTTGCTGATAATATCTGTTTGTACATTGGATATATGTACTATTAACTTTTCTTATACAAAGCTTGTATTATTTCTATACTAGTGAGCATCTATATGCTTATAATTAATGTTATATCCTGATTGCAGTAGTTCTTCTACTCCCAATTACTTTGAATATATTACTAGTTAATTTCCCAGGACGGAACTCCCCTCTGTTCACACCAAAGGTTTTTTTTTTTTTTTTACCTACAGGTTTCCTGTTTGGAGAGGGTCATTTTTCATACCCCCCCCCCCCAAAAAAAAAGAGGGCTAAAGAGGGTTACACGTATAGTATAATATGTAAAAGTATTGGAATCTTGAAAATATTTTAACCCTAGTCATTCCCTGGGTTTTTCACCTATGAATTAAAGAATTACGTAGCTGCAAAACTTTCTTTAATTATGTTTTTCCAATCAATGTTTTTTTTTTTTTTTTTTTTTTTTTTACATGGACATCTAGCCATGTGCATTGAAAAGATAACAGATTGCTTGTCACAGAAAAGTTCAGGCATGGCTAGGTTGATATTATTAAAGATATATAATGTGATGTGTGTCTGTGTAGATTGGTTCCTGCCATCCAGCTATTGGAAAATGTTGCTTCTCACTCTCTACTGCCTTCCTAGTCTTTCAAACCATAGTAGGGTTGGCAGAAATGTTTTACCTTCTTTGTAGCTAGCTAGCTAGCAATAGCATACTTTAACCTCATATAGACTGTGGTCCTTTGTCAGCTAATAATGTCAGCTAACTCTCCTTTTTAAAATTCCCTTGAAGCTTTGTGTAGACAAAGAGTGTGAGCACAGGTGGGTATTCCTTGCACAGTGCACATACTTTTCTTTGTACCATTAGTGGATATAACCACTAATATAAGCACTGTTAATTCCTCTAGAATTACTCCATTCCTGAATGTTATAACATATATGATTATCTTCAACTGTACAGTTGAGTAACAGCTAAACATACTGTAAATACTTACCCCTTTTGGTTGTAAATACGGTTTTGTTGTTTGACGGGTTATTCAACCTTTTTCATGGCCAGGACCTATTTCTTGTTACATGGTTGCCCCCGAATTTATGGATGCTCTGAGGTTTAATGTAGTATAGCCCTCCTTTTTGAACTTCCCTTTAAGCTTTGTGTGGACTAACAGAGTGTGCACAGGTGGGTATTCCTAGCATATATTTATACCAGTAGTGGATATGACCAAACTGGCTCTGTTTTCCGTTAATACCTCTAGAAATGTTCTGTATCTGATTGTTAGTACAAATATGGTTATCTTCTAGGAGCACCCCTATCTATGCATTACCACACTTGCTCCGGGACACTGACTCACATGATACTTGATTGAGTTGCTCCATGGCCACTATTTTAGTAAGACAGATATGATGATCATTTGTGTTCATTTGTAATTTCTCAGTTTTTACATTTCTAACATTTATATTTATACACATTTATTTGTTAGGATTCATTCACCCTCCTGAGGAAGTGACAATCCATGTAACATGTGGAGAAAGAGGATAGTTAAGTTCTCTGCACAGTTTATACACCTGTACTTGTTTGGAAGTTTTTGTGTATACTGCTTAATTGAAAAGCTGACATTTGAAGCTGATTGGCCATAATGCACAGCTGCACCAGATTTGCACTAGTAAATCAATCTCACTGTGTATTCGGATATCAATATTATAGATTGTTTTTATGATTTTTTATTTTGGCAATAATAAAATTTTTCTGGTTTTAACATAATCTTTTTTTCAAAAAGTATCTTTCGACTCATTATGGAATGTGACATCCCCTTGTTGTGTTACCGAATGAGACTTCTTCCACCCTGTAGAGACTCTCCCTAATTATTTTCCATAACCTAATATACCTAAACAATATATTTATTGCAAAATGTTAAAACTAAACTTTTGCACTCTTTTATGTGATGCCATGTAAACACCTGCTACAGACCTACTACCTACTCTGCGGCTAATGTTACTGCTAATTTACAAGTTTTTTTTATTATTATTAAAATTAGTAATCCTCTGTATTTGTATAAGCCATTATTCCTACCAAAACATCAGTATGGTTATTTGATATCAACATTTTAAATATTTATCTTTGGGTGGTCTTCTTAGCTATTAATATAACCCATTAAACTATCAATAACCTTGGCCTCCTTTAGCTATAGATAACTAATATAATAGTGTATATATATATATATATATATATATATATATATATATATATATATATATATACATGAAAAATATCACATATGGTCTAACCACTTCAGCTTCGGAAGGTTTTACCCCCTTCATTACCAGGCCAGTTTTTGCTATTTGGCACTGCACTACCTTAACTGGTAATAATGCAAAGCTGTACCCAAATGAAATTTATATCACACAAATAAAGCTTTCATTCTGGTGGTATTTGATCACCATTGGGTTTTTTAATAATTTTCCATATATGACCAATAATAATAATAATATAATACCAATAATAAAAGACCAAATATTTTTGATTTTTTTTTTTTAACTTTCTGCTATAAAACATATCCAAAAATAAATAAAAATAAAATTCCTCATATATTTTGGCCAAAATGTATTCTGCTACATGTCTTTGGTAAAAAATTTTTTATTAAGTGTATATTGATTGGTTTGCATGAAAGTTATAAAATCTACAAACAATGGTATATTTAAATTGGAATTTTTTTATACTACCAATACTAATATAATACTAATATAATATTAATATTGCTATACTACTAACGACTTATAATGGGACTGGGATGGGTGTAGTGAGTAATCTAACACTAACTGATGCTGAGGGGGTAACTAACTAATTGCCACTGACATCACCAGTTACACTGGTGATGTCAAAACTGTGTAACAGATCCAGCATCCGTTCCCACATCAGTCATGGCAAACTTCTTACTCAGTAGGTCAATTGTCATAGAAGTAAAAGAATCTCCACATAGTGTAAAACCATTTATATTGAATTTATTAAAAGAATATTGCACTTACATCCAACAGGAAAAAAACAGGCATGTCATCATAAAATCTAATGCCGCGTACACACGGTCGGACTTTTCGTCTACAAAAGTCCAACGGACGCTGACGGACTAAAGCTGGCTGGTAATCCGATCGTGTGTGGGCTTCTTCGGACTTTCAACGTACTTTTTTAGCCTCAAATCCGACGTACTTTAGATTTGAAACATGCTTCAAATCTTTACGTCGTAACTACGACGGACCCCGAAGTCCGCTCGTCTGTATGCTAGTCCTACGGACAAAAAAACGACGCATGCTCATAAGCAAAAACTAAACGGAAGCACTCGGTCTAGTAAAACTAGTGTTCGTATTGTAGGTAGCACATTCATCACGCTGCAAAATCTGTGATCGTTGAATGCAGCGCATTTTATTTCTTCTTTACGAATGCTCTAAAGAACGAAGGTGTTTTGCTGTTCATAATCAGAGTTCTCCCAAACTGATTTCTGAATTCTTTTTCTCTTTGATCTCATGAATGATATAGTATGCTTTTTATAAACAATGTTTCCATACTAATAATACTTTTTCCCTTATTTTTTTTTTTTTTTTTAGGTTTGTAAAGTTACCACAAAGAACCCATTATTCTTTTTTATTTTTTTTCTAGTGATTATTTTTTAATTTTTAGATAAAGTTAACCCAAAGCACCGTTTTTGTTTATGTATATTTTTTTTTTTCAAGACTTACCACTTGAACATTCTTAACATTAGTAATGTATTTTTGGTGTGTTTTTTTAAAACTCAATGAGATTGTTGTCCCTTGTTAATTTAACATTGTGTGTAAAATCAATGATTTAAAAGAAAACACATAAAGTCTTTTGCTAAACTCAAAAAAGATCCATTTATTCATGGTCAAAATAAAATAAAGAGGAAGTCAACGCTGGAAAAAGTCGGTGTACAAGAAAATTGGGATCTTGAGGAGTCCATATAAGAGGGAGCACAATCTGGTCCAAGAATCCCAGAGATCAACAGCACCAGCAGATGATCTAGATGTCCCCAGACTGTGGTCCTACAACAGCCTGCGTCTTCTGTCAGACCAGACTGAACCCAGGTCATCACTTTCTTCTCTTCCCTGCAGCCTTTCCTCCACGCTGCCCTGCAGCCTTCCCTGCAGCCTTCCCTGCAGCCTTCCCTGTAGCCTTCCCTGTAGCCTTCTTTTGAGGCTGTGGCTCTGGTGTTTCAGTTGTGGCAGGAGGAGGAGGAGGAGGAGGAGGAGGAGGAGGGGGGGGGGCTGCCTCATGTAGTTGGGTGTTTTTGGTTAGCGTGCCCTGCAGCCCCTTATGGATTGTTTCCCCAAATAGGCGCTCACAAATGAGGCGCTGCTCCCAATCCATCTGAAGAAGCCTGCTGGCTAAGTAGCAGCCATAGGCTTCTTCCGCTTTTGGGGGGGGGGCTTGTTAAAAAATGGGTGGCCTGTTGCATGAGGCGCAGGGACGCGTCCTGTGTGACCATCCCCTTCCTGGCCCTTTTTTTGGGAAGGTGGAGGGGAGGCACTTGGGATTGGGTGAGGCTCCTACTGGGCCCAGCCACCTCACTTGGCCCAGCCACCTCACTTGGCCCAGCCACCTCACTGGGAGCAGCCACCTCCTGCCTGACACTGGGCCCAGCCTCCTCCAGGATGATGGTGAATCCGGCCTCCTCCAGGCTGTCCATGGGCCCGGTATCCTCCTGCCTGCCACTTTCCCCACATTCCTCCTGGATGGACTCATCCTGTGTATAAAAAAAGGACAATAGTTTTAGTTTCTTTTTTTGGGTTCATCAATGACACACAGTTTGCTTCTCATGACTAGCAAATTCAATGTGAATACATCTCTTTAATAAAAGAGTCTAATCAGACACCCTAATTATTTCAAGCAGGTGCCAAACATATTTAGTCACTACTATCATTTGATATGTATACACAATTTGGAGTGCTAAATTATTTGAGACAATTATAACATCCAGTTAACATCATTAATATTAGTACAGTAAATATTTGTTAAAATAATTTACCTGACTCCAGATGGTCATATCCGGTTCATCCAGGATGGAAGACCCAGCTTGCTCCTCATCAGCCTCTGCTGGGGTGGAGGGAAGGGTGGAGGGAAGGGTGGAGGGAAGGGTTGAAAGTGATGCCCTGGCTTCATTCTGGTCATCAAGAAAACGGAGTTGATTGTAGTACCACAGCCTGGGTACATAAACATCATCTGCTGATGCTCCTGATCTCCTTGATTCCTGGATCTTCCTATGCTCCCTTTTATACATGTTCCTCAAGACCCCAATTTTCTTGAGCACTGTCT